>CM036758.1:22099396-22824396 GCA_020796225.1 Arion vulgaris
CCCAGTGACGCCACTGGTTATATACGAGCATGTAGGTCAACAAAAATTAAAATGAACTCCCTGCTAATTCCAAGTTAATTTATACATTTCCTTTTTTTCAGTATCCTCTTCTCTAGTCGTTGACCAAAAAATCCAACCTCCTTCTTGAGCCAATGCAATTAGCCTTTGACAGCGTGGTCAAAGTTTCCCTGTCTACACCAGTGAGAGGTTAACATTACACCGGCCGCCTTTTCTCTTTCCAGTGTTCTTCTGATACCCAATTGAAGCTGGGTCGACCTGACAGTCGTAAAGATCGCAAAATAAATTGAGAACTGAACGCGGATCACAGGACTAAGAAATGTGTGCAGTAACCACTACGCAATCACAACTCTCCTTTCAATGCTATGGTAGTTGGATTCTGATAATCCATAGATAATCTAGAAACTCACCAGAACTTTAATGATATCTACAACTTTTTCTACTGAATGATATTGGATAGAAGGGCTAGAGAACAATAACTGCTGTATCATCGAAGAAGAAGAAGAGGAATTTAGTAGTTTGGGACGATGATTTGGAGATTTAGATTGCTGGTGATGGTGGCTTTCAATCCATGGTTAATACTTTCATACAAGATGGTAAACAATGTATGAACTCAATCTTGAGAGTGTATAACATGTTTATTGGAGTTAACATTACATGCTTAATGATGGTATTCTCATGTAGGCAAACACGTCCATCTGTCACCAATGTTTATGTTGGTCTCCTTAGGTTTTCTAACGTTGCCAGGTTTAGTGTGCAAACACTACAGTCAACTACTAAAATATCTACAACTACACACTAAAGTTAACTGTCTGGTCCACCAGCTACCACCTGGGGCTGAGGGACTGGCTGCATGCCTTCTACAGGAAGAAGAGGATTACATTATGAATGACGTACTGGGTGTATGAGATAGAAAAGTTGAAAATCACTGCATAAGAAGGATGTTAAGATTATCTAGTGCGGCTAAAATGATTGATTGAACTGATTAGAAAACAGCCAAAGTCCAAAGAGAATTAATTATGTAAATTACAAGTAAGAATTGAATAATTTAAAAAAAAACTTATTTGGTGAATGTGTTGCCGGGGTCTGCAAAGGAAGCAAAGATTAGTAACACTGCAACCTACAAGGCATGTCGTAAGAGGCGACAGAGGTAGGAGCCTAGGGAAGCTACCCTAATAAATAAACAGCGTCAAAGAAATCGGATGTGCTGGCCTACTTGAAGGCGCATAACTGGCACAACGTACAATTCTCTTAGACTCAGATCACATACAAATCACAAAGAGTGGTTAACGAGTGGTCGATATGCATTGTTAAAAGAAGAAAACGATTTGGCGAAGTTGTTCGTTGATTAGTTAGGTTGATTGATTGATTGATTGATTGATTGATTGATTTATATAAAACCATGATCACTGTAAGGGTAAATAATCATATATGCGTTGGTTGATTTATAGCACAGGACGTCCACGCACTCCGTAACACCGGCAAAGATCCCTGATGTAACTTTGAAGATGGTGAAAGATGGCACACGATGAGTAAATAATGTGGCCAACATCAAGACAAATAATTTCACTTCTCATTGTTTCTTTGGTTATTCTGTTTAAGCTGGATCGATGTCCGCCTGCCCAGCGTGTTCGTAGCGCGTTGGACTACGGGTGACAAGTCCTCTGTGAGTGCGGGTTCAACTCCGCAGACTGGCAGAAAAGCTACAGGTTTCCCAGATTAACGGTGTTCGTGGCATCGAACCGAAGGGCTACGATGTCCATGAAACCGAGCCGAAGAGCTTTCAGCTCAAGTGCTTCTGGATCGAAAAAAGAAAAAAAAAAGCTGGATCGATCTGCACGCTTTTACACTCGACAAATAAATCCTACTAACACTGTGAAAGTTGATTCTAGCTCTATCAGTCTGCAAAGCAATTGCACTAGCCACTACACTATCACGACTGTATAACTAACCGTAACAAGTTACCCAAAAAATACTGTAGAAAACATTCTCTCTCTCTTTGCCTTTTAACCCCGGATTGGGGCATAGGCCCTCAACCAACTCATGCCTAGTCTTCCTATCTCTAGCTATCTCCTGCAGCTCCCTCCAGCTCTTCTTTATATTGTTGATCTCCGCCTCCAAATCTCATCTCCATGTATTTCTCGGCCTCCCCTTCTTTCGCTGTTCCTGCAGGTTCCAGACAAGGACCCTTCTTGTTATATTTCTCTCCGGTTTTCGCAAAGTGTGTCCTATCCAGCGTCAGCGTCTTTTTTAACCTGTTCGTTCACTGGAATCTGTCTTGTTCTCTCCATAAGTTCCTCATTTGTGACCCTTTCATACCATCTTATTCCCTCTATTTTGCGCAGACACCAGTTGATGAATAGAGAACATACAGTCAACTTTAAATATGAAAACGACACCCAGTATTACCTGGTACATATTTCAAAGAAGGTGAAGCGTCTGGTATAACAGGCTAGAGCGCGGTTTCTATTCGGGAGACCCAGGTTCAATTCTCAGTACGGCCAATAAGTTTGTTTTTTCTGTCGGAGGCATACAGAAAAAATCCCTAACCTGAACAGTTTCCTAGACATGTGCCCTAGACATGTGACCATTAAATTCCACAGACTCATGTTCCCTTCTGTCCTACACAGCCCTAAAAGCGGGGTATTACAGGGAGTAACCACATATTTCAAAGAAGGAAATGATGAAATAATAGACAATGAGATAAGATAACATTTGCATAGAGAACAAACAAAAGAAGATGACGATGAACAAAACTAAAATATGAACATTATTTATCCACGACATTTTGCTTTCATTAAAGACAAAATTACAAAACTCAATATTTAGACTTTTTGACCCGCTTCATTCTGTTCACGGGTGCAGTTTTTTCCAGAGACACCTAGGATTGTTGCTGAAGCTACGGAGTTCCTGCTTTGTGCAATACTCTCTGCAGGTAGCGTGCCATTTCGGCGGAGAGGGACCGAGCCGTATGGAATAAAACCCGGTGCAATGAAGTCAATCCTTCGACTTTTAAAACCCTTTATCTAGACTTTTGTTACACATTTTCCAGGACTATTGGCAAGCTACATAACATCGGGAAAGAAGGCAAGAGGAAGACCACGGAAAAGATGGCTAGATGGCGTAGCAGAATCATGTGAAAGAGTAAAGATAACAATCACACAAGCCACCAGAACAGCGCAAGACAAAACAGAAAACCACGACACTGGGCAACAACCCGGTAGCAGTGTGACTACACTGGGCAACAACCCGGTAGCAGTGTGACGACAAAAGAAGAAGAAGATTAGCAAGCTCCTTCTTACTTTTCTCTAATCCTGTTTTGCCTCACAGCGTCAGGATAAGAAGAGATTTCTAGAACGGGCTTTTGTGTGCTCTGTTATCTCTGATATAAACTTTTTGCCTGACCGGGTCTATTGATTTGTATCCACAGTATCAGACTTGCATTGCTCTTTGAGGTGCACATCTTCTTCTTCTTCTTCTTTTGTCGTCACACTGTTACCGGGTTGTTTCCCAGTGTTGTAGTTTTCTGTTTTTGTCTTGCGCTTTTCTGGTGGCTTGGATGATGATTATTTTTGCTCTTTGACAGGATTCTGCTAACCATCTAACCATATTTTTCGTAGTCTTCCTCTCATCTTCTTTCCTGATGTTCTGTTGTAGAAAAATTTTATACTGTCTTTGAGGCGCACTAACTGTTGGTAATCTGCTAATGCTGCCGAACCATGTAATTTGTTGCTTCTCGATGAACATCAGTTTAGTACTGATGTTGTACCCAGTTTTCTTCTGATGTCTTCATTTCTAAACCGATCTCTTCTTGTTACTCCCAGCAAACTCCTTAAGAGATCCATAATAAACTTCCCAAATTTCAAATCGAAATTTTCTGAAAAACGAACATCATCTAATCAGAAATTAACCATTTTTGTTGATCATTTCAACACAGGCTTCACAAATGCAATCTCTTTTACATGAAAGCTAGGGCAAATACACTTACAGATATTAGTTAAGCTTTCGTGGTTTGATGTAGAATCGTTATCGTAAAGATGAAAGTTAACATATAGACTCGCAGCTTGTTTCATTTCTTCATTTAGAATGAAATTAGTTCATATGTGGATCAAAGGTAATATACAAACAGAACCTTTTTCATCTGTTGTGATATCATACACAGCAGTGGCGGCTCATTATCATTTTTGTTGGTGGGACCCGGCCCCAATGACCCTTGATGACCAGTCGCCACTGATACAAAGTCGTTCATATATGGATCAAATGTAACATACAAACAGCTTGTATCATCTGTTGTCATATGATACAAAGTTGTATCAATACCACACTTGATTTCAATGAAGGTAAAATATCGCCCGAGTGGTTACCAGGGCCCAGATTTAGGGTGTAAAGAATAGAACCACTGCTACCTGCCACGCATGTTGTAAGAAGCGAATAAGGAGGTTTGGCTGAAATCGGTTGCACATGTTCTAAACGTGTAGAAGTCTATGCATTTAGGGACCTACCAAACCAATGTGCAACGTATACACGTTCTTGGCAAAGATCAAACATATCACAAAGAGTGATTAAATTTGGTCGTAAAGAACAAACGCAAAGAAGAAGAAAAATGAAGGTAAAATCGAGTTCCTATTCATGTCGGAGACGGACGATAAAACGGAGGTTCAGTGTTCAAGTTGAGTACGTAAAAGAACCATAGGCAGTTGAAATTCTATAAAAGTAGGCAGCAAAGCCGTTGACTGGAGAAAATTCATTTACAAAAAGCAAATATTTTAAAACAGTTTCTACAAAGTGCCCACCATCTTCTAAATTACATTGAGGACACTCATCGGTGCTACGGAGTTCGTGCACTGTCGCTGAGATCTTCATATGTAAGAAAGAGATCAAAGCATACATGGTTATTTACCAAAATGCAATACTGATGGACCTATCATTAATCCATCAATAAACAAAGTTGTTCGTAGGAAAGGTCAAAGGTAATATACCAACTCAACCTGTTTCATAACTACATGGCACCAGAAATGAGCTCCAGACAACAGTCGATTTCATCATAAGAACGCGTCTAACGGTATAATCATCAAAATAGCGATCGCAAAGAAAAAGAAGAACCTATTTCATCTATTGTGATATGATACAAAGTCGCTAATACAAAGGTTAAAGGAAACAAACAAAGGTCAAAGAAAACATACAAAGGTCAAAAGTAACATACAAAGGTCAAAGGAAACATACAAAGGTCAAAAGTAACATACAAAGGTTAAAGGAAACATACAAAGGTCAAAGGAAACATACAAAGGTCAAAGAAAACATACAAAGGTCAAAGGAAACATACAAACGTCAAAAGTAACATACAAAGGTCAAAGGAAACATACAAAGGTCAAAAGTAACATACAAAGGTTAAAGGTAACATACAAAGGTCAAAGGAAACATATAAAGGTCAAAGGAAACATACAAATGTCAAAGGAAACATACAAGGGTCAAAGGAAACATACAAAGGTCAAAAGTAACATACACAGATTAAAGGTAACATACAAAGGTCAAAGGAAACATACAAAGGTCAAAGAAAACATACAAAGGTCAAAAGTAACATACACAGATTAAAGGTAACATACAAAGGTCAAAGGAAACATACAAAGGTCAAAAGTAACATACAAAGGTTAAAGGTAACATACAAAGGTCAAAGGAAACATATAAAGGTCAAAGGAAATATACAAATGTCAAAGGAAACATACAAGGGTCAAAAGTAACATACAAAGGTCAAAAGTAACATACAAAGGTCAAAGGAAACATACAAGGGTGAAAGGAAACAGACAAAGGTCAAAGGAAACAAATAAAGGTCAAGCGTAACATACAAGGGTTAAAGGTATCATACAAAGGTCAAAGGTAATACACAACGGTCAAATGTGACACACAAAGATCAAAGGAGACATACAAGATTAGAGGTAACATACAAAGATCAAAAGAAACATACAAAGATCAAAGATAACGTACAAAGGTCAAAGGTAACATACACACTTCGAATTTGTGTTAACTTCTTCATGCTACGACAACTGTTGAAGCCTGTGCTTCAGGGAAGCGGGATAAATAAAAGATCAGATAGACTAGATAATCATTCGTTCAAAGATCGGAAGAAACAGACAATCTTGGAACCTTCATTATCACATTGTAGATTCTAGCAACAGATCATGTCGGTTAACGAAGCAAAAATCGAAAAGATCTCTTCCGTTTTGAAATCAAGACTTTTCCTGTTACTAGTTACTTACTTCGATCCAGTGGCGGCTCTTGATCATTTTTGATGGTGGGGCCGGACAAACATTTTAGGAAAAAATCCTTGTTTTGTGTTAAGTTATATATTTGTATTTACACATAAGCTATACATGATTTCTGGTGGGGCCCGACCTCCCCCTCCTCACCCCCTAGTCCTTAATGACGAGCCGCCACTGCTTCGATCTCTAATGAAGTATAAGTTAGTGATCTCGTTCGTTTACCAGGCAGTGGAGCTAGTTCTTCCGATTGCCTGTTAGGTCTTCATGGTGACTTGTTTTGAATGGGTAGAATTTCGTAGTTTGGTTTCAAATAACAGATGGCTGTTTGACTCTTATGTGGCTAATATTTCAACTTCACCAGCTTGGTAGTCTTTTACTACAGATTGGACATTGATTTGACGACTATCTTGTCATCTCTAAGTCATACAGAAGTTTTGCTTATTCCGTACTGTCGCAGGGTGCGCCAAGATTATCTATTAAAATAACCCAACTGCCGTGCACTTCGTCAAGCATTATTTCTTATAAAATTAGTGCTAAATTTACATCAATGCATTTTTTCTAATTTACTGTTTTTATCTATAGCAAACCTATGTTGTTTCTACATCGTCGTTAGATCTGGAGATTAGTAACATTTTCTAATTGTTTAAAATGTATACATGGTTCAAGCTGGAAACCGTGAACAGAAGGTTACATAGTGTGTTTTTTCGTTTCGGTAGTGAATGTGTAATAACTACATGTGAAATGCGTTGCCTGCGAAAAGTTACCAACAACACAAGAAAAGACAGAATCACTAACATCAGCATAAGAAAGAAAGTTGGCACAAAACTATGCTTGAATTACATAGAGAAACAAAGAATGAAGTGGTTTGGCCACTTAATAAGAATGCATCCAAACTCCACAGTATACAGAGTCTTCTACAACAGAACATCGGGAAAGAAAGCAAGAGAAAGACCACGGAAAAGATGGTTAGATAGCGTAGCAGAATCTTATGAAAGAGCAAAGATAACAATCACACAAGCCACCAGAACAGCGCAAGACAAAACAGAAAACCACGACACTGGGCAACCACCCGGTAGCAGTGTGACGACACTGGGCAACAACCCGGTAGCAGTATGATGACAAAAGAAGAAGAAGTGAATGTGTAAACGGGTTGATTCTTTCCCAGTAGCCAGATACGGGTGTCCATCTTTCTTTAACACATCCACAATAAGGTCACGATTTCAGCTGTTTTTTTTATCCCGACACATTCATTTTTTGCACTGTCATTTTGAGACCGGGATGTTCTTTCATCTTCGTTCAATGCTCATCTAGTCAGACAGCAGTAATGAAGTCTGTTACAAGAGTCATTACTTTGAGGTGCAGTATTGGGCAGCTCTTGTTTGTTGACTCTAATCCAGACATCTTTCGCCTCAGTCTTAGGTCTCAGAGACAGGTTAAATATTTGGGGACCCTTTGTGAGTTATTGTGCAATGCTGGTACAGTAGATAGTGCAGATGACATCGGCTCATCCTTTAGTTTGTTGGAGATTTCACTGAGCGCAAACGGCTCTCAGGTCTGATCCTCATCAAGTAGCTTGTCCCTTCCGGAACTTGACTCCCATGACAGCAGTCATGACAAACTCTGTTCAGTGCAAGTTGACCGACGTCAGCAACCTCTCAGGTCTACTCACCATCAATTGGGTAGTAGTGAAACATTGATCTATATAGGTCAACAGCATCCACTTTGCTGTTTCCTCCATCATCCATCTTATTACTCACCACAACACGCGAGTGGTTACCGGTGCCCAAATTTGGGGTGTAAAGAACAGAACCACTGTAAGCTGATACGCATATCGTAAGAGGCGACTAAGGAGGTTTGGCTGAAATCGGATGCATATGTCCTAAATGTCTAAAAGTCTATGCGTTTAGGGCCTACCAAACCAATGTGCAACGTATACACGTTCTTGGCAAGATCAAACATATCACAAAGAGGGATTAAAATTGGTCGTAAAGAATGAACGCAAAGAAGAAGAAGAAGACTCACCACATCATTCATTTAGGTATATAAAATATCCATTGCTGTAGCTTAGTAGTTAAATAGTTTGCCTAGCGTACTGGAGGTGGTGTGTTCGAAACCGGACAAAATCGTTCGGTTCATAAATTATTTTTTTCCACAATACTAGTCTATGTTTGCATCAACTACGACAATATTCGATATTCTTTCACAATATTCACGTACAATATTCACATATTCACGTACAATATTCAGCACAATATTCGCACAATATTCACGCACAATATTCACGCACAATATTCACGACAATATTCAGACAATATTCACGCACAATATTCACGCACAATATTCACGCACAATATTCACGCACAATATTCACGACAATATTCGCACAAATTCGCACAATATTCACGCACAATATTCACGCACAATATTCACGCACAATATTCACGCACAATATTCACGCACAATATTCACGCACAATATTCACGCACAATATTCACGCACAATATTCACGCACAATATTCACGCACAATATTCACGTACAATATTCACGCACAATATTCACGTACAATATTCACGCACAATATTCACGCACAATATTCACGCACAATATTCACGCACAATATTCACGCACAATATTCACGCACAATATTCACGCACAATATTCACGCACAATATTCACGCACAATATTCACGCACAATATTCACGTACAATATTCACGCACAATATTCACGCACAATATTCACGCACAATATTCACGCACAATATTCACGCACATATTCATTCACGCACAATATTCACGCACAATATTCACGCACAATATTCACGCACAATATTCACGCACAATATTCACGCACAATATTCACGCAATAATATTCACGTACAATATTCACGCACAATATTCACGCACTTAATATTCACGTACAATATTCACGTACAATATTCACGAATATTCGACAATATTCACGTACAATATTCGTACAATATTCGCACAATATTCACGTACAATATTCACGTACAATATTCACGCACAATATTCACGCACAATATTCACGTACAATATTCACGTACAATATTCACGTACAATATTCACGTACAATATTCACGCACAATATTCACGCACAATATTCACGCACAATATTCACGCACAATATTCACGCACAATATTCACGTACAATATTCACGTACAATATTCACGCACAATATTCACGTACAATATTCACGTACAATATTCACGTACAATATTCACGTACAATATTCACGCACAATATTCACGTACAATATTCACGCACAATATTCACGTACAATATTCACGCACAATATTCACGTACAATATTCACGTACAATATTCACGTACAATATTCACGCACAATATTCACGTACAATATTCACTTTCACGCACAATATTCACGCACAATATTCATGGTAGATAACGTGTAACTTCTGTTAACAGAGATCAGGTCATATCAGGAAACAAACTAGGTACATGAAACCAATTCATCGCTTTCAGACCCCCTTTCATTTCCTTTTAATCTCAGGGGGTAAAATTCAGACGATCTTCTGAAAATGTTCTCTTCTTCTTCTTCTTTGCGTTCGTTCTTTACGATCAATTTTAATCACTCTTTGTGATATGTTTGATCTTTGCCAAGAACGTGTATACGTTGCACATTGGTTTGGTAGGCCCTAAACGCATAGACTTCTACACATTCAGGACACGTGCATCCGATTTCAACCAAACCTCCTTAGTCGCCCTTACGACATGCGTGGCAGGTAACAGTGGTTATATTCTTTACACCCCAAATTTGGGCCCCGGTAACCACTCGGGCGAGAAAATGTTATAATATTAATTTAATCAGATTCAGAAAACTACATTCTATATATTGAACACAATTTACAAAACTTCACACATTTTACATATTTGTACATAATCTACAAAACTTTACGTCTTACACATTTGTTCATAATCTACACAACTTCATATTTTTACATATATTATGTGACCTTTTTCGTCTTTACAGATGGTCAATTGGCAAATGTTCTACTGTGACAACTTCTGAGTTTTCGCTTATCTTTCTTGCCTTTCAGCTCATCTCTAAGTCTCTCGTGACTGTTTCTTTCCGTGTTGTGTCCGAGTAACTTTCCGTGTTGTGTCCGAGTAACTTTCCGTGTTGTGTCCGAGTAACTTTCCGTGTTGTGTCCGAGTAACTTTCAGTGTTGTGTTTGAGTAACTTTCCGTGTTGTGTCTGAGTAACTTTCCGTGTTGTGTCCGAGTAACTTTCAGTGTTGTGTTCGAGTAACTTTCCATGTTGTGTCCGAGTAACTTTCCGTGTTGTGTCCGAGTAACTTTCCGTGTTGTGTCCGAGTAACTTTCCGTGCTGTGTCGAGTAAAAGCAAGAATGACGTGTCCTCTCCATTTATTCCCATCCTGGGCAGGTGATATGAGCAATGTGTCTTACCCATTTTTCACAAATCCCCACTTTACTCTTCTGATTCATCCAAATCAAAGACAAAAAAAAGTCCATACGTTTCGAATTTTTTTTCCCGATCCAGAAGCACTTGAGCTTTTCAGCTCTTCGGCTCGTGCCATGGACATCGTAACCCTTCGGTTCGGTGCCACGAACACCGTAAATCTGGGGCATCTGTGGCTTTTCTGCCATCCCGCGGAATTGAACCCTCACACACAGAGGGGTAGTCACCCGTAGTCTAACGCGCTACGAACATGCTGGGCAGACGGGCATACGTTTGGAATAAAGAAAGGTATACAGGGGATTCAAGAAGATGGAAAAGAATATGCACAAAGCCATCAAATGTCTTAGAGTCCCGTCCTCCGGATTTGTGTTCAAGGTTTGATAGATTTATAGGACCATCATCATTGCACTTCGGTGAGTAAACATTTGTGCTCCGATCTCTTTCTTACACAGGAAGATATCAGCTGCAGAAAACGAACTCCGTAACACCGGCAACAATTCTACATGGTCTCATGAAAAAATTGCACATGTTTCTCGGTCCGGATTCGACCTCACCACCTTCAGTACGACAGGCAAACGACTTAACCACCTCACCATTGAGACCCCCGCATCTTATGTATCTTAAAAAAAATTATTCGATGATTCATACGTTCAGAATGACTTAACATCCATCATCGTCCAAGTGAAAGAGTAGTCTCAATGAGTTACTTGAAACAACACTTTTATCAAATAATTCTATGAAACCAACAAGCCTGATGAAATATTTATAAAATGGTCCTCCTCAACACAAGGAAAATATCAAAAACAGTTGTTTTGTGATGTCTTGAGGATAATCTCAAACATAAAAAGGTTGGATTCAACAGATGTACTTTCACGAAATGAAAAACAGAAAAACTAATGACGATTCTTATGTCTTATCCCAGGCAAAATTCATCACAACAACAACAAACAAAAGTGGGACAATGTTGATTAAACATTGCTATCTCAGAAAGAAAACAAACTGGATGATGCTACAAATAAAAATGAGAAAATTGAAGTATTTTGGACATATTTATTTTTACTTATTGTTTTCCCGATCCAGAAGCACTTGAGCTTTTCAGCTCTTCGGCTCAGTGCCATGGACATCGTAACCCTTCGGTTCGGTGCCACGAACACCGTAAATCTGGGAATCTGTGGCTTTTCTGCCATCCCGCGGAATTGAACCGCACACACAGAGGGTTTAGTCACCCGTAGTCTAACGCGCTACGAACACGCTGGGCAGACGGGCATTTTGAACATATACAGAGACACCAAGGGTTGGATAAGAACTTCATGGAAGAAGGCATCCTGGCAAAGATGAGAAGGGGAAGATCACGGAGAAGATGGATTCAGGATGTAATTAGTGATTTGATCATGAAGGCTGAAGATGCGGGTTCTCTGGATTGCGAGAGAGCGAAATTCCAAAGGACTGTTAGAGTAGCAAACTTATGTTCAGAACAAGTTATTTAATGATAATGATCTCAGAATTGTCGAAATTGTGTTGAATGAATATTAGAAAGAAAAAATAAAATTTTCCGCTAACCAACAAAAATAATCAAATGAGAATCAGGATCAAGCTATGAACAGATCAGAATAAGTTGACGGAGTCCCTTAAAAACACGGTAAAATTCATGATAAAAGTTGGTTCATCAGTCTAGGCCGGGATCGCGAGAGAGAGAGAGAGAATAAGTTGTCATTCTGGCCATCAGAACAGAACACAATCGACTCAGCAATCACATGTATACAAAATTCAAGATTGATAATTCAATCAAGTGTACATTGTAGAGAGAAAACTCAGACTTGAGACCACCTACTTCAAAACTGCAGAGAAAAGGATATACTAAATCAAACTTGCTGACTTAGTAAAATATTGTTGGAAAGACAACTGCTAGTACCTCTGTGTGGGCTACAAAGGAAGAAAGTTTATACAAAAGACAAGACGTAATATATAGAGAATATTTCAAGAAAATAAATTGTAGGAAAAAAAGAACTATCTTCTTCTTTTTACGTTCCACATCTACCAATTGTTAACCCCTCTTTGTGATTTGTATGTGATCCGAGCCTAAGAGCAATTGTACGTTGTTCCAGTTATGCGCCTAAAAGTACGCCAGCATATCCGAATTCTGCAACGCTTTTTATGTACTAGGGTAGCTTCCTAGGTTCCTACCTCAGTCACCTCTTACGACATGCCTTGTAGGTCGCAGTGTTACTATTCTTTGCTACCACCGTGAGCCCTGTCAACACTCATGCAAAGGATCATCTAAAATCACACCCGAGTGGTTACCGGGCCCAAATTTAGGGTGTAAAGAATAGAACCACTGTTACCTGCCACGCATGTCGTAAGAGGCGACTAGGAGGTTTGGCTGAAATCGGATGCACGTGTCCTAAACGTGTAGAAGTCTATGCGTTTAGGGGCCTACCAAACCAATGTGCAACGTATACACGTTCTTGGCAAAGATCAAACATATCACAAAGAGTGATTAAAATTGATCGTAAAGAACGAACGCAAAGAAGAATAAGATCTAAAATCAATAGTAATCTTGATGATTTTTCCTCCATCATTTCGTTTGCAATTACGAAGATGTATTTAATCAACAACTTTGCAGATGATCATATAATCCAGAATGGCAGGTTGCAGTATAAGTGGATGTCGTCTATAGAGGTGCTCAGCCTCCAGAGACTCACGTGGATCTACTGTCCTGGGAAAGCAGGTGTTGTGGTAATGACAGAGCAGACTGGCTTGCATGGAAAGAATCGTTTGTTGGGGAGTTTAGGATAAATAACTGGGATGTTCTTCGTTCTCTTTGCAACCTACTGTTGGATGAGGACAATAAAATGAACGTTGAATCAATCCAACGAGTTCTGGTGTTTGGACTTACACACTGTACAAGTAGAGCTAGATGCTTGACTTACAGAGAAAGGGGTGTGTGTAGCCAGCGAGCCACAGGAACCATCAGTATGTATACCAGGGGTAGCTCGTCCTGAACGGCCAGTGGGACCAGGCCCCAATAATAATCGAAAGGGAATAACTTCCGAATAGTAAATACTCAAAAAACCATGATTTATCCGAAAATTTGTATCTGGCCCCTCCAAGAAAAATGACCACGAGCCGCCACTGATGTATACCCTTCGACATTTGTTGGGGGAGACTGACCACCTATGTGTCTGCCTGGCTTGTTGTGATATCTGTTAAGTAATCAATAACAAATAAGACAACAACTATATATATCGCAACTTTACAAACTGTTTTAAATAGATATAAATATTTCCTTGTGTTTTCCATTATGTCCAAACTTTTGTTCCTCTTCACGTTTGAACGTTCCGTATCGATTGATATCTGTCACGTGGCCCATTATTTGGATTCACACAGTTATCAGCTTGTGTTACGGAACTGGTGCCACTGATCGAAGCCGAAGATCGAGAGCCTTCATTAAATGCCACATGGCTACCCTTGTACAAAACTAGGAGTGCCATCGATCGAAGGATTGATGGGGCTTGATAATTTATAAACGTTTTCACGTTCCGTTGTACGGGGTCCACCTGGTATGGCACATATGGGACGGGCCCCATAAAAAAAAAAAATGTTGAACGCTCCATATCGACCGCTTGTTAACCACTTTCTCATGATTTGTTTGTGATCTTAGCCTAAACACGATTGTACATTGTACCAGTAATGCGCCTACAAGTAGACCAGCACATCTGAATTCTGCGTCGTTTTTAATTTACTAGGTAGCTTCCTAGGTCCCTACCCCAGTCACCTCTTACGACATGCCTTGTATGTCGCAGCGTTACAATTCATTGTTCCCCTTAATAGCCCCGTCAGCACACAGGAGCAACCACTTGTTCAATGGCTTTCATGTAGCTGATTGGGTGTTTGATCTAATGCGATGTACGAAAATCAACAAATCTGAGGTGGTCAGACTGGATCAGATCAGATCTGGAGAAAATCGTTAGGGTGGCTGCGGTAATACTGAGGAAATAGGCGATAGAGCAAAGACTGGTATATACAGTATTACATAAGAAGGAAAAATTAATTATAAGATATGAAAAAAACCACACTCAACGTTTCGGTGCTTATGACCTTTATCAAGAACACAAAAACTAAATTAACTAAAACATGATACTAACAAATGATCTGAATCAAAAGATACTGACATACGTACCTGCGTGGCTCTTGGTCAGCATCTCGTGAATGATAGAAAGGACAGGAAATAGGAAGACTATTAGGTTACCGATTGGCTGGTCAATCGGAAAGGGTCAGTGGCAGGTTACGTAAGATATTGTTTGTACAGGTGGGAACAAAGATCCCACGTGGGAAGAGCAGGAGAGGTAGGTGGAAGAAACGTGAGATAATAGCGTTAATGACCGACATACTGATGTGTAAACACGCACTGATGTGTAAAACGTGTTTGATCTAAGAGCTCAGATTATTTCTTGTTTAAGTTCAAGGTGAGATTGAAATTATTATTGCCCCCTCGTGAGATTTTGAAGAATAGATCATGTGCCCTGTCTATTTTGTTGAAATTAAATTTGTTTAGCGGATGAGTAAGCTAAATCTACATTTACAAGAATAGAATAGAAGTATCGTGCAATCAATGATTCCTGGAAAGATTTCATGAGCAAGATGAAAATTGGAAGCGAAATGTCAAAAGCTAGAAATGTTGCAATGTTTGAGAAACTATTATAGGTCTTCATTTGTTTCCACTCTTTCTCTCCCTCCCGCTCTCTTTCTCCCTCCCTCTCTCTCTCTTTCTCTCTCTTTCTCTAACCAGCGTCGCCTTGGTGCTTACTATAGCAACAAATGCATGTCATTCTTCTATTTTCTTGGTCTAAATTTTCGACATATCTTATTCTGTCATTAACACGAAATTAAGCAAAAATATTGTTCTGGTGAGGACCAAGTGCTTCCAGAAAGTACAAAAATGCGACACCTTTTGACATCACCTTATAATGAATTCTTGTGTTGTCTCCTTAATTCGTTAATGACATGTTGGATTTAGTGCCAAATTTATTGAAATTGTCAGTCGTAACAAGCTTGTGCTGATTATCAAAGTGTTTTTCTTGAACTCAAGACCGATTCGGAGTCGCGGTAGCGTAGTTGTTAGTGAACTTGCTTCTTATGCTAGTGGTCCAGGTTCATTTCAACTGTTGGCGTGACATTTGCTCCGACTGTAACGACTCTCAGGTCGACCCAGCCTCAGTTGGGTACCAGAAAAAGCATTGGGTAGTAAAGGCAGCCGGCGTGATGTTGACCCCATCCCACATCGTATGCTGACGGTTAAAGAAAAATACGGTACTAACATCGTTTTACACTATGTGCCACTTGATATAACGAAGGTCCCTTTTTTACAAGACTCACTCGACGCTAGATTACTAACATAATATGCAAGAACGAGCAGTCTGTACATAGGTTCCATTTGTGTGGAGATATCTTTCTTAGGCTCTACAATTATATTGCAAGTGATTGATTAATTGATTGATTGATTGAATGACAGGACCATCATCATTGCACTGAGGTAAATAACAATATATCCTTCTATCTTTCTAATACACGGAAATATCTCAGTGGTATTGCACACACTCTATAGCACCAACGAATATGTAGTTTTGAATATAGTGAAATTCTTGCAGAATGTTTTAATTTTAATACTTTTCTAACAATATTCTAGGACAGCGGCTTTGCTGCCTACTATTATCAATCGATTGTAAACTGCCTTTTACGCTCTCAAACTGAACCTACGTTTTATTGTCCGTCTCCGATATAACTAGGAACTTAATCTCAACTACTTGCCCGCGTGCCCAGCGTGTTCGTAGCGCGTTGGACTACGGGTGACTAGTCCTCTGTAAGTGCGCGTTCAACTCCGCGGACTGGCAGAAAAGCTACAGGTTCCCCAGATTTACGGTGTTCGTGGCACCGAGCCGAAGGGTTACGATGTCCATGGCACCGGCCGAAGAGCTGAAAGCTCAAGTGCTTCTGGATCGAAAAAAAAAAAAAATCTCAACTACTTTGAGATCAGAGATCACTGAAATAAAACAACCCTGATCGCTCCAGACGGGGTACGATCTTAGAACCTTTGAAACAAGAAGCTTGCACACAACCTTCACGCCACAGAGACACCCTACAAGTTAAAATCAAACAAACAAGAAATATTTGTCGTAAGAACTAACAGAGTTGTACGCTTTCATTCACTCAACCCTTCCTGTATCCAAGTTTGAATGAAAACATATAGAAATCACAGATTCTTCATTGATTATAATTCTAAATTAGAATTGACTAAATAGACCATGACATTTTTGATAAATTTTTTGTTTATTGAGGTATGCTTCATTTTTTTACTATAAAGAATAAAGTGATTAGATATAAACTAGCTTTTTCCCTAAGGCATACATCATGATTCAGGAGAAGTGATGAAATCAGAGATATGTCTGGTCAACCACTAGTGACAACTGTTATAAGAAAGAGAAGATGGAGATATGTTGGACACACCTTGAGGAGAAATGATCAACGAATATCAAAGCAGGCATTGAAGTGGGATGCAAAGGGTTAAAGAAAGAGAGGTCGACATAAGGAGACCCTGAAACGCACTTTGCTGAGAGAGGCAGGAAATATCGGTCTCAGTTCCATGGAGGAGATTGAGGAGTTGCCCAGGATAGAGCGGTATGGAGAAATTACTTGCAGTCCCTATGTAACGTATAACGGTACGAGAGGAATTATTATTATTATACATCATGATTAGTTACGAACATGACTTAATTAACTATTTTTCGTTACTAATAATAACATTTCCCGTAGCCTTTTCAGATCTTAGGCTAGGAAATCACTTCACATTTTTAGGTTCAAGTGCGAGGAGTAGGAAGCCTAATTCCTTTCCTCACTTGTGGAATGTCGAGTGGGAGATTGAACCCGCAACCCTCTTGTGTCTGAGTCGATAGGCGAGCACTTATGTATTACGCTAATCCGTCCCAGTTTTCATTATTAATAGTAACAATAATTACTCCCTACCGTTATACGTTACATAGGGCCTGCAAGCAATTTTTCCACACCGCTCTATCCTGGACAACTCGCTGAATCTCCTCCATAGAACTGAGACCGATATTTCCTGCCTCTCTAAACAAAGTTCATTTTAGGGTCTCCTTAGGTCGTCCTCTCTTTCTTGAACCCTTTGCATCCACTTCAATGCCTGCTTTGATATTCGTTGATCATTTCTCCCCAAGGTGTGTCCAACATGTCTCCATCTTCTCTTTCTTATATCAGTTGTCACTGGTGAATGAAGTGGTTTGGCCACTTGATAAGAATGCATCAAAACTCACCAGTATACAGAGTCTTCTAAAACAGAACATCAGGGAAGAAGGCGAGAGGAAGACCACGAAAAAACTGTTAGATAACATAGTAGAATCCTGTCACATATCAAAATAACAATCACCCAAGCCACCAGAACGGTGCAAGACAAAACAGAAAACCACGACACTGGGCAACAACCCGGTAGCAGTTTAACGACAAAAGAAGAAGATTATGAACAGTCTACTGGAGATGTTTTTATACACTGGTGTCCTTTTTTTGCGCGGTGTGCAATGTCATCAGATGCAAAGAATTCTGCTGAAATGCAGTCTATTTATTGTTTTTGCAGCATCGAAGACACTGATGGAATATGTCTGGATAAGTTTAATAAAGGGTGTCAGGGCGAAGTCTTGGCTTTAATGCACCGAGATTTCCAAATATGGTTCGTTTTTCTCCTGCAGAAATTACCCTTCTGACGAGTATTTCACAAATCACAAGCTCCGTAAACTCAGCAAAAATCCTAGAAATCCGGAATACATTAAATGAACGATGTAATCAGGATTTGAACCAATGACCTTCAGAACGCAAGACAAATGTCTTGACCACTTTGTCACAAAGTCCCCCTCCTATCTTTCTCTTTCCCCTTTCCCTTTCTTCCCCTCCTTCCCGGATAAGTGTTGAATCTTAGGAACCACCAACCGCTGTTAATTAGGACAAACTTGGTTCGCATCAACAAGCAAATATTTTTGTGGTGCAATCTTGCAGTCGACTGTGCGTTGCCGGAGCTCGAAGGGAAAAGAATATCCAGCAATGTGTACATACCAGGCATGTCGTAAGAGGCGTCTAATGAGGGTTGAGACTGATATGGAAAGGATAGGTAAAACATGGACAGAATTGGAAGGGATATCTGAGAGAGGAGTAGCTTGAAAAAGTTTGTTGAAGACATGTGCTCCGTTGGGAGTTGAAAGATGAATAAGTATCTTGCAGTAATAGTAGTAGTATATTCACAGTCGTACCCAGATTCTGTCCCATTTTCTCTGTGAAAGTGTTTCCTGCCGTCTGAATCACTTTTAAAGCGAATTAAAAAAAAAAAATTATATTAAAAAAATACACGTAAATTGTACCATTTTCAAACTTACGTCAGGTACCCTCGCTAGTACTACGGAGTTCGTGCACTACCGCTGAGATCTTTTATGTAAAAATATATCCTAACACACATAGTAATTCACGGAATCGCAATGATAATGGTCCTATCAATCAAGCAATATCAATATAAAGTAAATGATTGTATATTCAAGGACCTAGTTGAATTTGATATTGTTGAAATTAATATTATTTTAGACATTTTTTAGATTGTATAAATAGTTTCAAATAATACAGAAAAATAGAAAACAATTTCAGAAATAGCTGTAAGCTTAGAGAAAACTAGTTCTCAATTATATATTCGAAATTCTTTTTATAGACAATTCTTCTTCTTCTTCTTTGCGTTCGTTCTTTACGACCAATTTAATCACTCTTTGTGATATGTTTGATCTTTACCAAGCACGTGTATACGTTGCACATTAGTTTGGTAGGCCCCTAAACGGATAGACTTCTATACATTTAGGACACGTGTATCCGATTTCAGCCTAACCTCCATAGTCGCCTCTTACGACATGCGTAGCAGGTAACAGTGGTTCTGATCTTTATACCCCAAATTTGGGAGCCGGTAACCACTCGGGCGTATGGACAATTAATTGTCAACTCTATATTGGTAATTCCTTCTTATAGAAAAACCTAGTTCTCAACTCTATATTCATAATTCATTCTTATAGAAAAACCTAGTTCTCAACTCTATATTCATAATTCATTCTTATAGAAAAACCTAGTTCTAAACTCTATATTCATAATTCATTCTTATAGAAAAACCTAGTTCTCAACTCTATATTCATAATTCATTCTTATAGAAAAACCTAGTTCTCAACTCTATATTGGTAATTCATTCTTATAGAAAAACCTAGTTCTAAACTCTATATTCATAATTCATTCTTATAGAAAAACCTAGTTCTCAACTCTATATTCATAATTCATTCTTATAGAAAAACCTAGTTCTCAACTCTATATTCATAATTCATTCTACTTGAACTATATTCATCTTGATTTATCTACTGTCTTGTTTGTTAGTTCTACATTAGTTAACAAAAATAGTCATGTTGACACATTAACAAACAGAAAAATCAATGGAAGCCAATGTAAATTTTACTTAGAAGCCAAACTTTTGACAAAAGAACGCACAGAAATCCTGGCAAGATTTAGTGTTTAATGAAGACTGAACTGAAGAGACTATTGTCCGTAATGGAAATAGTTAATATATAAAGACAAGCTATTTGTATCAATATTCCTGCGAGAGTTGGAAAATGACTAAAGATATAGAAAACAAGATGAATGCATTTGAAAATAGATGTCTGCGAAAAATAGTGAACATAAAATGGAAATATTCAGGAAAAGTGATGAAATCAGAGAAATGTCTGGTCTACCACTAGTAGCAAATGTTATAAGAAGGAGAAGATGGAGATGTGTTGGACACACCTTGAGAAGAAATTATCTCTCTCTCCTCTATCTCTCTCTCCTCTCTCTCTCTCCCTCTCTCTATATATATATATCTCTTGCGTTCGTTCTTTGTGGCCAATTTTATCATTCTTATTGTGATATATAAACAACCTTTGCCAAGACCGTTTTTACGTCACATCCTCAGTATCATTTGAAGCTCTAGTTCTTGTCCTTCGACGACGTGTCCAATTTCAACCAGCGTTTACTGGGTTCGCTTTCCGTTATCCTTTAACTGTTCCCAGCCGACCTGCAAGGCAGCAGGTTGCTATTTTCTTTAGGGTAGCGACCCTTAGACGACCTAGCCTCCCGGGTTGTTGAGCGTCATCTGCCAAGGTTAACAGTCTTTATTTGGACTACTTGGTTTGTCTGCCGTCCAGTTTTGTGTACGATTTACTCCGCTAGCCTTTGATGTCCCAAATCAAACTACAAGACAGTAGTAGAGAAGAAATGATCAAAGAATATCAAAGCAGACATTGAAGTGGGATGCAAAGGGTTAAAAAAAGAGAGGACGACCTAAGGAGACCTTGAAACGAACTTTGCTGAAAGATGCAAGAAATATCGGTCTCAGTTCCATAGAGGAGATTGGGAGAGTTGTCCAGGGTAGAACGGCATGGAGATATTGCTTGCAGGCCCTATGTAACGTATAACGGTACGAGATGAATTGTTATTGTATGTAGCAGTACGCAGACTCCGGTTGACCACTTACTACTTTAGATGTTAGATTGATTGATTGATTGATAGGACCATCATCATTGCATATTGCCGAGTAACCATGCTTGCTCCGATCTCTTTCTTACACAGGAAGCTCTCAACTGCAGTGCACGAACTCCGTAGCACCGGCGATGGTCCCTATGTAATTTTGAAGATATTTATTTATGGATATTTTTATTTTTTATATTTTCTAATGGATTTTGCGCATGCAGAGGCTTTCCAGCCTGCTCTTCTCGATTTTGAACTGCTAATGGTTCTTTTACGTGCTCAAATTGAACACGAAACCTTCATTTATTGTCCATCTCCGATAGGACTAGGAACTCGATCTCACATACACTGATATCAGGATATCTGGAAAAAATCAAAATGGCTCCACGAAGGAGTGAACCTGGTACCTTTGGCACGATAGATAATCACCTAACCTGTACACCACAGAGACCATTACTTTAAACGTACGCAAGTCGATGTCTGAAAACGTTGGAAGAAGATGAGGAAGTTGTGTTTTTTTTGCTATTTTACCATTATTGTCGCTATCCTGGAAGCAGTGGCGGCTCGTCATCAAGGGCCAGTGGGGCGGGGCCCCACCAAAAATAAAGTGTACGTGTATTTATTATTTTATACATTAAAATATATAGTAACCGAAACCATGATTTTGTCCGAAAATTTCTGGCTGGCCCCACCAACAAATATGATCACGAGCTGCCACTGCCTGGTAGTATCTCTAACATACGTGTAGCTCACTTCCTTTAATAATTTAAATAAAGTCGACGCTGCTCAGTTGCAAAGAGATGGATTCACACTTCAGCACACAATGTGCATTCATCGTAAAAGGATTATCTGGAAAACGTGACCGGAGCTGACATGAAACTATCGAAATTCTAAAAGGGAGCAAGAATTTACCAGGACTCCATGATTGAATAAAAGTCGAATCTATTTTTGGGGGAAAAGCACGAAAGAGAAAAACAATAAGGACGAATTCAAAGCGGACAGAATGATGAGCTAAGAAAAATAACTTGAAAAAAAAAAAGAATTCTACTTGGGTTTGAGAGTACTTTCAATGTATATATGAAAATGAAAATTGTGGCAAAACACGTACAAACAAAGTACTATCTTTCTTTCTTTTGTCCTTCTCTGCTTTTGCCGCTAGGCGTAGCAGGTTTAACTGATGATCGGCTTTCGAGATAATGCACGCTCGGTCGCTTGATATGGTGTGGTATTGTGGAGTTTTAAGATGTCTGTAACTCCATCAACCCATCTTTTCTTGGTCTGCCCCTTCCTCTTGATGATTCAATTTTCAGGTTGTACGCTCTTGCAACTGGTGTATTCAGGTTCATTCTGACCAAGTGGCCAAACCATTTGAGTCTCTGTTTTTCAATAAATCTAATAGCAGGTGTTGTTCCGACTGTTCTTCTAATTTCCTCATTTCTTATATGGTCTCTTCTTGTTTTATTTACTGCTTTCCTCAGGCATCTCATTTCGCATGTGGTAATTTTCCTTTCTTGTTCTTTTGTCAGTGCCCATGTTTGGCTCTGGTAGCACAGTGTTGGTAGAAAGATTGAATTTATAATCTGTCTTTTAGTCACTACTGGAATAGCTGGGTGTTTCAAAATTGGGGTAAGCTACTATAGTTTTACAAAATACAGAAACAGTGACGATAAACAGCAACGTTTCGACCAAAAGGCCTTTATCAAGCAAACGACACAACAGGAGTGACGAATTATAACGAACACTTACAAATGGACGATAACGGAAAAATGCAAATGTATCTAACGCTTGGGTTTTCAATGTTCAAATCGGAGAGGATGTTGTGAAGGAAGACAATGGTGGTTTTGTCCTGACTACGAGCAGTCGCACTATGGAAATCATGGGAGTACCTAAAGTCATGGTCTGACTGGAATCACAAACTTTTATCCATGCATGTTTTCTTAGTGAGACAATGAGTATGCGCAGGAAGATTGAAGCAGGCTGGGCTCGAAGGCAATGGATGGAGTCGGTGGGGAGGTCTAAACTGACAAAAATCATTTTTATGTGTGTGCCAGGGCATGCAGGTGTATGGGAAAATGAACGCGCTGATTGGCTTGCAGGTATGGCTACTATAAAAATCAGGCGAGCAATGGACCAAGCTGATATTCTAAATTTCCTAAGGGAGAGAGGATGTGTACATGCTTCAAGTAATAGTGATGAATCTACAACACTAATCAGATTGCAAGAATTCCAAGTTAAGTGTGGAGTCGCTAGACAAGAACAGTATGCTGGTAGACAAAGAAGAATAGTAAACCAACAAAGAACCGGGGTCATTAGTCGCCACACGCTGAGAGACATACTGATGAGGAGATCGGAACAATTACACCTCCTTCTTCTTTGCGTTCGCTCTTTACAACCAATTTTATTCACTCTTTGTGATATGTTTGATCTTTACCAAGAACGTTTATACGTTACACATTGGTTTAGTAGGCTCCTAAACGCATAGACCTACACGTTTAGGACACATGCATCCGATTTCACCCAAACCTCTATAGTCGCCTCTTACGACATGAGTGGCAGGTAACAGTAGTTCTATTCTGTACACCGCAAAATTGGGCCACGGTAACCACTCGGGCGGTAACACTTACATAATTATGGACTAATTGGTTCGACGTGCATCTTGATGATGATATAAACTAAAACTAAACTAAACGCTTGGGTTGTAAACGAGCTCACTACCGCTTAAGCTACAGACGCCCACCTATATATATATATATATATGATAGCCACGATAATGTAGTGGTGCAAGCACTCGCTTCGAAGGTTTATGGGGAAATTATGAAATTCTACAGTGGGAGTAGAATTATGTCCAACCATAAGGACTCTCACGTCGACTCAGCCTTTATTAGTTAATATAAAACTATGATTAGTAAAATGGTAGCGGTGTAGAGGTAAAGATCATGATAATGACGAAGACGACGATGATGATGTTGCTGATGATGATGAAGAAGATGATGGTGATGATAACGATGATGATGACGTTGATATGACGATGATGCTGGTGATGACGAAGATAATGATGATAACGATGATGATGACAACGATGATGATGATGATGACAACGATGATGATGACAACGATGATGATGACAACGATGATGATGACAACGATGATGATGACAACGATGATGATGATAACGATGATGATGACAACGATGATGATGACAGCGATGATGATGACAACGATGATGATGATGATGATAACGATGATGATGATGCTGATATGACGATGATGCTGGTGATGACGAAGATAATGATGATAACGATGATGATGACAACGATGATGATGATGATAACGATGATGATGACTTTAATGATGATTATGATGATTATGGTTATGACGAAGATGATAATGACGATAGTAATGACGATGATAATGATGATGATGAGGATGATGAAGACAATGATGATTAGGATGACGATAATAATGATGATGATCATAATGGTGTTAATAATGATGATGCCGATAACGTCGATAATGGTAAGGGTGGTGGTGGTGATGATGATGATAATGATGATCATGATGATGAAGTCGACGACGACGATGATGATGACGTAGATGACGATGCTGCTGATGATGATGACGATGATAATAATGATAATGATGATCATGATGATGATGATGACGTAGATGACGATGATAATGATGATCATGATGCTGATAATGATGACTGTCGATGACGCTGATGATTATAACAATGATGATGACAATGATGATACTAATGAGAATGTCATCGACGACTGGAACAATAATATAACAACATAAAAGATTGAATTATATTTTCTGTCTGCAAGAATAGAAGATTGATGTGTATACTTGAAACACAATATCCTTAATAACAAAAATGATTCCATTGTCGCATTGTCTTGTTTGACACTTGCCAAATATAGTAAGTCTGTTCCTTTATACATCTTCTCTCTTTTTGTGTTTCTCTGTTGAAAACCACCAAGATGATTATGATTAAGATTTCTCTTGTTGATAATGTTTTCCGTGTTCTTTCCTTGCCCAATCCGCTATGTATTATTCTTTCAATAGGATTACAATAACGTCCCTTTTCGTTCGATACTGTCGACACCCACAGATAGAATTCTGCGTTCGCCCGCGATATTTGACGACAGAAAACTCTGGAATTGTCTGCTAGTTCTTTTCTCTTACTCCCTACATCTATGCCATGTGTCTGTCCCCACTCGCATTATTTTTCCAGTGTCATTACGGACGATTTCGAAATTCTTGTTTTGTTGGTCCGTCGCGCGAAGATTTTCAAATAACAAAAAGGACAAGATCTCTGAGTCAGATTTGCATTTTTCGGATTCATCAGATCAGTCACAAAAATTCAACAAGAATTCAAGACATTCTGTTTTATTATATCAGAACTTACTAATCTTGTTAAACAAAGTTGACATATTTTTTTTTTTACAATAAGAAAGAGACACAAAATCCAGGACTTTGACAATTTTTTTATTATTTTTTTGGGGATATCTTTTATCAATTCAGAAATGGATCTAGCATTCTCTTTGTAAAGTGTTGCTGCTTACTACTTTACGCAACGTTTGTCATATCCAAACTACAGCTTTTATGTAAGTTGTTCATAGATTTGTTCTAATTAGAAATTGTTTGAATACATTTAATATATTTCTTTCTTAACACTACTAAGAGTATTTATATGATTTTTTTGTGATTGTTTCTTATGTATTGATTGATTGATTGATTGATTGATTGATTGATTGATTGATTAGATAATCAACATTGCACTTCGGTGAGTAACCATTTCTGCTCTGATCTCTATGTTAGACAGGAAGATCCCAGTTTTAATGCACGAACTTTGTAGCACATGCAAGGGTCCCCGACGTAATTTTGAATTTGGTAAAAATTGTTGTAAAAATGTTATTTCATTTTTATATATTTTAACAAATCTTTCTTTGGACAGAGGTGGGATTATTTCTAGTATTTTTGCTGAAGCTACGGATTTCGTGCTTGTGTATCTGTGCAATATTCTTGACAATTGATGCGTGAATCACGTGGATAGAAGAACAGGCAATGAGGGGAAACACGCTGCAATGAAATCAATCACTTTAACTTTTTAAATTTTTAAGCTAATTTAGATTCTTGCAAAAAAAAGTTATTTAAGATCAATCAATCAGGAGGTACAGATGAGAACAGTAATGCCAGGATTAGGAAAGCCCGACAAGTCTTTGCTATCCTGCACACAATGTGGAAGTCTACCGCCACCTCCACTTAAACAAAGGTCATGATATTCAGGTCAAATGTGAAATCTGTGTTGTTGTATGGCTCAGAAACGTGGCGAGTCACCAAGTTCAATATAAATAAGATTCAGGGCTTTGTCAATGGATGTCTTTGACAGATTCTCAGACTGAGATGGTATGACAGAGCTGCAAACACAGATCTGTGAATAAAGAACCGGACAGGAACCCATGATGACCCAGGTCAAGAGGAGAAAATGATGATGGGTGTAGGCAGACCCTACGGAAGATACAGTCGAGTGTCACCAGACAAGCACTTGAGTGGAGCCCGCAAGGGAAACGGAAAAGAAGGCGTCCTAAACAGACCTGGAGACGAAATCTTCTTGAAGAACTGAAGAGAGTTCGTCTATCCTTGGAGACCATAAAGAAAACAGCCAGAGAACGAGAAAAGTGGCGAACAACTAATGATGCCCTATGCTCCACGAGGAGCGGAGAGGAATAAGTCAAGTGCACATGAAGTAGGAGGGTCAGTTTCAAACCTTAGGGTATGAGGTGGTTAGCGCTTCACATTTCTAGACCCATAGTGTGCGTGAGGTAGGAGGGTCAGTTTCTTTCCTCGCGTGTTGAACATCGAGTGTGGTATTCAACCCACAATCCTCTTAAATTCAAGTATAGACGAACGCTCACGCATTACGTTAAACCAGCGTTTCCCAAAGTGGGAGGTACCGCCCCAGTGGGCGGTGAAGCCTTCCAGGGGGCGATTGTGGGTTCAGTAGAATTTGGGGGTTCAGGCGATTAGGGTCGGTGACCCTTAAAGAAGAAATTAATAATAAATATTTTAAAATAAATTATTTTGTGATTTTGCCATTGAATAATCATTAAAAATTTTAATTCTACATTTAAATTCATCTTATACCCATCTTAAATGATCCAATTTTTCATCAATTTTCTATTTCATGTATATAATCATTTGAAAATTGACCATGTATTACAGAAATATATATCAATTTTTCTATGTCAAAGAGAAAATAGAGCATGTATATATGTGGGAGGGGCGTTGGCAAACTGTTATAATGTGGTGGGGGCGTTACAAAGTTTATGTTGTACAAAGTGGGCGGTGGGCCGAAAAAGGTTTGGGAATCTATGCGTTAAACCATCCCACTGTTGTGTGAATACGAATCCCAAATTATTTAAAATTTATCTTCTTGTTTTGTCGACACACTGCTACCGGGTTGTTGCCCAGTGTCGTCACACTGCTACCGGGTTGTTGCCCAGTGTCGTCACACTGCTACCGGGTTGTTGCCCAGTGTCGTCACACTGCTACCGGGTTGTTGCCCAGTGTCGTCACACTGCTACCGGTTGCTGCCAGTGTCGTCACCACTGCTACCGGGTTGTTGCCCAGTGTCGTCACACTGCTGCCGGGTTGTTGCCCAGTGACGCCAAACCTCTACCGGGTTGTTGCCCAGTGTCGACACACTGCTACCGGGTTGTTGCCCAGTGTCGTCACACTGTTACCGGGTTGTTTCCCAGTGTCGACACACTGCTACCGGGTTGTTGCCCAGTGTCGTCACACTGCTACCGGTTGTTGCCCAGTGTCGTGGTTTTCTGTTTTTGTCTTGCGCTGTTCTGTTGGCTTGTCTGATTGTTATTTTTGCTCTTTCACAGGATTCTGCTACGTCATCTAACCATCTTTTACGTGGTCTTCCTCTTGCCTTCATTACTGATGTTCTGTTGTAGAAGACTGTATACTGTGGAATTTGGATGCATTCTTATTAAGTGGCTAAACCACTTCATTCTTTGTTTCTCAATGTAATTCAAGCAAGGTTCTGAGCCAACTTTATTTCTTATGCTGATGTTGGTGACTGTCTTTTCTGGTTTCTTGGTAACTTTTCGCAGGCAACGCATTTCACATGTAGTTATTTTTTGTGACCACGCTTTGCTCATTGTCCATGTTTGTCTCTGGTAACACAAAGTAGGTATAAAAATGCTGTCAACATTTATCAAATTTTCGATATTTTCATTTTTTACTAGTAACTCTTAAGCATATAAACATTGATTTTTTAAATAGTTGCTGTTTTGTTTTGTCTCTGTAATCAGAGCTTTGCAACAACAGAGATTAGGTTTAGCAATAATAAGTTTATTGCAACATTTCTCTACTTCCATTGTTTGAATAACTAGCTGTTTGATTTACTGGTGATCATTGTTTAGAAGTCTTACATTTATTTTTATATAAACGACCTTCTATCATTGTTTACAAGTTCAATGTTGTTTTACTGTAACCTTCTAATGTTGGTGATATTATTCTTCTTCAAACGCTTCATATCGACCACTTGTTAAACTCTTCCTGATTTGTATGTGATCTGAGCCTATGAGCGATTGTATGTTGTGCCAGTTATTCGCCTACAAGCATATCCGATTTCAGCGACGCTTTTATTTACTAGTTTAGGGTAGCTTCCTAGACCCTAACTTATAGCCTCTTACGGCATGCCTTGCAGGTCGCAGTGTTACTATTATTTACTCCCAGTGGCGGTTCGCCATTAGAGTCCAGTGGGGCCGAGCCCCACCAAAAGTAAGGTATAACGTGTATTTATTATTTTATACATTAAAATATAAATTAACGAAACCATGATTTTTCCGAAAATTTATGTTTGGCCCCACCAACAAAAATGATCATGAGCCGCCACTGTTTACTCCCCTTGCGAACCCAGGCAAAGTAAGGGTCTGGTATCTGAGACTTGGAAAGCAGATAAGAAAATAGAAAGTATGTGAGGATCAGTGGAAGACATCTTAAATGAATAAATGGTTACACCTGGGAGGATATGATTAGCAATATTAGACTTGAAGAGCCGCCCGAGTGGTTACCGGGCCCAAATCTGGGGTGTAAAGAATAGAACCACTGTTACCTGCCACGCATGTCGTAAGAGGCTTAAGGAGGTTTGGCTGGAATAGGATGCACGTATCCTAAATATGTAGAAGTCAACCTGCTGTCTAAGAGGACGGCTGGGGACAGTCAAAGGCTAACGGAGAGCGAACCCAGTAAACGCTGGCTGAATCTGGACATATCGCCGAAGGATAAGCACCAGAGCTCCAAATGGCGCTGAAGATGTGACGAAACCCACCCATGCTAAGGCTGCATGAATCGGATTTTCACATGAATGAATTTATGGAGAGATCTGGTACATCGGTCTTTTAGGTGATCGCGAGAGAGAGAGAGAGACGTCAAGAACTAGCTGGTCTGGGAGATAGAAATAAAGAGAACAAAAAGACAACGATGATGCATTGGAAATGTGCTTAGGATGAGAAACAAAAAGTGGCAGTGAGATACATCTCAGTGGAAAACGCAAGGTATGCGGAAAAAAAATGATGATAAAGAACTTTTGAAGCAGAGCTCAAAGACTTGCATAGTACTAGGTTTGAGGCAGAAAGAAAGAAACAAGATTGGATTGTGTTGAAACTCTTTGTTTCTACCGTATGTGTCCTTGTGGTGGGACGAAGACTGATCAAGATTAAAGGGACTGAGTATATATGGGGACGCCTTGAGTACAGTACATAGATGGTAACCAATGACCCTGTTAAATTGTATGTAGCAAAGGACTAGAAGTCTATCTATCTATTCTCTATTCCTGTTTTGCCTTTCAATGTTAGGTTGAAAAAGAAGACACCTGATGAAGAATTGTCTTCATTCTGCCTGGTTTTTCAATATAGCTCCGTCTCTGTCGGCAGAAATTGCACGCCATCAACTGAGAGTGTTGCACAAAGCACGAACTCCTTAGCTCCGGTAAAATTATGTGGACCTCATTAAAATATTTTACATATAAATAGATCCGGATTCGAGCCCAGAACTATGAGAATGATAGCCACATGTCTTAACCACTTCAAGATAGCGATACACGAAGGACTAGAAATGTTTCTAAACACTAGAAGAATGTCGTATGTTTGTGACATGGCCCTCGGCAGCATAGGGCCGACTAGCTCAGACGGTAAAATAAAAATGTATGCTTAATTGGGGCTGTTTTTATAAGCATTTGATAGAACACTGCACGATTTTCTGAAATTGTACACAATTCTACGAGTCTATGGTTATTTAATAATGCAAAATATTACTAATACTGATATTCTTTCCATCTTAACTTGTTACATAATATAACTTTCGTTTAGCATATTGTGTCGTTTTTAAAATGAATGTATCTATATCTAGCAATACTGAAATGCGAGGTCACGATTGTGGTATGATTTTCATGAATTTTTACCTGAGCCTGCTAGTCTTATGTTATCTGAGGCCACGGTTTGAGAGATGCAAAGTCAGCTCTTCAAGCACTTCAGTTCAGAAATGTCTAGGTCTACAAGTCTTACTGTCTAAACTGTACAAACAGCTTAATGTAATAATGCAGTGGATACCATCTCATTGTGAAATACCAGGAAACCAGACAGCAGACCGACTTGTCAAGGAAGGTTCTGTAGGATTGCTGGCAGATGTCATCAAGGAGCATGCTTTTTGTGGAATGTCGCTTTCATCATAGCCAGCCTGAAAAACTCTCTGTCTCTAGCAAGTTTTCCCTCCTCTTACAGCGTCATGTTCAATCTTTCTTTGATGCCAAGTTCGTCTTGGTCGTTCCCCGCCTCATACTCCAGAAACAATGCCTTCCATCACCGTTCTATCCAAACAACTATGACGTTTAACGTGGCCAAACTATTTCATCTTCCGAAACATGATGTTATTTATTATCTCGGATGTACCAATTGCATATCATCAAAAGAAAATGATGATTAAAGAAATCAGAAAGACATCATACTAACACTGAACCACTATAAAAATAGGAGCATATTAGAACAAGTTGTTTGGCTAAATCGGATGCATGTGTCCTAAATGTGTAGAAGTCTATGCGTTTAGGGGCCTACCAAACCAATGTGCAACGTATACACGTTCTTGGCGAAGATCAAACATATGACAAAGAGTGATTAAAATTGGTCGTAAAGAACGAACGCAAAGAAGAAGAAGAACAGGTTATTATTCTGCTCCTCAAAACAGAAAAAAATCGATTACGCAGACATATGTATGCAAAATTCGGATTGGCAGTTCATCCTTATATACATGTTGGCAGACATCCCAGACTGCAGAATACATACTTCAAAACTGTCACACTTATGATAATGTAAAGTAAACGCGCTCCATTTAAGCTGCGTGTCTTGGCACAAAAATAAACTGGTTTTTATGATACTAGACGTTTTTCAGAGACCCGAACCATTGTCTTCGAGCACCAGCCCGTCTCAATCTCCTTGAACATACTCATAGAGTCAGTGAGAAAACATGCATGAATAAAAGTCTGTGACTTCAGCCAAATCAAGGCTTTAGATCATGACATGAACTTCATTTTCAGACCACCTTGTAGTCAATAGAAAAGTAAGACCATCCATCAAGCGATAGTGGATCATTAAAGATCATGGCACGAAAGAAAGTCAACAAACATTACTGTTGTGAAGCCATTAATAAAGAAAATGTAAGGAACTATATTTATCGCGTCAATCAGATGTGATTGATTGATTGATTTATAGGACCATTATCATTGTACTTCAGTGAGTATCCATGTGTGTTCTGATCTATTTCTTACACAGGAAGATCTCAACTGCAGTGCATGAGCTCTGTAGCACCGGCGAGGGTCACGATGTAATTTTGAAGATATGAAGATATTTTATAGGAATTTATTTATTTTAAATCTTTTTTCTTATGAATTTTGCCCCGGGCAGCAGCATTCCAGCTTGCTCTTCTTGATTTTGAACTGCCATGGGTTCTCTACGTGCTCGAATTGCACACGGGATCTACGTTTTGTCGTCCGTTTTCGATAGAACTAGGAACTTGATCTCACCTACACTGAGATCCCTGATCTCTGAAAAATCTCCCGATGGCTTCACAAAGGAGCGAACCGGTTATCTTTGGCATGAGAGATGAGCACCTAGCCTATGCGATACAGAGATCATCAGATGTGTGATGATATACAGAAGATAAACATGTATATTTTTCCAAGTCTAAAATCGAACTGATGTAGTGCAGAACATGGCACTTAGTCGCCATGGCGCCACTGTCATACAGCCATGACGCTCTATGTGGCTCTGTCTGCTTTAACGTTAGCCATATCTCAAGAAAATGGTATTTTCATTTCCTTTCACACAAATAAACAAACAATATATATATATATATATATATATATATATACAGTGGCGGCTCGTCATTAAGGACCAGTGGGACTAGGCCCCACCAAAAGTAATGTGTAACGTGTATTTATTATTTTATAAATTATTTGTTCATAATTATTACTTTTAACGTGATACTGTTTAGCTTTGAAAGTTGAACATGTAACGCTAAAATATTATATAGATACTGTTTAGCTTTGAAAGTTGAACATGTAACGCTAAAATTTTATATAGATACTGTTTAGCTTTGAAAGTTGAACATGTAACGCTAAAATATTATATAGATACTGTTTAGCTTTGAAAGTTGAACATGTAACGCTAAAATATTATATAGATACTGTTTAGCTTTGAAAGTTGAACATGTAACGCTAAAATTTTATATAGATACTGTTTAGCTTTGAAAGTTGAACATGTAACGCTAAAATATTATATAGATACTGTTTAGCTTTGAAAGTTGAACATGTAACGCTAAAATATTATATAGATACTGTTTAGCTTTGAAAGTTGAACATGTAACGCTAAAATATTATATAGATACTGTTTAGCTTTGAAAGTTGAACATGTAACGCTAAAATATTATATAGATACTGTTTAGCTTTGAAAGTTGAACATGTAACGCTAAAATATTATATAGATACTGTTTAGCTTTGAAAGTTGAACATGTAACGCTAAAATATTATATAGATACTGTTTAGCTTTGAAAGTTGAACATGTAACGCTAAAATATTATATAGATACTGTTTAGCTTTGAAAGTTGAACATGTAACGCTAAAATATTATATAGATACTGTTTAGCTTTGAAAGTTGAACATGTAACGCTAAAATATTATATAGATACTGTTTAGCTTTGAAAGTTGAACATGTAACGCTAACATTTTATATAGATACTGTTTAGCTTTGAAGGTTGAACATGTAACGCTAAAATATTATATAGATACTGTTTAGCTTTGAAAGTTGAACATGTAACGCTAAAATTTTATATAGATACTGTTTAGCTTTGAAAGTTGAACATGTAACGCTAAAATATTATATAGATACTGTTTAGCTTTGAAAGTTGAACATGTAACGCTAAAATATTATATAGATACTGTTTAGCTTTGAAAGTTGAACATGTAACGCTAAAATTTTATATAGATACTGTTTAGCTTTGAAAGTTGAACATGTAACGCTAAAATATTATATAGATACTGTTTAGCTTTGAAAGTTGAACATGTAACGCTAAAATATTATATAGATACTGTTTAGCTTTGAAAGTTGAACATGTAACGCTAAAATATTATATAGATACTGTTTAGCTTTGAAAGTTGAACATGTAACGCTAAAATATTATATAGATACTGTTTAGCTTTGAAAGTTGAACATGTAACGCTAAAATATTATATAGATACTGTTTAGCTTTGAAAGTTGAACATGTAACGCTAAAATATTATATAGATACTGTTTAGCTTTGAAAGTTGAACATGTAACGCTAAAATATTATATAGATACTGTTTAGCTTTGAAAGTTGAACATGTAACGCTAAAATATTATATAGATACTGTTTAGCTTTGAAAGTTGAACATGTAACGCTAAAATATTATATAGATACTGTTTAGCTTTGAAAGTTGAACATGTAACGCTAAAATATTATATAGATACTGTTTAGCTTTGAAAGTTGAACATGTAACGCTAAAATATTATATAGATACTGTTTAGCTTTGAAAGTTGAACATGTAACGCTAAAATATTATTTAGAGTTTGAAATTATTCGTATTATTCTAGTAAAGGTGGGATAGGTGAAATAGACAAATAATAGTAAACACTAAAATAACCCAAAAAGAGGGTTTCTCTGAAAATTTATGTCTGGCCCCATCAATAAAACTGATCACGAGCGCCACTGTATATATATATATATATATATATATATATATATATATATAATTTTTTAAATATATATATATATATTATGGAGTATGAGAAAAGACGAAATCAAAGTTCACATACAAAGTTCACATACAAATATATTGTTTTGAGTCCATGAGGTAGGAAATAGCCACATAAAAATATAAAACTAATTTCAATGAGAAATCGACATCAATTATCAGGCGACCACGATCGAATAACTGTGACCTTGCTGTCACGAGTCCAAATAACTTAAGATATTGAAGTAAATAACTATAGGGCTCATAGCGAGTTTTCAAGTTGGCCGAAACAATCATTAAGCCTCTTACCAGTTTCACCTACATAAACCGTTTTACAACGTTAGCAATCGATAGCATTTATAACGTGACGGGCTCATAAAAAACATAAATTTCCGGAAGTTATACCTTTCACGTCACATAATCATTTCTTCCAGTAATTGTTTGATAAAGGCAAAGTTATTTTTTTTATTAAACAGAGGAGCGTCTGGTCGATTGGATTAGAGCGCGGCTCTCATACGGGAGATCTGTGTTCAATCCACGATAAAGGAAATATGTTTTCTGTTGGGGGCATAAAAAAGAATCATACTCTGAACAGTTTCGGGAACTACTGCACTAGCTATGCGGCCATTAAATTCTACATCTCTCGTCCCCGAGTCCTACACCGCCCTAACAAGCTGTACTACAGACAGTAAAAATAGTTTTTTTAATTTAAAAACATCACAACGTGCAGAAATAAGATTTTATTATATCCCAAATAAAATTTAACGCTTAAGAATAAATGCATTATTAACATTGCGTCTGTAGCTCAAGCGGTAGTGAGCTCAATCACGAACCATAGTGTACCTGGTTCAAACCCACGGTGGGCAAGTTTGGAAGCAAATTCGTTTCCGTGGGATTTTATCAAAGGTAAAATAGACCTCACTGTTCAGAAAGCAATGGCAAACTACTGAACGTATAAGTGGTGCGTAGAAAATCAACGACTCGTTTACTGTGGTTGATGGCTACGTCCTTTAGGATATGCCACGATTTTCATTTTCATTATTAACACTTGTTATCAATAAATAACCATGGGCTTGTAACATTGCAACATGGACTCCAGAATGCGTAATTGCAATAACCATGGGCTTGTGTAACATTGCAATAACCATGGGCTTGTGTAACATTGCAATAACCATGGACTCACAGAACTGCGTAACATTGCAATAAAACTTACAGTGTTCTATCAAACATATTTCAAAATCAGCCCACAAAAATAGACATTTCCAACTGAGCTGGACAGTCTTATGTTACTGGTAGCCACGATTATACATGGAATAGAAAAGGAATTTCTCAAACTCAGCTCAGATCAAAATTATGTTAAAGATAATAGCAGGGAAAACATGATATGATTGTTTCTTATATATCTATACGATATAGATTTTACATGTCAACTTTTGATGTCATAAATTCGTGTAACTAAATTGTTCTAAACACGCAATGGTTTATATTGATGAGGGACCTGATATACATATGTAACCTGTAACGCCCTTGGCGCTTATAGCAGCAACAATTGCACGCCATTCGTAACAATTCTTGGCCGTTCTCTGTATCGTGTTCCACTAGTGATTCATTTATTTCAGTTCATGTTGATCTATTTTCCTCCATGTCGTTTTAGGTCTTCCACGTTTTCGTTTACCTCTTGTGTCCTCTCAGTGCATTTTTATAACAGAGTTAGTATCCCTGCATATCACATGCCCGATCAATCTCCAGTGTCTTAATTGACGTTTTAGGTCTTCCACGTTTTCGTTTACCCTCTTGTGTCCATCTCAGTGTAGTTTTTATAACAGAGTTAGTCTCCCTACGATATACATGTAGTCCGATCAGTCTCCAGTATCTCTGTTGAATGGCGGTAGGTTATATTCTCTTGCTACTCTGTCAGCAGTTCTGGTTGAGATAGTATTTGACAAAACAGCTTAAATCTTCGAAGACAAGTGGTATTAAGGTGAGAGTTTGACATTCTTGTTCTGTGTTATTATCACTCTGATCGTAAGAAAGTTAATAGCACACAGGTATGGTATATATTAATCTCTTGCTTTTGATGCTGTATATGCTGAAGAAGTTAATAGCACACAGAGTATGTATATATTAATCTCTTGCTTCTGATGCTGTATATGCTAAAGAAGTTAATAGCACACAGGTATGGTATATATTAATCTCTTGCTTCTGATGCTGTATATGCTAAAGAAGTTAATAGCACACAGATGTGTTATATATTAATCTCTTGCTTTTGATTCTGTATATGCTGAAGAAGTTAATACAAAAAAAAGACGTCAGGAACCCTTTTTCGCACTTCGAGGTATATTAGAGAATATGGTGTTAGGTCCGTAATTTAATTGACAGTCGGTACACGATGGGTAATGTGGTTAGCATCACGCCAAAGCTTTACGTCTCGGTGATTTTCTGGTACCCAATTAAGACTGGGACATGACCGTTACGGTCGGACAAATACTCCACGTCCACTGTGAAATTGAACCCGGACCACGCCTAAGAAGTCAGTTCACTTGCATTCTCTCTCTTCTCTCTCTCTCTCTCTAAGTCAGTTCACTTGAATTCTCTCTCTCTCTCTCTCCTCTCAAAAGTCAGTTCACTTGAATTCTCTCTCTCTCTCTCTCTCTCTCTCTCTCTCTCTTTCCCACACTAATGTATGTCCGCTCTCAATGAAACATAACGCTACAACTTACCACTATCATTTAAATTAGCTCATTAACTCTTTCACTCTGTCATTTTTCAACTCCAAAAGTGATTTTCCATTACAATGTATACTGAATTAACCAACCAGTATGCCGGCTTTGTGTAATTTTAAAAAAAAACAGTGAGCCAGTTAATCGGCCCAAAAGAGCTAAAGGGTTAAAGCAGTGTTTCTCATAGGAAACGGTACTAAAATTGTTTTCTAACATTTGTTAAATTAAATCATTATAATTTTTTCCTCAAGTATTTCAGAATAATATTGGCAAAAGCTGGCGGCAGGCTACCACAGACAGACACTAGTATGACATATGAGGAAGCAAACGCATGGATAAAAATGACCTACAAGAAGAAATGGAAAGAGATAACCCTGGTCATGAAAAGGATGATGCATACCATCAACTAAGTAGAGAAGAACAGGTGTTCATTTTTTGTTTACGAACATGACACAATAGGCTGAGATACCATTTGTTTAACAAGTACAAAATAGGCCATTTTGATATATGCACAAGTGGCACCAGCAAGATGATAGAGATAAACATACTGTAAGAATGTCCAGCATACAATGAACAGAGAGAAAACCCATGGTCAATTCCCGTATCACTCGAAGACAAACTATATGGAGCTGTACATCGACTCGTTGACCATTAATAACTAACCATTGACACTGAGTATGACAAGTCGATGTCTGAAAATTGAAGAAAAGAAGTCGAATATTTAGTGTATAAACATCTAACCTAATCTTGTGTTGCCCTAAAGAAACAGTATGTACATTAATTGATTGTTCACATCAACAAAGCGGGTCTCCGTGATGAACTGGTTAAAACGTATGTCTTTCGTACTGAATGTTGTGAGTTCAAATCTGGGCCGAGTAAAATGTGCAAGTTTTACATGAGATCCTAGAATTGTTGATCGAGCTGCGGAGTTTGTGCTTTGTGCAACACTCTAGCTAAATGGCGGGCATTTCTGCAGACAGTGGCGGAGCCATATGGGAAAATCGGTGCAATCCTTCAATAATTCACTTTAGACTCTTTAAATAATCAAATCGCCCGAGTGTTACCAGGGCCCAAATTTGGGTGTAAAGAATAGACCCTGTTACCTGCCATCCATGTCGTAAGAGGCGACTAAGGAGGTTTGGTTGAAATCGGATGCACTATTTCGCTAGGGAATGCTAACCCGAAACAAATGCTTGCAGAAAACGACCGTGAGGTGCATAACATTGTGCAACGACCCTCACAATGAGGAATGTGATAACGGATTCTACGGTCGCCAATCTGCCTCGGAGATTTAGCCACGCAGTAAGAATGTCAGACCTACCATCACAAGGGTGCCAAACCTTACTGCGGGAAGAGGTCGACACAAACGAGGAAGCAGAAATCATAGAAATTATATCCTACAGAACTGCCCCCAGTATGCAGACTGGAGAAGAAAGAGGTGGCCCACTTATACTAGCGTCCAAGACAAACTGTATGGCGTGGCTGATAATCTGAGACAGACGGCTGCCATTTATTAGAGAATCCGAAATCCCAATCTAGTGAGAACGCAGAAGAAGAAGAAGAAATCATCAAATATCTTGTACTGAGCAAAAATTTCATCACCCAAACTGTCTTTCCAAATTTCTCCCGACTTCCTAGCACAGCCGATTTCTGCGATGCTTTTTATTTACTAGGGTAGTTTCCATAGGTCCTACATCAGTCGCCTCTTACGACATGCCTTGTAGGTCACAGTAGTGCTATTCTTTGCTTCCCTTGCTAGCCCCAGCACCACACGGACGACGTTTTAGTTAAAGACGACTCATATTGTTAGGACGACCTAAGGAGACCCTGAAACGAACTTTGCTGAGAGAAGCAATACATTTCGGTCTCAGTTCCATGGAGGAGATTGAGCGAGTTACCCAAGATAGAGCGGTATGAAGAAATTACTTACAGGCCCTATGTAACGTATAACGGTACGAGAGGAATTATTATTTATTGATATTGTTAGCCCTCCATTCACTCCCATCCCTACACCACTCCTCCCAGTCCCCAACTCCCAAATTAAATATATCAGCTCGGCATCAGTGGGGTGTAGATTAGAAAAGATGTTAGGTGTGACAGATTAATTACGCGTTAGAATAGAATCTTAGCATACACAGACAGGAAATGACGTGTTTTAGAACACGGGAAGCCATTGTCAAATTAATCGTTTGTTAATGGCGAAGTAATCGGTTTGTTGTATTCTCAAATTATTTTGATTTCGTCGACCCAAAAAAGTAGACAGCGAATTGGTTTCTATACTCAAACTTAACCTGTCTGTGACTGGGCGCTGTCAGATGTGACCGTTTCCAATCTATATTCAGGGAGGAAAATGTCAAAGGAAGAATATAGCACAAGAAAGTAAAAATAGCAAGTATCAGGACTGATTTTGTGTAGATATCGGATCGTAGACATAGCAGTCAAGGGATAAATGGATAATTATATATTTCTACCAACTCTCTGTTGCTAATGTTAAATATTGAAACACGTACAAACAAAGTACTATAGTTTTACAAAATACAGAAACAGTGACCTAAGGAAAATCTGGAATAAAAACGAATAACGAAATAAATCTTTATTTAACCAAGTTTTACTGTAGTCTTCCCCCTATTTCGATAATGTTAAACATGGTCACTAACTGCTTTTTCTTTAAACGCTTCATATTGACCACGTGTTAAGCCACTCTTTGTGATTTGTATGTGATCTGAGCCTAAGAGCGATTGTACGTTGTGCTAGTTAATCGCCTACACATTAGATTTCTGCGACGATTTTTTATTTACTAGGGTAGCTTCCCTAGAACCCTACTTTAGTCGCATCTTACGACATGCCTTGTAGGTTACAGTGTTACTATTTTATCTCCCCTTGAGAGCTCCAGACAACACACGGGTTGATCCCTAACTAAATCTTACGAAAGAAAGATCACAATATATGAATTAAAATGTTTCAGAAAAACCGCTAATGTTGCCCGCCTGCCCAGCTTGTTTGTAGCGCGTTGGACGGCGGGTGACAAGCTCAATGTGAGTGCGGGTTCTATTCCGCGGGCTGGCAGAAAAGCCACAGGTTCTCCAGATTTACGGTGTTTTTGTCACCGAACCGAAGGGTTACGATGTCCATGGCACCGAGCCGAATAACTGTAAGCTCAAGTGCTTCTGAATCGAAAAAAAAACCCGTCAATGTTACAAGATGGAATAGATATAGAAATGAGAACATTAGAAATCTCGTTAGAATCACATCATGCTCCAACATATTAGAAGACAACCAATAAAATGGTTCAGTCACCTACTAAGAATTAAATCAGGTCTACTACAATACACAAGAGAGCCGCTGTAGCGTAGTTGTTAGTGAACTCACTTCGCAAGGCTGGTGGTCTGGGTTCAGCTCCAGCAATGTGCGTGGAATTTTTCCCGACCACGACGGCTCTCAGGTCGACCCAGCCTCAACTGGGTACCATACATGCTCTGGGAAAGTAAAAGCGGCCGGCGTGATGCTGACCACATCACCCATCGTGTGCCGACGGTCAATGAAAAATACAGGCCTAACACTGTATTGACCTATATACCACGAGGTATGAAAGGGTTCCTTTACTTACTTTTACTTTTACTACTACCATCTCACACCTGTAACAGCAGACAACCCTGACACTGAGTCCAAGGAAGACCAAGAAACTGATGGATACATAATATCACAGATATCCTGAGACATCAAAAATCAGCAACTACAGATGCAACACACAGGATAGAAACTGAAACTACCAACTTCGATTCACGGCACATGTGGACAAGACAAGACTGGATCGTTAGCTCAATATTGACAATGCAAATATTGACGTAGTTTTTTATTGACTTTCCCAAATAGACTTTGCTGGTCCGTAAGAAAGACAAAACTATTGTTTTCTCTCCTTTAATTTATCACTTTTCATGGGTTGTGTCTATTCAATGCCATTTGTGTAGCCCGACTGTTTGTTCTGATATTCCATTGCTGTTATTCTTAATTGTCCGGATTGTCTGTGTATCGCTGTGCGTTTTTGTTTTGTTTTTGTGTGTGGTTTTTTGCGTAAGGACTTTGGCACAAATGAAGTGTATAAGAGGCATTGTATCGCAACAGCATTACAATATATTGTAACCAATTGTATCGGAGCAGCATTGCTCTTTGAGGTGCACTGTCTGATGGTAATCTGCTTACGTGGCCGAACCATTTAATTTGTTGTTTCTTGATAAAGTCTAGTACTGATGTTGTACCCACTTTTTTCCTGATGTCTTCATTTCTCATCCGGTCTCTTCTTGTTACACCCAGCATTCTGCGTAGACACTTCATCTCTGTCGTGACTAGTTTTCTTCTATCGTTTGTTGTCAGCGTCCAGGTTTGGCACTGGTAACGTAATGTGGGGAGAAAGATTGTGTTGAACATTGCTCTTTTTGTGTTCATGGTGACGTGTTTGCATCTTAAAATGGCGCCATTTGCCCTAGCATTTGATTTGCTTTGTTGCGTCTGTGTTGAATTCCATTAGTTATTCTTCCGTTTGTTGAAAAAATGCTCCTCAGGTATGAGAAGTCTTTTACTTGATTTAGTGGGCGATTGTCGATGGAGATATTGGTAGTGCTTTCCTTTCTGGCGAATGTCATTACTTCTGTTTTGTCGATGTTTATTCTCATGTTGTATTCGTTACATGCTAACTGGAGTCTGTTGATGTGTTGTTGTAGCTGTTCTTCTGTTGTTGATATGATTGCCTGATCGTCTGAAAAAAGAAATTCATTTAAGAGCTCTCCGAGGTTGTTTCCTTCGCTGGTGTTAGCTATTTTACAGATGTGGTCAATATACGTGATGAACAACAGCGGGGATAGTACGCAACCTGGTCTTACTCTGACCCTACGTGAAACTTTTCTGATAATCCTGTATTTGTTCTAATCGTACATTGGCTGTCAGTATAAATGCTCTTGCAAAGGTTGATTAGGTGGTCATTAACCCCATAGGTTGTTAGTATTTTCCACAACTTGTGCCTATCCACGCGGTCGAACGCTTTTTCCTGATCTACAAATGCAACGTGTAGGTGTTTGTCGGATTCGACAGACCTTTGTACTAACTGCCTGAGGACGAATATTGCGTCTGTACAGCTTTTGTTCTTCCTGAATCCCATTTGGGAGTCATTAAGCTGTGGCTCGATGATGTGGCGGAGCCTTTTCTCAAGTATTTTGCAGAATATTTTCCCAGTGTGGCTCAGTAGCGCTATTTCTCTGTACTTTGTACAGTCCCTCTTGCTACCTTTCTTCTTCCAGATGGGAACAATTGTTGCATTCCTCCAATCTTCTGGTGTTTCTTGTGTGATCCAGACTTGGTTGAATAGTCTATGGAGCCAGCTGATTCCTACCTCTTTAGTTGCTTTGATTAGGTCGGCCGGGATATTGTCTGGGCCTGGTGTTTTGTTAGGTGGGGCCATATTTACAGCATTTCTAATCTCTGATAGTGTTATGCTTGGTTCTACTTCTGAAGTTACATTTATTGTGTGTTCTTGAGTGTTCAGTTGGTCCTCTTGTTGTAGGTTGAGAAGTTCATTAAATTATTGCCGCCATCTGTTCATTATCATTTTTTTTTCTTTCGCAATGTGGCCAGCAAGTGGGACTCGCAACCCTGAAACTCTTCTGTTAGAAAAGACTGTCACTGCGTGAAGAATCTCCATTGCAACTCCCTCTGATATCGTAGCATTGCCAGCCATTCTATCATATTTTTCGTTACCATTAACTCCTGCGTGCCCCCCGGCCAGTTATGTAGCGCAATTTAGAGTTTGCTGTGCATTCATGAAGGCACAGACATGGTAAAAAAAGAAGGTGACGTGACGGTGACGTGATTGGCGGCTCACGACCCCTGTCGTGTTTTTATACGCTATGATTCCATGAGTATGATTCGTAAAATCGAACAGGAATGGTGAGACGAAACTAGGTGGAGGCACTGGTACAGACAAGGATCAAAGAAATCACCTTTATTTTTGTCCCTGGGCACGCAGGAGTTAGGGGTAATGAACGAGCTTATAGATTGGCTGGCTTGGCTGCAATATCAGAGGGGCTGCCATGGATCGAAATGACATTCTTCACGCATTGAGAGTCTTTTCGAACAGAGGAGTTTCAGGGTTGCGAGTCCCACTTGCTGGTCAGATTGAGAAAGATGGATGTCAATATTGGTGCAGCCCGAAAAGAACGACATATCAAATATGCAAAGATTGATTAATCAACATCGAACTATCGTGTTCGGCCGCTGGACGCTGCTGGATTTATTGAAACGGAAATCAGAGCAACTATGGTCATGTCTGGAGTGCTATGATGATAGTCCTATGATAACTGATAACTGGTAACAAGGGACAAAACTGCATGTTCTGTTTAGCTATAGTCAGAAAATGACCTCCATTGATTTTGTTATAATTTCAAGATTTGTCCGTATATTTTCACAATTTCTATTTTCAGTTTTCACATTCTCCGCTTTTCATCTCTAAACTATGACTGACTGATTGATAGGACTATAATCATTGCACTTCGGTTAGTAGCCATGTGTGCTCCGATCTCTTTCTTACACAGAAGATCTCAGCGGCAGTGCACGAACTCAGTAGCATCGCCGAGGGTCCCAGATGTAATTTAGAAGATGGGAACAATATTTTATAGGAATGTTTATTATTAAATATTTCTAATGATTTTTTGCCCAGAAAACGGCTTTCCAGCCTGCTCTTTTCGATTTGAACTACCAAGGGTTCTTTTACGTGCTCAACTTGAACACGGAACCTACGTTTTGTCGTCCGTCTCCGATAGATCTAGGAACTAGATCTCACCTACACTGAGATCAGTGATCTATGGAAACATATCCGGGTGACCCCACGATGGAGTGAAACGAGTACCTTTGGAACTAGAGGCGAGCACGTAACATCACAGAGACTCCCAGAACCTACACCCCACCATCTCTTGTTTCCGAACACACACACACGCACAAACACATAAGCACCCACACACTAGTAGTCGGAAAATTACCTCCCTTGATCTTGTAAATTTTTTTCAAGATTTGTCCGCATCTTTTCCCCCTATCTTCTATTTTCAGTTTTCATATCCTCCGCTCTTCATCTCTAAACTAACTAGATATCTCCTCCTACCTCTGTCACCCCTTCTTGTTTTCATATCCTCCCCTCTTCATCTCTAAACTAACTAGATATCTCCCTCCTACCTCTGTCATCCCCTTCTTGTTTTCATATCCTCCGGTCTTCATCTCTAAACTAACTAGATATCTCCCTCCTACCTCTGTCATCCCCTTCTTGTTTTCATATCCACCGCTCTTCATCTCTAAACTAACTAGATATCTCCCTCCTACCTCTGTCACTCCCTTCTTGTTTTCATATCCTCCGCTCTTCATCTCTAAACTAACTAGATATCTCCCTCCTACCTCTGTCATCCCCTTCTTGTTTTCATATCCTCCGCTCTTCATCTCTAAACTAACTAGATATCTCCCTCCTACCTCTGTCATCCCCTTCTTGTTTTCATATCCTCCGGTCTTCATCTCTAAACTAACTAGATATCTCCCTCCTACCTCTGTCATCCCCTTCTTGTTTTCATATCCTCCGCTCTTCATCTCTAAACTAACTAGATATCTCCCTCCTACCTCTGTCACCCCCTTCTTGTTTTCATATCCTCCGGTCTTCATCTCTAAACTAACTAGATATCTCCCTCCTACCTCTGTCATCCCCTTCTTGTTTTCATATCCTCCGCTCTTCCATCTCTAACTAACTCAGATCCTCCGCTCTTCATCTCTAAACTAACTAGATATCTCCCTCCTACCTCTGTCATCCCCTTCTTGTTTTCATATCCTCCGCTCTTCATCTCTAAACTAACTAGATATCTCCCTCCTACCTATGTCATCCCCTTCTTGTTTTCATATCCTCCGCTCTTCATTTCTAAACTAACTAGATATCTCCCTCCTACTTCTGTCATCCCCTTCTTGTTTTCATATCCTCCGCTCTTCATCTCTAAACTAACTAGATATCTCCCTCCTACCTCTGTCATCCCCTTCTTGTTTTCATATCCTCCGGTCTTCATCTCTAAACTAACTAGATATCTCCCTCCTACCTCTGTCATCCCCTTCTTGTTTTCATATCCTCCGCTCTTCATCTCTAAACTAACTAGATATCTCCCTCCACCTTCATCCTCTTGTTTCAATCCCCCGCCCTTTATCTCTAAACTAACTAGTATCCTCCGCTCTTCATCTCTAAACAACAGATATTTCCTACTCTGTCACCCCTTCTTGTTTTCATATCCTCCGCTCTTCATCTCTAAACTAACTAGATATCTCCCTCCTACCTCTGTCACTCCCTTCTTGTTTTCATATCCTCCGCTCTTCATCTCTAAACTAACTAGATATCTCCCTCCTACCTCTGTCATCCCCTTCTTGTTTTCATATCCTCCGCTCTTCATCTCTAAACTAACTAGATATCTCCCTCCTACCTCTGTCATCCCCTTCTTGTTTTCATATCCTCCGCTCTTCATCTCTAAACTAACTAGATATCTCCCTCCTACCTCTGTCATCCCCTTCTTGTTTTCATATCCTCCGCTCTTCATCTCTAAACTAACTAGATATCTCCCTCCTACTTCTGTCATCCCCTTCTTGTTTTCATATCCTCCGCTCTTCATCTCTAAACTAACTAGATATCTCCCTCCTACCTCTGTCATCCCCTTCTTGTTTTCATATCCTCCGCTCTTCATCTCTAAACTAACTAGATATCTCCCTCCTACCTCTGTCATCCCCTTCTTGTTTTCATATCCTCCGCTCTTCATCTCTAAACTAACTAGATATCTCCCTCCTACCTCTGTCACTCCCTTCTTGTTTTCATATCCTCCGCTCTTCATCTCTAAACTAACTAGATATCTCCCTCCTACCTCTGTCATCCCCTTCTTGTTTTCATATCCTCCGCTCTTCATCTCTAAACTAACTAGATATCTCCCTCCTACCTCTGTCAACCCCTTCTTGTTTTCATATCCTCCGCTCTTCATCTCTAAACTAACTAGATATCTCCCCCCTACCTCTGTCACTCCCCTTCTTGTTTTCATATCCTCCGCTCTTCATCTCTAAACTAACTAGATATCTCCCTCCTACCTCTGTCATCCCCTTCTTGTTTTCATATCCTCCGCTCTTCATCTCTAAACTAACTAGATATCTCCCTCCTACCTCTGTCATCCCCTTCTTGTTTTCATATCCTCCGCTCTTCATCTCTAAACTAACTAGATATCTCCCTCCTACCTCTGTCAACCCCTTCTTGTTTTCATATCCTCCGCTCTTCATCTCTAAACTAACTAGATATCTCCCTCCTACCTCTGTCATCCCCTTCTTGTTTTCATATCCTCCGCTCTTCATCTCTAAACTAACTAGATATCTCCCTCCTACCTCTGTCATCCCCTTCTTGTTTTCATATCCTCCGCTCTTCATCTCTAAACTAACTAGATATCTCCCTCCTACCTCTGTCATCCCCTTCTTGTTTTCATATCCTCCGCTCTTCATCTCTAAACTAACTAGATATCTCCCTCCTACTTCTGTCACTCCCTTCTTGTTTTCATATCCTCCGCTCTTCATCTCTAAACTAACTAGATATCTCCCTCCTACCTCTGTCATCCCCTTCTTGTTTTCATATCCTCCGCTCTTCATCTCTAAACTAACTAGATATCTCCCTCCTACCTCTGTCACTCCCTTCTTGTTTTCATATCCTCCGCTCTTCATCTCTAAACTAACTAGATATCTCCTCCTACCTCTGTCATCCCTTCTTGTTTCATATCCTCCGCTCTTCATCTCTAAACTAACTAGATATCTCCTCCTACCTCTGTCATCCCTTCTTGTTTTCATATCCTCCCTCTTCATCTCTAAACTAACTAGATATCTCCTCCTACCTCTGTCACCCTTCTTGTTTTCATATCCTCCGCTCTTCATCTCTAAACTAACTAGATATCTCCTCCTACTCTGTCATCCCCTTCTTGTTTTCATATCCTCCGCTCTTCATCTCTAAACTAACTAGATATCTCCCTCCTACCTCTGTCACTCCCTTCTTGTTTTCATATCCTCCGCTCTTCATCTCTAAACTAACTAGATATCTCCTCCTACCTCTGTCACCCCTTCTTGTTTTCAATCCTCGCTCTTCATCTCTAAACTAACTAGATATCTCCTCCTACTCTGTCACCCTTCTTGTTTTCATATCCACCGTCTTCATCTCTAAACTAACTAGATATCTCCTCCTACCTCTGTCACCCTTCTTGTTTTCTACACACACCACACAAAGATACACCCACACACGCACCACCTAAGACACACACACTACATCACTAAAGACACACAGAAAGCACACACACCCTACATCACTAAGATCACACACACAACAAAGACCACACAAAGACACACACACACACACACACACAAAGACACACACACACACAAAGACACACACACTAGTAATCAGGAAATAAGATCTGATGACCCAATAATGACCTAAATGAACCTTTAATACATTTTCTATTCCTGAATCCTCCATTGAATGTCCTGGTCTGTCTTCTTTGATCTAGTATTGCTTTGTGATTATTCATTACATTTCGTTAGAACTTGTATTACAGACTTTGAAAACAAAAGTCTTAAGATGAATCTTCAGGTCAACCAGGATGAAAATAGTAGGAATGAGAATGAGAAACAATAAGGATGTTTATAATTTGTTTAAATTATCACTAATTACCAACGTTATAAAGGTTAGAAACAAGTTTTAGGAAACTAGGATGAAGAAACAATTATTAAAAGAAATAAAATTCAGACAAGTAAAGTATTTTGGTCACATAAAGGACATGACACCTTGATAAAACATTTACAAGAGGGAAAGTTGAGGGGGAAGAGCAAGAGGAAGACCGAGAGATAAGTGGGAGGGAAACTTTAAGAAATGGACAAGTTACAGTCTGACAGAGTGCAACACCAAGGTGAAAGACAGAGGATTCTGGAGATTCATTGCAGACAACCTTCGATGTGGAGACGGCACCTGATGATGATGATAAAGGTTAATAGAATACGATGGATAGTGCATATTAAAATAATAGAAGACAATATAGAAGTTAAAATTTATTATATTTTGTAAAAAGATGAAGAGAGAAAGTGCATGAGGCAAACTAAGAGAACAACGGAGAGATGATGTTGGTAATGTTTGTGTTCATACTTATCAACCAATCTAACTCCTGTTTTTGATCTGTATGGTTTGCACCATGAACATGAGTATGTTTGATTGGTTGATTGATATATCATTGCACTTCGATGAGCAATCATGTGTGCTCCGATCTCTTTCTTACATAGGACGAACTCAGTAGCAGTGTACAAATTCCGTAGCCCCGACGAGGGTCCTCCTTGTAATTTTCAAGATGGTGAAGATATTTTTGTAGGAATTTTATTTTTAATCTTTCAAATGAACAGGGCGGCTCGTCATTAAGGGCCAGTGGGGCCCGGCCCCACCAATAATCGAAAGAGGGAATAAATTCCCCGAATAGACAAATAATAGTAGATACTTCAAAACCCATGATTTTTCAGAAATTGTGTGTCTGCCCCACCAAGAAAAATGACTACGAGCCGCCACTGCAAATGAATATTGCATGGGCAGCGGCTTTCCAGTCCATTCTTCTCAAGTTTTAACTGCAACGGGTTCTTTAACGTGATCAAATTGAACACGGGACCTACGTTTGATCGTCCGTCTCCGATAGGACTGAAAACTCTGTCTCACCTATATTGAGATCAGGGATCTCTGGAAAAATAGTCAGAGGGCTCCAATAGGAGGAACCTAGTACCTTTGGCATGAGAGATGAGCATCTAAACTCTACGCCACAATAAACAAATAGAAGCTCTCACAAGCGCATACATCTCGCACTATGTAATTATTACGTTCTCTATGATTTATCTATCATCCGTTCGTGTGTTACCTGAGCCCACAAGGGAAGCAAAGAACAGTACCACTGCGACCTATAATGCATGTCGTATAATTCACTGAGTAGGCTCTGGGGATGCTACCCTAGTAAATAAAAAGCAGCGCAGAAATCAGATGTGCTGGCCTACTTGTAGGCGCATTTCTGACACAATGCACAATCATTCTTATACTCAGATCACATACAAATCACACAGAGTTGTTGACAAGTGATCGATATGAAGCGTTTGAAGAAGAAGAAGAAGAAAAAGACCCATCATCCTTCGGTTTTAAAACCTCGTTTTAACATGAAAAATAAGAACTAACTCCTTTCGAAGAATCCAAGTTGAATAATTAAAATCTCCTTAAGACTAGAAAGATTTCTTTCAACCTATGTATAAATAAGTCTTACGTTTGTAACATCCTGACTAGTTGACACACAAACACGCAACATAAGAATGATTTCTCTTAGTAGAATTAAGAAATGTCAGCTTAGTATTTCAGGACTATAGCGATCAGACTTCGCTAATACACACAAGCACAATTGTCGCATCAATTAGCTCATGTTGAAACTCTTCAGACTGAAGTGATTAATAGGACCATCATCATTGCACTTGGGTGAGTAACCATGTGTGCTCTGATCTCTTTCTTACACAGGAAGATCTCAGCGGCAGTGCACAAAATTCAGTGTCCTTGATGTAATTTAGAATATGGTGAAATATTTTGTAAGAATTTTTTATTTTTTATTTTTCTAATGAATTTTGCACGGGCAGCGACTTTTCAGCCTTCCCTTCTCTATTTGGAACTGCTAAGAGTTCTTTACTTGTTCGACTAAAGCATGGGAGCTACGTTTTATCATCCTTTCCGATAGGACTAGGAACTCGATCTCGCCTACTAAAATATCCCTATGGCTCCACGAGGGTGCGAACCGTTTCCCTTTGGAAAGAGAGGTAAGTACCTAGTCTCTACGCCACATAGACCCCTAATGAATAAATTATTCAGCCTCAATATTAATAGGAGGTCTCCTGATTTATAACAGATGTCTTCAGTCCGCGTCGTGTTATGCACCTATGACAGTTACAGGCTGCTATATTTGTGTCGACTCTTCCGAAAGTGGAAGAATGGATTCCGATTGAAGGGAACAGGACCAACTTCTGCAATGTTATCATTAATTTGTTTATACAAATGACTACCGAGTGGCGTACACACGAACCTAATCACACCACCACCCACCAATATAGGTTTTATAAAAACATAGATCACTTTCTTTCTCTTTTTTTGCACTAAATTTTTATTTGTCATTGTAGTTTAATGACATTGTAGTTACTTGGTTCTTCTACTTTTGTCGTCCCAATTGTTACCGGATTGTTGTCCAGTGTCGTGGTTTTCTGTAGCTATAAATAGTAAAACAATGATATTAAATTACAGGAGTGTTAATGAGATTCCTTCTTGACCTCCCCACTATTGCTAACAGAATTTAAACTTGGAGGGTTCGATCATATCTAAGAATCAACGCAAACAAGAACATCCTCTCCATGAAGAACTCATTAAGGAGAAAGGGTGTAGACTCAAGAGAGGCAGATCATGGCTGGGTCAGGAGGAAGATACTCTCAGGAAAAGATGTGATCCTTCAGGAATTGAAACAGGAGAGGAATGGATTGCTGTTCCACCTCAATTTCAGACTGCTTTCACCGTTATTACATCTATTAAGACAGACTGCGAACAAAATAATCTATCACTGATTAACGTAGAGGTGGAGGCCCTCTTGAATGACATCATCAATGATACAGATGCGGTTATTTACACCGATGATTCAGTCATTCGCCAACAACGCTGTGCGTGGGTTTTTCAGCACGCTCAGGAGGAAAAATAATAAGAGAGGCCAGTGGGGCCTACGCAACAACCACCAGTAGTTTGACAATGGAGTTCGGGCGGTTACCGAGGACATGGTAAAATGGTTGGCATCTCACAACTACTTTCGTGTTTTGATACTCAGTGACTCCATGAGCATGATTCGTAAAGTTGAATCTGGAATGGTGAGACGTAACTGGGTGGAGGTACTGGTACAGACAATGATCAGAGAAATCACCTTCATTTTTGCCCCTGGGCACGCAGGAGTTAGGGGTAATGAACGAGCTGATAGATTGGCTGGCTTAGCTACAATATCAGAGAGAGCAGCCATGGATCGAATGACATTCTTCACGCATTGCAGAGTCTTTCGAACAGAGAAGTTTCAGGGATGTGAATCCCACTCGCTGACCAGATTGAAAGAGATGGGTGTCAATATTGGTGCAGCCCGAAAAGAAAAAGAACGACATACTAGGTATGCAAGGAGATTGATTAATCAACATCGAACTGGCGTGTTGGGCCGCTGGACGTTGCTGGATTTGTTGAGGCGGAGATCGGAACACCTATGGACGTGTACGGAGTGCTATGATGATAGTCCTCATATAATTGATAACTGATATTAAACTAATTAGTGTATTGGAGATGTGATGAAATCAGATAAATGTCTGGTCAACCACTAGTAACAACTGTTATAAGAGAGAGAGAAGATAGAGATAGGTTGGGCATGTCTTGAGAAGAAATGATCAAAAATACTCAAACAAGCATTGCAGTGAAAGCAAAGAGTTCACGTAAAAGACGACGCCCTGTAGAATGTCTTAACAGAACTGTACAGACAGGCAAGAAATATTGGACTCAATTCAATTGAAGAAATTAAGCGAGTTACCCAGGACAGAGAGGTATGGAGAAATTACTCGCAGGCCCTATGTAACGTATAATGACAAGAGAGTAATATATATATATGATGTCTACCGCAAACAATATAAACATAAACGTGTTTGTGATGAATATTTTAGTATCATAAATGAATTTGTGGCCAGAACTTAGTAAAGTTCGTTGTATGAAAAGAGTTAACATGGAGAAATATTGTAGAGTTTAGGACAATATGAAAGCAGAGCATACCAAAAAAAAAATGCTTTTATCAACGAGATTAGACGTCTTAATTAAAAATAAATAATATATTTTTGTTTAAATTTATTATGGTAATATCATATGTTTTGCATTATGTAACATATGTTATATGCATTTAAATGTCTAAATAATACAACAAATACATCTAGTTCCGGAGACATGTAGCATCTCATTTATAAATGAGATTTTCTTAGTACTCGAACGTTACAGGGTTAAGCTGTTGATAAGCAGATATTGCAAATGATGATGTTGAATATATGCAGATTGGTCTGTGCATCGTGGTGAGAGGTACTGATGAGGGTTCTTAGTTCCAAAGCCTGGTAGAGTCGTTCCAGAGAGGAATGGATCATACAGGGACATCTACTTCCAGAAAGATGACGGGGGTTAATGCCATAACTGATGTTTTTCAGTATTTCGCTTGGATTCTGTTTACTAAGGGTTGTTGTTGTGTCAGGGTGACCGGGGATCTTGCTCGCTTAGGGATATGCTCTCCTTTGTATACGTTTTTTTCTTCTCCGCGACTAAGGGAGGCGAACTCGAATTTTAAAAAAGCATGCAGAAACCGGGTGTGATGACCTACCGGTATATAGGCGCTTAACTGGCACAACGAACTCACGATAAAAGTAAAAATTACATATATTTTTAAAATAATTTCCTCTAGCTTTTTCAGACCTTACGGTATAAAGTGTTTGTCACTTCACATTTCTAGACCCTAGTGTGCAGGAGGTAGGAAGGTCAATTCCTGTCCTCACTTGTGGGAGTGTAGGATCTAACCCACAAACCTCGTGTATCCGAACAGCTTATGCATTACGCTAATCCCTCCCGCTATCACATATATAACAAAGTCTCACACAGATAACAAATAGTAGTATTATTACAAAGTTGTTGATGTCGATCAAATGTAGAAGACATTGAGACATCACCGGTGTTTCGAAGTTTGTTCACGGCTGTCGAAATAATTCTGTGTACGATATAGATAGAGCAACACATGGTTATTCAACAAAGTGCAACGATAAAGACCAATCACACAATCATCAAATCAATATTAATACCTTTACATCCCCATACTTTTTCATCATACCATCACCATCCCTACTTTCACTATTGTCCACCTCAGAATCTTCCTTCATCCTCCACTCCCTCCACGATATGGGTCTCTGTGTGGAAGAAGTTACGTGCTCGCCTCTCGTTTCACAGGTACTTGGTTCGCTTCCTCGTGGAGCCATCTGGATATTTTTCAAGAAATCTCTGATCTCAGTGTAGTGTGAGACCTGAGCTTCTAGTCCTATCGGAGACGGACGATAAACGTAGGTCCTGAGTTTAAGTCGAGCTCGTTAAAGAACTCTTGGCAGGAAAGCCGCTACCTGTGCAAAATTCATTAGAAAAAATCTAAAATTTTAATTCCTAAAATATAATCTCAGCATCTTCTAAATTACATTGTATCTCGCCAGTGCTCGGAATACGTGCACTGTCACTGAGATCTTCCTGTAATCGTCCAAATTTCTCATATCAATGATTTGTCTTTCAATCATTCACTTCAATCCTCCAAGATCTTCTTCAATCCTCCAAGATCTTCCTTCAATCTCCAAGATCTTCCTTCAATCTCTCAAGATCTTCCTTCAATTCCTCCAAGATCTTCCTTCAATCCCTCCAAGATCTTCCTTCAATCCCTCCAAGATTTTCCTTCAATCCCTCCAAGATCTTCCTTCAATCCCTCCAAGATCTTCCTTCAATCCCTCCAAGATTTTCCTTCAATCCCTCCAAGATCTTCCTTCAATTCCTCCAAGATCTTCCTTCAATCCCTCCAAGATCTTCCTTCAATCCCTCCAAGATCTTCCTTCAATCCTCAAGATCTTCTTCAATCCCTCCAAGATCTTCTCTTCAATCTCCTCCAGATCTTCCTTCAATCCCTCCAAGATCTTCCTTCAATCCCTCCAAGATCTTCCTTCAATCAAGATCTTCCTTCAATCCCTCCAAGATCTTCCTTCAATCCTCAAGATCTTCCTTCAATCCTCCAGATCTTCCTTCAATCCTCCAAGATCTTCCTTCAATCCCTCAAGATCTTCTCTCCCTCAATCTCCTTCCACAAGATCTTCCTTCAATCCCTCCAAGATCTTCCTTCAATCCCTCCAAGATCTTCCTTCAATCCTCCAAGATCTTCTTCAACCTCAAGATTTTCCTTCAATCCCTCCAAGATTTTCCTTCAATCCCTCCAAGATTTTCCTTCAATCCCTCCAAGATCTTCCTTCAATTCCTCCAAGATCTTCCTTCAATCCCTCCAAGATCTTCCTTCAATTCCTCCAAGATCTTCCTTCAATCCCTCCAAGATCTTCCTTCAATCAAGATCTTCCTTCAATCCCTCCGATCTTCCTTCAATCCCTCCACGATCTTCCTTCAATCCCACCAAGATCTTCCTTCAATCCCTCCAAGATCTTCTTTCAATCCCTCCAAGATCTTCCTTCAATCCCTCCAAGATCTTCCTTCAATCCCTCCAAGATTTTCCTTCAATCCCTCCAAGATCTTCCTTCAATCCCTCCAAGATTTTCCTTCAATCCCTCCAAGATCTTCCTTCAATCCCTCCAAGATTTTCCTTCAATCCCTCCAAGATCTTCCTTCAATCCCTCCAAGATATTCCTTCAATCCCTCCAAGATCTTCCTTCAATCCCTCCAAGATCTTCCTTCAATCCCTCCAAGATCTTCCTTCAATCCCTCCAAGATGTTTCTTCAATCCCTCCAGATCTTCCTTCAATCCCTCCAAGATCTTCCTTCAATCCCTCCAAGATATTTCTTCAATCCCTCCAAGATCTTCCTTCAATCAAGATCTTCCTTCAATCCCTCCAAGATCTTCCTTCAATCCCTCCAAGATCTTCCTTCAATCCCTCCAAGATCTTCCTTCAATCCCTCCAAGATCTTCCTTCAATCCCTCCAAGATTTTCCTTCAATCCCTCCAAGATCTTCCTTCAATCCCTCCAAGATCTTCCTTCAATCAAGATCTTCCTTCAATCACTCCAAGATCTTATTACCATAATTAATTATTTCTCCTAGAGTCGATTGAATTTATTTGTTTCGTTGTCTCCAGGAAGTCTAACATCATCATCCAGATTTTGTTTAAATACCAGATTTTGTTTAAATACCAGATTTTGTTTAAATACCAGATTTTGTTTAAATACCAGATTTTGTTTAAATACAGATTTTGTTTAAATACAGATTTTGTTTAAATACAGATTTTGTTTAAATACCAGATTTTGATTTAAATACAGATTTGTTTAAATACCAGATTTTGTTTAAATACCAGATTTTGTTTAAATACCAGATTTTGTTTAAATACCAGATTTTGTTTAAATACCAGATTTTGTTTAAATACCAGATTTTGTTTAAATACCAGATTTTGTTTAAATACCAGATTTTGTTTAAATACCAGATTTTGTTTAAATACCAGATTTTGTTTAAATACCAGATTTTGTTTAAATACCAGATTTTGTTTAAATACCAGATTGTGTTTAAATACCAGATTTTGTTTAAATACCAGATTTTGTTTAAATACCAGATTTCGCGCTATCAAGATCAGACTGAAATATATTTTTCACAAATTAATATTACTGTTTTCAGAAAGAATTATATGATTAGAAGCGAAACTTTGATGCCTGATTGATAATTGTATCTTGAAACGAATAATATTATAAATAGAAAATGTATAAGGATGAGACGGGGTCTCGTAAACAGATAATCATATTTGAATAAAAACAGGAAACACATCAAGAAAGATTATATTTGAAACGTATAATCGATGAATGAAAAAGGATTTGAAACATCACAGAAGATTTTTTATTAAATTTGAATGCAAGGAAGATACAATAAATAAAATATTATAAACCAGGGTTCGTGTGTGCGGTTTAAAAAATATTAAATATTTATGGTAAATTGATCATTAGAAATCGTAAATATTAAGTTGCATATTTTATTTGAAGCATGCAAGGGAGGTCTTCTTTTTCTCCTTCTTTGCGTTTGTTCTTTACGATCAATTTTAATCACTTTTGTGATATGTTTGATCTTTGCCAAGAACGTGTATACGTTGCACATTGGTTTGGTAGGCCCCTATACGCATAGACTTCTACACGTTTAGGACACATGCATCCGATTTCAGCCAAACCTCCTTAGTCGTCTCTTACGACATGCGTGGCAGGTAACAGTGGTTCTATTCTATACACCCCAAATTTGGGCCCCGGTAACCACTCGGGTGGCAAGGGAGGTGTTATTAGTTTATGTAATTATTTGATGTGGATGTATTGTAGGATTGAGATGGAATGTATTGTAGGATTGGATGTGGATGATGTTTGTGTTGGAGGTAGGGTAAAGAAAGTGATGATTTTGTGATTGAAGAGTTTAGATGTGATGATTTTCATGTTGTGGGATTGAGATGTGGGTAATATTATTCATGTTGTGATGGAGGGCAGAGATCTGGTTTGATCTTTGGAACTGATAATGTTTTTGGTAGTAAGAAAGTGATTTTCGCTTCGGAAGAGAACTGATAAGTGTCATCTTCGACTTGACGGAGTATTTCCTTGGAAGATACTGATAAGTGTGATCTTCGCTCTGAAAGAGCACTGATAAGTGTCATCTTCACTTGGAAGATCACTGGGGAAGGATTATCTTTGTGTTATGAAGACGATGATGTGAATGAGAATGAAATCGTGAAACACTCGTGATAAATGATTTTCTTGTTCTTGAGCTTTTGTAACGTGAGAAAGTCAAAATAAAATGTGGCGATGCTTCTAATTAAGACTGTGTCTGGCAAGATCTTTCACTTTATAATTTGGTGTATTCATTTCCAGCACTTTCAAATCGCATGTTCTAATTCTTTGCATTAACCACATCAGCAATAGAATGGAAATCTTTTGTCAGCAGAAATTTGTACTACGCACAAGATATATTTAGGAACCAGTTGTCCTCAATCCGATCAAGATGATCTAGATTTCTTTAGCATCGTTAGCAAAGGTCAAGTATGCGGGAAAGTCCAACATTTCGTTATTTGTTTCTCTGTTACTTCAGAAGAGTTCAAGTCGAAGCATCAGACAGCGCATGTAGATTGCAGCGATCTTTTTCTCTTGTGATGTATGCAGAGTCCATAAGTCGCTCGCATAGAGTAGAGTGCACATTGTGCACGGTCCGTATAAGTTATCAGTTATGTGAGGACTATCATCTTAGCACTCTGGAAATGTCCATAGGTGCTCCGATCTCCACCTCAACAAATCCAGCAGCGCCCAGAGACCCAACAGGCCAGTTCGACTAGCAAGCCTGTTTACTCAATTAAAACCCTCCCATGTCCAATCTTGATTTGCATTTTATTATTGTCCGATTCTGTTTCGACAGTATCAATATCGACACCAATCTCTCTCAATCTGGTCAGCGACTGTTATTCCCATTTCTGAAACACCTCTGTTCAGAAAGAATCAATATCGACATCAATCTCTCTCAATCTGGTCAGCGACTGTTATTCCCATCCCTGAAACACCTCTGTTCGGAAAGAATCAATGAGTTAAGAATGTAACTTCGGCCCATTGCTACTCAGGTCTGTATAAAATAATAATAATAATTCCTCTCGTACGGTTATACGTTACATAATGCCTGCAAGTAATTTCTCCATACCGCTCTATCCTGGGTAACTCACTCAATCTCCTCCATGGAACTGAGACCGATATTTCCTGCCTCTCTCAGCAAAGTTCGTTTCAGGGTCTCCTTAGGTCGACCTCTCTTTCTTGAACCCTTTGCATCCCACTTCAATGTCTGCTTTGATATTCGTTGATCATTTCTCCTCAAGGTGTGCCCAACATATCTCCATCTTCTCTTTCTTATAACAGTTGTCACTAGTGGTTGACCAGACATGTCTCTGATTTCATCACTTCTCCTGAATTCGTTCCATTTTATATTCATTATTTTTCGCAGACATCTATTTTCAAATGCATTCAATTTGCTTTCTATATCTTTAGTCATTTCCAACTCTCGCTAGCATATGTTAGGATTGATACAACATTTGAATTGAAAATTCGTAATTTAGTTTTAATACTATATAACTTGCAGTTCCATATTTTATTTAGACTTTTAAAAGCTGATGTTGCTTTGCCAATTCGAATCATAATTTCTTTTTTAAAATGTCTGTATAAAATAACCTTGGTGTTAATAATCAGTCTGCTATTTCAGTACATTATCCCCGAAATACTAGCCATAGTTGCTGAGACTGTGTCGATCCTCTTGTGCGGCTTAGCATCCATTGAGCAGGCGGTTATTGATGACAGCGCCTAGATAAATTATCCGGCTCGACAACCATAATTCATAGAACATATGAGAAAGATGAGCGAGAGATGTGTACAACACTCAACGTGTACGTGTGCTTGTGTTTGTATGTGTGTGTGTACGTACGTGCGTGCGGGTGTGTATACATGTGTGTGTAAGAGTGCTTGTGTGTGTGTTTGTGTAAGAGTGCTTGTGTGTGTGTTTGTGTGTGTCTGTGTGTAAGTGTGTACGAAAAAAAAAAAATTTCGAATGTGCAATGAACACTTATCAAATATCAACACGCATAACTCAATAAGTCATTATACCTGACTACACACTTTTATCAGCATTAATACATGTAACCACATCAGGTGTATGATGTGTTTTTATCATCATTATCATCATCATCATCATTAAAATCATCATCACCATCATCATCATCATTATCATCATCCTCATTATCATCATTATCATCACCATCATCATAATCGCCATCATTATCATCATCTTCATGATCATCATTATCATTATCATCTTCAATCCTTGTCGCACCAAATTACACATAAATAAAACATAAACAACATCTTTGAGCTCTGCCTTAAAACTTCTTCTTCATGTTCTTCTATATCTCTCGTCGTTCTCCGATGTCCCTGTGGTATCCACTACATTGCATGGTTTGACCAACCTTATTTTCTCATTCTGATGACATATCCAATCGATTGTCTCATCGTCTCTTTTGTATCTCTTTATTTATGTCTTTCAAACCAGTCAGTTCTTGAAGCTACGTTCCTATAAGTAAAGAAAAGTAAATTAACCCTTGTTATACCGCATGCTATATTGGGTAATACGGCGTTAGACTAGTATGTGCAGCTTAGCATCCATTGAGAAGGGGTTATTGATGACAAAGACGACATAAATTATCCTGCTTGACATCCATAATTCATTGTACATATGAGAGAGATGAGCGATCAATAGCTCCTTTCCAATGGATGTTAAGCTGCACATCCTGCTTAACATTACGCCGGGATGAAAGGCAATGAGAGAGCAGACGCACTAGTGGGCAATGCTACGATTGAGAATGAGTCGTCTATGGAGATAAATGACATCATCAACACTCTCAGAGAAAACATACGCTCTGAAGATTTCAATGACGAAGATAAAGGGTATTCTCTATCTCGGTTGCGCAAGCTGTGCATACCGATAGGTGCGGCAAGACAGGAAAACCACGAGAGAAACCCCAGTAGATACATCAATCAACACAGAACGGGAGTTGCTAGTCTAAACACACTAAAATACATGCTTGGGAGGAGATCGGAGCAATTATGAACATATCCGATGTGCTATGAAGATGATCCTCAAATGAACAACAAACAATGAAGACTAGTATTTTTCATTGACCGTTAACACACGATGATGTCGTCAACATCACTCCGGCCGTTTTACTTCCCAATTTTTCCTGGTACCCAATTGAAGCTGTGTCGACCTGAGAGCTGTTATGGCCGGAAAAATGTTACACCTACTGTTGAATTGAACCTGAGCCACTATCCTAAGAAGAGAGTTCACTAACAACTACGCTACTGCGGCTCACAAAATCATCACCGTCCCTGGGAGGGCCTGCAGTTATATACTGAAGCTAATTATTCAAGAATAGAAACAACGTCACACCTTAATAACATTAATTATTTTCAATCAAATAACACATATTGATTGAAATAATGGTAGAAACAGTTTTTTGATGATTTAATGAGTTCAGAAAATGTACAAATATTGACTGGTTTGAGCAGACATAATTCTGTTGATTAAAGAAAGAAAACTGACACATATTGGTTGAATTAAATATAAATAATGTTTATGTTTTTTTTATTTAGCTTTATACGCGCTGTGTTTTCATTTTTTGAGAGTCCGATGTGTCTATAAGACAAAGAAATTAAGGCAGCTTGCCCGATGCTGTCGCCACGCATTTGCTGGGTAGTCAGTTTTATTGTTTTCCCTGACAGAATAAAACATTTGACTTGACGAAGTTTTGTTTCTCTTCGGATGACTACACACAAGCTGAATGGTCTTGTAGCAGTAAGCGACCCATAGCTAATAGATGGCGTTAGGGTTAGTGTATGAACAAAGGTGATAAAGACTTAATACTGTCTCCCCGACGTTGCCACGGAAACAGACTACTACCAAGAAGTCTGGCTAAGATTGTGGAGATTGGGGAGGGAGAAGCTAACCCGGTAACCCCAAAAAGGCTATGCTGAAATTGGATGCAACGGACCGAGAGATGCAGATACCACAGCTCACGCTGAAAATTGTGATACAACTCATTCTGTTCTCTAGTCTGCATCTTGCTATAAACAGCGGGATTATGAGAGCGAACGAGGAAAAGACCTTACGACGGGAATGAACGCGAGATATTTCCATCAGGAAACGCAAACGTTTAACCATTCGGTCATTCGCTTTTCTAATTCATTTCAACTTTGATGATTTAATGAAGAGACATCGCAAATAGTGATCAATTTAGATGTAAACATTTCTGATGTTTACAACAATCAAAAACTGTTAAGAAACTTAGATCGAAACAATTGTTACATCCAAATAAAAAGGCAAATATTGATTGAACAAACACTTCTGGTGATCAGATTTTTCCACGCAATGATCTGCGCAGCATCCTATCCAGAAAAAAAAACATTACGCGCTGCTACAATACTTTAATATAATAAATTTCCCTTCTAATATTTATATTTAGGATACAATTTAGAATTTGCAAAGATTGTCTCTTCTATGAGCCCTAATGTATACCCTGCATCACGCGCTGATATGCAGCACGTGCTATAAGATATGGATTAGTGGGCTGGGCTATTTAGGATTCAGATCTATTGTTTTTCTCAAATTTGTGGGCATGCTGGAGGTTGGTGATCATGTCGCTTCTCAATTTCTTGTCCCTGTGGATGTTTCTTATGTCTGTTAACATTGATTGAGTAGAACGTGGAACTTCTTCTGTTCAATACGGAGTATGTTTGTTTTTAGTTTACGTCGTTCGCTCGCTTTGGATTAGTCATAACGCGTAATTTGACACTTCTGACTTATTTTTGAGTCAAGTCTTGCTTTCCTTATTATAAGTAACCCTCGCCATTCAGGCAAACCTTACTCCCGACTTCAGATGAACTTGTAATTTAGAGCCCAAAGTAAGGGATCAGGTTTTCTTGCAGTCCAGCGATGTACCGCGTACATATCGAGAATGTTTGATCCAAGCTAGTCTCGAATCATAAAGTAACTAGTGCAGGATGTTATCAACTTCGCTATCGGCAATCCCTACAAGTATGTTTAATTACGAATGGGGCAGCGGGAGATATCACAACCGTTGTCCATAGTGAAGCTGATCTAATCAGTATCTTTCCTACTGCCACACGACATACATGACCAACCCACCTCCATCTTCGTCCCTACAGCCACACGACATACATGACCAACCCACCTCCATCTTCGTCCCTACAGCCACACGACATACATGACCAACCCACCTCCATCTTCGTCTTTTAATAATGCTCTCCAATAATACACAACTTTCTCGTTTTAACCCTTTCGCTGCTAAATACTTTCTTAGAGCCCACAGAGGAGAGATAATAACAGACGTGTTAATGCGTCTTTAGAAGTGAATGGGATAAACGTATATAATCGTCCTTAGCAGCTAAAGGGTTAAAAGCTTAATTTTTTTAATTGTATTTGGCATGAATATTTGCAAGATTCTTCTTAAGCATTTATTTTGGAATGTCTCCAATTTGTGTATTCTGTTTTGGGTCATTTTCCAGCACTCGCTAATGTATAAAAACACTCCCAAGACACTGTGTCTATATATTTTAAGTTTTGTTTTAGAATTCAATCCCTTGATTTTCCAGATTTAAAAAGAAACATTCTTTATGTCTTTGTGCGTTTATTGTCTATGATTTGCTATTAACTTTGCAAATATTCTTTGATTCGATCTTTTTCTACTCCGTTATTTTTTTTTAAAAAGCCACGTTTAGATGACGGTTGATGTTTTTCTAAATTATTGTTTTTCGCTGAAAATTTGACCGGAGATTCTGAAATGTCAGAACTGTGGCAACAACAACAAAATCAGCACAGAAGAAAATTGAATGCATTTGAAAATAGATGTCTGCAAAAAATAGTGAACATAAAATGGGACGAATTACGGAGAAATGATGAAATCAGAGAAATGTCTGGTCAACCACTAATAACAATTGTTATAGTAAAGGAAAGATGGGTATATTGTGGATATTCAGAAAATGGCGGACAGCGGTTATGACGAACCAACTCAATCTACCGTATGCAGTGTTTTGCGTGTGCAGAAAGTTGGATTTTGTCGTGATTGATGTTCCCTTCAACATGAATTGCTATTCAAGTGATGAACAGTTTTGTATTGACACTTTAGCGACGGCCATATGCATTAATGCGGTGCTGGTTGCTGTTTGTGGCGGTACAAATGTTTCATTCTGGAATTAGTTCACGACACAGGAGCCAGTTGTTAACATTTCATGTGATTTTCGTTGGCACAGGAACGAAGCAATTATGGGGTGACCCGTTGCAGTTAATTTGGAACCGTACATATGAAATATAAAAATATGAAATATGTTGGGCATACTCTTAGACGAAATGAGCAAATAGTCACAAAGCAGGCATTGAAGTATTTAACATAGGGTTTTAGAAAGAAAGGACGTTATATAGGAACTTTGAAACGATATTTACTGAGAGGGACCACAAATATCGAACTTAATACTATGGAAGAAATTGAGCTAGGTACGCCCACGTGGTTACCGGGGCCCAAATAATTTGTGGGTGTAAAGAATAGAACCACTGTTACCTGCCCGCATGTCGTAAGAGGCGATTAAGGAGGTTCGGGTGAAATCGAATGCACGTGTCCTAAACGTGTAGACGTCTATGCGTTTAGGGGCCTACCAAACCAATGTGCAACGTATACACGTTCTTGGAAAGAGTGATTAAAATTGGTGGTAAAGAACGAACGCAAAGAGGAAATTGAACTAGTTAGCTAGAATATAGCGGTATGGAGAAATTATTTGAAGATCCCACGTAACATAGAACGGTAGGAGAAAATAATAATAATTACCAGAGATGTCATCACGCTGTGTGCGGCTTGGGATTTTATTAGGGCACCTTCAGGAACAAAAAATGCCAGTCCATACCGTGAGTTCGAACCCGAGCCCTTATGAGTGAGAGGCTGGTATGTTGATGCAGTAGGTTACATTCTCTTAATGAAATTGTACAGTACATATCACTAATTTGAAATAACTCTTCTCCCGGTTAAGTCAAATTTACTTTGCGCATGCGTGTTTTAAGACAAAGATTACACCGGATACAGACGCATTCAAATGTGGTTTCTTGTGAGCTATTTCTGGGTCTTTCACTTAGGCCATGGCTTTGTTTGTGTCAGAACAATATAAGGTGGCTGTGTTACAAGTTTAGCTTTTGAATCCTTCCCATTTTACTCAAATATGAGACGGGAGGTTCTCGTTCTTGTATTTTACATCAGTCACATAATCCGCTAAATATGGGGTTTTGTTTCCATTACAACAGCTTATTGCTTTTGCAGTTAACATATGTTCATATTACTTCTCATATGTCCATGGTAAACCTATTATGTCTATAGTATACCTCATATGTTCATGGTAACCCTATTATGTACTTAGTACTTCTCATAAATCCTTGCTTACCCTAATATGTCCAAAGCGCTCATAATGTGCTGTGATAAGCCTATTATGTACAAAGTATTCCTCATATGTTCATGGTCCGTCCAGTGGTTACCAGGGCCCAAATTTGGGGTGTAAAGAATAGAACCACTGTTACCTGCCATGCATGTCGTAAGAGGCGACTAAGGAGGTTTGGCTGAAATCGGAAGCATGTATCCTAAACGTGTAGAAGTCTATGCGTTTAGGGGTCTACCAAACCAATGTGCAACGTATACACGTTCTTGGCAAAGATCAAACATATCACAAAGAGTGATTAAAATTGATCCTAAAGAACGAACGCAAAGAAGAAGAAGAAGATGTTCATGGTCATCCTAATATGTCCATACTACTCATCATTCATCCATGGTAACACTAATATGTCCATATTACGTCTTATAGGTTAGTTGTAACAATAATTTGTCCAGTGAAACCTAATGGTGTCCATGGTACGCTGTACGTTTACACGATCTGTCTAATAGATATATGTAGAGTACATATGACATATACGCTATGATATGACGACTATACGTCTCATGTGACGACTATACGTCTTAATGAAAACTATACGCCTCATTTGACAACCATACGTCTCATATGATGATCAAACGTTGCATATGCACTCTCAACACGTCTACTTAACTTTAGCCAATATGAACTCTGCTCTCAGAATGGTTCATAGACACACGACTAAGTAAGGCTCATATGCACACGTCTGAGTAAGGCTCATATGCACACGTCTGAGTAAGGCTCATATACACACGTCTGAGTAAGGCTCAAAGATGTCCTGTTACCTACACCACGGAAAGTCTTCTCGCAGAACAACTCACATAAGTTACTTCTATAGTGCGTTTCAAATTGATTTTCCGCGGGAAAATTTAATATCTCTGCAACCGCTTGACCGTAATTGTTGTAACTTTGCATATGATCTAATGATCGTAATGTCCCGAAGTTGATATTATTTTACTCAATAACAAACGTATGGTTTAAAATTTTGGTACTTGTCTACAATTTCACCGCAAAAACTGGGTCATTCTAAATATAGACTATTTGCGAGCATTGTTCTAAATATAGCGCAGAGGTTCCCCATTATTTATGTTATTGACGTAAAATCCCGTCATTCCCTGAGTGTGTGAGTTTATGTGGCGTCGCCGGACTAAATTCAGAAATTTAGACCCTTCGTAGCTATTATTGCTGATACCATATGTTTCTGGCCCCCACAGTAACATTCCTAGTTCCATCCTGCCTCCTTCCACCTCACATTCTCACATACAGTCCTTTTCAGGGCTCCCAATTCAATTAAAACACTGCTTATTTACATACAAAATACACAATAAACACCACATCCGTGACCTTTGAACCCGGTTCTCCTCCACGTCCGCAAACACTGATGGCGGACTGACGTCACTTAACTTATGTCAGCGAGGTTTCCTTTCCTGGGTGAAATTGTAGACAAGTACCAAAATTTTCTGTATGTAAAGTATATAAAAGTGACCATCTCCTTAGCCAACCATATAATGAGAAGTATTACCCTTCATATTTGTGAGATGTTGCAAGTTCCACGACTTGCACGTTTTTCACGCGGTTTTCCCGATTTTAATCGCTTTATCGCACTTAACAAAAATGTATAATGATCCTTCCGGTGTGGTTAGTTACAATTTACCGTTTGTGTTTTCAGAGCATAGGTGTATTACAAAATGTTGAGGCTCATCAAAGTGAGTAAACACTTTATATGATTTATATAATATGAGTTATCTCACCCTCCAAAATTCGAATTGTACATACGCCTATGCCGAAAATATGTTATTTTTTAAATTTACGGTAAATTATTTTCTTCAGCACCAGATAATTACTAGGTTTGAAAAGATCAAAGGAATTCGACGTTGCAAGAAAAGTACACTACCTGCAACATTGAATTTTAGACAATCGTTGGGACATCGGAAATACAACACCACATGCACAAAATCACGTTCATCCATGCAATGAATATGGAGATATTTGAGGTCAATCGTTGACCGAACGTTTTGAAACGCACTATAGTACTCCTTACGAACAGTAATGTCTGCGCTGCTCACCTACGCTCATACGCTCTACGCCTAACATGATACCTTCTGAGAACTCACCACAAGCTATCATCTTGATACATCCCTTTTCCTTTCCACCGAGCATAACCATCTCAATCACCAAAATGATTTTCGAGCTTCATCCCCACACTCATCGGTTTGATATCTCATGTTGTGCATTCATGAGTTACTCTCTCATCCATCACGAATCTCATGGTGCGCATCTCCTTGGATCTCATCGGTTGTGGCATATCTTCATTCTCGGTTGTGACATCATCTTTCATCAGGTTGTGAATCATGTGGCATCTCATCGGTTGAGCATCTCACCGGTTGTGAGCATCGTTATGCATCGGTTGTGACATCTCATCGGTTCCCCGGGACATCGGATGCATCGTTGTGACTCATCGGTTGTCATGCCATCTTGATGCATCAGGTATGTATGGTTTCATTCTCATCGGTTTGATGTAGTTTCATGCCTCATCGTTGCGCTCTCACCTGTGACTATCGTGTAGCATTCGGTTGTGAGTCTCTATCGGTTGTCATGATCGATCTCATCAGGTATGTCTCATCGGGCATTCTCATCGGTTGTGATGTCTCATCTGCATGCTCATCGGTTGCAGCATCTCACCGGTTGTGATACTTGTACATCGGTGTGACTCATTTCATTCAGGTTGTGATGTCTATCTCATCGGTTGTGATGTCTCATCGGTTGTGATGTCTCATCGGTTGTGATGCCTCATCGGTTGCAGCATCTCACCGGTTGTGATGTCTATTCGGTTGTGATGTCTATTCGGTTGTGATGTCTCATCGGTTGTCATTCTCATCGGTTGTGATGCTCATCAGTTGTGATCTCACGGTTGTCATGTCTCATCGGTTGTGATGTCATCGGTTGTCATGCTCATCGGTTGCAGCATCTCACCGGTTGTGATTCTATTCGGTTGTGATGTCTATCGGTTGTCATGTCTCATCGGTTGTGATGTCTCATCGTTGGATTCTCACGGTTGTGATGTCTATCGGTTGTCATGTCTCATCGGTTGTGATGCCTCATCGGTTGCAGCATCTCACCGGTTGTGATGTCTATTCGGTTGTGATGTCTCATCGGTTGTCATGTCTCATCGGTTGTGATGTCTCATCGGTTGTGATGTCTCATCGGTTGTGATGCCTCATCGGTTGTCATGTCTCATCGGTTGTGATATCTTAACGATTGTGCTGTATGACACAGAATGAAAACCCCTGGTGTATATATTTTAACTGGGCCCCAGCTGTAAGCTTATCTTTTTAATCAAATTATCAATAATGGCATAAGTCTTAACATGTCATTTTGAAAACCTGATCATCTTTCCTGTGCCTTTCTAACCCCGGTTAGAGCATAGACCCCTAACCCGCTCCTGCGACGTCCTACTATTTTTAGCTATCTTTTTACAGAACTTTACAACTTTTCCGTATTTCGTTAACCTCTGCCTCCAAATCTCTTGTCCATGTATTTCTATGTTTCTCTATCTGTTGCTTCCGTGCGGATTCCAGGTAAGGGCCTTTCTTGTTATATTCTCTGAAAGCTTTCTCAAGGTGTATTCAGCGACAACGTCTATTCGTCATCTCACAGTTCACTAGAATTTGTCTCGTCTCTCCATAAGCGTCTCATATTTTACTTTATCATACCAACCTTATTGCTTTACTATTTCACTGTGGCTGAGTGGTTAAGCACTTTGCCTGTGAGTCGAAGGTCATGGGTTCGAATCTGGACCCGCGTTCTGTTCACGACTGCAGTTTTCCAGAGCCCTAGGATTGTTGCTGGAGCTACGGAGTTCGTGCTTTGTGCAATACTCTCGGCAGGTGGCGTGCCATTTCTGCGGAGAGGACCGAGCCATATGGGGTAAAACCGGTGCTATGAAGTCAATCCTTCGGCTTTAAAACCCTTTTAGGAACCATACACCCGTCCATGTGCATACTAAGCCGTGGCCCCCGGTAACGTAAGGCCGACTAGCTTAAACGGGATATTGAAAATTTCTGTTTAATGGGGACTGGATTTTGTATATGTTCGATAGAGCAGTGTACTTTTTTAAAATTTTACTCAATTAAACGAGGTCATGTTTATTTATTGATGATAAATATTAATAATATTATATTCCTTAGCTTTAAACTTATCTTGTATCATAATATAACATTGATTTAGCATGTTTTTAATAATTACTATATACTACTTTAAAATCTGTTCATAATATAACATTGATTTAGCATGTTAATAATACTGATATTACTTAGCTTTAAACTTATCTTGTATCATAATATAACATTGATTTAGCATGTTAATAATACTGATATTACGTAGCTTTAAACTTATCTTGTATCATAATATAACATTGATTTAGCATGTTAATAATACTGATATTACTTAGCTTTAAACTTATCTTGTAACATAATATAACTTTGATTTAGCATGTTAATAATACTGATATTACTTAGCTTTAAACTTATCTTGTATCATAATATAACTTTGATTTAGCATGTTAATAATACTGATATTACTTAGCTTTAAACTTATCTTGTAACATAATATAACTTTGATTTAGCATGTTAATAATACTGATATTACGTAGCTTTAAACTTATCTTGTATCATAATATAACATTGATTTAGCATGTTAATAATACTGATATTACTTAGCTTTAAACTTATCTTGTATCATAATATAACATTGATTTAGCATGTTAATAATACTGATATTACGTAGCTTTAAACTTATCTTGTATCATAATATAACATTGATTTAGCATGTTAATAATACTGATATTACTTAGCTTTAAACTTATCTTGTAACATAATATAACTTTGATTTAGCATGTTAATAATACTGATATTACTTAGCTTTAAACTTATCTTGTAACATAATATAACTTTGATTTAGCATGTTAATAATACTGATATTACTTAGCTTTAAACTTATCTTGTATCATAATATAACTTTGATTTAGCATGTTAATAATACTGATATTACTTAGCTTTAAACTTATCTTGTATCATAATATAACATTGATTTAGCATGTTAATAATACTGATATTACTTAGCTTTAAACTTATCTTGTAACATAATATAACTTTGATTTAGCATGTTAATAATACTGATATTACTTAGCTTTAAACTTATCTTGTATCATAATATAACATTGATTTAGCATGTTAATAATACTGATATTACTTAGCTTTAAACTTAACTTGTAACATAATATAACTTTGATTAAGCGTGCTTTGTTGTTTTTAGAATGAATTAGTCTATATACAACAATATTGGAATGAGAGGATCACGCGACGGTTGTGTTATTATTTCCTATAATTTTTACCTGAACCCTCCGACCGTATGTTTATCGGAGGCCAAGCACCGTATTACCCTATATATACCACGTGATTTAAAAAGTGTTCCTTTACTAATTTAATTTTCACTTATATATTATCCTCCCTTATTTGTTTGTTTGTTTGTTTGTTTGTTCGTTTATTCGTTTGTTTGTTTGTTTGTTTGTTCGTTCGTTCGTTCGTTCGTTTGTTTGTTTGTTTGTTTGTTTATTTGTTTTCGTTCTTATCAACCAAGTTACCCCCTCTTTGTAATATGTGTGGTTTGCGTCAAGAACATGAGTCCTTATTGTCTGCTGATTCGGAAGCCATGTTGAATGTCGGAACCAATCATATCTCTCATAATTGCTTGTCCTTAATGATGTTTACTACTTCCGTTGTTGACATTTCTCAAGGTCATTAGTTGAAATTACATACTGGATATTTTATTATTGTGTTGTTATGTGGGTATACAGAAGAATAAGTCGTGTTTCATGCACAGAAAAACAAACAAATATAGCTTATATTTTAGAAAATGGCAATTCAAAAGAATTACTACATGACTCGTGGATAGAGCCTTTACTATTTTAATTTCATTCTATATTGACCCCTGTGTGTTTGCTTATTGTTCCCTTCTATCAACCATACTCTTGTAATAGTTGGTTGATCGACTTCCTTTTTTCTGATGACTCTGTGAGCGTTGAAGTCGGAACCAATCTATTCTCATGATCTTGTGCCTAAAGATGCTTAGTATCCTTTCATTCTAAACATACTTGAAATTTCTACTGAATTTTATGGTGTTGTTATGCGGATATACAGATAAGCGTTGTGGCGAATATAGCTTTTGAAATAGCATTAACAAGATTACTACATGACTCTGTGGGTAGAGGTTAGGATTTTTCCTTCAATGACTACATGACTCTGTGGCGTAGAGCTTAGGTGATCGCTTCCTAAAAACTACATGACTCTGTGGTGTAGAGGTTAGGTGATCGCTTCCTATTCTACATGACTCTGTGGCGTAGAGCTTAGGTGATCGCTTCCTATTCATACTACATGACTCTGTGGTGTAGAGGGTTAGGTGATCGCTTCCTATTCTACATGACTCTGTGGCGTAGAGCTTAGGTGCATCGCTTCCTATTCCAAAGGTACTCGGTTCGCTCCTCGTAGAGCTATCTGGGATATGTTCCCAAGATCCTGATCTCAATGTAGGGAAATCTAGTACCTAGTCATATTGGACGGACGATGAACGTAGGTCTGCGTTCTTAAGTTGAGCACATAAAAGAACACTTGGTAGTTCAAAATCGTGAAAAGCAGGCTTCAAAGCCGCTGCCTGGGAAAACATTTTAATAAAAAATGTAAAATAAGTTCCTATAAAATATTTTCACCATCTTCTATATTACATCAGGGTCCCTCGCCGGTGCTATGAGTTCGCGCACTGCCGTCAAGATCTTTCTGTGTAAGAAAGAGATATGAATACACATGGTGGCCAAGATATGCAATGAAGTAAGCACTGCAGAGACAACGGAAACGGAAACATAGGGACACATGGATAACATTTGAATCAGAGCTCAAAGACACGAATAGAACTAAGTTTTAAATAGACGAGAGGCACAAGATCAAACCAAGTGGGCATATTTTGTCTCTGCCATATATCCCTTAAGCGCCAGAGAACATATGTATATTTCTCTGTATCGTTATAGTTAATAGGGCATGCAAGTAATTTATCCATACCGCTCTGCTCTAGGCAACTTGCTCAATCTGTACATGGAATTGAGTACGATATGTTTTCCTCAATCAGCAAAGTTCGTTTCAGGGTTCCTAGGACGTAATCTCTTTCTTGAACCCCTTTGTCTCCCCACTTCAATACCTGCTTTGGTATTCATTGCTCATTTCTTCTCAATGTATACCGCCAACATAATGATAAATATTTGCTTGGTAAAAATATATCGATGTACAAATTAATTATTATTTACTGATATTGTGTTTATCTGCCAGGGATATTGTAAGAGGTGACTTAGGAGGATAGGTTGTGGGGCTGGTTACCTCACCGCGTAGACAAATTAAACCAACATCTTCAACAAACATGAAAAGTACAACTAAGATAGCATGATAAGATTACGAACTTGGATAAAGAACTAAGCAGATACCAATGGAGACGCTTGAATCGGGGTGTAATAGGATTTTAGATTCGATGTTTTAGATTCATGGGATGTATTGTAGGATTTCATGAGATGTATGAGTTTATGGGGATGTATTGTAGGACTTGTTAAGACGTACATTGCAAGGACCGACAGGAAACATTGCAAGACATGCCTGTTTTGGACCGCAGGGAAAGAGGAGTAACGGAAGGCCTACACAGACCTGGAGAAGAGAGATGGAGGCTGATATGAAAAGGATAGGTAAAACATGGAAAGAATTGGAAAGTATGGCAAGAAAGAGAGGAAGATCTGGAAGAAGTTTGTTGAAGACCTGTGCTCCGTTGGGAGTTGAGAGAGAGAAGAACTGGAAGAAGTTTTTGAAGACCTGTGCTCTGTTGGGAGTTGAGAGAGAGAAGATCTGGAAGAAGTTATTTGAAGACCTGTGCTCCGTTGGGAGTTGAGAGAGAGAAGAACTGGAAGAAGTTTGTTGAAGACCTGTGCTCTGTTGGGAGTTGAAAGAGAGGAAGATCTGGAAGAAGTTTGTTGAAGACCTGTGCTCTGTTGGGAGTTGAAAGAGAGGAAGAGCTGGAAGAAGTTTGTTGAAGACCTGTGCTCCGTTGGGAGTTGAGAGAGAGGAAGAGCTGGAAGAAGTTTGTTGAAGACCTGTGCTCCGTTGGGAGTTAAAGGTGAAGAAGAAGATATTATGTTTGTCTTCTGCTTCCGTCTTCGAAAATCAAATGTCAACACATAAAAAGTGGTGTGATTATATTGAAAACTTTAGAATCGTGAAGATACCACAGTCCCTATTTGGTATTCAAGAACACAATGCTTCGGTAGAAAGACCATTTTCTTTAATCCATGCCCAATGGACCACTTAGAGAAATCGTCTTAGTGTGGATTAAGTCAAGTCAGTTTCACTTGCAAAAAATTTAATTTGAAACATTTCCCATGCAGACAATTTTAGGGACATTTGATGCGAAAGAAAGACATTCTAAAAAAGATCAGGTCATCAGAAAAACATGCATGGAACCAAATTTAAATGGAAGTTAATGTTAGGAGAAGTTTTCTCATTTCGGAAGATCAAAATATGGCGACCCTAACTATATCTGCTGTGGCTTAGAGGATAGTGACTTGGTCTATTAATACGGACGTTCTGGGTTCGAATCACGCTGCAGACAGTTTGGCTGCAAATTGTTTCGCGTGGATTTTACAAAAGGACGATGGCACCACCCGTTCAGAAAGCAATGGCAAACTACTGAAAATAATAATGCCTAGAAAAATCACTATATGGGCACTATCATCCGAAGACGACGCTGGAGATGGATTGACATGTGATGCGCATGAGACTGGCTCCGACACGAAAACTGCACTGAGATGGACTCCAGAGGGTAGGCGAAAGCGTGGAAGACCCAAGACGACCTGGAGGAGAACGATAGAGCAAGAGCTGAAGGAAATGAATCATAGCTGGAACACAATACAGAGGAAGGCCATGAACAGGGAAGAATGGTGTACGTTTGTTGCTGCCCTAAACGCCAAGGGCGTAACAGGCTAAAGAGAGAGAGAGAGAAAAATCACAAACAGCGTTAAAAGCTGGGGTTAATTCGCAAAGTCCTGTAAAGGATATGCAATTAACTTTTAACTAACGATATCTGACTTAGGTGAGGCGAATAGAGCACAACATATTACAGTCACCTCCCGACCTGGATATGATCTGGACGAGGTCCATGAAACACAAGATATACATTACTGCTAACTTTTGACATGGAGATGGTACTTGATCTGAAATAATTATGACTTGACTTGTCCACACAAATGTGGTCATCTCACCTACTTGACTTGACCAAGGAAATGTGGACATCTCACCTACTTGACTTGACCACACAAATGTCGACATCTCACCTACTTGACTTGACCAAGGAAATGTGGACATCTCACCTACTTGACTTGACCACACAAATGAGGACATCTCACCTACTTAACTTGACCAAGGAAATGTGGACATCTCACCTACTTGACTTGACCACACAAATGTGGACATCTCACCTACTTGACTTGACCAAGGAAATGTGGACATCTCACCTACTTGACTTGACCACACAAATGTCGACATCTCACCTACTTAACTTGACCACACAAATGTGGACATCTCACCTACTTAACTTGACCACACAAATGTGGACATCTCACCTACTTGACTTGACCACACAAATGTGGACATCTCACCTACTTGACTTGACCACACAAATGTGGACATCTCACCTACTTGACTTGACCACACAAATGTGGACATCTCACCTACTTAACTTGACCACACAAATGTGGACATCTCACCTACTTGACTTGACCACACAAATGTGGACATCTCACCTACTTGACTTGACCACACAAATGTCGACATCTCACCTACTTGACTTGACCACACAAATGTGGACATCTCACCTACTTGACTTGACCACACAAATGTCGACATCTCACCTACTTAACTTGACCACGCAAATGTCGACATCTCACCTACTTGACTTGACCACACAAATGTCGACATCTCACCTACTTGACTTGACCACACAAATGTCGACATCTCACCTACTTGACTTGACCACACAAATGTTGACATCTCACCTACTTGACTTGACCACACAAATGTGGACATCTCACCTACTTGACTTGACCACACAAATGTGGACATCTCACCTACTTGACTTGACCACACAAATGTCGACATCTCACCTACTTGACTTGACCACACAAATGTCGATATCTCACCTACTTGACTTGACCACACAAATGTGGACATCTCACCTATTTGACTTGACACACAAATGTGACATCTCACCTATTTGACTTGACCACGCAAATGTCGACATCTCACCTACTTAACTTGACCACAAATGTCGACATCTCACCTACTTGACTTGACCACACAAATGTCGACATCTCACCTACTGACTTGACCACGAAATGTCGACATCTCACCTACTTGACTTGACCACACAAATGTCGACATCTCACCTACTTGACTTGACCACGCAAATGTGGATATCTCACCTACTTGACTTGACCACACAAATGTCGACATCTCACCTACTTGACTTGACACACAAATGTGACATCCACCTACTTGACCCAAAATGTACATCTCACCTCTTAACTGACCAGCAAATGTGGATATCTCACCATTTGAACAGGAAGGTAATCAGAACAGGATTCTAACAATACATATAAACAAATCTCGCATCATCGTGATGTATCGTATAACACCACACCTCATCATACTGGTGTTTAAGTGACACCATATGTCTCATAGTGATCTGTTTTGCTTCCAGAATTCAATTTAATCTAACTTGTATTACATCAAACCAGATATATTAATCTCCGTCATATTTATATTGATTTTCAAAAGCTATTTAATATAATTTTTATCATTCAATTTTTGCAAGCAATAAATGTGGGCATAATTCTTTCAATGCGTTTCTGAAGCATAGATCGTTGAACTCGTTCTGTCGATGAAGATGAATCTAGTTGCGGCAAAGTACACTCAAGCGCGTGTTTTCTCTGTTTTGTTATGCACATAATTTGGCCAATTGTAGTGTTGATATCTTCCTTTGTTTGCGTTAACTCTTCTTGATACATATCAAATTCTGAATAAAAAATCAAATATCGAAATATAAAGCGAAATATGAAGAGTCAAACAAGGAAGAACATAGCCACTTTATGTAGATATATATATTTCTTTGTTGGAAACACAACAAATTAATGTATAGAGTTGGCATTTTGTGCACACATGTAGCTCATAAAGGTGTGTGATTCATTTCATGTAGGGAAAGTCTCGAAGGTAGATAACTTGCGGAGTAGTTCCGGAGACTGTTCATAATGCTCATTCAACTCAGAAATCAAACATTTTCAAATGTGGAATTGGGGCTAACGGATCTAAAAGCGAGGGATGATCTTTATTGAACAGTGTGCTAGTGTGTTGCCGGGGCTCGCAAAAGGAGCAAAGAATAGTAACACTGCCACCTACAAGGCATGTCGTAAAGCTACTGGGTAGGGGTCTAGGAAGCTATACTAGTAAATAACAAGCGTCGCAAAAATTGGATGTGCTGGTCTACTTGTAGGTGCATAACTGGCACAAAATCCAATCACTCTAAGGCTACACCACAACCTACAATCGCTCTAAGGCTCAGATCACATACAAATCACAAATAGTGATTTAACAAGTGGTCGATATGGAGCGTTAGAAAAAGCAGACATTGAACAGGGTTTCCTAATATGGTTACATCCCACTCGGTAGAAATAGCATGCCATCCGAAGAGGATATTGCACAAAGAACGAACTCCGTAGCTCCAACAACAATTTTAGATATCTCCATGGTGCGAGGGGGGCGATTATATTGGGAATTTAGCTTTGTACGTTAGCTCGCTAATTCAGATCACGTCGACTGTGCTTTGCTGACTTCGGCCACGCTAGAACCCGATCTACCCTAGAGGACGTATTTTGTGCTCTGGGACACAGACGATGGTACAAATTAGGACAACAAGGAAATCTTCCCTCCTTCATTCCCTTCATCATTATTTCCTTCCCAAATAATTACACAACATTAACACAGAAACATGTTTACATTTTTAGACAACCGGTATTACATAGCTAAATCTCCACTTCTGGGACATGGGGGTCTTAAGGGGTATCTGTGGCCTATCTTTGCTCGTCTATCGTGACAAAGTTACAAGATTCACTCCCTCGTTGAGCCATCTGGATATTTTTTAGAGATCCTGATCTCAGTGTAGGTGAGATCGAGTTCCTAGTCATATCTAATACTGAAGATAAAACGCAAGTCCCGTGTTCAATATGAGCACGTAAAAGAACCCTTGACAGTTCAAAATCGAGAAGAGCAGGCTGGAAAGCGGCTATCAAGGCAAAATTCATAAGAAAAGGTTAAAATTAAAATTCTTACAAAAATATCCTCACTATCTTCAAAATGACATCGAGGACTCTTGTCGGTGCTACGGAGTTCGTGCACTGCAGCTGAGATCTTTCTGTGTAAGAAAGAAATTGGAGCACACATTGTTACACACCGAAGTACAATGCATGATGGTACTATCAATCAATCAATCCCCGTAAACAATCCCTGGTCTCAACAACTCAAAAGCCGATCTGAAATCGAAGATTGACTTCATAGAACCGGTTTCCCACACACAACATAGATCGGTCTCTCTCCACAGAAGTAACACGCCACCTTCCGAGATCATTGCACAAAGCACGAACTTTGTAGCTCCGGCAACAATCCTAGTGGTCTATGTAAAAAATGTACTTGTGAACAGAATGGTACGGTCTGGATTTGAACACACGACCTTCAGAACGCAAAGCAACTGCTTAACCACTGAAATTAAACGTTGTACAACTATGTTGCCTACCAGCTGGCACCATTACTACAACAACCAAAGATCGATGGAATGACCTACCAGCTGACACATTACTACAACACCCAAAGATCAAGATGGAAGTGACCTACCAGCTGGCACCATTACTACAACAACCAAAGATCAAGATGGAAGTGACCTACCAGCTGGCACCATTACTACAACAACCAAAGATCAAGATGGAAGTGACCTACCAGCTGGCACTATTACTACAACAACCAAAGATCAAGATGGAAGTGAAAGACCAAGATAAAGACTATTTCTACAACAGACCAAGATCAAGATGAAGTGACCTACCAGCTGCACCATTACTACAACACCCAAAAGATCAAGATGGAGTCCACCAGTGGACCATTACTACAACTAGCAAAGATCAAGATGAAGTGACCTACCAGCTGGCACTATTACTACAACAACAAAGATCAAGATTGGAAGTGACTACAGCTGGCACTATTACTACAACAACCAAAGATCAAGATGGAAGTGACCTACCAGCTGGCACTATTACTACAACACCCAAAGATCAAGATGGAAGTGACCTACCAGCTGGCATAATTACTACAACAACCAAAGATCAAGATGGAAGTGACCTACCAGCTGGCACTATTACTACAACAACCAAAGATCAAGATGGAAGTGACCTACCAGCTGGCACCATTACTACAACACCCAAAGATCAAGATGGAAGTGACCTACCAGCTGGCACCATTACTACAACACCCAAAGATCAAGATGGAAGTGCCTACCAGCTGGCACCATTACTACAACACCCAAAGATCAAGATGGAAGTGACCTACCAGCTGGCACCATTACTACAACACCCAAAGATCAAGATGGAAGTGACCTACCAGCTGGCACCATTACTACAACACCCAAAGATCAAGATGGAAGTGAAAAGAGAGGATAAAAAGTATTTTCCTACCAACACTTTGTTACCAGTGCCAAACTTGCTCTCTTACAGCAACACATCACAGAAAGCTCACCACGTTTGAAAAGAAATGCTTGAGGAAGGCAGTGGGAGTCACCAGGAAAGACAGACTACGAAATGAGAACATCAGAAGCAGAGTGGGCATAACTTCATGCATTGAATACATCGAAAGACAACAAATGCAGTGGTTTGGACATTTAATGAGAATGAAATACAACCAACCACCAATAACAGCATACAATAAAAAAGATCGGGTACTAGAGCTAAGGAAGACCAAGAAAAAGATGAATAGACAATATCAAGACCACACTACTAAACACGGATACAACACAACAAGGGCGACTCATCTGGTCCCCAGAACGCAATTAAAGCTCCACCCCTACACTTAACGGCAAGAGTGGACAACCAACTACATCTTCCACCTGGGAATAGACAATAGACAATAGACAACTATATTTCCTTTATGAAAGTACTAGACCCAGTATTTCATACATTCATAGTTTTCTATATCTTCTTCTTCCTCGATCGCTCCACAACGACCACTTGTAAACCATTCTGTGTCATGTGTATGTGATCTGAGCCTAAGAGCGATTGAACGTTGTGCCATTTAAAAAGGTTTTTAATTTCCGAAAGATTGACTTAAATTTCACCGGGTTTTACCCCATCTGGATCGGTCCCTCTCCGCAGAATTGGCACGCCACCTGCCGAGAGTATTGCACAAGCACGAACACCGTAGCTCCAGCAATAATCCTAGGGTCACTGAAACTGCACTCGTGAACAGAACGGCGCGGTCCGGATTCGATCCTACGACCTTCGGCTCACAAGCAAAGGCTTAACCACTAAGCCACAGAGACCCCCGTTGTGCCATTTATGCCCCTACAAGTAAGCCAGCAAACCCTATTTCAGCGACGCTTTTTATTTACTAGGGTAGCTTCCTTAGGTCCTACATCATTGCCTTTGACGACATGCCATGTATGTCTAAGTGGTGCTATTCTTTGCTTCCACTGCGGACCCCGATACGCCCCGGGCGTAATTTTCTTATACAAATTTATGAATCCGTTTTGGTAAACACAAAAATGTTATAATCCTACCACACTTCCTTTTTTTTTTTTTTTTTCGTCCGCTTTTAACTCAGACGAAGTTTCATCTCTGAAACTGATTTTTGCGTGAAAATCTCGTTTTTCCAATTTCTTACAATGGCAGCAGCGTGCACATTGTAAATTACTTTACACTGGCAGCCGTGTGCTCAATGTACTCGTAATTAGTATTCCCTCGCCATACAGGCAGATTTTCTCCGACTTCAGAGGTACTCACGTTATCGTCCTGAGTAAGACCAGGGGACTCGAACAAATGCCGGACAGTAGGTTCGAGCCCGAGTTATGAGGCGTCTCACAGCTAGCAGACCGAGCTACTATCAACTACTCTAGGCAGTCCCCCACCACACTTCTATATTCACAGATCTATTTTAAAGTAATGACGACAAGACACCAGTGCAAATGTCAGCAGCTATTGATTAATATCTTTTTGTAAACCGGCTTTTGCTAATTTGTAGTTATTTTTTGTTCCTCTCTGAGACATTTTGAAAATCAGATCAAGAATATGAACAATTTGCTGACGTGTGGAGTTCTAGTATAGATCAGGGCTTTTTTTTTCCTTTAAGGATTGTGAAGGTGCTGATATTATTGATTTCAGTGAGGGTAGATTTTACTTCTGATTGATTGATTCTTCTTTTTCGTCGTCGTTCGCCTGCTGTGAATTCGGTGTTAGCCATGACGCCTAGTATGGCGCTTCTAACTGATTTTTGCGTGAAAGCCTGCTTCACCATTTGACTGGTGTGCCTCGCCAAGCAGGAGGGTCTTCGCCGACGTCAGAGGTTATTGATTGATTAATTAGCCCGTGTGAGCCGGGGCCCTTAAGGGAAGCAAATAATAGTACCACTGCGACCTACAAGACATGTTGCAAGAGGCGCGTGATGTAGAACTTAGGAAGCTACCTAATAAATAAAAAGCATTACAGAAAACGGATTACTGGTCTATGTGTAGGCGCACAACTGGCACAACGTACAATCTCTCTTAGGTTCAGATCACATACAAATCCCACAGAGTGATTGACAAGTTGTCAATGCGGAGCCTTCGAAGAAGAAGAAGATTGATTGATTGAACAATCATTATTTCACTTCGGTGAGTAAACATGTGTGCTCCGATCTCTTTCTTACACAGGAAGATCTTAGCAGCAGTGCACGAACTCTGCAGCACCGGCGAGGTCCCTTATTTAATTTTGAAGACATAAAAATATTTTTTTAGAAATTTGGCTTTTAATCTTTCTAATGAATTTTACCCGGGCAGCGGCTTTCCAGCCTGTTCTTCTCGATTTGAACTGCCAAGGCTCTTTTACCTGCTCAGCTTCAACACGGAACCTCGTAACTAAACAGATATAGATAGTAAATGTGATGGTACCATTGATTTCAATAAAAGAATATTTTACTAACGATTTAGATGGTTATGTGATGATCATTGATTTCAAAAAAGTAATATTTTACTAAAGACATAGATAGTTAATGTGATGGTACCATTGATTTCAATAAAAGAATATTTTACTAACGATATAGAAGTAAATGTGATGGCATCCATTGATTTTAAAAAAGAATATTTTACTAAAGACATAGGAAGTTAGTGTGATGACACCATTGATTTCAATCATATAGTATTTCACTAATTATCTCATCCTGAAAACACGTTCATTTTTAATGAATTGTCTCTATTATTCAAATTTTGTTCATCTCTTTTCAGACCAAATAGTTCAGCAAAATATTCTCTGATGAAAGGAAGTTCATTATTTATTTTCTTATTTACTTCAAATTTGTCTCTCTTCAGCAAGTGTTGCAGAGGAACACAGTATGAATGATGATAAACGAATGTTGTCATTATTAGGAATGAGAGAGTTCAGAGTTCGTTTAAAGTAGTTTTATTGTTGCCATTTAGCCTTTAATAAAGGCTTCAATCATTTAGTCACGATCAGATGGACACTGCAGTTCGATCTTAGCCAAAAGGTCGAGAAAGTTCATTATACCCTAGAGCAGTGGTTCCTAAACTATGCATTACTGAGGACCCTTATTTTCAATATATTTTGCTATCTCAGACCACACATGTTTCTATATATGAAAATCTTCTAGCGATGGAGTTATTATTACACAATACCAACAGTCAAACTGGCTCCAATTTCTCAGACTACGGGAAACTTCAAATGATCGTTTATTTTGTCCTGTCAGACATTAATTAAGACTCCAGTCTAATCCAAGTTCTTTGACTTCGCAGAAAAACTAGTTTACCACTGATTTTATCAATGTTTTTGAAATTTATTTTTCTGTTTGAAATGTCAAAGATCATAATATTTCTTAAAACACTTGAGAACACCCTGTTTGTACCTCAAGGACACCTGGCTGGGTGTACGCGGACACCAGTTTGTGCAACGCTTCCTGGAGCACTTATTGTCAACATAGAGGCGCAAGCTCCTGGGAGGCATGAGGCATTGTCAGGAGATGCGTGAAATGTTACGAAAATGTAGTGGATTTTGTGGTTTTTTTTAATTGTTATACTAACTTGTTTTTCCAGTTATAATACTTTATTTCATTCTTCTTCTTCAAACGCCCCATATCAATCATTTGTTAACCACTTTGTGAGATTTGTTTGTGATCTGAGTCAAAGAACGATTTTACGTTGTGCCAGTTATGCGCCATAAGTAGGTCAGCACATCCGATTTATGAGACGCTTTTTTATTTACTACGGTAGCTTCCCTAGGTCCTACACCAGTCGCCTCTTACGACATGCCTTGCAGGTCGCAGTGGTACTATTCTTTGCTTCCTTGAGGGCCCCGACAACACACTGGCGCATTATTTCATTAAAACTGTAAGTTTATCATTTCGTTACAAAATAATCACAAATAATCATTACTGATTCTGGCCCAGGTTTGCATTTATCTCTAATTTATTCTGAAAGCATTAGTTTAGTTTTTTTTAAATGTTTACATTTCTCACTAGTAATGTTATTGTGTTTATGGAACAGTTTGTCGTTATTTATTTATTTTTCCGATCCAGAAGCACTTGAGCTTTTCAGCTCTTCGGCTCGGTGCCATGGACATCGTAGCCCTTCGGTTCGGTGCCACGAACACCGTAAATCTGGGGAATCTGTGGCTTTTTCTGTCATCCCGCGGAATTGAACCCGCACACACAGGGATAGTCACCCGTAGTCCAACGCGCTACAAACAAGCTGGGCAGACGGGCGGTGTCGTTATTAAGCACAGTGTGAGAAAAAAACATTTCATGTTCTCATTTGGAAATTTCTTAATTCGGATAGGGTAAAAGAATGATAAAGATAATGGAGGCGTGGGACTCTTGCCTAATCTTTGTTGGGGAAGGAGGGTTATCCGCTGAAAAATGTTGAGAACCACAGCTTAGAGGAACCCGGGTGTAATTGTTTACATAATTATAATTTCGTTATTTTTTTTTAAATTTTGCAGTGTCATATTTCTTGCATATTAATTAGTTCTGCTAGAATATCGACTTTTCTGTCGATTTTCATCGATTTTTTTCACACTTTCACTTTGTAATTTTGTTTAGCTCCGGGCGGCTCGCAAGGGGAGCAAAGAACAGTAACATTGCGATATACAAGACATGTTGTAAGAGGCAACTGGGGTAGGTGCCTAGGGAAGACACTCTAGTAAATAAAAAGCGCCGCAGAACTCGGATGTGCTGGCTTACTTGTAGACGCATAACTGTGGCAAAGTACAATTGCTCTAAGGCTCGGATCACATACAAGTCACAAAGAGTGTTTAACAAGTGGTCGATATATAACATTTAAAGAAGAAGCAGAATTTATGCTCTGAACGCATTTATATTGCAATGTATACCGAAATAGTCAGTATTTTAGCCTTGTATCTTCTTAACAACATTAACAGCCCGCCTGCCCAGCGTGTACGTAGCGTGTTGGACAACGGGTGACAAGCCCTCTATGAGTGCTGGTTCAATTCCGCGGGCTGGCAGAAAAAAACACAGGTTTTCCAGATTTATGGTGTTTCGTGGCACCGAACCGAAAGGTTACGATGTCCATGGCACCGAGCTGAAGAGCTATAAGCTCAAGTGCTTCTTAATTGGAAAAATTAGCGAGTCAATATAACGACTCAGGTGGGTGAAGGTGTTAACTACTTATAGTTGTTGTTGCTTTTTTTATGATTGCAACTTGTCTACGGAACCTTTGAATTTACCATCCCATTCTGGTAGGACTTTTTTTTTTTTTAATTTTTTTTACTACTTGCCTCAAACATGAAACAAACTTGAATCGTCTTTGTGATGAAATTGTTAAGCAGTTTGTCTTGAGTTCTAAAACTCGTAAGTTCGAATCCGATCTGATTCCTTCCGAAGATTCCTTATCTCTCTCTCTATTGATCACCGCCCAGACCGATGTACCAGATCTCCCCATAAATTCTATTCATGTGGAAATCTGATTCATGCAGCCTTAGCATTGGTGTGTTTTACGCCACATCTTCAGCACCATTTGGAGCTCTGGTGCTTATCCTTCGGTGATGTGTCCGGTTTCGGCTAGCGTTTACTCGGTTCGCTCTCCGTTCTGTAGCCATCTAGTGATTTTTACGATGTGGGGTAGCTACCCCACGACCAACCTCCTTAGCCGCCTCTTACGACATGCATGGCAGGTAACAGTGATTCTATTATTTTACACCCCAATTTGGGCCCCGGTAATCACTCGGGCGAGATTCCTTATGATTGTTGATGGAGCTACGTAGTTCGTGATGTCTGAAATACTATCGGCAGGTGATGTGATATTTCTGTGGAGAAGGTCCGAGCCAGATATAAACACCATGTGCAATGAAGTCAATGCTTGGCCTTTTAAAGGCAATTTTTTAACAAATTTCAATTCTGCAACCTCCCCCACACCTCTTTCCCCAACCACACACACACACCCATAGCCTAGTTCCATCATTGTTTTGTCTTGTCTTATCCACATGTATCGTGAAGCGCTGTGGGGAGTTTCAGTTTTCTATCATGTGTCAGGTGTGCTGCATCTGTAGTTGTTAGTCTTTGATGTCGTAGGATGTCTGTTATATTATCTATCCATCAGGTTCTTAGTCTTCCAAGGGATCTGCGTCTGGGTTGCCGGTTGTTACAGGCACGATATGGTAATAGATCTGGTTTCATTCTCATTATGTGGCCGAACCATTCATTTGATGTCTTCTAATAGATTGTAAACTTGGTGTAATTCCAACGACATTTCTAATATTCTCATTTCTCAATCTATTCCATCTGGTAAAATTGACGACTTTTCTTAATTAAACAGTTCATTTCGATCATTGTGATATTTCTCTCTTGGGATTTAGTTTGGGATCATTTTTGACATTGATAACAAAGAGTTCAAATATACAATTTATCAGTTGTCACTCGACTATCATTTCTATGTTTGGGTGTTTGAGCAGTGAGGGAGAGGAAAAACAGTTGGTATGTCACTGCATTTATGACCTTTAAGCATCTCAGTCTAATCATTAATTGTGTATGTTATGTAAACAACCACAAGTAGTTTGACAATGGAGGTAGGGTCGGTTACAGAGGCGTTGAAATGGTTGGCATCTCATAACTACTCTCGTGTTTTCAAACTCAGTGAATACTCCATGAGCATGATTAGTGAAGTCGAATCAGGAATGGTGAGACGAAACTGGGTTGAGGTACTGGTACCGACAGTGATCAGAGCAATCACCTTCATTTTTGGTCCTGAGCACGCAGGATTCTATGGTAATGAATGAACTGATAGATTGGCTGGCTTGGCTACAATATCAGATGGAGCTGCAATGGACCGAAATGACATTCTTAAAGCATTAAGAGAGTTTTTCCGAATACAGGAGTTTTAGGGTTGTGAATCTCACTCGCTGATCAGATTGAGAGAGATGAGTGTCGATTTTGGTACAGCCTGAAAAGAACGACATACCAAATATGCTAAGCTAAGAGATTGATTAATCAACATTGAACTGGCGTGTTGGGCCGCTGGACACTGCATGATTGTTGAAGCGGAGATCGGAGGACCCATGGACGTGTCCGGACTGCTATGATGATAGTCCTTATATAAACGATAACCGATATTTTTTTAAAGTATATCACAGATTATAATTACTAAGTTTTGTTTCTTCATTGTCCCTGCTTCACATCCATAAAACAATATTGATTGTCCACAACTCAGTCCTACTCATTATAATTTATATTGTACATGAGTATCTTATTTCTTGCGTTTTGTTGTTGTTGTTTTTTCTCTTTTCAACGTAGTCTATTCTGCATTGCACAATTCAGTACTTTATTCCTGTTATAAATCCTGTCTTATTTCATTCGATTTGACAAGTAATTGACTATGTTTACTTTTCTCAATATGATTTCTATTTTCATCTCAAATATTTTAAGTTTTCTTTTTGTTATGACCTTTGTTTGTTTTCCAAATTTTTAATTTTTTTATTTTGTTCGCGTTATTAATTCAGGTGTATTCATGAGGTTGTGTGTTTTTGTGGGTTTTTTTTATCCAGAAGCACTTGAGCCTTCGGCTCGGTGCCATGGACATCGTAACCCTTCGGTTCAATGCCACGAACACCGTAAATCTGTGGAACCTGTGGCTTTTCTGCCAGCCGCGGAATTGAACCCACACTCACAGAGGGTTAGTCACCCGTAGTCCAACGCGCTACGAACACGCTGGGCAGACGGGCACGGAGTTGTGTACAATCCACGGTAAGGCCAAGAATTATTGCCCGTCGTGGGCATAAAAGAAAAATCCTAAACGTAGCAGTTTCGCGGCGACTGGACTAGCCATGCAGCCATTACATTCCTCAGTTTCTCGACCCACCTGTTCTACTTTCTTCTCTTCCGCCATTTACTTCTTCGTAGAAGTATTGGGAGGAGATGGGGATGTAGTGATCCTGTGTGTGTGCTTGTTCTAATGCACTTTGTACGCTGTTATTTATTTAATCACCTACATCGCCTAAAAGGCGGTACTACAGACTGTAACGACATGTTATGCCCGCGTGCCCAGCGTGTTCGTAGCGCGTTGGACTACGGGTGACTAGTCCTCTGTAAGTGCGGGTTCAACTCCGCGGACTGGTAGAAAAGCTACAGGTTCCCAGATTTACGGTGTTCGTGGCACCGAGCCGAAGGGTTACGATGTCCATGACACCGAGCCGAAGAGCTTTCAGCTCAAGTGCTTCTGGATCGGAAAAAAAACGACATGTTATTGTTTATATGCTGCCTCTGATTGATTTTTTTCTATAAATACTTGCTTTCAATATAAACATTGTCACTCGTCATTCAGGCAATGCTTACTACGACTTCAGAGGTGTTGTAATCCTTGTAATGGATCAGGGTTTTCTCTAGTCCAACCATGCACCGTGTGCACAGCGAGAATTTTACCCGTAATTTCGAGGTGACTATAGCAGTCTGTTACCAACTTCACTAACGGTGATCTCCTGTTTTTCATTAATGAAAATTGTCGCATATCCTTTACAGGGCGTCGCTATTAACCACAGTAAAGGTTTGTTGATTTTCTAAGCACCACTTAAACGTTCAGTAGCTTGTCTTTGCTTTCTGAACTTTGAGGACTATTTTACCGTTCGTAAAAATCCACAGCAACAAATTTGATTCCAAATTGCTGACCGCTGAGTTTGAACTAGGTACTCTTGGGTTGTAATCTAGCGAACTACCGCTAAGGCACAGACGGTCACACAAATTAAAGGAAAGTATTATTGATTAAGTTATGTTGATAATATTTTCATTGATTGATTATTATTTGATTGATAGGTCTACCATATTTGCCTTGAGGGGGTTTCTGTGGCTAAGTGGTTAAGCCATTTGCCTTGAGGGGGTTTCTGTGGCTAAGTGGTTAAGCCATTTGCCTTGAGGGGGTTTCTGTGGCTAAGTGGTTAAGCCATTTGCCTTGAGGGGGTTTCTGGGGCTAAGTGGTTAAGCCATTTGCCTTGAGGGGGTTTCTGTGGCTAAGTGGTTAAGCCATTTGCCTTGAGGGGGTTTCTGTGGCTAAGTGGTTAAGCCATTTGCCTTGAGGGGGTTTCTGTGGCTAAGTGGCTAAGCCATTTGCCTTGAGGGGGTTTCTGTGGCTAAGTGGTTAAGCCATTTGCCTTGAGGGGGTTTCTGTGGCTAAGTGGTTAAGCCATTTGCCTTGAGGGGGTTTCTGTGGCTAAGTGGTTAAGCCATTTGCCTTGAGGGGGTTTCTGTGGCTAAGTGGTTAAGCCATTTGCCTTGAGGGGTTTCTGGGCTAAGTGGTTAAGCCTATTTGCCTTGAGGGGTTTCTGTGGCTAAGTGGCTAAGCCATTTGCCTTGTAGTGAGTTTGTGGCTCAGGGGCTGCCACTTGCCTTAGAGGAGTTTCTGTAGGCCTAGGATTGTCCGCTCATTCTGCTTGTGGCATCTCTGGCTAGGTGGTTGCCATTTTCCCTGAGGGAGTTCTGTGGCTAAGTGGTTAGCATTTGCCTTGAGTGGGTTTCTGTGGCTAAGTGGTTAAGCCATTTGCTTGAGGGGGTTTCTGTGGCTAAGTGGTTAAGCCATTTGCCTTGAGGGGGTTTCTGTGGCTAAGTGGTTAAGCCATTTGCATTGAGGGGGTTTCTGTGGCTAAGTGGTTAAGCTATTTGCCTTGAGGGGGTTTCTGTGGCTAAGTGGTTAAGCCATTTGCCTTGTGAGTTGAAGTTTGTGGATTCGAGTGCGGACCGCGCCGTTCTGTTCACGAGTGAAGTTTTTTCCAGAGAACCCTAGGATTGTTACCGGAGCTACAGAGTTCGTGCTTTGTGCAATACTCTCGGCAGGTGGTGTGCCATTTTTGCTGAGAGGACGAGCCATATGGGGTAAAACCGGTGCAATGAAGTCAATCCTTCGGCTTAAAAACCCTTTAATCCATATTTGCCTTCCGTTGATCGCCATCCGCGGTCCTGTCTTTTCTTCATCATCATCAAGGTGCGTATCCTTTATAGGACGTTGCTCTCTTTGCATCACATCTGAAATTTACTGTCTCTAGCCAGTTCACCCACTTCGTCGATGGTAACGTTCATGGTTTCTTTAATATCTTGTATCCATCTTCTTATTGGTCTGCCTCTGCATCCTGGGACCCTGCCTTCTAATGTTATCTTTTCTTACACAGACAGAAAGATTCAGTGGCAGTGCGCGTACTCCGTAGCGCCGATACTTTTCCCCGATGCACTTTTGAGAATGTGGAATTTTTGTTGAAATTTAAATTCTTATTAATGATTTTCCAGCACGGACCTTTGAGCTTAATTTTGTTGATATCACGAATTCAATGAGGTTTCTATAGCTAAGTGGTTGCATTGCGTTTCGATGAACTTGGGTTTGAATCTGGGCCGCGTCGTTCTTTTCACAAGTGTTGTTTTTCCAGATACCCTAGGAATGTTGCCGGAGTTAAGAAGTTCATGTTTTGTGCAATACCTTCGGCAGATGGAGTGCCATTTCTGCAGAGAGGGACCGAGCCATATGGGGCAAAACCCGGTGCAATAAAGTCAATCCTTCGGCTTAAGACCCTTTAGACAAAATCCATGATTCTTTTACTTACTAAAATTGAACACGAAATCTACATTCTATCGTCCATCTCCGATAATACGGGAAACTTGATCCCACCTACATTGAGATCATGGATCACTGGAAAATATATCGCTTTTTCCAAGCGGGGAACGAACCAAGCACATTTGAAGCAATATGCAGACACCTTACCTCCTCATCACAAAATATCAAACGGTAGGGCACGTATTCAATCAGAAAAATAAAACAATCAACTTTCCGCCTGCATAGCTCTAATTGTATCCAGCCTGAGAGAATTTGATTCCACCATATCTGCATTCAAGCTCATTCGTGCATTAAGTTTCATTTCAAACAAAAGATTGAAGAAAACAATGGGTTCTATTCTTTAGGAAGTTTAAATTTATAAATACAATTCTTGGAAAAATGATTACGCTATGTTTAACAGGAACACGAAACCCTATATATATATTCAAATCAGATTTCAGCTCGTGTAATTGCACACCGTTGGCGGCTGTTAATATGGGTATTCCGTTGGGTTTTGGTGTACATGAGTGAGTTATTGGATTAGAAAACGTCTCGACTGGAAGCAGGAATCGTGTATATATATTTTCCTTAACGTGCCCACTCGATTGAACTTTGGGAATAATCTTCTAATAGAAATTACTTAGTAGTCAAAGTTCACTGATTTTCTAACAGTATTCTACACCGCCGCCTTATATTATTCTATTCTAACGCTTTGATCTTATATAAATTACTAACGGATGAGGATTCTCTGATCTTCGTTTTAAGAGATTAGAAATAAAATTATCAGAGCTCTCTGTGGTGTAGAGGTAAGAGCTCGTCTCTCCTGCCAAAGGTATCAGGTTCTTTCCCTCGTGGAGACTTCTGGATATTTTTCCAGAGATCTCTGATCCCTCATCGAGATCCTAGTCATATCAGAAAGTCCTCTGTGAGTGTGGGTTCAATTCCCGGGCTGGCAGAAAAAGCCAAAGTTTCCCAGATTTACGGTGTTCGTGGCACCAAACCGAAGGGTTACGATGTCCATGACACCGAGCCGAAGAGCTGAAAGCTCAAGTGCTTCTGGATCGGAAAAAATAATTTTAAATCAGAGACGGATGATAAAACGTAGGTCCCGTATTCAATACGAGCACGTAAAAGAAGGCTTTGGCAGTTCAAAATTGAGAAGAGCAGGCTGGAAAGCCGTTGACCGGGGAAAATCCACAAGAAAATAGATTTAAATTACAATTCCTACAACAATATCTTCGCCATCTTCAAAATGACATCGGGAACCCTCGCCGGTGCTACGGAATTCGTGCAATGCAGCTACGACCTTCCTTTGTAAGAAAGAGATCGAAGCACAGTAGTTACTCACCGAAGTGCAATGATGATGGTCCTATAAATCAATCAATCAATCAATCAATCAATCACATTTTCCCCGAACTGTACCTGTTTTTCGTTTATCTGCGACAGTCCATAAAACGTCATTCCGTAACTCTCAGCTTTTTAGCCCATAAGTGTTTAACCTCAGCAGTTTTAAAGGTCATTGGTTCGAATCTGGGCCATTCTCTTCACGAGTGCATTTTGTAAAAGCCCATAGGATTTTTGCCGGAGCTACGGAGTTTTATCCAATATGGCTCAGTCCCTCTGTGCAGAAATGACACGCCACCTGTCGAGACTTTTACACAAAGCAGGAACTTCGTAACTCTAGCACAATCCTAAGGGTCTCTGGGAAAAAATGGACTTATGAACAAAACGGCGCTGTCCGGATTCCATCCCACGACTTTAGGAACGTAAATGAAGGGCTTAACTACCTAACCACAGAGATCACCGATAGAGAGAGAGAGAGAGAGAGAGAGAGAGAGAGAGAGAGAGAAATGCTAGAGCTAAACCGAGGCGCGGACACTTTCAACCTAACAAGGAGTCTTGTTCGAATTATATCAAACTTACTGACCAACAAAAATAAATAATACAAATTAACTTATTATCTGACATCTTGAACTTGACCTTTCACTGTCCAAGTACAGTGTCTGCTGAGAACACTGTAACATTTAAAGCAGGGGAGACAACCTTTTCTGATCTAACGACATGAAGCAGAGTTACGCAACTGATAACATGTTGTGCTAAAAACAATTCATGTTAATTAGGTCTCTTCCCTCGTATGCTGTCTGGGCTTAAAAGGCAACAGAGAATGGTACACTGCGACCTACAAGGCATGAAAGAAGAAGCGACTGAGAGTATAGTAAAAAGGAGATGAATAGAAGTTTTTGCAAGAACCACAGAGGAAGCAACGGAAGTAACGAATATGATCAACAAATAAACAGTGTACAGGTATTAAGAGCTTCCGAAAAAAATAACAATAAAAATGGTTGAGGAATCGGATTGCTGACCTACCTGCAGTCCCATAACTGGCACAACGAACGATCGCTGCTAGGCTCTAATCACATACAAAACACACAGATTGGTTTAACAAGTGGTCGATATGGCCCTTTGAAGAAGAAGAAGAAGAAGGATACCCTTATTTAATCATAATATGTTTGATGTAAACTTAATTACACATAATACCAACACATTCATTTATCGAAGGAATGATACTTAATATATTATGGAAAAGAGTAAAAAAACTCATCGTCGATACAAAAATAACTTTCATGTCAACTGAAGTACTAACAAACGAAAAGTTACTAACAACAGAAAGTTCAACAACACCAGAAAAGTTACTAACAACACCAGAAAGTTACTAACAACACCAGAAAAGTTACTAACACACTGAAAAGTTACTAACAACACCAAAAGTTACTAACAACACCAGAAAGTATAACAACGAAGTTACTAACAACACCAGAAAAGTTACTAACAACACCAGAAAGTTACTAACAACACAGAAAAGTTACTAACAAAACCAAGTATACCCGACAAGAAAAGTTAAAAAAAGTATAAACACCAGAAAAGTTACTCACAGAAAGACTAACAACCAGGAAAGTTAACGGTAACAACACCAAAAAAACAAGTCACCAAAATCAGCATAAGAAAGAAAGTTGGAAAGAATCTTGTTTGAGTTACAGTGAGAAACAAGGAATGAAGTGGTTCGGCCAAGAATGCAACAAAACTCCATTGTATACATAGTCTTCTACAACAGAACATCAGGAAAGAAGGCGAGAGGAAGACCATGAAAAATGATTAGAGGGATAACAGAACCCTGCCAAGAAGTAAAGATAAATATCACCCGACATACCACTAAAACAGCGCAAGACAAAAACCACAAACTCAGCAATAACCTGTTTAGATACTGACAAAAGAAGAAAAAGAAGACAGTAACTAAGCTGAAAAAAATCAAATTAAATTATAAATATTTACCTACACAGTTGTTCTTGTTATTATTATGTTCTTAAAATTAACATAGTTTGCACGCAGGTTTTATTGATATAAAATACAGTGATAAAAATGTAAATATTCCTGAGTGTTTTTATTCAATTCAAATATTATCTTTGATATTGTACCTATTTGTGAGCTAACCATTCCAGACGACTCATTAGCGAAGATTCTACACAAAACTGTTCACTTGAGTTCAAATTTATGAAAAGTAGTTTTTACTTCATAACAAATGTTTGCCAATTTTAGTGTGTTTCTTACTACACCCTCTCTGTGTGTGTGACTACAAAGACAAGTTCATAAAAGAGACAACATTGAATATATAGACATATTTCAAGCGAACGAAAGGAAGAAAGGAAGTGTGTTTCTTGTCAATTGTAGTGAAAGGAACTTATTCCATGCATTTGAAATTGACATAAATCCTTGGCCCTCCCCCTTTTCACTCCTATCTGTTCTTTGATGAGAGCAATGTAAAAGGTACAAAACTGTTTAGATTATTTCTTACTGCTACTTTATATCATCAAAGTTACATCGTCACACTGCCCAATGAAACTTATATTGTCACATTCCTATACTGCTACCTTTATATCATCAAAGTTACCATCGTCGTCACTGCCCAATGAAACTTATATTGTCACATTCCTATACCTTTTCTTCTTTCTTTCTGTTCTCCAATCTGTTTTGCATCTAGTCAATTCCTATGCATGAATGTTTAAACCTGAGTATCTAGGCCGGATAAAACCATTCCGTCGTCAACTGCCCTCGACAGTGTTATTCCTCTGATTTAATCTGTTACATCGTTCACATTTTCCAGAAATAGTGTTCCTAACTATTTAAATCATCCATATATATAAAAATAACTGTTCCATAAAATATCAGTCAATTTCATAAATATGCTAGTCAATGTTTATCATCAAAGTATACCAGTCAATGTTTACTATAATATGTGCAGTCCAATGTTTACTAAAATATGCAGTCAATGTTTAAAAATATGCAGTCAATGTTTACATAAATTATATGTCAGTCCAATGTTTACTAAGATATCAGTCAATGTTACTAATACCATCCAATGTTTGCATAAATATGCAGTCAATGTTTACATAAAATATGCAGTCCAATGTTTACATAAAATTATGCAGTCAATGTTTACTAAAAATATATCCAATTTTATCATAAATATGCAGTCCAATGTTTAATAAAATATGAGTCCATTTTATATAGATATACATCAAGTTACATAAAATATGCAGTCCAATGTTTACATAAAATATGCAGTCCAATGTTTATCATAAAATATCGTCAATGATTGCCATAAAATATGAGTCCATTCTATACTAAAATATACAGTCAAGTTTACATAAATATGCGTCAATGTCTAATAAAATATACAGTCAATTTTACATAAAATATGCAGTCCAATGTTGACATAAAATATGCATGTCAATATTGACCAAAAATATAGTCAATGTTGACTAATATGCAGTCAATGTTATACATAAATATGCAGTCCAATGTTCACATAAAATATGCAGTCAATTTTACATAATATCAGTCAATGTTTACTTAATATCAGTCCAATGTTGACCTAAATATGCAGTCAATGTTATACATAAAAATATGCAGTCCAATGTTGTACTAAAAATATGCGGTCAATGTTACAAAATATCAGTCCAATGTTGACATAAAACTGCAGTCCAATGTTGTACATAAAAATATAAGTCCAATGTTGACATAAAATATCAGTCCAATTTTCATAAAATATGATCCAATTTTAAAAAAATCATCCAATGTTAATATAAAATATGCAGTAATGTTACATAAAAATATGCAGTCCAATGTTTACATAAAAATATGCAGTCCAATGTTTACATAAAAATATGCAGTCCAATGTTTACATAAAAATATGCAGTCCAATGTTTACAGTCAAATATGAGTAATGTTTAATAAAAATATGCAGTCCAATGTTTCTAAAAGATAAGCAATGTTTACATAAAAATATGCAGTCAATGTTTACATAAAATATGCAGTCCAATGTTTACTATAAAATATGCAGTCCAAGTTACATAAATTGCAAGTCAATTTACATAAAAATATGCAGTCAATGTTAATAAAACATAGAGAAGTTTACATAAAATATGCAGTCCAATGTTTACATAAAAATATGCAGTCCAATGTTGACATAAAAATATGCAGTACAAAACTGCAGTAAGAGGAAAGAAATCGTGGTAGTCCTTTTCTTACTGGACGTCACCAACAACCTCAGCAAATGAGTAGTTGATTTTCTAGGCACCACTTATACGTTCGATAGTTTGACATTGCTTTCTGAACGGTGAAATCTACTTTTACTGTTCATAAAAATCAACGGAGCAAATTTGATCCCAAACTGCCCCGCGGTGTTTGAACCAGGTACTATTGGTTGTGATCGAGCACACTATTGTTAAGCCACAGATATCCACCGGAAGATGAGTAACATAAAATAGACGTGTAGTTGTTTCCTTTACTATGTTTGTTTTCTTCTAGTATCTGACGAGTTACCTTTCTTTATTTAAGGCCAAGATGTTCAACCACACACGTGACAAGCAAGTCTACTTTGGGATGGTCAACGAGGCTGTAGTCCAACTCCAGAAGCTGAACGAGGTTGAGGACTCTTATGGGAACTTCTCAGATCTTTCTCCTCAACATGATTCAGTAGATCATCACGTACGATCCTTGCAGATTTTTCACGAAAAGTTCCTAGAAGTTCATGGATATGCCAGCATCGTTGTCTGCGTGTTTGGAATTTGCACAAACATTTTCAACATAACTGTACTTATGGCTAAAGACATGCGTACAGCAACTAATCATCTTCTGACATTTCTTGCTGTTACTGATATTATGACAATGTTACCATACATCCCTTTCGCTATCAATTTCTACTGCCCGGCTACCAGCCCTGTTGAATCACCATGGAAGTACTCCTACGGATGGATACTGTACATGGTTATCATGATACACCTGTTAGCAACAACGCACATGATATCCATCTGGATAGCTGTCACTCTTGCTGCATTCCGGTTTAACCAGATCCGTTATCCCTGCCCAAGAGGACCTTTGGCTAAAGAGCGAAGAATCCGTCAAGTGAAAATTGCAACAGGTGTTATATATATCACCTCCATTATTGTCCTTATTCCAAATTATGTGTCTAATGAGATCGAGCGAAATATGTTACCAAATAAAAATGCTTCAACATTTGCTATAAAAGAACTAAAACTTGCAACACCTCAAACCGAACTGGTTGATTTCACCAATGTTCTAACATACTCGATATTAGCAAAGATTCTTCCGTGTATTCTCATTCTGGTTTTTAGTGGATCGCTTCTGTATCACATGGGGATTAAAACAGCTCGAAGGAGACAAAGATTATCTTCATCTCGACAGCAACTGAAAACAACCCGTATGCTTCTCGTTGTCCTCATCCTCTTCATCTTCACCGAGCTTCCACAAGGGATTCTAATCCTTCTGAGTGCCACAATTTCTGGATTTTACGATAGTATCTACTATCCGTTGGGAGACTTAACTGATTTTGTATCACTCTTAAACAATGCTATAAATTTTGTTTTATACTGTGTTATGAGTCAACAGTTTAGGGACAAGTTCTTCAGTATCTACATTAAACCTTTGTGTGACAGAAGACGTAGCATGATCACCTCTACTTCTGAGCTGCTCATACTTCGAGAACATCTCCCTCGAACAGTCACCACAACAACCCACGAGGAAAGCGCTAAAGTATGACTAAGACGTAACCGTAAAGTGTCCCGCCTTTAAACTTTTCATATACAAAAATACTAAAAACTTTGGAGACGCCAACGATCATCACTACCATCATGTGCCATACTTGCTGTAGCTGATGATCTAGGATCTTCACAACTCTCCGTCATCTCCCCAGCGCTGGTTATCAACATATTAGTTGATGCTCTTCCATGCTATGCTGTGAAACTGCTCAGCATTTTCTCTCTCTCTCCTTGTCATCCTCCGTCTTCCCAACAATTTGTCACATTATCACAATGTATTTTAACCCATATATTTACATTCAATGCTCAAATTTAATATAAGTATCTGCTTTCTTATACTGTTTGCTAGAGTATTCTTTCCTTCATTGACCACTCTCAGAACATCTACATTAGTTTGGTTTTTTAGTAGAAATCCTTAGAAATTTAAACTTTTTTTTACTATAATACCAAATAAACATATAAATTGAATGAAAAAAATATGAAGTATGTATCATTTTTCTCTTTATATATTCAGTACTTTACCGGTAATAGGAGAGAATAAGGAGTTTTCAGAACCCTAGGGGATGCGACGAAGCCAATTAATATGTCAGAACCGCAGGGGATGCGACGAAGCCAATTAATATATCAGAACCTGACAGGAAGCATGAAGCCAATGAATATGTAAGAACCCGCCCGAGTGGTTACCAGAGCCCAAATTTGGGGTGTAAAGAATAGAACCACTGTTTCCTGCCATGCATGTCGTAAGAGGCGACTAAGGAGGTTTGGCTGAAATCGGATGCATGTGTCCTAAACGTGTAGAAGTCTATGCGTTCAGGGCCTACCAAACCAATGTGCAACGTATACACGTTCTTGGCAAAGATCAAACATATCACAAAGAGTGATTAAAATTGGTCGTAAAGAACGAACGCAAGAAGAAGAAGAAGAAGATGTAAGAACCCTAAGGGATGCGACGAAGCCAATGAATATGTAAGAACCCTAGGGGATGCGACGAAGCCAATGAATATGATCAATAAATAGACATTGAACAAGTATTAGGGTTTTCTAAAGAAAAAAAAATTACCAAACAGGATTCGAACCACAAACCTATATTTCTTACGGCACCCATTGCCTAGCTCTACAATACGAACGTTCTTACGGCACCCATTGCCTAGCTCTACAATACGAACGTTCTTACGGCACCCATTGCCTAGCTCTACAATACGAGGGTTTTCAAGCCCCATTCAGCTATTCTAGCCCATGTCCTACTTACTTTAGTGGTATGTTAGACTCAAGAGTATAGAGATAAGACAGCGATTAATAAAGCTGGAGATTAACTCTTTTATCGATTAATTGTGTTCACATATAGACGCACTTATACTTTCGGGAGTCTCTGTGGCTAAGTGGTTAAGCCCTTTGCCTTGTGAGTCGAAGGTTGTCGGTTCGAATTCGGACCGCGCCGTTCTGTTCACGAGGGCAGTTTTTCCAGAGACCCCTAGGATTGTGGCTGGAGCTACGGAGATCGTGCTTTGTGCAATACTCTCTGCTGGTGGCGTGTCATTTCTGCGGAGAGGACCGAGCCATGTGGGTAAAACCCGGTGCAATGAAGTCAATCCTTCGGCTTAAAAACCCTTTAAACTTACACTGAATTAGCCAGTTTATCATCTTTGTGCCATCTTAAAAACTACCGTGAGCCGGTATATCGGATGTGAAGAGCAAATGGGTTAAAGACAAAATTTCATGATCGTATGAATGTACTAAAAAATAACATCACAACATAGCAAGGAATATACTTGACTAAAACCCGCAAGGAAAGATTGGAATGAGGAGGCCACAGAATACATCATCTTATAGTATTATCTTAGTATCATCAGATATAAGGAAGTCTGCAAGGCCTCAAGAAAGAGCTTTTCTATGGTCCCAACAAATGGGGGACTAGCTGAAGACCGAGTAATATAGAAATAGAAAAACAACATTACGCAGAATTGCCGAATCTTTTCAAAAGAGACTAAGGGACGAGCTAACAGGCAAGAGAGAGAAGCTTCAACTCTTAAGTTCTCACAGTAAAACACTTGAGAATTGACCGTTTGTCAAAACGAAAAAGTCGTATAGTATCATCATCTCGGAATATCATATTGTGTCCCATTTTTTGGTATCCCTTGCTTGATAAAGCTCTTTTTGTCGACAGAATCACACGAGTAATTTTTCCATGAGATTCTAGGATTGTTGCTGGAGCTACGGAGTAAGTGCTTTGTGCACACTCTCGGTAGACGTGCTGCCAATTCTGTCGTCATGGGCGGAGCTATATAGGAAAACACAGTGCATTGACGTCAATCCTTTTTTAAACCTTTTTTTATATCTCGGAAGTTGGAGAAGGAACTCCTGTATGGTGGGGGATACCTTATCAAAAGGAAAGCATAAATTCACGCAAAAATCTGTCAGAAACGCTTTACTAGTCACCCTGACTATGTCTGAATTTATAGCGGGTGAACGCAAAAAGAAGAAGAAGAAGAAAACCTTTCTTAGAATAAGATGATGTTCTTTCATTGAGCACTTTCTCACATGACATAGAACATCACAGATGGAACAAAAACATCAAAACAGAAAGGCAGTAAAACTTCCCACAAGTGCAAGTATACCTTGTCCACACTGTACAAGAACATTTCAAGCCCGTATCGGGCTCACTAGTCATCTACGGACACACAGACAAACATAACGCAACTACATTCCCTTGGATGAAAATTGTGTGGTCATTATCACCCGTGATAGACGAGCATCATCAGAGTATAGTAAAGGTTCGACACCACCTGTAGACAATCTGGTTTTTGTGGGTTTTTCCGATCCAGAAGCACTTGAGCTTTTCAGCTCTTCGGCTCGGTGCCATGGACATCGTAACCCTTCGGTTCGGTGCCACGAACACCGTAAATCTGGGGAATTGTGGCTTTTCTGCCATCCCGCGGAATTGAACCCGACACACAGAGGGATAAGACTATCTGGCTTAAGAAATGAGTCACACCTTGTTTGTCGTTTGTTCTTATCAACCAAGTTGGACGCTGACATCAGATGATAGAGGAAAACTAGTCACGACAGAGATGAAGTGTCTACACAGAATGTTGCGAGTAACAAGAAGAGATCGGTTTCGAAATGAAGACATCAGGAAAAAAGTGAGACAACATCAGTACTGAACTTTATCAAGAAACAACAAATTAAATGATTCGGCCACATAAGCAGATTATCAACAGATAGTGCGTCTCAAAGAGCAATGTTACTCTGATACAGTGGATATAAAGCAAAAATCGACGTGCAAAAGGTGGACCTCAAAGATAACAGAAGCGACGAAAGACACTATCTATGAAGCGCAAACAAAAGCCCGTTCTATAAATTTCTTCTTATCCTGACGCTGTGAGGCTAAACAGAACTGGAGAACAAAAAAACAAAGAAACCAAGTTAACAACTTATTGTATCAAGGGCTTTGCACCGAGAACATGAATACCCGATTAGACTCCTACGACATGTAAGACAGGCTAATATAAATTTTGTGGAAAAGCGTACACATATTATCCAATAGGACAAAAATGTGTACAGATAGGTAACTGTAAGATTTTCCAAACAGAAAAACCTCACTTTAAAGTATCACATCTGGAGTTATACTGTAGCATGGTATCAGATCTGATTGGTGATAGGAAGGCTGTCATAGCTAACTCGTACCATTTAGTCTTCACTTCTTCTTCTTTTCCAACATTAACTTCTTTATAGAAGTGTTGTGGAGGAAATGAAGTGATTTTATGTGTGCTTGTTCTAATGCACTTTGTAAGCTGTTATTCATTTTCTTTCTTAACCCTTTAGCTGCTAAAGACGTATATATACGTTTCCCCATTCACTTCTAAAGACGCATTAACACGTCTGTTATTATCTCTCCTTTGTGGGGATACATTGCTACTGCCACTGCTATAGGCGTACATTCACGTTTGTGACCTAGAAACAAAGAGTAGCTATTGTTAGCTCAGCTTTCTGAACGTATGTAGCAGCGAAAGGGTTACGGCTTTTCTTGATGATGTCGCTCCATCTTTTGCGTGGTCTTCCTCTTGCTTTGTACTCGTTTACTTTTTCAGTGTGCCTCTCTGTGGTAGACAATACCAGGACTTTCTTGTCAGGTGTCTAAATAATTTAATATGTTGTTCTTTTATGAATTGCATGGCTGGTTTCATTTCTAGTCTTCTGATTTCTTCATTTCTAATTTTGTCTCTTATTGTTACACCTGCAGCTCTTCTAAGACATCTCATCTCTGTCGTTATGATTTTCCGCTCATTAGCTGCTGTTATTGGCCATGTTTGACACTAGTAACATAGTGTTGGCTAGAAAATCGTTCTTATGAGATTTGCTTTAGATGTTAGCGTTATCTCTTTATGTGACAACAGTGGTGTTAACTGTCCCAGTACTTGGTTAGCTTTTGTGCAACGGTTGCTGATTTCGCTATCGATACTTCCATCTGCTGTGAAAATTGCCCCTAATTATTTGGACTCATTGGTTTATTTAATTTCTGTGTTCTAGCGTTTTGTAATAAGGTTTTCTGGTTGTCTGCTTATCGCCATTGTCTCTGTCTTGATTATATTTATCTTCATGTCCTACTCCTCCCCCCTCCCTCCCCTTGACTAAGCTCAAATGGTTCTGGAAATATTCTTCGTTTTCCGCAATCAATACTTGATCGTCTGCGAATAAAAGTTCTTAAATATTACTTTCCTCGTCTTTTCCTGCTTCTCTACTTATGTTGTCCATGTATATTATAAACAGCAGGGGGAAGCACACATCACTGTCTTGCTCGTGAATTTACTATGAATTTTTTTGAGGTTCCAGCTTTTGTTCTTATGTAACTTTTAGTTGAAACGTATTCGCTCTTGCAGACCTTGATGAGATGTTTGCTGATTTCATATTTTCTTAGACAATCCCATAGTTTGTTTCTATCGACATGCCTTTTTCCTGGTCTATGAATGCCACACTACAGGTCTTGTTATGTTCGATTGCTCTTTTCGTCTGTTGTCTTAATGTAAATATTGCTTCCTTACAGCTTCTATTTCGTCTGAAACCTGTTTTTCCTCCTATAGTTGCTCTTCAATTGTTGGTCTTAGTCTTCTTTCATCGGTATATACAACAACATCATCATCCCTTGCATTATCTTCTATCAGCTGCTTAACTGCGAGATCAGCCTTCATGTTGCCCCAATCTCTACATTCTCTTCCAAGAGTAATGATAACGTTGAAATAGTTCATCATGCTTCCATCTGTTGGGATCCATTCTTCCCCTTTTGGTAGAGTCGCAACCGTAGTCACCTGGCCAATCGTTCTCTCAGCCTGGGCCATCCACGACATACCACGCTTGATTCTCGTGCCCTTAACATCATTAGTGTTCTTGTGAAGTGGATGTCTCTTATCCGAAGTAACCCGCATATATGCCTTGGTTTGGGCGATTGCATGACGGGAGCGTAGTGACAGAAGGCCAAGCATATATCTCATCTTCACAATGGGGTATCTCTAGTGCAGCCCAGAACTATACGCATACCTTCATTCTGAACCCGTTCAAGTCGTTCACATTGTGATCTTGATATCGTAAGAATTCCGAGTCCGTAATCTACCACTGACATTACCAGTCGATCGAACAAAGGGCAAGTAGTCTCTGCTCAAGGTGTGCGGCCACCATAACTTTGAGAGCCGCAAGACCACGCTTGCACCGTTGTATCGTCTGTTCAATATGGTGTTTGAAAGATAGACTACGATCAAAGGTTATTCCAAGATAGCGAAGCCTGTCTCTGCGCTCGATGGTATGTTCATCAAAGATTACACAGGGTAGGTCAGCCTTGACGATGTGATTATTCAACGAGCACCACAACATGTTCTTCGGTCTCTTCGAGACTCTCTGTTGGATGAGGACACTAAAATCGATGTTGAATCGATCAAGCGATTTAAGCAGTTTGGAATTACACTTTGTTCAAGTCGAACTGGATGCCTGAGAGGCAGAGTGAGAGGTGTGTTTAATCAGCGAGCCACAGGAACCATCAGTATGCATACTCTTCGATATCTGTTGGGGAGACTGAGCACCTATGGGTTTGCCCGGAGTGCAATGACGTCAGTTTAGTAACCAATAACCAATAACCAATAAGTCTTCTTTCAATGATCTTAGCATACATTTTCCTTATGTGACTGAGTAGTGAGATTCCCCTATAGTTATTACATTCCTTCTTGCTGCCTTTGCTTTTCCAAATTGGAACGATTATTGCTGTTTGTCAATTTTCTGGTGTTTCTTGATTCTCCCATGCGACTTTCAAGATTCGTCTAGCCCAGCGGTTCTCAAACTTTGCATTACCGCGGAACCCCTTTGAAATACATTTCCCTGCCACGGACACACTCAAGTTTCTGTATTCAAAAATGTATATGAAAATGAAGTTATTATTACACCACATCAACAGTCAAGTTGGCTCCAATTTCTCAGACTGCGGGAAACTTCAAATGGTCTTTCATTTTGTCATGTCAGCCATTTAGTCTCCGGTATGGTCCTTTCATTTCGCAGTGGAATTAATTTACCGCTGTTTTTATACATGTTTTTAAAATTTATTGTTCTGTTTGAAATGTCAAAGATCATAATATTTCTTCAAGCGTTTGAGCCCCCGTGAGTACTTTGCCAGTTTGGGAAACGCTGGTCTAACCCATTTAGTGCCAATTAGTTCTTCAGACGGAACTATACCTTATCTGCTGCATCAATGAACAGCATAGACCGCGCTCTCATTCCGTAGCACTAGAGCAGTTAATTCCTGGCTTCTAGTATAGAGTCTACAACACTAACCAGAATGCAAGAATATCAACTCAAATGTGGTATAGCTAGACAAGACCAAAGAAGAATAGTAAACCAACTAATAGCTAGTGTTGTTTGTCACAACACGCTGAAAGATATACAGAGGAGGAGATCGGAACACTTATAGACTAATCGGTTCGATATGCAGTGATGTTGACCAGACGACTAAACTAAACTAGATTCACCAATTAATGGATCAGGGAACATGTAGTCCAACTGAGAACTGTGTGGACACCGATAATTTTGGCTCAAGATGGTCTCGGACCTTGTAATTTTCCCGCCACGAAGTTCCTAGCACAGAGCGTTATCAACTTCGCTGTCAGCGACTGTCATGATAATTTAAAAACAATAATTATAATCAATTTTCACAAAACAAGAACCACAATGAAAAACATGAACTATGGTGTATACTGCTTAACGTAAGAAAACATTATTTTTTTTTCGTTTTAAATATTATTATTGTAATCCATTTAAGGTGTAATAAATTTAATCAACTTAACAAAGTGTTGGGTCGTTGTTTGACTTGAAACAAGATTGGTTCTGTGTAAGTGTTGTGACGTTGTTTGACTTGAAACAAGCTTGGTTCTGTGTAAGTGTTGTGTTGTTGTATGACTTGAAACAAGCTTGGTTCTGTGTAAGTGTTGTGACGTTGTTTGACTTGAAACAAGCTTGGTTCTGTGTAAGTGTTGTGTTGTTGTATGACTTGAAACAAGTCTGGTTCTGTGTAAGTGTTGTGACGTTGTTTGACTTGAAACAAGTCTGGTTCTGTGTAAGTGTTGTGTTGTTGTTTGACTTGAAACAAGCTTGGTTCTGTGTAAGTGTTGTGTCGTTGTTTGACTTGAAACAAGTCTGGTTCTGTGTAAGTGTTGTGACGTTGTATGACTTGAAACAAGCTTGGTTCTGTGTAAGTGTTGTGTTGTTGTTTGACTTGAAACAAGTCTGGTTCTGTGTAAGTGTTGTGTTGTTGTTTGAAATGAAACAAGATTGGTTCTGTGTAAGTGTTGTGTTGTTGTTTGAAATGAAACAAGATTGGTTCTGTGTAAGTGTTGTGTTGTTGTTTGAAATGAAACAAGCCTGGTTCTGTGTAAGTGTTGTGACGTTGTATGACTTGAAACAAGTCTGGTTCTGTGTAAGTGTTGTGTTGTTGTATGACTTGAAAAAAGTCTGGTTATGTGTAAGTGTTGTGTCGTTGTTTGACTTGAAACAAGCCTGGTTCTGTGTAAGTGTTGTGTTGTTGTTTGAAATGAAACAAGATTGGTTCTGTGTAAGTGTTGTGTTGTTGTTTGAAATGAAACAAGATTGGTTCTGTGTAAGTGTTGTGTTGTTGTTTGAAATGAAACAAGCCTGGTTCTGTGTAAGTGTTGTGACGTTGTATGACTTGAAACAAGTCTGGTTCTGTCTAAGTGTTGTGTTGTTGTATGACTTGAAACAAGTCTGGTTATGTGTAAGTGTTGTGTCGTTGTTTGACTTGAAACAAGCCTGGTTCTGTGTAAGTGTTGTGTTGTTGTATGACTTGAAACAAGTCTGGTTCTGTGTAAGTGTTGTGTTGTTGTTTGAAATGAAACAAGATTGGTTCTGTGTAAGTGTTGTGTTGTTGTTTGACTTGAAACAAGCTTGGTTCTGTGTAAGTGCTGTGACGTTGTTTGACTTGAAACAAGTCTGGTTCTGTGTAAGTGTTGTGACGTTGTATGACTTGAAACAAGCTTGGTTCTGTGTAAGTGTTGTGTTGTTGTTTGACTTGAAACAAGTCTGGTTCTGTGTAAGTGTTGTGTTGTTGTTTGAAATGAAACAAGATTGGTTCTGTGTAAGTGTTGTGTTGTTGTTTGAAATGAAACAAGATTGGTTCTGTGTAAGTGTTGTGTTGTTGTTTGAAATGAAACAAGCCTGGTTCTGTGTAAGTGTTGTGACGTTGTATGACTTGAAACAAGTCTGGTTCTGTGTAAGTGTTGTGTTGTTGTATGACTTGAAACAAGTCTGGTTATGTGTAAGTGTTGTGTCGTTGTTTGACTTGAAACAAGCCTGGTTCTGTGTAAGTGTTGTGTTGTTGTTTGAAATGAAACAAGATTGGTTCTGTGTAAGTGTTGTGTTGTTGTTTGAAATGAAACAAGATTGGTTCTGTGTAAGTGTTGTGTTGTTGTTTGAAATGAAACAAGCCTGGTTCTGTGTAAGTGTTGTGACGTTGTATGACTTGAAACAAGTCTGGTTCTGTGTAAGTGTTGTGTTGTTGTATGACTTGAAACAAGTCTGGTTATGTGTAAGTGTTGTGTCGTTGTTTGACTTGAAACAAGCCTGGTTCTGTGTAAGTGTTGTGTTGTTGTATGACTTGAAACAAGTCTGGTTCTGTGTAAGTGTTGTGTTGTTGTTTGAAATGAAACAAGATTGGTTCTGTGTAAGTGTTGTGTTGTTGTTTGACTTGAAACAAGCTTGGTTCTGTGTAAGTGCTGTGACGTTGTTTGACTTGAAACAAGTCTGGTTCTGTGTAAGTGTTGTGACGTTGTATGACTTGAAACAAGCTTGGTTCTGTGTAAGTGTTGTGTTGTTGTTTGACTTGAAACAAGTCTGGTTCTGTGTAAGTGTTGTGTTGTTGTTTGAAATGAAACAAGATTGGTTCTGTGTAAGTGTTGTGTTGTTGTTTGAAATGAAACAAGATTGGTTCTGTGTAAGTGTTGTGTTGTTGTTTGAAATGAAACAAGCCTGGTTCTGTGTAAGTGTTGTGACGTTGTATGACTTGAAACAAGTCTGGTTCTGTGTAAGTGTTGTGTTGTTGTATGACTTGAAACAAGTCTGGTTATGTGTAAGTGTTGTGTCGTTGTTTGACTTGAAACAAGCCTGGTTCTGTGTAAGTGTTGTGTTGTTGTATGACTTGAAACAAGTCTGGTTCTGTGTAAGTGTTGTGTTGTTGTTTGAAATGAAACAAGATTGGTTCTGTGTAAGTGTTGTGTTGTTGTTTGAAATGAAACAAGATTGGTTCTGTGTAAGTGTTGTGTTGTTGTTTGAAATGAAACAAGATTGGTTCTGTGTAAGTGTTGTGACGTTGTATGACTTGAAACAAGTCTGGTTCTGTGTAAGTGTTGTGTTGTTGTATGACTTGAAACAAGTCTAGTTATGTGTAAGTGTTGTGTCGTTGTTTGACTTGAAACAAGCCTGGTTCTGTGTAAGTGTTGTGTTGTGTTGTTGTATGACTTGAAACAAGTCTGGTTCTGTGTAAGTGTTGTGTTGTTGTTTGAAATGAAACAAGTCTGGTTCTGTGTAAGTGTTGTGACGTTGTATGACTTGAAACAAGCTTGGTTCTGTGTAAGTGTTGTGTTGTTGTTTGACTTGAAGCAAGCTTTGTTCTGTGTGAGTGTTGTGTTGTTGTTTGACGTGAAACAAGCTTGGTTCTGTGTGAGTGTTGTGTTGTTGTTTGACGTGAAACAAGCTTGGTTCTGTGTAAGTGTTGTTGTTTGACTTGAAGCAAGCTTTGTTCTGTGTAAGTGTTGTGTTGTTGTTTGACTTGAAACAAGTCTGGTTCTGTGTAAGTGTTGTGTCGTTGTATGACTTGAAACAAGCCTGGTTCTGTGTAAGTGTTGTGACGTTGTATGACTTGAAACAAGTCTGGTTCTGTGTAAGTGTTGTGTTGTTGTATGACTTGAAACAAGTCTGGTTATGTGTAAGTGTTGTGTCGTTGTTTGACTTGAAACAAGCCTGGTTCTGTGTAAGTGTTGTGTTGTTGTATGACTTGAAACAAGTCTGGTTCTGTGTAAGTGTTGTGTTGTTGTTTGAAATGAAACAAGATTGGTTCTGTGTAAGTGTTGTGTTGTTGTTTGACTTGAAACAAGCTTGGTTCTGTGTAAGTGCTGTGACGTTGTTTGACTTGAAACAAGTCTGGTTCTGTGTAAGTGTTGTGACGTTGTATGACTTGAAACAAGCTTGGTTCTGTGTAAGTGTTGTGTTGTTGTTTGACTTGAAACAAGTCTGGTTCTGTGTAAGTGTTGTGTTGTTGTTTGAAATGAAACAAGATTGGTTCTGTGTAAGTGTTGTGTTGTTGTTTGAAATGAAACAAGATTGGTTCTGTGTAAGTGTTGTGTTGTTGTTTGAAATGAAACAAGCCTGGTTCTGTGTAAGTGTTGTGACGTTGTATGACTTGAAACAAGTCTGGTTCTGTGTAAGTGTTGTGTTGTTGTATGACTTGAAACAAGTCTGGTTATGTGTAAGTGTTGTGTCGTTGTTTGACTTGAAACAAGCCTGGTTCTGTGTAAGTGTTGTGTTGTTGTATGACTTGAAACAAGTCTGGTTCTGTGTAAGTGTTGTGTTGTTGTTTGAAATGAAACAAGATTGGTTCTGTGTAAGTGTTGTGTTGTTGTTTGAAATGAAACAAGATTGGTTCTGTGTAAGTGTTGTGTTGTTGTTTGAAATGAAACATGATTGGTTCTGTGTAAGTGTTGTGACGTTGTATGACTTGAAACAAGTCTGGTTCTGTGTAAGTGTTGTGTTGTTGTATGACTTGAAACAAGTCTAGTTATGTGTAAGTGTTGTGTCGTTGTTTGACTTGAAACAAGCCTGGTTCTGTGTAAGTGTTGTGTTGTTGTATGACTTGAAACAAGTCTGGTTCTGTGTAAGTGTTGTGTTGTTGTTTGAAATGAAACAAGTCTGGTTCTGTGTAAGTGTTGTGACGTTGTATGACTTGAAACAAGCTTGGTTCTGTGTAAGTGTTGTGTTGTTGTTTGACTTGAAGCAAGCTTTGTTCTGTGTGAGTGTTGTGTTGTTGTTTGACGTGAAACAAGCTTGGTTCTGTGTGAGTGTTGTGTTGTTGTTTGACGTGAAACAAGCTTGGTTCTGTGTAAGTGTTGTTGTTTGACTTGAAGCAAGCTTTGTTCTGTGTAAGTGTTGTGTTGTTGTTTGACTTGAAACAAGTCTGGTTCTGTGTAAGTGTTGTGTCGTTGTATGACTTGAAACAAGTCTGGTTCTGTGTAAGTGTTGTGTCGTTGTTTGACTTGAAACAAGTCTGGTTCTGTGTAAGTGTTGTGTCGTTGTTTGACTTGAAACAAGCTTGGTTCTGTGTAAGTGTTGTCAGTGCCGGATTAGGCTAGCGCAGGGCCCATGTAGCAAATTTTAGCGCGGGGCCCTAGGTTTTGTATGATAGTAAAATAAAACACAACTTTTACAAACAAACTTGTCTCGATTTAATGTGAGCAAATTTAGAGATAGCACTAGACAAATCAATTTCTCTAAGTAAATTCAATGTTCAACGACATAAGGTGAGGTTATTTAGACGATCTTGTCCCATCGTGTTTCTTAACTCACTTTTATACGCTTTAATGTTGAAAAGAACGTTCTCCGCTGCAGTTAGTAATCATTAAAGACAAGTAAATTCGTAAGACTATTTCTACATTTGGAAACACGACTCTAATGAATTTTCCATTACAAGTTTATTAAATTGCAGTTCAAGAGCCTCATGCTTTTCGTTGCTAATAGCAGCAGCTACATTAGTTTTACAGCAGTAGACGACTAAGATGGTTGGGATATGTAGAAGAATGAAACTTGCCGCATACCAAAACAAATGTTGTTCTGTGAACTTTCGGAGGAAGAGGCACCAGGGCAGACCACTGCTCAGATATAAAGATGTCTGCAAAGCCTCAATGAAAATCGTTTCTATAGATCCCAGCACATGGGAAAGACTAGCTGATGACAGAGTTGTGTGGAAAGCCAAATTACGAAAGGGCGCAGAGTCTTTTGAGAAGAGACTTATGTATGAGCTGAACGACAAGAGAAAAGCGAAAACTCAGAAGTTGTCACAGTAAAACACTTGCCAATTGACCGTCTGTAAAGATGAAAAAAGCCATAGACATTAGTTTTAAGAAGTTCAATGAACTGCATAAGTTCGTCGCCTAGGCTTTCTTCCAAATCCTCTTGGTAAGAGCTGACAATATTTGGAGTTCTTTTCAAGATCTCTTCTGCTGTAATAGATTTTAACTGCCGGAGTATTCCAATACACCAGTCACTCTATGGTACAGCCTAAATCAATAACTTTGCAAACAAAACAGAACAGTTGTCCTTTAGTTTCTGTATAACACAACCAATCTCTCACGTGAGTTTTGTTTGTTGGTGTATGTGTGTATGTGAAAAACGACGTTCGACAAAATCGTGGATTGTTTGAAGTTGTTTGGCCATTCACCAATATCGTTTGAGTACATTTTACTTTCGTTGTGTTTTTGGCTTGTAGATGATGTTGCTACATTAGAAGCATTTGCTGTGCTTTCTGCCTCTCTTTGGCTTGAAGATGATATGGCTAAATTGGAAGGACTTGCTGTACATTCGATTTCAGTTTGTCTGGTGGAAAATGTGGCTAAATCGTGAAGAGTTGCTGATCTTAATGGTAGTATTGGTAATGATGATTCTTCTAAGGCACTGCTTTCATCTACTACACAGTGGGACACGTCTTCTGTATTTTCTGCTTCGATTTCGTTGGATTCAGCACCATCACAAACGACATCTAAAAATTCAGACAGCTTGCGTGTTTTTATATAACATCTGGTTATTTTTCCATTTTCATCTGTCACATAGGCGCGGGGCCCCCTAGAAGCGCAGGGCCCGTAGCATTTGCTACTTCTGCTACTAGGCTAATCCGGCTCTGAGTGTTGTGTCGTTGTTTGACTTGAAACAAGCTTGGTTCTGTGTAAGTGCTGTGACGTTGTTTGACTTGAAACAAGTCTGATTCTGTGTAAGTGTTGTGACGTTGTATGACTTGAAACAAGCTTGGTTCTGTGTAAGTGTTGTGTTGTTGTTTGACTTGAAACAAGTCTGGTTCTGTGTAAGTGTTGTGTTGTTGTTTGAAATGAAACAAGATTGGTTCTGTGTAAGTGTTGTGTTGTTGTTTGAAATGAAACAAGATTGGTTCTGTGTAAGTGTTGTGACGTTGTATGACTTGAAACAAGTCTGGTTCTGTGTAAGTGTTGTGTTGTTGTATGACTTGAAACAAGTCTGGTTCTGTGTAAGTGTTGTGTTGTTGTATGACTTGAAACAAGCTTGGTTCTGTGTAAGTGTTGTGTTGTTGTTTGACTTGAAGCAAGCTTGGTTCTGTGTGAGTGTTGTGTTGTTGTTTGACTTGAAACAAGTCTGGTTCTGTGTAAGTGTTGTGTTGTTGTTTGACTTGAAGCAAGCTTTGTTCTGTGTGAGTGTTGTGTTGTTGTTTGACGTGAAACAAGTCTGGTTCTGTGTGAGTGTTGTGTTGTTGTTTGACTTGAAACAAGTCTGGTTCTGTGTAAGTGTTGTGTTGTTGTTTGACTTGAAGCAAGCTTTGTTCTGTGTGAGTGTTCTGTTGTTGTTTGACTTGAAGCAAGCTTTGTTCTGTGTAAGTGTTGTGTTGTTGTTTGATTTGAAACAAGTCTGGTTCTGTGTAAGTGTTGTGTCGTTGTTTGACTTGAAACAAGTCTGGTTCTGTGTAAGTGTTGTGTCGTTGTATGACTTGAAACAAGTCTGGTTCTGTGTAAGTGGTGTGTTGTTGTTTGACGTGAAACAAGATTGGTTCTATGTAAGTGTTGTGTTGTTGTTTGAAATGAAACAAGATTGGTTCTATGTAAGTGTTGTGACGTTGTTTGAAATGAAACAAGTCTGGTTCTGTGTAAGTGTTGTGTCGTTGTTTGAAATGAAACAAGTCTGGTTCTGTGTAAGTGTTGTGTCGTTGTTTGAAATGAAACAAGTCTGGTTCTGTGTAAGTGTTGTGTCGTTGTATGACTTGAAACAAGTCTGGTTCTGTGTAAGTGTTGTGTTGTTGTATGACTTGAAACAAGTCTGGTTCTGTGTAAGTGGTGTGTTGTTGTATGACTTGAAACAAGCTTGGTTCTGTGTAAGTGTTGTGTTGTTGTTTGACTTGAAGCAAGCTTGGTTCTGTGTGAGTGTTGTGTTGTTGTTTGACTTGAAACAAGTCTGGTTCTGTGTAAGTGTTGTGTTGTTGTTTGACTTGAAGCAAGCTTTGTTCTGTGTGAGTGTTCTGTTGTTGTTTGACTTGAAGCAAGCTTTGTTCTGTGTAAGTGTTGTGTTGTTGTTTGATTTGAAACAAGTCTGGTTCTGTGTAAGTGTTGTGTCGTTGTTTGACTTGAAACAAGTCTGGTTCTGTGTAAGTGTTGTGTCGTTGTATGACTTGAAACAAGTCTGGTTCTGTGTAAGTGGTGTGTTGTTGTTTGACGTGAAACAAGATTGGTTCTATGTAAGTGTTGTGTTGTTGTTTGAAATGAAACAAGATTGGTTCTATGTAAGTGTTGTGACGTTGTTTGAAATGAAACAAGTCTGGTTCTGTGTAAGTGTTGTGTCGTTGTTTGAAATGAAACAAGTCTGGTTCTGTGTAAGTGTTGTGTCGTTGTTTGAAATGAAACAAGTCTGGTTCTGTGTAAGTGTTGTGTCGTTGTTTGAAATGAAACAAGTCTGGTTCTGTGTAAGTGTTGTGTCGTTGTTTGAAATGAAACAAGTCTGGTTCTGTGTAAGTGTTGTGTCGTTGTTTGAAATGAAACAAGTCTGGTTCTGTGTGAGTGCTGTGTCGTTGTTTGAAATGAAACAAGTCTGGTTCTGTGTGAGTGCTGTGTCGTTGTTTGAAATGAAACAAGTCTGGTTCTGTGTGAGTGCTGTTGTCAGTGTTGATTATTCGTCAGTTATTTACAATTTTGGAGTCTATATGGTGTTGAAGGGGTTGTGTTGTTTTTTTGTTTTTGGGGGAGGGGTTAATTCTCTATGTATCCATGCATAGCCATGACGCTTATTATGGCACCTCTGACTGCCTATTTCCCAGTCACTACTCCCCCTTGTCATTCAGGCGTGTCTTGTTCCGACTTCAAATGTAGTTTGGAGGTAAGATGCCCGCTTCTCGCCCCAAATGGTACTCGGTTCGTTTCCAGCATGGAGTGATCGGGATATGTTCTTAGTGATTCCTGGTAGGGGAGATCGAGTTCCTAGACCTATTGGAGACGGAGGATAAAGGTATGTCCGTTTTCAAGTTTTCTGACTAAATATTCTTACCTTCACCTAAATCTTATATCAGGGGGATCCTTGTCGGTGCTACGGAGTTCGTCCACTGCCGTTGAGATCTTTCTGTGCCAGAACAAGATCGAAACATTCTTATTTACTCACCAACGTGCAATTTTGATGGTTCTATCAATCAATTAATACTCAAACAACAGGGATGAAGTGTCTACGACGAATTGTAAACATCAAGAAGAGACAAAATCAGAAACGAAGATATAAGAAAAACGCATAGGAACAATACTAGCGTTGAACAATATTGGTTTTAGAACCGTTATGATGTTTCTGTCGTAGTCTATATGTAGTGTGCTGTGAAATTCATCACTAATGTTGTATCGTTTGCTTGATGAAGGCTTATGGTCAAAACGTTGCTGTGTATTGTTTGTGTATTTTGTAAAACTACAGTACTTTGTTATTACGTGTTTCGCCATTGCTACATAGTTTTATTGCAATCTTCATCTATATCGATAACAATATTAGACAATAAATCAAATAGTTTGGGCATTCATCAAGGCTACTATAAGAAAGCACAGCACAAAGAGCGTTGCTAACATTCAGATACAGTACCACCTCTGAAGAAGAAGGTACGCCTGTACGGCGGGAGACACAGATAATAAGCAAGGCAGGCCTTCATGCAAAAATCAGCCAGAAGTGCTATACCAGGCGCTCTGACTACGCCTGAATTCGTAGCGGGCGAATTCAAGAAGAAGATACAGTAGAAATGGATCTAGAGTTCGCCCCGTATTAAAAAAATGGATCGACAGATTACCCGAGTCTGTGAACACTATCATATATACAACGCGTACACAATGTCGTTACAAGTACCTCTTCTTAACCCTTTTACCTTTCTGAGCTTATATAACGGCTCACATAATTTTTCAGATGACGCAAAGCCAATATACCGACTAATATAGTATATATTGGAAAGTAAATGTGTCTGAAGGTAAAGTAAATAGTGGAGTGAAAGAGTTCAAAGGTGAAGTATTGATTTTATTGTACCAGGTTTTCCCATATAGCTCCATCACTATCGGCAGAGATGACATGCCATCTGCTGAGAGCATTGCATAAAACACGAACTCCGTAGCTCCGGCAACAATTCTAGGGATCTCATTAAAAATTTCACATGTGTCTCCGTTCGGATTCGAACCCCGCAACCTACAGTACGACAGGCAAACGAATTAACCTCTTCACCACTGAGACCTTCAGAGTGAAAGAATGAACCTGAAGTTGAAAGACAAAACAGTGAAAGACAAAACAGTGATAGACAGAGAAAGAGAAAAGAGTGAAAGACAAAACAGTGAAAAACAAAACAGAGAAAGACAAAACAGTGATAGACAGAGAAAGAGAAAAGAGTGAAAGACAAAACAGTGAAAAACAAAACAGAGAAAGACAAAACAGTGATAGACAGAGAAAGAGAAAAGAGTGAAAGACAAAACAGTGAAAGACAAAACAGAGAAAGACAAAACAGTGATAGACAGAGAAAGAGAAAAGAGTGAAAGACAAAACAGTGAAAAACAAAACAGAGAAAGACAAAACAGTGATAGACAGAGAAAGAGAAAAGAGTGAAAGACAAAACAGTGAAAGACAAAACAGAGAAAGACAAAACAGTGATAGACAGAGAAAGAGAAAAGAGTGAAAGACAAAACAGTGATAGACAAAACAGAGAAAGAGAAAACAGTGAAAGACAGTGAAAGAGAAAAGAGTGAAAGACAAAACAGTGATAGACAGAGAAAGACAAAACAGTGATAGACAGAGAAAGAGAAAAGAGTGAAAGACAAAACAGTGAAAGACAAAACAGAGAAAGACAAAACAGTGATAGACAGAGAAAGAGAAAGAGTGAAAGACAAAACAGTGATAGACAAAACAGAAAAGAAAACAGTGAAAGACAGTGAAAGAGAAAAGAGTGAAAGACAAAACAGTGATAGACAGAGAAAGACAAAACAGTGATAGACAGAGAAAGAGAAAAGAGTGAAAGACAAAACAGTGATAGACAAAACAGAGAAAGACAAAACAGTGATAGACAGAGAAAGACAAAAGAGTGAAAGACAAAACAGTGATAGACAAAACAGAGAAAGAGAAAACAGTGATAGACAGAGAAAGAGAAAAGAGTGATAGACAGAGAAAGAGAAAACAGTGAAAGACAGTGAAAGAGAAAAGATTAATGAAACGTTTCCAACGTAAACGAACCGGGAAATAGGACATTACCGGAAGTATAATAAGTTCTGGAAAGTATAATCTGAAGAAGAAAGCCTGAAAGTGACCACAGTTCAATCTGGAATCTGTCACATCCAGACTCTGGAACTAAATAGTCTGTCAGGTTTGGTAAGAGAAATTCTAAGACATTTCTTAGAATCCATTTACATTTGGTTCTTCCCTGCCAAACTTTGGTGTGCTCACTTACGCATATCTTCTACCTTTTTCTTTTCTTTAACACTGTTTTGTCTTACATCCAGGATAAAGCGATTTGGGGTGGGGAGGGGCTCTGTGGCTAAGTGGTTAAGCCCTTTGCCTTGTGAGTCGAAGATTACTTGCTTATTAAACACACAGCTCACTCTGTCCCTCAGGCATCCAATTCCACTTGTACAACGGGTAACTCCAAACTGCTTGAATCGATGAATCGATTCAACATATATTTTAGTATCTTCATCCAACATACAGTCTCGAAGATACCTAAGAACGTGCCTCTTATTCATCTTCAACTCCCCAAAAATCGATGCTGTTGATGCAATCCTGCCCGCTCTCTCATTACCGCAAATATCCGCACGCCCAGGAAAGTAGATCCACGTAAGCCTCTGGCAGCTGGATGTTAGACTAGTTTTCTTCTATCGTTTGATGTCAGCGTCCAGAGTTTGTCACTGATAGCATAATGTATGGAGACATATTATGTTAATGAAGCTCTTTTAATGTTCGTGATGACATTTCAAAATTGGCCCCATTTGTCATTTGATTTGATTTCCTTTATTGCATCTTGCATATATTACGTTTATTTTGGCAGTGTTAAAGAGACATTGTTAACGGTTCTGATGGTGGGGGTTAACAATGTTGATCCTGATGTTTATCCTGAACGATGTTGAGGCTTGATGTTGTATTTTTGTATTGTAGAAGTGAAGGAGATGATCATTTATACATCAAACTAGAAAGTGGTGGCATGGATAAGTCCAGTTAGAAGCATGTACTGATGATGTCAGACTTAGCTGACATCATGTGGTAACCACTTGGTCGTTACTGTCGCTACTGCATGTAGGTACCACTTTTTAGTGCGGTGTGGAACAGGGAAAAACATATATGTGCTTTTGAATATCAGTGTTACAAAAGAATCCTTCGTATATCTTGGACAGAGAAGAGAACAAATATATCTATCCAGAAAGAACTCAAAATCAAAGAAAACGGACTGATGATACAAATAAGAAAGATAAAATTTAGATATTTTGGACATATAAAAGACATGAAGGGCTGGAGAAGAGCATTATGGAAGGATGCATACCGGCAAAGAGAAGAAGAGAAGACCACGGAGAAGATGGATTCAGGTTGTAACTGATGGTTTGAACATAACGGCTGCAGAAGCAGAACATCTGGCCTATGAGAGAGAGAAATTCCGGAGGATTGTTATGGTGGCAAAGTTCTGCTCAGGACAAGCTATTTGATGATGATGTTGGACAGGGTGGACGAGATCCTGAGTACTTTAATATCCGCATGGCTAGTGCAGTCGCCGCACAGCTGTTCAGGTTATAATTTTTTCTTTAAGCCCACAACATAAAACAATCGTTGGTCTTACCGTGAACTGAACACAGGTCTCCCACATAGCAGCCGCGCTCTAATCCATTCAACCAAACGCTCCCAACCACTTGGTAACTTCGTACAGTTTAATTTTCTAGCTTGATACTCGAATCAGATCCAACAACTTGTTCTTCTTCTTCTTCTTCTTTGCGTTCGTTCTTTACGACCAATTTTAATCACTCTTTGTGATATGTTTGATCTTTGCCAAGAACGTGTATACGTTGCACATTGGTTTGGTAGGCCCCTAAAAGCAAGACTTATATACATTTAGGACACATGCATCCGATTTCAGCCAAACCTCCTTAGTCGCCTCTTACGACATTCGTGGCAGGTAACAGTGGTTCTATTCTTTACACCCCAAATTTGGGCCCCGGTAACCACTCGGGCGCAACAACTTGTAGAAAAATACCAAGATTCATAACAGCAAACAAAGCATTAATACACATTCGCTCTGTCTTCTCTTTTATATCAGATTTTTGACTGTTAAAATGTGGCAAGATTTCATAAACTTTTCTGACTGCTAACTGAAATATGTGCAAAATAAAAAGCACTTTGATTAGTGCTACACAGAATCTCTCTGTGGAATATTCTGAGATGATATGGAATACCAGACAAAATAATAAACATTATTAAAAACTTCTATGATGGTTCACAGTGTGCAGTTCGCACTGATGGTGGACACAGCGACTGGTTTATGTTTGAAACCGGAGTAAAGCAAGGTTGTATTCTATCTCCGCTATTGTTTGGAGTGGCCATTGACTGGGTGATGCGAAAATGTTGCAGGACGAAACTGGCATCGATTGGGTAGAAAATAGTCAACTAGAAGATTTGGATTTTGCAGATGATATTGCCTTGTTAAGTAGAAACAACCAAGATATACAAAGAAAAACAGACAACTTGTCATCTATTGCATCAAAAGTTGGACTGCAGATAAGCTATGAAAAAACAAATATAATGAAGACACCTATGGCAAGTAATGCAGATATCACACTGAATCTAAAATGATAAAAATAACAGAGCAGTTCACCTATTTAGGTAGCAATTTTGATTGCACATGAAATGTTAAAAAAAAAATTATGATACGAATTGGCAAAGCAACATCAGCTTTTAAAGTCTAAATAAAATATGGAACTGCAAGTTATATAGTTTTAAAACTAAATTACGAATTTTCAATTCAAATGTTGTATCAATCCTAACATATGCCAGCGAGAATTGGAAAATAACTAAAGATATAGAAAGCAAGTTGAATGCATTTGAAAATAGATGTCTGCTAAAATAATGAATATAAAATGGAATGATTTCAGGAGAAGTGATGAAATCAGAGACATGTCTGGTCAATCACTAGTGACAACTGTTATAAGAAAGAGAAGATGGAGATATGTTGGCACACCTTGAGGAGAAATGATCAACGAATATCAAAGCAGGCATTGAAGTGGGATGCAAAGGGTTCAAGAAAGGAGGTCGACCTAAAGAGACCTTGAAACGAACTTTGCTGAGAGAGGCAGGAAATATCGGTCTTCCATAGAGGCGATTGAGCGAGTTGCCCAGGATAGATCGGTATGGAGAAATTACTTGCAGGCCCTATGTAACGTATAACGATACGAGAGGAATTATTATTATTAAATGTGTGCATATTGATCAGCTTTTCCAAAATGGGCGGTACCGTCCCCTGTGGGCGCTGAAGCCTTCCAGGGGGGCGATAGTGGGTTCAGAGGCATTTGGTGAGTTTTTTTTTCGTACTTTTGCGATTGAATAATCATTAAAAATTTGAATTCTGTATTGTAATTCATCTTATGCCCATCTTACACGATCCATTTTTTCATCCTTTTTCTATTTCCGTATATAATCATTTAAAAATTTACCACGATGACAGAAATATATATCAATTTCTATGTCAAAGTGAAAATAGAGGATGTATATATATGTGGGGAGGGGAGGGAGAGGGGCATTGACAAACTGTTATAATGGTGAGGGGGGCGTTACAAAGTTTATGTCGTGCAAAGTGGGCGTTACCAAGTTTATGTCGTGCAAAGTGGGCGTTACAAAGTTTATGTAGTGCAAAGTGGGCGGTAGGCCGAAAAAGTTTGGAAATCTATGATATAGATGATTTAAAGTGATGTAATCAGCGCTGCTGCAATCTGGAGATTTGCATACACCTATTAAAAATCAAGTGCCGTCGCTAAAAAAGTAGTCTGACTATATTGCAAAAACTGTATGAGTAGTGTAGGGAATCTTCTTCTTCTTCTTCGAACGCTCCATATCTACTCCTTCTTAACCACTATGTGTGATTTGTACGTGATCTGAGCCTACAAGCGATTGTACGTTGTTCCAGTTATACACCTACGTGAGACCAGCACATCCGATTTCTGCGATGCTTTTTATTTACTAGGTAACTTCCTAGGTCCTACATTAGTCGCCTCGTACGACATGCCTTGTAGGTCGCAGTGGCACTATTATTTGCTTCCCTTGCGGGTCCTGGTACCCCACGGGCGGGGGCAGAGAATGAAATGTACCATTAAATAGCGAAGTTCTTCTCTGTTATTCCAAAACATAATGCTTCTCTGTTATTCCAAAACATAATGCTTCTCTGTTATTCCAACACACAATGCTTCTCTGTTATTCCAAAACATAATGCTTCTCTGTTATTCCAACACATAATGCTTCTCTGTTATTCCAAAACATAATGCTTCTCTGTTATTCCAAAACATAATGCTTCTCTGTTATTCCAAAACATAATGCTTCTCTGTTATTCCAACACATAATGCTTCTCTGTTATTCCAAAACATAATGCTTCTCTGTTATTCCAAAACATAATGCTTCTCTGTTATTCCAAAACATAATGCTTCTCTGTTATTCCAAAACATAATGCTTCTCTGTTATTCCAACACATAATGCTTCTCTGTTATTCCAAAACATAATGCTTCTCTGTTATTCCAAAACATAATGCTTCTCTGTTATTCCAAAACATAATGCTTCCGTAGATAGACTATTTCCTGTAATCCATGCCAAATGGACCAATGAGAGAAATCGTCATCGTGGATTCCATCAAGTCAACTCAATTATAAAAATTCAATTTCAAACTTTTCACAGGCAGACTTGTTTCAAACTCCGGGCGGGAAAGTTTGAAGCAAATTAGTTCCTTTGATTTTTACAAACAATAAAATAGACCTCATCGTCCAAAAAGCAATTGCAAACTACTGAACGTATAAGTGGTGCCTAGAAAAAGGACGGCGTGTTTACTGTTGTTGATGGCTAAGTCTTGTAAAGGATATGCCACGATTTTCATTTCACAGGCAAATAGTTTTACGGACATTTGATGCACACAAAAAAGACACTCAGGAAAAAAATATCAGGTTATTAGAAAAATATACATGGAATACAATTTAAATGGAATTTAAAATTATGAGAAATATTCTCGTTTTGGAAGATCAAAATATGGCAACCCCATATCAGTGTCAAACCTGGACACTGACATCAAACGATAGAAGAAAAAACTAGTCACGACAGAGATGAAGTGTCTACGCAGAATGTTGGGAGTAACAAGATGAGACCGGTTGAGAAATGAAGATATAAGGAAGACAAAGGTGTGTACAACACCAGTGCTGAACTTCATCAAGAAACAATCAATTAAAAGGTTCGGTTACATAAGCAGATTACCAACAGCTACCAATGCTACTCCAATACAGTGGATACAAAGCAAAACGCCGTCTACAAAAAAGGTGGGCCTCAGAGATAAAAGAGGCGGCGAATTACACTATTTATGAAGCGCACACAAAAGACCGTTCTATAAATTTCTTGTTATCCTGACGTTGTGAAACAAACAGGATTGAGAAAAGTTAGACAACTTTCTTTGAACTAAACTAGACACGAGTTCTGTTTTATATTTCATGAGTTGTGTACCCTTTATAATATTTGAGAAATGTAAAAATAAACTTTCAATTCTTTTTTTCTTTTCTAATCCTTCCTACATTCGGTTAAAATCGAGGGTAGACGAGACAGAGGAAGACAGAGAGAGAACATTTTGGATAGCCTGACTTCATGGCTCGGTAGAGCGTCAACATCTCAGATGATAGCAAATACCAGAGACAGAAATTTATGGAAATCCATGATCGCGTTCGCAAGCCGGCACGGCACCTGATGATGATATTCATTGCTTGTCTTTGTATAATTGCACTGCCTTTTGTAGCTCACACATATATTCGTGTAGTTTTCTTTCCACTGTTATTTCACTAGTCCAGTGATTTACCTTAGTGTTTCATATTCGGGGCAGCCTTGAAGTATTTACTCTACAGTGTGGGGTGTCTGTTCATATACACTATAGATTCCCAAACGTGTTCGGGAATCCCCATTTTCACGATATAAACTTGTAACGCCCTCCCCATTATAACAGTTTGCCAACGCCCCCCATATATATACATACTCTTTTTTTCATTTTGACATCGAAAATTGATACATATTTCTGTCATACATGGTCAATTTTCACATGATTATATATACATGCCTCCCCACGACGCTTCACGGCAAATGTGGTTAAGATAAGATAAGATATATATACATGAAATCGAAAATTAATGAAAAAATGGATTGTGCAAGATAGGGATAAAAAGAATTCAAATGTAGAATTCAAATTTTCAATAATTACTCAACCAGTAAAATCACGAAAACTCTCCCCTAAATGCTTTGAAACCACTATCACCTCTTCCCCCGTCTGGAAGGCTTCGGCGCCCACAGGGGGCGGAACCGCCCACTCTGGAAAAAAGCTGATATACACTCATCATGGATGAGTTGTCAATCTTGAATTTTGTATACATGTGGCTGGCCAAGTCATTTATTTCCTGTTCTGAAGCTCAGAATGACAACCTGTTCTGAAGCTCAGAATGACAACCTGTTCTGAAGCTCAGAATGACAACCTGTTCTTCTTCTTTGAAAGCTACATTTCGACCACTTGTCAACCACTCAGTGTGATATGTATGTAATCTGAGCCTAAGAGTGATTGTATGTTGTGCCAGTTGTGCGCCTACAAGTAGGCCAGCTCATCCTATTTCTGCGATGCTTTTTATTTACTATGGTAGCTTCCCTAGGCCCTACATTAGTCGCCTCTTACGATATGCATTATAGGTTGCAGTGGTATAGTATGTCCATTAATTCGTGAGCACGTTTGAAATTGATTTTCTGAAAACTACCTGTTGGATCTCAGTGTTTTTTTGCATGCAGCCTTAGAATATCCATGACGCTAAAATAAAGCTAACCAGTAGTCCATAGATGCTACGGATTTTGCACATCGGCGAATTCCTTTGATCTTTTATGACAATTGCAAATACGGGGCTCAAATTTTAGATTTTACAGTATCCTAGAATTTGTCCATGTCAATTCTATTCATAGGTGTATCTCCATATTAACTTGATAGGTCAAGTAATTAAGTGTGTTGCCCTTTATGTGCAATCGTGAACTTGGATACAATATGCAACAGTTAGTCCTCCTTCGGTCACATTAGACCCCGGGTGTCTTAATTCGTGGCCAACGTTACTAACTGGCCACAGCGCGGACGGCAATATTGCCATGTGACGTCACAGGCTGAGGCGGTGTATTCCTACAGACTAACTATTGACTGTTACTATTGGGAAACGCTGATCTAGACAATACATCTTGCAGATGTTAGAAACTTGTTGTTGGATGCATGTGTGTATTACAGAAGATGTTTTCTGATAAGTAGCTATAGTTGTTGCTCTCACATACTATTTTAGTTTAATTTTATACTGAATACTTAGATTAATTTTAAATATGATAACTATTGTACTTACATCAGCTTATGGTAGTCTCTCTTCAGTTATCCATGAATAAGTAAGCTACATGTTTGCACAACACCCCATCTTGATTAGCACATAAACTAACATCACTTATCAGTAATCCACGAATTAGTCAGTCACAAATTTGCACATCACCACAGCTTGATTAGCACAGAAACTAAACAGTATTACATAAATATATTTATCTACTACTGAATTTTGCTATTTTCCTTTTTTGTGAAGAAGCAGTTTGCTGAACATTGCATTGATCATTCCTTATTTTTCCTTAATTGTTGAGGAAAATGTTGGAACCGCGGACAATAGTTTTTCTTTTGAGCTCCGCAGACACATGCAGTACTGTCTAATGAGAATGTTATGTAGCTGGCAGTTACAATTTGTATGACAATCTCCTTCTGGTTTGTCGTGCCCAAAAGAACTTATCTTCATAGTCAGATGATATCGGCTTTTGAACAACTATATATGATATGAAGCAGAGAACAGTGAGATCTTGTGATAGGTACTTCAGTCCACCCCTATCTATTAAATATGTGTAGTTAAATGAAACACCATTTTTTATTACATTATGTCGAAGGAGATCAATAGTCTACATACCAACTTTTATTACATTATGTCGAAGGAGATCAATAGTCTACATACCAACTTTAATACATTATGTCGAAAGAGATCAATAGTCTACATACCAACTTTTATTACATTATGTCGCAAGAGATCAATAGTCTACATGACAACTTTTGATACATTATATCGAATGAAATCAAGTCTACATGACAACTTTGATACATTATGTCGCAAGAGATCAATAGTCTACATGCCAACTTTTGTTACATTATGTCGAAGGAGATTAAGTCTATGTGACAACTTTTGATACATTATGTCCGAAGAGATCACTAGTGATACAGGATAACAAGGGAAAACAAAATGATGTGCCAATCAATTTTCACAACACTACAACTTGATTAGCACATAAACTAAACAGTATTACACAAATATATTTATCTACTACTGAATTTTGCTTTTTTCCCTTTTTTTGTGAAAAAGCAGCTTGCTGAACATTGCATTGAACATTCCTGATTTTTATATCATTGTTGAGGAAAATGTTGGAACCGCAGACAATAAAATATTTCTTTTTTGAGCTCCGCAGACACATACAGTACTGTCTAATGAGAATTTCATGTAACTGGTAGTTACAATTTGTATGACAGTCTCCTTATGGTTTGTCGTGGCTAAGAACTTATCTCCATATTCAGATGATATGAGGACAGATCAGGTTCAATTTAATATGTCATAAATGCAAAACACTGAGTGTTATACCCTTTCTGTTATCTTTAGTTCTGACCAGATGGAACTGCTCAGCTGGGAATTGGAGTGTTTTCTCTGGCACAAAACTAATGCTTGTTGTGGATGATAAACTAATTGCTTCAACCAGATTATCATGTGCCATTGTCATATAATAGTCAATAGTTGGTGCTCTTTAAATCTTTTCATGATTTGCATGGACAAGAGGTTTTCAACATGAAACCATCTCTCAATTTGTCACTATTTGACAGCCAGTTAAAGGAACTCTTATCTATGGAAATTTCCTTTAGGTTAGCAGTAAAAGACATGTCTTGATCTATTTTAATACTGAGTCCTATAGCTGGTGCTTTCAACAATTATACAATAGAATATGTTCCTTGTCTACATTTCGGTACACAACACTTTCTAGGCATTGTTATTTTGTTGTTATGTTTATTAAAGAAGGTAATTGTTAAATTATACACATATAATTATAATCGTAATTTGATCTACATTTTGGTACACATTACTTACTAGCTAGGGGATCGTTATTTTATTGTTATGTTTACAACACTGACAACAGTTAGGTTTAGTTTACTGAAGAAGTTACTTGTTAAATTAACTTATATTATACATATATAATTACAATCGTAATTTGATCTACATTTGGTACACAGCACTTACTAGGCATCGTTATTTTGTTGTTATGTTTACTAAAGAAGTCTGTTTGAGTTCGTATGTTTACTAAAATGTCCATATGTTTACTAAACACGTTTGAATAATCCGCCTCACCCTCCATCTTGAATAATATAGCGCTTCGGCCAGTAGTTACGTTGGCCACGCTTAACTTCACCACAAATTGTATGATGGTAGACGCATTTGGATATCGAAATGTATACGTTGCTATTTCTCAGTCTGTAATCAAAATATGATTTGTATCATCCCGAATCTGACGATTCCATGAGGTTGATAATTGTTACTGGCTGGACAAATTGTAATCCATCTCGGTGCCAGTACTCGTCTTCCTCTCGGAGCACATGTTCAACACACTTCTTCCAGAACTGCATGTCTATCATTGAGAAGGACTCACGTGTCAGAACTTCAACATCACACATTTTAAACGCCCTGTTCTGTTCGGCAACTTGCCCTTTACTTTAGCCCAGACAAGCTCTATCGGATTGAGGTGAGCATGATATGGAGGTAGTCGCAAAGACGTGTGGCCGTATTCCGCAATGATTTTGTCAATATGAAACACCTTTGTCTTATTTGTCATCCTCACCAGGTGCAACAACTCAGGTTTCAAATATGTATCATCGAAGCTGACATTTTTCCTTAGCAAGCCAAGTCCTAATTTGATCTTTTGTATTTGATGCAGTTGGTACTTTGTCTTCCCCTGATACTGCGTTGTGATAGGATGCATTATCCATTACCAACATGATGGTCTGTTTAGAATTGGAAGTAGATCTTTCTCCATCCAGTGCCTGAAAATATGTCCATTCATTTCTGTGTGGTAGTCCCTACCGTCAGGGACTTTTTGATTGGAAAATAAGTCCAGCGTCAGGGACAAGACCTTCTTCACTTCTTTCTGCATGTGTTAGTATAATACGCTGGCCTTTGCTGCTTGGTATTTTTCTTTTCTGTTCACCGTCTACTGATTGCCATTCTTTAGCATTGGTGTGGTGAGCATTGACCAAGGATTCGTCCAAATATACAATATCATAGCCTTGCCTCCGCCGTTCACGGATCTGCCTCAGGTATTTACTTCGGGCAGCAATTAAATGTGGCTTTTCACAAATAATATTCCTGCCGCCTATAGTTTTTCTGAAGGTGAAGCCTGGGCTCTTACAATTTTTCATAGAGTACTTTTAGAAATGTCTATGCTGCAATCTGATTGCAGTTTTAATTTCAGTTTTCTGAGAGTAACAAGTTGATTTGTCGCAAACATTTTCAAGAGCTCCCGTCTTATGACATCTATGTCAAAGTCGTCAATTGTTCTTTTCCGTCCTTACTTGACATTAGTGCACTTTGTGTCCTGTTTAATCCATCGGGAAAAGGATTCTCTATTGAGACCAAGCGCCAGTTGCGCTCGTTTCTCAGGGTTATGAATATCGCAATATAGATGACCTCTCTTAGATTCCCTACGGAAGTGTTGGTATAGTAAAACTGTAACCTTCTGCATTGTTATAAATGTGCACTTCAGACTCATTATGAATGTGATATCAATGTCAGTTTTGATAAGCCAACAAATATGATACAATAGCTTCATACAAATAGCGAGATACACCTATAACTATACAACGGTATCCCAATTATAACGTCATATGCTTTCCGCTTTCAAAGTCGACTGGTTAGGTGCACGGAGTTCGTGAAATTGTTGTATACTCACGATATTTCTATGTTACCATAATGTATTTTAGAACAACGCGTCTGTGTACCGTAGATCTGTTACTATTGTGTACAATCCGGTGAGGTTGATTTTAATATAACCTGAAGAAGAAATATTTCAAACTACATCAAATTTTTTTGGAAAAAAATATTTCTCTAGCGTCATGGATATTCTAAGGCTCCTTGCAAAAAATCACTGAGATTCAACAGGTAGTTTTCGAGAAAATCAATTTCAAACGTGCTCACGAATTAATGGACAGACTATAGTATTCTTTACTTCCCTTCCGATCCCGGCTCCACACGGGTGTGACAACCTATTCAAAACAGACATTAAATATTTAGCTTTTAATTTTTTTATTTAGCATTACTTGTCCGCGGAAGATATTGCTCGTGTTCTGAACAAATATTATCTCTAGCTAGGAACTGTTTGCATATAGTCGACAAGATAATATGAGTACCATCAAACAACAGAGACGTTGGAGTTGGATCGGACATGTGACACGCATGATAACTAACTCTGGCACAAACATAAGAAACTGAAGGAAATGAATCACATCTGAAACACAATCAAGAGGAAGGCCAAGAATAGAGAAGAGTTGTATGCATTAGTTGCTGCTCTGTAAGCTGTAGCTCAAGCAGTAGTGAGCTCGATCACAAACCCTAGCGTACCTGGTTCAAACCCCACGGTGGGCAAGTTTGGAAGCAAATTCGTTTCGTGGGATTTTTACAAAAAGGTAAAATAGACCTCACCGTTCAGAAAGCAATGGTAAACTACTGAACGTATACGTGATGCCTTGAAAATCAACGACTCCTTTTCTGTGGTTGATGGTTACGTCCTGTAAAGGATATGCTACGATTTTCAGTTGCTGTCTAAGCACCAGGGCGTCACAGGCTAGAGAAAGAGATAGACTTAGCATTAATATATGATATGTAATATATAATATATCTCAGCAGAATCTAATAAAGCCCAAAAGTTTATTTATTGTACACCAACGAGAAAGTAATGAGTCAATGTTACCCAGAATTATTATAGACAGTAATTAAAGAGTTTTATAAGACAGAACAACAATATGCAAGCACAATAAGCGTATCGCTTGTGTTTGCGTAAATATAGTTCGATCGAATATGACATGATTACTCTGTGTTTTACTGTTGAAACATTTATGAAAAAACGCTCCTCAGTAAAGCTATTTTTTTTTTTTCCCGATCCAGAAGCACTTGAGCTGAAAGCTCTTCGGCTCGGTGTCATGGACATCGTAACCCTTCGGTTCGGTGCCACGAACACCGTAAATCTGGGGAACCTGTAGCTTTTCTGCCAGTCCGCGGAGTTGAACCCGCACTTACAGAGGACTAGTCACCCGTAGTCCAACACTCTACGAACACGCTGGGCACGCGGGCAAAGCTATTTTTTAATATCTAGCTGCAGGTCCGTGCGGTATATTTTCTCAGTATGATGCAAGTCTTCGAAATACCGCCCTTAAATGTTTTTCTTTTAAAATAGCCTTCAATTGTGGTATTGATTTCGCTGCTTACGACCCCGCCGCCCCCCTTACGGTACCGCCTGGTGCGGCCACCTCTTTGCATCATATGGCATGGCCAGGCTAGCTGGTTGTGTTCTCAAGAACGCCCTATTGTGGGGCTAGGTAATAAATAAGGATATGTGGTACAAATTCTGTGTTTGATAATTTATTTTTTCCGTTCTCTTGCCACACTTTAGAAATAATTATATAGCGAGATTTTGGAATAGTATACGGATTAAATTAGTGTAAAGTACTGGTTAAGAGGACGACCACGTAAACTGTGAATCGACAGAATATCAGAGGGACTAAATTCCACCTTGTACAATGCGCATAAAGAGGCTCGCTCAAATGTGTCTTTTTCGGCCTGACGCCAAAAGGCAAAACAGTGATAGAGAATAGATAGATAGACTTGTTAATTGATTGATTGATTGATTGATTGATTGATTAATAAAGCATTAAAAATGAGTATAGGTAAGTAAAGAACTGTATCTTCTTCTTCTTTTCTTCTCTTCCACCATTTACTTCTTTATAGAAGTGTTGGGGTGAAATGTAGTGATCTTGTGTGTGCTTGTTTTAAGGCACTTTGTAAGCTGATATTCATGTTCGTAAGGCTGTTCTTGATGCCGTCTCTCCATCTTTTGCGTAATCTTCCTCTTGCCTTGTACTCATTATACTTTTTCTTTGTGGCTTTCTGTGGTAGGCGATACCAGGGCATTCTCGTCAGGTGTCGAAACCATTTAATCTGTTGTTTTTTTATGAATTGCATGACTGGTTTCACGTCCAGTCTCCTTGTGATTTCTTCATTTCTAATTTTTCTTAACTGTATGACGGATGTTAATACACATTTAAAAACCAGACCAGTAGAAACCGATTACTTAAAAGTATGTTTCAATATCCGAACTGAGACTCGGTACTCAGGACCGACGTTTGTAAGGATCCATGATCGCCTGCGTGATTCAACATGAGGCATGATGATGAGGATGGCGATGAGGAGGATGATGGTAATGTGGGAATGATAATGATGAGGATGATGGTGATGTTTATAATGACGATAATGAGGACGATGCAATGATGGTGACAATGATGATGATGGCCAGGATGACGATGATGATGATGATGATAAAGATGATGATGATGATCATAATAATGATGATGACAATAACAATGATGGTGATGATTATGACGATAACTATAGTGTTCGAACATAGCACGAGATATGAGATGTTGATTAAAGTTAACCTTTGATATGGAGAAGGCAACAAATCTGCTCAGTGCAAAATAGAAATATAATATAGAAGATATTAGCAATCAATAACCAATGATACAATGTCTCTTGATCTGAACTAAATCACAGAAGATACCCAACTCTTTTTTTCTTTTGTCCTTCTCTGCTTTTTGCCGCTAGGCGTAGCAGGTATAACTTATGATCGGTTTCCGAGATAATGCATGCTCGGTCGCTTGATATGGTGTGGTATTGTGGAGTTTTAAGATGTCTGTAACTCCATCAACCCATCTTTTTCTTGGTCTGCCCTTTCCTCTTGATGATTCCATTTTCAGGTTGTACGCTCTTGCAACTGGTGTATTCGGGTTCATTCTGACCAAGTGGCCAAACCATTTGAGTCTCTGTTTTTCAATAAATCTAATAGCAGGTGTTGTTCCGACTGTTCTTCTAATTTCCTCATTTCTTATATGGTCTCTTCTTGTTTTATTTACTGCTTTACTGCTTTCCTCAGACATCTCATTTCGCATGTGGTAATTTTCCTTTCTTGTTCTTTTGTCAGTGCCCATGTTTGGCTCTACCCAACTAACCACACTAATTCATTAATGTGATTCACATGTAGGTTGGAGCGGTCTTGTTTCCTAGGTATATTCCCAGAACGTATTATCAATTTGTGTGATTTCTGAGTATTGTCCCTAGAGATGGCTGTGTTACAGTATCGTGATTTTATAAGTGGTTCTCACGCTGTGAGTTGGGACACACCAAGGGTGGATATACTGCGAATTTTCACTTTTTATGATACCCTATGTACCAGCGTTTCCCAAAGTGGGCGGTACCGCCCCCCAGTGGGCGCTGAAGTGTTCTAGGGGGACGATAGTGGGTTCAGAAAATGTGAGGGTTGTCAGGCGATTAGGGGCCCGCGGTCCGTTAAAGAAGAAATTAATCATAAATATTTTAAAATAATTAATTTTTGTGATTGAATAATCATTTCAAATTTGAATTCTGCATTTTAATTCTTCTTATGCCAGTTTTACTCGATCCATTTTTTCATCAATGTTCTATTTCTGACCATGTATGACAGAAATATATATCAATTTTCTATTTCTGACCATGTATGACAGAAATATATATCAATTTTCTATTTCTGACCATGTATGACAGAAATATATATCAATTTTCTATTTCTGACCATGTATGACAGAAATATATATCAATTTTCTATGTCAAAGATAAAATAGAGTATGTATATATGTGGGAGGGGGCGTTGGCAAACTGTTATAATGTGGAGGGGAGCGTTACAAAGTTTATGTCGTGCAAAGTGGGCGTTACAAAGTTTATGTCGTGCAAAGTGGGCGTTACAAAGTTTATGTCGTGCAAAGTGGGCGGTAGGTCGATAAAGTTTGGAAACCTATGCTATATACGTACGTTAATGGTGAAAGGTTATATTTCATAAAGTATGAAAGATTTGTAAAGTTAATTAATTGATTGATTGATTAATAGGATCATCATCCTTGCACTTCGGTGAGTAACCATGTGTGCTCCAATCTCTTTCTTACACAGTTAGATCTTAGCGGCAGTGCAGAACTCCGTAGCACCGGCGAGAGTCTTCGATGTAATTTAGAAGATAACGAAAATATTTTTGCAGAAAATTTATTTTTTATCTTTTCTAATGAATTTTGCCCGGGCAGCTGCTTTCCAGTCTGGTCTTCTCGTTTTTTGAACTGTCAATTGTTCTTTTACGTGCTCAAATTGAACACGGGACCTACGCTTTATCGTCCGTCTCCGATCGAAAAAGGAACTCGATTTCATCCACATCTGTGGAATCTCGATCTCTGGAAATATATTCTCATGGCTACACGAGAGAGCGAACCGAGTACCTTTAGAACGTGAGACGATCAACTAATCTCCACGCCACATAGTCCTCAAAAGTGAAGTACAGCAGCAAGAAAAAAATATCAATTTTCTTTATCAAGTGGTCATCTATAAAGCACTGGACAAAGAAAAATTCACAAAGAAATGAATACAAAGTGCTACCTCACATATTCAACTTGTTAGGGACCCGAGAAAGACCAACTATGCAAAAGGTGAAATTCAGAGGGTAAAAACACCGTTTGGGAAACGCACACAAAAGCCCGTTCTATAAATGTCTTCTTATCCTGACGCTGTGAAACAAAACAGGATTAGAGAAAGAGAAGAAATAAAGAAGAAGGAACCCGAGAATGATCGAAAGACGTAACCTGTCGAATGTTAAATGCTATTTTTTATTTTGTTTTGCAAATGTATTTTGTCGTTATCATCGGCCCCTTTGTCTCAGGAAACAAATGATTTTGTGTCACTCAGTGTGTTCTGAGGTGGCGTCTGTGTCTTAGAGGATAGTGACTCGGTCTATTAACCCCGACGTCCTGAGTTCGAATCACGCTGCAGAAAGTTTGGTTGCAAATTTTTTCGCGTGGATTTTTACAAAGGACGATGGCACCACCCGTTCAGAAAGCAATGGCAATCTACTGAACGTAATAATGCCTAGAAAAAATCACAAATAGCGTTTAAAAAAGCTGGAGTTGATTCGCAAAGTCCTGTAAAGGATATGCAATTAACTTTTAGTGTGTTCTGAACTAAGTCTTTTCGTTTGTTGTAGCCTATTCTGAAGTGGCAATCTTTTCCATGGTTGTTTCAGGTGAAGCAGGTCACATGGGCTGATATAGAGGATTGTTTCACTACGCTCTGCACTCTCTTGTGTCTTGATATGCCATAGCGTTTATCTTCTCTTTTTGCTTCATTCCTCACTTCCGCTCGCCATACATGTATGTCTCTGCCAACCGCTCTCAATTATCTTTGTCAATGCAGCGTAATAATAGGTGGTCTAGTAACAGTAACGAGTTAGCAAATTTCGGATGCTACTTTGAATTCTACATGCAGTACCAAGACACGTGTCACGTGTCCCAGCCACTAAGACTTGCTGTTCAACAGGGTAGAATGTGTGAGGTATCACTGTGGAATCATTTCATTGTGTATTTTCCCTGTGTCCAGTGTTTTACTAGATGGCGTAGGGGCGCTTGCTTAGGGAAGTGACCGGTTTTCCGAGTCTGACACGTAGAAGGGTGCAATCCTGATGTACAAGGACGATGGCACCACGTTCAGAAGCATGGCATCTATGAACGTAAAATGCCTAGTCACAATAGCGTTAGGAGTCTGATTGCACCGTAAGGTAGCTTAGACGTAGGGCTCTAAACAAGTAGTTGTGTAGCCTCATTCTAAGTGGCAATTTTTCATGGTTGTTCAGGGAAAAGGCTCTGATATAGAGAGTTTCACAGCTCGCACCTCTGTGTCGAAGCATACTTTACTCGTTCATTCCCTTCCGCTGCCATCTGTATTCTCTGCCAACGATCCATTATTTTTCTATGTGAGTGAGATCACTAGTTCATAGTCTTATGTGGAGACAGTAACGATTAGCAAATTCGGATGCTACTTTTCACATGCAGTCCACGTGTAGGTCACCACTTGAGACGTTCTTGTTAACGGTAAATGTGGGTTCACTGTGGAATCATTTCATTGTGTATTTTCCCTTGCCAGAAGTTTATAGATGGCGACTTATTAGGTTTAGAGCTCACTCACGCATATACTTGTACGTTTAGGACATCTGGATCTTTCCCAGAACCTCCATTAGGTACAGCCTCTTACTGAGACAATGATAACAGTGTTTCCATTTTTCACCAATTTGGCCGTAAGGAACCCTTGGCAGTTCAAAATCGAGAACAATCTGGACAGCTACTGCCCAAGCAAATATTAATTACAAAATTAAAAATAAAATTCTAACAAAATACGTTTACCATCTTCAACATTACATCGGAGACCCTTTCCGGTGCTATGGAGTTCGTGTCTGTGCCCTTGAGATCTTTCTGTATAAGAAAGAGATCGGAGCATATATGGTTACTCGATGAAGTGCAGTGACGTCTATCAATCAATTAATCAAAGCTTCGGCTTATAATACCACTTCTGTTGAGTTATAGCACAGTACTAGTTCAGAAAGCAATGGTAAACTACTGAACGTATGGGTGGTGCCTAGAAATTCTACGACTCGTTTACCGTGGTTGATGGCTAAGTCCTGTTTTTTTGGGGGTTTCGATCCAGAAGCACTTGAGCTTTTCAGCTCTTCGGCTCAGTGCCATGGACATCGTAACCCTTCGGTCGGTACCACGAACACCGTAAATCTGGGGAATCTGTGGCTTTTCTGCATCCCGCGGAATTGAACCCGCACACACAGAGGGATAGTCACCCGTAGTCCAACACGCTACGAACACGTGGGCAGAGGGCAGCTAAGTCCTGTAAAGGATATGCCACTATTTTCATCGTGTCGGATATAAATTATAATTTGGAATGCCTCAGGACGGACTCTTGTCCATTTCGTCAGTTATAAAAAAATTTTAAAATAAAAAATTCCCGTAACCTTTTCAGACCTTAAGTGACTGTTACTTCATATTTCTAGCTCTTATTGTGCAGGAGTTAGGGGGACCAATTCCTTTCCTTGTGCGTGGAATGTCGAGTGTGAAATTGAACCTACAACCATCTTGAGCCCGAGTTGATATAAGAACGTTTACGCATTACGTTAATCTTTAGTTGAAAATGGAAATCCTGGCATATCCGTTACAGGACGCATCCATCTTCTTCTTCTCTTCCACCATTTACTTCTTTATAGAAGTGTTGGGGGTGAAACGTAGTGATCTTGTGTGTGCTTGTTCTTCTCTTCCACCATTTACTTCTTTATAGAAGTGTTGGGAGTGAAACGTAGTGATCGTGTGTGTGCTTGTTCTTCTCTTCCACCATTTACTTATTTATAGAAGTGTTGGGAGTGAAACGTAGTGATCGTGTGTGTGCTTGTTCTTCTCTTCCACCATTTACTTCTTTATAGAAGTGTTGGGGGTAAAACGTAGTGATCGTGTGTGTGCTTGTTCTTCTCTTCCACCATTTACTTCTTTATAGAAGTGTTGGGGGTGAAACGTAGTGATCTTGTGTGTGCTTGTTCTTCTCTTCCAACATTTACTTCTTTATAGAAGTGTTGGGGGGTGAAAAGTAGTGACCTTGTGTGTGCTTGTTCTTCTCTTCCACCATTTACTTCTTTATAGAAGTGTTGGAGTGAAACGTAGTGATCTGTGTGTGCTTGTTCTTCTCTTCCACCATTTACTTCTTTATAGAAGTGTTGGGGGGAAACGTAGTGATCGTGTGTTTGCTTGTTCTTCTCTTCCACCATTTACTTATTTATAGAAGTGTTGCCGGGGTGAAACGTAGTGATCGTGTGTGTGCTTGTTCTTCTCTTCCACCATTTACTTCTTTATAGAAGTGTGGGGGTGAAACGTAGTGATCTTGTGTGTGCTTGTTCTCTCTTCCACCATTTACTTCTTTATAGAAGTGTTGGGAGTGAAACGTAGTGATCGTGTGTGTGCTTGTTCTTCTCTTCCACCATTTACTTCTTTATAGAAGTGTTGGGAGGAAACGTAGTGATCGTGTGTGTGTTGTTCTTCTTTCCACCATTTACTTCTTATAGAGTGTTGGGGGTGAAACGTAGGATCTTGTGTGTGTTGTTCTCTCTTCCACCATTTACTTCTATGGAAGTGTTGGGTGAAACGTAGTGATCTGTGTTGCTTGTCTTTCTTTCCACCATTTACTTTTATAGAAGTGTTGCGGGTGAAACGTAGTGATCTTGTGTGTGCTTGTTCTTCTCTTCCACCATTTACTTTATAGAAGTGTTGGGGGTGAAACGTAGTGATCTTGTGTGTGCTTGTTCTTCCACCATTTACTTCTTTTATAGAAGTGTTGGGGGTGAAACGTAGTGATCTTGTGTGTGCTTGTTCTTCCTTCCACCATTTACTTTTATAGAAGTGTTGGGGATGAAACGTAGTGATCTTGTGTGTGCTTGTTCTTCTCTTCCACCATTTACTTTATAGAAGTGTTGGGGGTGAAACGTAGATCTTGTGTGTGCTTGTTCTTCTTTCCACCATTTACTTCTTTATGGAATGTGGGAGTGAAACGTAGTGATCGTGTGTGTGCTTGTTCTTTTCTTCCACCATTTACTTCTTTATAGAAGTGTTGGGGTGAAACGTAGTGATCTTGTGTGTGCTTGTTCTTCTCTTCCACCATTTACTTCTTTATAGAAGTGTTGGGAGTGAAATGTAGTGATCTTGTGTGTGCTTGTTCTTCTCTTCCACCATTTACTTCTTTATAGAAGAGTTGGGGGTGAAACGTAGTGATCTTGTGTGTGCTTGATCTTCTCTTCCACCATTTACTTCTTTATAGAAGTGTTGGGGATGAAACGTAGTGATCTGTGTGTGCTTGTTCTTCTCTTCCACCATTTACTTCTTTATAGAAGTGTTGGGGGTGAAACGTAGTGATCGTGTGTGTGCTTGTTCTTCTCTTCCACCATTTACTTCTTTATAGAAGTGTTGGGAGTGAAACGTAGTGATCGTGTGTGTGCTTGTTCTTCTCTTCCACCATTTACTTCTTTATAGAAGTGTTGGGGGTGAAACGTAGTGATCTTGTGTGTGCTTGTTCTTCTCTTCCACCATTTACTTCTTTATAGAAGTGTTGGGAGTGAAACGTAGTGATCGTGTGTGTGCTTGTTCTTCTCTTCCACCATTTACTTCTTTATAGAAGTGTTGGGGTGAAACGTAGTGATCTTGTGTGTGCTTGTTCTTCTCTTCCACCATTTCTTCTTTATAGAAGTGTAGGGGTGAAACGTAGTGATCTTGTGTGTGCTTGTTCTTCTCTTCCACCATTTACTTCTTTATAGAAGTGTTCGGAGTGAAACGTAGTGATCTTGTGTGTGCTTGTTCTTCTCTTCCACCATTTACTTCTTTATAGAAGTGTTGGGGGTGAAACGTAGTGATCGTGTGTGTGCTTGTTCTTCTCTTCCACCATTTACTTCTTTATAGAAGTGTTGCCGGGGTGAAACGTAGTGATCGTGTGTGTGCTTGTTTAAAGGCACTTTGTAAACTGATATTCATGTTGGTAAGACTGTTCTTGATGCCGTCGCTCCATCTTTTGTGTCGTCTTCCTCTTGCCTTGTACTCATTATACTTTATCTGTGTGGCTCTCTGTGGTAGACGATACCAGGGCATTCTGGTCAGATGTCCAAACCATTTAATCGCATCCATCAACCCACAGTAAACGGGTGATCGATTTTCTAGACACCACTTATATGCTCAGTAGTTTGCCATTGTTTTCTGAACTGTGTGGTATATTCTTACCTCTCGTAAAAATTTAACAAATATGGAACAATTCCACGGGAACAAACTACCTGCCGCGTCGTTTGAGCCATGTACGCTTGGGAGACGCTCAAGTTACCATTCACAAAATTATGAGAACCACTGCGCTAATTGTTTGACAGTCGGTATACAAACCAATCAGCAAGTTTCCTGATTGGTCAAATATGCTGTCATAATCGGCCATAAATATTCTGACAAAACCAACCAGATCGCTGAGCTGTCACAACCGGTGATAAATATTCGGACATAATCAACCAGCCAGATTGCTGCTACACTGGAAGTGTTCTGGAATGATCTTTAGCTGTCTGTTAATCTTAATTAAATGTGATACGCGTTTGATAAATAATGTTGTTAGTGCTTAAGGTTGCCTTGTTGGTTACAATAGAAGTGAAGACCTCATTTTTATACTTCTTCTTCTGCTTCGAAAGCTCCATATCGGCTATTTGTTAACCATTCTGTGGGATCTGTATGTGATCTGAGCCGAAGAGCGATTGCACTTTGTGCCAATTATGCGCCTACAAGTAGGGTTGATTTCTGCGACGCTTTTTATTTACTAGGGTAGCTTACCTAGGCCCATACCGCCCCTACCTCAGTCGCCTCTTACGACATGCTTTGTAGATCGGAGTGGTACTATTCTTTGCTTCCCTTGCGGTCCCGGCATCACACGTGCGATTTTGATACCATGTGCTTTATTTAGTAATACGGCGTTAGTGCTCTTTTTATCTTTGATCAACGTCACACGATAGGGGGAGGATGTCACAACTTCATAAGTGATTAGATAACAACGAAAACTTAAGCTTCTCAAGACTTTTTCTCTTCTTTTCTCTAATCCTGTTTTGTCTGACAGCGTCAGGATAAGAAGAGATTTATAGAACGGATTTTTATGTGCGCTTTGTGAATAGTGTTTTTTCACATCCTCTGATATTTATGACATCCACCGTTTTCGGGGATGACCTTTTGTTTTGTTAGCCCTGTATAAGAGTAACATTATGCTTCGAGGCACAATGCCTGTTGGTAATCTGCTTATGTGACTGAACCATTTCATTTATTGTTTCTTAATGAAGTTCGAAAGCAATGGCAAACTACTGAACGTAATAATGCCTAGAAAAATCACAAACAGGGTTTAAAAGCTGGGGTTGATTCGCAGAGTCATGTAAAGGATATGCAATTAACTTAACTTTTAATGAAGTTCAGTTTCTTACGACTTTGGAAGAATTGAAGCAGTTATGTCCAAAGTTGTTATATATTCACACACATCTGACTGAAGGTTCTGGGGGCGTGAGCGCCATCTGATGATTACAATACTACTACTGTATTGATAATAATAATAATATGTTATTGGTTAAGATGTTGACGCTTTGTCCAGTGAAAAGAAAAAGGAAGGAGTTATTGGTTATTGGTTACTAAACTGACGTCATTACACTCCGGGAAGACCCATAGGTGCTCAGTCTCCCACAACATATATCGAAGAGTATGCATACTGATGGTTCCCGTGGCTCTCTGATTAAACACACCTCTCACTCTGTCTCTCAGGCATCCAGTTCGACTTGAACAACGGGTAACTCCAAACTGCCTAAATCGCTTGATCGATTCAACATCGACTTTAGTGTCCTCATCCAACAGACAGTCGCGAAGAGACCGAAGAATATCCCCTTATCCATCTTCAACTCCCCAACAATCGATGCTGCTGATGCAAACCTGGCCGCTCTCTCATTACCGTAAACACCCGCATGCCCAGGGCAGTATATCCACATAAGCCGCTGGAGGTTAGAAACTTCTATAGACAACATCCACTCATATCAAAAGGAAGAAGTTAGGACGCTAAAGAATGGTTACAAAACAAAATAAGAGTGCTAAAACTGGAACGTTCATGGGAGTGTTAGAAATAAAAACCCTGAAAAATAATGTTTTCTTAAAACTTGATTAAAGTGAAATAAGATGCCGTGAATTTATGATACGGACGCCAGGGCGTCTCGTTAGACAGCACTAAATTAGAGTCTAAGTTGATAACAACATGTGTGTCTCGATAGCAAAAAATGGTTAGAGTACTTCCATTAAAGAAGAGTGTTCTGAGTTCTATCCCCATCTGAATAAAATGTGTCCGACTGCAACGGGTTTTCATTCCAGCCCAGTTTCATGTGGGTACCATAGAAACATTAAAGTAAAGGCGATCGGGGTCCTTCCTTTCTTTCTTTTATTCAATTCAAATATTGTTGAAATATTCAATGTTGTCTCTTCCAGTGTTGGAGAAGATCATCATGGAAGAAGACATTCTGGTAAAAATAAAAAGAGGCATACCATAGAAGAAGTTCGATTCAGAATATAACTTATGATTTGAGCATGACAGCTGCATGGACATCTGGCAAGACATCTATGAGAAAGATAAATTCCGAAGGACTGCTAGGGTGGCAGCAAAGTTCTGCTCTGGATAAGCTATTTGTTGATGTCTCTTGTATAAACTTCAGGTTTTTTTTTAGCCAGTATAGAAGTCCGTGTAGTTTTCTTTTAGGGCGTGTTTGACACAGCTAGTGAGATTTGTCTCATATTCATGCAATCTTGAAGTATGTGTTCTACATAATGATGATTCAGGTCCCCGTGTTCCCAGCACAGAAGTCCGTGTAGTTTTCTTTTAGAGCATGTTTGACAAATCAAGTGAGATTTGTCTCATATTCATGAAGTCTTGAAGTATGCGTTCTACGTAATGATGATTCAGGTCCCCGTGTTCCCAGCACAGAAGTCCGTGTAGTTTTCTTTTAGGGCATGTTTGACACAGCTAGTGAGATTTGTCTCATATTCATGCAGTCTTGAAGTATGTGTTCTACATGATGATGATTCAGGTCCCCGTGTTCCCAGCACAGAAGTCCGTGTAGTTTTCTTTTAGGGCATGTTTGACACAGCTAGTGAGATTTGTCTCATATTCATGCAGTCTTGAAGTATGTGTTCTACATAATGATGATTCAGGTCCCCGTGTTCCCAGCACAGAAGTCCGTGTAGTTTTCTTTTAGAGCATATTTCACAAATCAAGTGAGATTTGTCTCATATTCATGAAGTCTTGAAGTATGTGTTCTACATAATGATGATTCAGGTCCCCGTGTTCCCAGCACAGAAGTCCGTGTAGTTTTCTTTTAGGGCATGTTTGACACAGCTAGTGAGATTTGTCTCATATTCATGCAGTCTTGAAGTATGCGTTCTACATAATGATGATTCAGGTCCCCGTGTTCAGAATTATATGCGCCGTCTTTGTCAGGGCTCGCAAGGGAGCAAAGAATAACAACACTGCGACCTACAAGGCATGTCGTAAGAGACGATGGAGGTAGGGGACTATTGAAACTACCCTAGTAATAAGAAGCGTCGCAGAAATCGGATGTGCCGACCTACTTTGTAGGTGCATAACTGGCGCAACGTACAATCGCTCTTAGGCTATGATCACATACAAATCACATAGTGGTTAACACGTGGTCTATATGAAGCGTTCGAATAAGATGAAGACAAATAAATACGATATATATATATTCCTTTCATATTATTACCACGACCTTCTCTATAATGGCCGCAGCGCAGACGGCAATATTGCCATGTGACGTCACAGGCTGAGGCGGTGTATTCGCACAGACTAACTATTGTCTGTTACTATTGGGAAACGCCGATCTAGACAATACATCTTGCAGATGTTAGAAACTTGTTGTTGGGTGCATGTGTGTATTACAGAAAAAGTTTTATGATGAGTAGCTATAGTTGTTGCTCTCACATATTATTTTAGTTTAACTTTATACAGAATACTTCAGAGGGAGGAGTAATTTTGTACAGAATGAGGAGTAATTTATATATGATTACTAGTGTACTTACATCAGCTTATGGTAGTCTCTCATCATTTATCCATGAATAAGTAAGCCACATGTTTGTACAACACCACAGCTTCTGGTCTGTCGTGGCCAAGAACTTTTTGTACATTATGTCGAAGGAGATCAATAGTCTACATACCAACTTTTATTACATTATGTCGAATGAGATCAATAGTCTATTTAACAACTTTTGTTACATTATGTCGAAGGAGATCAATAGTCTACATGACAACTTTTGATACATTATGTCGAAGGAGATCAATAATCTACATGCCAACTTTTGTTACATTATGTCGAAGGAGATCAAGTCTATGTGACAACTTTTGATACATTATGTCCGAAGAGTCACTAGTGATACAGGATAACAATGGAAAATAAAATGCTGTGCCAATCAATTTTCACCACACTGCAACTTGATTAGCACATAAACTAAACAGTATTACACAAATATATTTATCTACTACTGAATTTTGCTCCTTTCCTTTTTGTGAAGAAGCAGCTTGCTGAACATTGCATTGAACATTCCTGATTTTTATATCATTGTTGAGGAAAATGTTGGAACCGCAGACAATAAAATATTTATTTTTTTGAGCTCCACAGACACATACAGTACTGTCTAATGAGAATTTAATGTAACTGGTAGTTACAATTTGTATGACAATCTCCTTATGGTTTGTCGTGGCTAAGAACTTATCTTCATATCCAGATGATATGAGGACAGATCAGGTTCAATTTAATATGTCATAAATGCAAAACACTAAGTGTTATTGCTATATCATTTTCTGTTATCTGGAGTTTTGATCAGATGCAACTGTTCAGGGAGGAATTGGAGTTTTTTCTCTGGCACAAAACTAGTGCTTGTTGTGGTGGATGATAAACTAATTGCTTCAACCAGATTATCATGTGCCATTGTCATGTAATAGTCAACAGTTGGTGCTCTTCTAAATCTTTGCATGATTTACTTGTTAAATTAACTTAAATGCTACATATATAATTATAATCGTAATTTGATCTACATTTTGGTACACATCACTTACTAGCTAGGCATCGTTATTTTGTTGTTCAAGATGGGGTTCTCTGTTGTGTGGAGGAAAGACACTAATTTACATGAAAGAATGCTGGATGCAGGGGGCGGCAGTTTAGTTATTTTAATAAACAATCATGGCGCTCACTGCGGCAGCTGTGCGGAGTGAGTTAAACTCTAGTTATAGTATCATAGAACTATCGGTGGTCTTTGTGACTAAGTGGTTACACTGTTGCCTTGATTTCCGAAAGTCATGAGATTGAATCCGACCCGCGATCTTCTATTCACGCGTGCACATTTTCCATAGTTTCACAGGACTGTTGGTGGAGCTACAGAATTCGTGCATTGTGCAATACTCTCAGCAGATAGCGTCCTTTTTCTGAGGAGAGTAACCGAGCCAGATTGAGTAAAACATAGTACACTGAAGTCAATCCTTCGCATTTATAATAATAATAATAAAGCCCATAACCCGTTAGGGTCGTAGAGATGTCACTGTGGAGACATCAGCACAAAAAGTACGCCATGAATCTCTTCAACTCCTCAAGTGAGTGGGGAGAAACTCTGTCCTGACCAGCTCTTGATGTTGTCAAACCAGGATTTTCTCTGTCCTCCTTTCTTTCTTTCACTCTCAACTGTTCCCTGTAGGATAGTCTTAGAGAGTGAGCTATGTCTCTTCACATGACCGAACCACGCAAGTTTATGCCATTTCACGATTGTCAAGAGTGGTACTTGTCGACTAGCGAAACACGTACAAACAGTACTATAGTTTTACAAAATACAGAAACAGTGACGATATACAGTGTTTCTGTATTTTGTAAAACTATAGTACTTTGTTTGTACGTGTTTCGCTATTTACCAAGTTTTACTGCAGTCTTCCCCTTATTTCGATACTTGTCGACCTGCAATGTTGTTTATTTGGTCTCTTACATAAATATTCGTCTTATGTTCTATGTAACTAATACGTAGTACCCGTCTGTAACACTTATATTCGAAAGCCTGTATTCTTCGTTCCAGTTCTGCATTGAGCGTCCAGCTCTCACAACCGTATAAAAGAATGGATAGCACCAGCGATCACCTTCGCCTTTAGGCCCTTTAGAATTAAAACTGTCGATGTGTTAAACCCTATGATTCATATAGCATAAAACTATACATCTTGTAATATTTAATTTCTTGTTATAGTATCCTAGAACGATAAATTTTCCTTGTGTTAAACCTTGAATTGAATGAAGATAAACTAGTAACTCTATAGTAAAACGCCCTCATACATTTCAAAACCACTTAACAAACTGAAACGTTGTGTGTTCTCTATTGTAGAATTGTGTAATTCGAAGTACACTCGGTTAACGTATTTTCATTCGTAATGGCGAGTAGCGTGGACGACGAGGAAAGAAATACTGAGAAGATACCAATGACGGAAGAAAATTGTAATAGACGTCGAACTATGTCAAATGGTGATGATATGATCCCACAGAAAGCTCGACCAACCTTGGCTCAGATTCTGTATGACTTTACTCAACATACAACTCTACATGGAGTTCGGTTGATCCTAATGGAGAGGGTTGGCATTGTCAGAAGGTATGTCTATATTTATTTCTACTTTCTCCATAATTGACAATGAGGTTTAATTTGTTTTTGTTTTGTCGTCACACTGCTACACAGGGATGTAGTCTTCTGCATTTGTCTTGAGCTTCTCGGATGTGTTGAGTGATGGACATGCATCTTTTTTTTATCATGATTCTAGAGTTCTATCTTTTCATCTTTTCCTTGATCTTCTTCTCGCCTTTTACCCTGATATTCTGCTTTAGCAAGGTTCTGTCCCAACTTTCTTTCAAATGCTGATGTTGGTGACTGTCGTTTCTGAAGTTACCAAAAAAAACACAAGAGAACACAGATCCACCTACATAAACATAAGAAAGATAGTTGGGACAGAACCTTGCTTGAATTACATTGAGAAACAAAGAATGAAGTGGTTTGACCACTAAATAAAAATGCAGCCTAGCTCCCCTATATACAATCTTCTACAACAGAACATTAGGAAAAAAGACAAGAGGAAGACCGCAAAAACGATGGTTAGATGGCATTACAGATTCCTGTTAAAAGCAAAATTATCACCGAAGCCATTAGAGCAGCGCAAAACAAAAACATAAAACCGGCACACTGGTTTACAACCCGGTAACAGTGTGACGCAAAGGAAAACAAAAGTTCCGCTGTAGAAGGCTTTACGGATCGAGTGGTATGGTTACATTCTTACTATGTAGTCCGTATGTGGCGTCTTGGTGGCGTCTGTATCCTAGGGGCTAGTTACTCGGTCTATTAACCTCGAAGCTCTGAGTTCGACTCACGCTGCGGACAATTTGATTGCAAATTGTTTCGCGTGGATTTTAAAAAAAAGGACGATGGCATCACCCGTTCAGAAAGTAATGGCAAAACTACTGAAAGTAATAATGCCTAGACAAATCATAAACAGCGTTACAAAGCTGGGGTTGATTCGCAAAGTCCTGTAATTAACTTTTAGTCCGTATGTAGTCTTTCGATGTAATTCAAGCAGGGTCTTCTTCCAACCTTCCCCTAGATTCAGACAAGGGTTACTATCTCTCTCCGAGTTAATTACATTTTAGAAACATTGCATTTCATATGGGGTATTTTATGTGATTGCGTTTTACGGTTCCTGTAGCGTAGAGGTTAGGTACTCGTCTCTAGTGCCAAAGGTACCTGGTTCGCTCCTTCGTGGAGCCATCTGGATATTTTTCCACAGATCCTTGATTTCAGTGTAGGTGAGATCGAGTTCCTTGTCATATCGAAGACGGTGATAAAACGTAGGTAACGTGTTCAATTTAAGCACGTAAAATACCATTGGCAGTTCAAAATTGAGAAGAGTAGGCTGGAAAGTAGCTGCCCGGAGAAAAATTCAGTAGGGGATCCTGCCAGTGCTCGGAGTTCATGCACTGCGGCTGAGATCTTCCTGTGTAAAAAAGAGATCAGAACACACATGGTTACTCACCGAAGTGCATTGATGATGGTGCTATTAATCAATCAAGCATTCAATGATGCGAGTTACGCATTTATTTGAAACTATCTATACCCTCTTTGTGCCATGTTTAACATATAAAAAGATTTCCATTGTTACCGTTCCGTCATCTATCTCCCAATTATGTCCTATGTCAGATCACTATCTTTCAACTATCTTTCTTTTTTTTCTTTCGTCCGCTTTCAACTCAGACGAAGTTTCATCTCTGAAACTGATATTTGCTTGAAAATCCGTTTTTCCAATTTCTTACAATGGCAGCAGCGTGCACATTGTAAATTACTTTACACTGGCATCCGTGTGCTCAATGTACTCGTAATTAGTATTCCCTCGCCATACAGGCAGATTTTCTCCGACTTCAGAGGTACTCACGTTATCGTCCTGCGTAAGACCAGGGGACTTGAACAAATGCCGGACAGTAGGTTCGAACCCGAGCTATGAGGCATCTCACAGCTAGCAGGCCGAGCTACTATCAACTACTCTAGGCAGTCCCCCTTTCAACTCTCTATTTTCACAGTTCTTCTCCGTGTTTAATTTTATCGTCTATACCTTCTCTTCCCATCTGAAAGCTTGTCCTATTGAATGCACCTATTGGCATAACATGATCAATTCATTTCCAGCTTTCTCTTTTATTCATGGTCTCCAATAGTGCAATACTTTTCATTTTCTCTTCTCTCTCTCTCTTTCTCTCTGCGATCGTTCTTATGCCGCTTTTATCATTCGAGGTGATATATAAGCAGCCAAACATCAAGAACGGATGTGGTGCACGGCCTTCAGTACCTATTGGAGCTCAGGTGCTTATCCTTCGGCGGCGTGTTCGATTTCAACCAGCATTTACTGGGTTCACTATCTGTTAGCCTTTGCTGTCCCCAGCCAAAACCCACAAGGCAGCAGGTTGCTATTTTCTTTCAAAGCAGCGACCCGTAGACGACCTGCCCTCCCGGGCTGATGAGCGTCATCTGCCCAGCCTATTTTGGTTTTAAAACTCTTTGTTTGCTATCATATTTGGTCAGAAATTTGCTAAATTTTACTTAAACACGTAAGGGCGTGAAACATGGAGATTTGATACCGCAGTGGAAATAAATATATGTGCTTCTGAATACTCACAAAATAGATGAGACTGCAGTTAAACTATTTGATTGGTAAAACACGTAATCACAAAGTACTGTAGTTTTACAAATTACAAAACAATGACAAAACACAGCAACGTTTTTATTGACGATGGTTTCACATGCGAGTCCCGTAATCTTATCTATGCCATTATCTGTAAGCGGTGTAACAAGGCTTATATCGGTGAGACAGGCAAGAGGCTCAGTAGTGACCGATTCGGCCAACACTTGCGCGACATACGCCAATGCTCTGTGACCCTGTAGCCACCCATTTTAATGATACTGGCCATTTAGGAGCTCACGATGTCCAGGTCACAGCCATCCGATCGTGTTCCTCGGATGATCGCAGTTGATTTGCTCTGGAGAATCAGTTGATTTCTTTGTATGGTACCTTTCGACCACGTGGGCTCAACGTATTACATTCCTATGCATCTTAGTACTTTCTCTTCCCATGCCTTGTAATCTATATGGGTATATGTTGCATGTATTCATGTTATATATTTACTACATTTTTCATTGTTTCTCTTCCGTTCTATTTCTAGTTTTTATGTGTTTTTTTTGTGTTTTTTTGTGTTACATTTATTTCGTTATTCGTTTTTATTCCCATATTTTCGTTTTTATTTCCAGATTTTCATTAGAAACGTTTGTTTTTGGTAGTCCATTTGTTTTTTAAATTTGTCACTCCTGTTGTTCGTTTGTTGATAAAGGCCTTGTTGGTCGAAACGTTGCTGTGTTTTGTCATTGTTTTTGTAATTTGTAAAACTACAGTACTTTGTGATTACGTGTTTTGCTTCTGAATACAAGTGTTACAGACGCGTTCTCCGTGTATCATGGATAGAGAAGAGAACAAATAGATCTATCCAGTGAGAACTGATAATCAAAGGAAACTGGCTGATGCTACAAATGAGAATGAGAAAATTGAAGTATTTTGAAAATATAAACGAACAAAAGAGACAATGAGTTGGAGACGACCATAATGGAAGGAAGTATGCCAGCAAAGAGGAGAAGAGAGAGACCACAGAGAATACTTGGATTCAGGACGTAACTGATGATTTTAGCATGAGGCCGGCACGAGTGGTTACCGGTGCCCAAATTTGGGGTGTAAAGAATAGAACCACTGTTACCTGCCACGCATGTCGAAAGAGGCGTCTAAAGAGGTCTGGCTGAAATCGGATGCACGTGTCCTAAACGTGCAGAAGTCTATGCATTTATGGGCCTACCAAACCAATGTGCAACGTATACACGTTCTTGGCAAAGATCAAAAGGGTCACAAATGAGGAACTTATGGAGAGAACAAGACAGATTCCAGTGAACGAACAGGTTAAAAAAAGCTGGCGCTGGATAGGACACACTTTGCGAAACCGGAGGAATATAACAGAAGGGTCCTTGCCTGGAACCCGCATCGACAGCGAAAGAAGGAGGTGAGAATACATGGAGACGAGATGTGGAGGCGGAGATCAACAATATAAAGAAGAGCTGGAGGGAGCTGCAGGAGATGCTGGAGATAGGAAGATTGGCATGAGTTGGTTGAGGGCCTATGCCCAACCTGGTAAAAGGCAAAGAGAAAGGAGAGAGAGAGCAAAGATCAAACATATCAAAAGAGTGATTAAAATTAGTCGATAAAGAAGAAAGCAAAGAAGAAGAAGCGTGAGGCTGCATAGGCGGAACATCTGGCATTTGAAGAGAGAAACTCCAAGGACTGTTAGGGTGGCAAAGTTCTGCACAGAACAAGCTATTTGATGATACTGATGATGATGATGATGGGGATGATGATGAAGGTGATGGGGATGATGATGAAGGTGATGATGACGATGATGATGATGATGAAGGTGATGATGATAAAGGTGGTGATGATGGTGACGATGATGATGTTGAAGATGATGATGATGATGTTGAAGGTGATGATGATGGTGATGATTATGATGATGATGATGATGAAGGTGATGTGGATGGGGATGATTATAATGATGGTGACGATGATTTTATTCTCATTTTAATGAAACATTTCTTTAATATTGATTAATATTTCTATTGAATTTGTCCAGGATTCTGTGGTTCTTGGGATTCCTTATCTGTACAGTTCTAATGTGTGCTCAAATCGGGGAAAGACTCTTTCACTACTACAGATATCCCGTTGCCATTGACTACAGTATCAACTTTAACAAGATGTTAGCTTTTCCTACTGTGACTATTTGCAATCAAAACACTTTCAGGTTGGTGAATCCTATAGTGTATCATCATCATCAAGGTGCGTATCCTTTATAGGACGTTGCTCTCTTTGCAGCACATCTGAAATTCACTCTGTCTCTTGTCAGTTCACTCACTTCGTCGATAGTCATGTTCATGGTTTCTTTAATATCTTGTAGCCATCTTCTTCTTGGTCTGCCTCTGCGTCCTGGGACCCTGCAATCTAGTATTGTTCTTTCCAGGCCATCGTGACGCTTGATGTGACCAAAGTATGTAATTTTTCTGTATAGTATGTTGTTTATCAGCCAATTCTCTTTAACGTTTAGTTCTTTCCGGACATCAGTGTTCTTTCTTTTTCTGTCCATGGTATTCATAGGATCTTTCTGTAGCATTTAGTTTCGAAGGACTGGATTTTCGTTCTTAATTTTTGTGTAATAGTCCATGATTCACAACCATAAGTAGCCACTAGGAAAATGCATGCTCTCAATATTTTTAATTTTATTATTTTGCTGGTGCTTTGCCACATGTTCTTCATTGTGTTTAACTTCTTGATTGCTACTGCCAATCTTCTTGAGATCTCTTTGGAACTGTCACCGTTATTGTTAATTATTGAGCCCAGATATTCGTAGCTCTCTACACATTGGAGTTCTTCATTGTTTACTTGGATGTTAGGTGAGCCTTTTGCTTTGTCAGTTGACATGATTTTTGTTTTTGTGTATTCAAATATAGATGTTGGTCTTCACTATGTTTCTTGGTCGTCATGATTAGGTTTTCCAAACCTTCTTTACTGGTAAATGCTGGAGTATAGTGTGTATTAGTCTTTTTATTAATCAGATTAATTGATTGATTGATTTACTGATTGATTTATTGAGTGATTGATTGACTTACTCATTGATTGATCGACTGATTGATTGGTGGATTTACTGATTGATTGATACACGCATTGATTGGTTGATTTACTCATTGATTGATTGATTGATTGATTAATTTACTGATTGGTTTACTGATTGATTGATTGATTTACTGATTAATTTACTCATTGATTGATTGATTGATTGATTTACTGCGTTATTTACTGATTGATTGATTGATTGATTTACTGATTTATTTATTGATTGATTGATTTACTGATTGATTGATTTACTGATTGATTATTGATTGGTTACCTGATTTACTGACTGATTGATTGATTTACTGATTGATTTACTGATTGGCTTACTGATTGATTTACTGATTAATTGATTTACTGATTGATTTACTGATTGATTTACTGATTGATTTACTGATTGATTTACTGATTGATTTACTGATTGACTTACTGATTGATTTACTTATTGATTTACTGATTTACTGATTGATTTACTGATTGATTGATTGATTGATTGATTGATTGATTTATTGATTGATTTATTGATTTACTGATTGATTTACTGATTGATTTACTGATTTATTGATTCACGCATTTATTGGTTGATTTACTCATTGATTGATTGATTTACTGACTGATTGATATACGCATATATTGATTAGACGTGTTACGATATATATATATCAATACACGATTGATTGATTGATTGATTGATTGATTGATTGATTGATTGATTGATTGATTGATTGATTGATTGATTGATTTGACCATCATCATTGCGCTCGTTGAATAACCATGTGTGCTATGATCTTTTCCTTACACAGGAAGATCTTGACGGCAGTGCACAAACTCCGTAGCACAGGCGAGGCTCACCGATGTAATTTCGAAGATGGTGAAGTTATTGTGTATTAATTTTTGCATTTTTTGTCTAATGACTTTTTGCACGGGTATCAGATTGCCAACCTGCTCTTCTCGATTTTGAACTGTAAGGGGTTCTTTTATGTGCTAAACTTGAACATGGGACCTTCGTTTCATCGTCGGTCTCCGATAGGGCTAAGAACTCGATCTCACCTACACTGAGATCAGAAATCTCTGATTACATATCCTGATGGCTCGCAGGGGGAGCAAACCGAATACCTTTAGAACGAGAGGCGATCACCTAACTTGCCATAGAGGAATTCCTTATCCAAAAGGAAATCAAAGAAAACGGATATATCAAATATACCATCTACAACCTTGTACATATACATATATATATGTGTGTTTTTGCTTCTACGTCACAAATTGATGATGTGAACCTCATAACGTTCATGTTGGTTTTTATCAAATGTTGAGTGAAATAATTCCCTTGTTGTTTCCGTGGTAGCGAAAAAAGAACCTTTTTCTAAGAAGGATGGGGGTGTTATCTATGTACTAAGTGATTACGCTGCCACCTAGCGTTTCGAAGATCGTGGGTTCGGGTTCGGACTGCTCCGCTCCGTTCACGAGTGTATTTTTCCTGAGATCTCTAGAACTGCTATTGGAGTTACGGAGTTCGTGTTTATGGTATACTCTCGGCAAGGGGCGTTTCATTTCTACGGAGAGTGACTGATCCATATAACAAAACTCAGTGCAATGAATATAATCCTTCGTCTTTAAGCTTATATTTTTTCACAACTACTGTGTCTTCTCACGTGTCTCTTCTCGCCTGTCTTTTAGTGTTCATGGTGACATGTTTGCATTTCAAAATTGGTGCCATTTGTCAGGCAATTTTTGTTTTTGCTTTATTGCATCTAATGACCAAGTATAGGAGAAGAAAATGTCATGGGTCGGGCATATCCTGCAAAGACACAGTCAAATGTCACTATACAAGCACTTGAATGGAATCTGTAATGAAAACGGAAAAGGGAACCCTCCAAACAGACGTGGGGACGGAATCTTCTTGCGGAACTGAAGGATGACAGAATACCATAGAAAGCCATAAAGAAATCTGCCGGATACCGGAGAAATTGTAGCGGAGAGTAATAAACACATATAGAGAATATAAATATCCTTGTGTATTCCTCCCAAGTTCTTGTCAACTGACACTCGACTGTGTCTTCACAGGGTTGTCCAAGCCAAAGCTATTTTATCCTCTTGAGTTGGGTCATCATGTATTCTTTATCGACATATCTATGTTTACCCCTCTGTCCAGCCATCTATCTTCTTCTTCTTCTGCGTTCTCACTAGATTGGGATTTCGGATTCTCTAAAAAAGGCAGCCGTCTGCCTCAGATTATCAGCCACGTCATACAGTTTGTCTTGGACGCTAGTATAAGTGGGCCACCTCCTTCTTCTCAAGTCTGTATACTGTGGGCAGTTCTATAGGATATAATTCCTATGATTTCTATTTCCCCCGTTTGTGCCACCTCTTCCCGCAGTAAGTTTCGGCCACCCCCTTGATGGTAGATTTGACATTCTTACTGCGTGGCTAAATCTCCGAGACAGATTGGCGACCGTAGAAACCGTTATCCCATTCCTCATTCTGAGGGGTCGTTGCACCATGTTATGCTCCTTACAGCCTGCTACATCCATTTTCTGCAAGCATTTGTTTCGGGTTAGCATTCCCTAGCGGACACATGCATCTGATATCAACCAAACCTCCTTACTCGCCTCTTACGACTTGCGTGGCAGGTAACAGTGCTTCTATTCTTCACACCCCAAATTTGGGCCCTGGTAACCAGTCGGGTGAAACTATCTATCTGAGAATCCATCTAAGACATTATTTGATAAAGGTCTGCGTCTAATTTGCATTTAACTTGTTGATACACTACTTTTCCTAGTCTGTCAGGTCAACAAGACATGTTTCACATTTAAGTGGAGAATCATGAACTATGTTTTAGTGGAGATGGCAGTAGATTTCTACATTGTGTGCAGGAGAGAGAGCAAATGCGTGTTGTGTTTTCCTAATCCAGCCGTCACAATAAATTAGTACATGCAACTACATGGTGTTCAACTTAAAAGCAGCCTGTGAATGGAGCTAATCTGGCATATATGTATGGAAATGAGAAGGTTCAGTTGCCCGTCTGCCCAGCGTGTTCGTAGTGCGTTGGACTACGGGTGACTATCCCTCTGTGTGTGCGGGTTCAATTCCACGGGATGGCAGAAAAGCCACAGATTCCCCAGATTTACGGTGTTCGTGGCACCGAATCGAAGGGTTACGATGTCCATGGCACCGAGCCGAAGAGCTGTCCTGAGTTATTTTGTGTGGTTTTTTTCTTTCGCTACCTATGAAATTCTGAGTTATACACCTACAGGGCGACATCTGCATCGCGGAGGAATTGGTATCGATTGGTAGGAGAGCTGTACCCGAACAAACTCAAGTCAGATGAGGAGACAGCAGAAGCTTACAATACTTCTCGGTTGTTTCTGGATGATATGTACTTGGATACAGCTCATAAGAAGGAGGATCTTATTGTGGCGTAAGTATGAGGTTAAGACTGTTTAGATGCTCGATGTGATGAAGCTCTTTAGGGTTCTTGTGATAGTAGTGATGCTGATATCAATATGGGTAGGGTTGATTATGCTGGTAATGTTGGTAATGATTGAAACGGAATGGATGTGAGGATATAGTTCGTGGTAATAATTGTAATGGTAGTAGTAATGATGATAATAATGATGTTGATGATGATGATAATGATTATGATGATGATAAGTATGTCAATGGCGATAATGATGAGACAAAGAAGTGCAGAGTGAAACAATTATGGAGTGTTTGGCTTCATGACAAAGAAAAATGTCAACATCCGAAACAAGAACAGACGCTTGTAGAGATTCATCATCGCCTACGCCAGCAGGCATGACACATGATGAGGGTGAGGGGGACATAGAAGATGATAATTATGACGATTATAAGTGATGATGACGCTAATGATGATGATATTGATGGTGGTGATATCGATTATTATGACGATTAAAAGTGATGATGACGCTAATGATGAGGATGATGATGGTGGTGATATCGATAATTATGATTGTGATGGTGACGATTTTAATATGATGATGATAATCATGATGATGATTATTATTATGTGACGATTATGATGATTACGATGATGATGAGACCGATGATAAATGATACTGATGATGAGGAGCAGGATAAGGCTGATCCTCAGCACACACATAAAAGTAGGGGTCTCTTTGCTGTAGAGGCTAGATGCTCGCCTCTATTTCCAAATTGACCAGTTCACTCCCCTAGGCACCTCTAGAGGAACAAACTGAGTCAGTTAGAGCGAAAGGTGAGCCCTTACCTCGACGTGCAAAGAAAGCCCCTACTCTTTCCTTCGATCTCCCACCTCATAACAAAATGATTTCAACGAAGTTGTAGGTATCACATCCTTCTCTTTCTTCTTGTCTCCACTCTACGTTTCGTGTCGTACACTATGCTTCTCTTCGGGTTGTTGCCCAGTGTCGTCACCTGCTACCGGGTTGTTGCCCAGTGTCGTCACACTGCTACCGGTTGTTGCCCAGTGTCGTCACACTGCTACCGGTTGTTGTCCAGTGTCGTGACTTCTGTTTTTGGTCTTGCTCTGTTCTGGTGGCGTTGTGTGATTGTTATCTTTGCTCTTTCACAGGGATTCTGCTACGCCATCTAACTATCTTTTTTCCGTGGTCTTCCTCTTGCCTTCTTTTCCCTGATGTTCTGTTGTAGAAGACTCTGTATACTGTGGAGTTTGGAAGCATTCTTATTAAGTGGCCAAACCACTTCATTCTTTGTTTATCTATGTAATTCAAGCACGGTTTTGTGCCAACTTTCTTTCTTATGCTGATGTTAGTGATTCTGTCTTTTCTTGTGTTGTCGGTAACTTTTCGCAGACAACGCATTTCACATGTAGTTATTTTTGTGACTGCGCTTTGCTCAATGTCCATGTTTGGCTCTGGTAACACAAAGTAGGTATAAAAATGCTGTTGATCATCTGTTGCGTAGCTGCCTGTGAAATTTTTGGGTGCCTTAACAGTGTAGTATCATATCCTTAATCCCTGTAAACCAGTGTATTATATTTGGCAGATGTGAGTGGGAAAACGAGGAATGTGGTCCTCACAATTTCACTGAGGTGCTCACAGACCAAGGTGTGTGTTACAGCTTCAATGACAACATGCTCTCACCTTTGTTTTCTTCCCGTACAGGTATGTATTCATTTTCATTTATTTTCATGTAACTATATTTCTTTTTGGAACGCTTCATATCGACCAACTGTTAAACCACTCTTTGTGATTTGTGTGTGCTCTGAGCGTAAGAGCGATTGTACGTTGTGCCAGCTATGCATCTACAGGTAGATCAGCACATCCGATTTCTGCGATGTTTTTGTTTACTATGGTAGCTTCCCCTAGGCCCTATTACTTTCGCCTCTTACGATATGCTTTGTAGATCACAGTGTTACTATTCTTTGCTCCTCTTGTGAGCTGCGGCAACACACGGGTGGTAACCATATTTCAAAGACTGTCGTAGTAAATTACTTCCTCTCTATATTTAGATATTTTACTTTTGTTATTACCTATACTGTAGAATCTTCTCTGGATGCACCCTCATCCCTTTATGTTTATCCGTTCAGCTTTTCCCACCGGCCGGGAGAGATGTGCATTAATAGTCACTCTGGGATTCCGCTCGTCTGTGTTGCGTGCACGTCTGTCTCATCCAACGTGACTACGTCCGCATCACTACTTATACCAGAGTAGCTCTCCTTCGATCCCTACCCGCTTATCCAGACAAGAACCATTGTCTGTTTCCAGGGTCACCACGTGGAGGTGGGGTAGAATCTTAAATAGTGTCAGCTCACTATTCCTGGCTCGGTGTTGTCCCTTTGCGCCTTTGACCCCATAGTGTGTTGTGAAGGGTTGTTCCTGTTGACTAATTTATCATTCTCCCGCGGCTCAGGCTTCTGCAATCTTGAAATATGTGCATTTGAGTCTGCTTTCTAGCTTCACATGCGCAGGCAGTCGAGTCCCTGAGATCCATTCTATGGAGGTGTGCTCTGAGACTGCAGTGTCACGTTCTAATTCTGAAAACTGTGGCCTGCGATTTCTATTTAATGTATTTATGTTGTCGTGTTCTGTGTTATATCCTCCGTTTGATTTTCTCCGCATCATTTTTCTGGACGTCATGGAGTATAATATGGAATCTCTGACTTATTTGTGAATTAAGACTTACTCTCCTTATCACCCGTGTCCCTCGTTCTTCAGTCGACGAGTAATTTATATCCCCTAGTGAAGGATCATGGTTTCATGTAATCCAACCACAGATTGTATTTACACCAAACATTTTTTGGGCACAAGATGACTCCAAACTCAGGAATTTCCCAAGCACGCCATTAATATCTCAGCGCGTTATCAACTTTCCTATTTCCTATCTCAATCTGCTTCTTCTTCTTTGCGTTCGTTCTTTACGACCAATTTTATCACTCTTTGTGATATGTTTGATCTTTGCCAAGAACGTGTATACGTTGCACATTGGTTTGGTAGGCCCCTAAACGCATATAATTCTACACATTTAGGACATGTACATCCGATTTCAACCAAACCTCTTTAGTCGCCTTTTACGACATGCGTGGCAGGTAACAGTGATTCTATTCTTTACACCCCAAATTTGGGCCCCGGTAATCACTCGGGCGAATCTGCTTCTAATTTGATTTATTTTGTCTCCGTTTTTTGTACATTTAGGTTCGTATTTTTGATATCTAATCATTTTTGCCCGACCATCGAATTTTCTTCTCCGATTTAGCAAAGATCTGCCCTTGTGCGCATTGAGGTGTGACGATGATGATGATGATGATGATGGTAATAATGATGATGATGATAATTATGAGGATGATCATCATGATGATGATGATGTTGATGATGATGATGATGATGATGACGATGATGAAGACGACGATGAGGATGATGATAATGATGATAATGATGGTGGTGGGAATAATAAATTTGTTTAAAAGTTGTTTTTTCATAGCACTTCTAATGCTATATTAAAATGACTATTAAAGTTGTCTTTCAGTTCTAATTTGTAATTACTTGTTAGACTTATATCATAATCATTTCCCAGTAAGTAAAGGTAAGGTAAAGGAACCCTTTCATACCTCGTGGTATATAGGTCAATACAGTGTTAGACCTGTATTTTTCATTGACCGTCGGCACACGATGGGTGATGTGGTCAGCATCACGCCGGCCGCCTTTACTTTCCCAGAGCATGTCTGGTACCCAGTTGAGGCTGGGTCGACCTGAGAGCCGTCGCGGCGGGAAAAATTCCATGCGCACTGCAGGAGTTGAACCCAGACCACCAGCCTTGAGAAGCGAGTTCACTAACAACTACGCTACAGCGGCTCTCATTTCCCAGTACATCTCCATATTATTTAGTCACTCACAGTTTTAGAACCCTTGTTCTGTTCTCGTCTATCCAGGACCTGGAAGTGGTCTCAAACTAACATTAAATGTGGAGCAATATGACTACATCCCAAAAGCAGAAACTGCAGCTGGTGTTAAGTTGTTGTTGCATGATCGGGAAGAAATCCCTAGGGTTGCTGAACTAGGATTCGCTGTTGCAACTGGAACTCATACATTCGTTGGCGTACAGTTAATGGCGGTATGTATTGATTCTTTCATCTTTCTAGTTGGATGTTGTTAAATGTGTTATTGAGGAGCAATGACAATTGCGCAGATGATGCAGTTTATAATGTCGCTGGTGTTAAGTTGTTGTTGCATGATCGGGAAGAAATCCCTAGGGTTGCTGAACTAGGATTCGCTGTTGCAACTGGAACTCATACATTCGTTGGCGTACAGTTAATGGCGGTATGTATTGGATTCTTTCATCTTTTCTAGTTGGTTTGTTGTTAAAATTGGTGTTATTGATGAGTACATGGCAATTGTGTTTAAAATTGCAATGATGGATGTGGTGTTTATAATGGTGTTGTGATGATGGCATGTTGAGATGATGGTGTTGTTAAATGGGTTGTTGATGATGATTGATGTTGGTAATGGGTTGTGTTGATGCTGTCGTTGTTGATGATGTTGTTGATGTTGTTGTTGCTGATGTCGGTGATGTTGTTGTTGCTGATGTCGGTGTTGATGATGTTGTTGATGGTGTTATTGAAAATGTTGTTGATGATGTTGTTGGGGATGACGGAGTTGATGATGGTGTTGTTGATAGTGGATTGTTGATGACGATGGTGTTGATGATGGTGTTGCTTACAGGGAGTTGGTATTCTGCGAATAATTAAGATGTCTTTTAGATTATAAGGAGTAAGTAGCGATAAACAGGAACAGTTTTGAATATCTCGGCTCACTGCTAAAAAGATATGGAAATGGGATAAATTAAATTAAAATAAAACAAGAATATACCCTAACATATACTTAAAGTGATAGTTGAAGAAGTGTGGTCTGACGTGGGAGACGGTTGGTAGAAAGGCAACAGAACGTCAACAGTGGAAGTCTCTTGTGGAAGCCTTAAGTGTCAATCGGGGGGACATGAAGAGGATATAGAATAGATAGATATACTTAAAGAACTATAACACAAAAGTATGGTATATAACCAATAGGCAAACAAAGATCAGAATACTAAAGGCATGCACATTCGCAGTCGTAACTTATGGGTGTGAAGCATGGACATTTGCAATGGAAAAGATATGTGCTTTTGAATATAAATGTTACAGAAGAGTTTTCCGTATATCATGGACAAGATTTAGAAAATAGATATATTAAGAAAAGACCCAAAAATCAAGAAAACTGATGCTACAAATAAGATTGAGAAGACTGAAGTATTTGAACATATAAAAAGATATGAAGGGTTGGAGAAGATCATTATGGAAGAAGGTATCCCGGCAAAGATCAAAAGAGGAAAACTGCGGAGAAGTTTTATTCAAGAGTTAACTGATGATTTGAGCATGATGGGTACAGACGTGGGACATCTAGCCTATGGGAGAGAGAGCGAGAGGGAGAGGTAGAGAGGGAGAGAGAGCGAGAGAGAGAGAGCGAGAGAGAGATTCCGAAAAACTGTTAGGGTGGGAAAGCTCTGCTCATGGCAAGTTACTGGAATGTGAATATAAGTGATGAGTTGTACAGTCTTCTAGAACAGAACATCGAGAAAGAAGGCAAGAGGAAGACCACGAAAACGATGGTTAGATGACATAGCAGAATCCTGTGAAAAAACAAAAATAACAATCACCCAAGCCACCAGAACAGCACAAGACAAAAACAGAAAGCCACGACACTGGGCAACAACCCGGTAGCAGTGTGACGACAAAAGAAGAAGAAGAAAAAGTTATACAAACCCTCAGGAAACCATCTCACAATTTAACCAAACATGCTCTCACTGAAATCCATGAGAAAAGAAAAGGTTCGGAGATCATAGACATGGGCGTCCACATAAATCTTTTCATGGAGGGAAGGACAAAGAGAATTGAAAGATTAGTTAGTAGTTTACTAAGCGTAAATGAAGATCAGATTCACACACTGTTTTATCAAAAAATAAACTTTCCAGGGAAGAAGGACACTTGACCATCCCCCTTATCTTACTATATGACACCCATAGGCACAGAAATCCTGGTAGAGGGTAATTGAAGTGGATAAAGTGGATACAATTAGAAATGTTGGATAGTCGTGGATAGAGCTGAGGAAGATGACCAAGAAGAGAAAATGAAGAAGTGCTTCATCTGTATCCTTATTTTCCCCTGGAATCAAAAAGCTGAATAGCTGCAGTTGTAGTAGTGCTGGTAGTGGTAGTGGTGGTGGTAGTGGTAGACGTATACGTAGTGGTTGTGGTAATAGTAGCAGTAGTAGCTGTTGTAGTTTTTGTAGTAGTAGTAATTGTTCTAGTTGTAATAGTTGTGTTTGTAGTAGCAATAGCAGTAGTAGTAGTAGTAGTAGCAGAAGTAGTAGTAGTAGTAGTAGTAGTTGTAGTAGTTGTAGTAGCAGTAGCAGTAGTAGTAGTGGTAGTAATAGTAGGGGTAGTTGAAGGCGAGAACATGGGGTAAAGATTAGATACAGGACAGACGGTAATCTATTCAATCTTCGGAGGTTAAAAACTTCCACCAAAGTAAAAGAATCAACTACCTCAAAACTGTTGTTTGCTGACGACTGCGCTCTCGCTACCAACTCTGAGGAAGAAATGCAGACTTACATGGACAAGTTCTCAATGGCCTGTGATATGTTTGGCCTTACCATTAACACCAAGAAAACAGAGGTCATGTTCCAGCCCGCCCCTAGACAGGAGTACTACGATCCAGTCATCAACATTAAACACCAGCGTCTCCTGTCAGCGGACAACTTTGCCTGTCTTGGTAGCCTCCTATCCAGATCGGCAAACATTAGACTGTGAGTTCAACAATAGGATTATCCCAAGCCAGTGCTGCGTTCGGAAGGCTACGTGTCACTGTGTGTAGCGGAAGAGGATAAGCGTAGCCACAAAACTGAAAGTTTATCAAGTTTATCAGTTTATCGCAATCGAGACATAGACAGTGTATAGCAGACACGCAAGAAAACTAAACCACTTCCACACAAGCTGTCTAAGCAGAATACTAAAAATAAGCTGGCAGGACAAAATTACCGAAGTCCTCACAAGTGCAAAGATCCCAAGCGCCAACACCCTGTTGCAGAAGGCCCAAGTAAGATAACGTTGCTCGGATGCCTGAATAACGCATTCCCAAACAGTTGATGTATGGCGAACTTGAAGGGGCAGACGTTGTGCTGGTGGACAGAAAAATAGGTAAACACGTAAAACAAAGTACTACAGTTTTACAAAATACATAAACAGTGACGATAAACAGCAACGTTTCGACCAAAAGGCCTTTATCAAGCAAACAATACAAACAATACAACAATACAAGTTGTATTGTTTGTGATAAAACCTTTTGGTAAAACTGAGTACTTTGTTTTTACGTGTTTACCTATTTTTCCAAGTTTTACTGCAGTCTCCACCCTTTTTCGATAATGGACAGAAAAACAGCGATAAAGGATTGACTTCATTGCACCGGGTATCTTCATGTGGCTCCGTCCCTGTCGGCAAAGATGGCATGCCATCTGCCTAACATTGCACAAAGCGCGAATTCTATAGCTCCGGCAACAATAATAGGATCTCGTGACAAAATGCACATGTGTCTAGGAACGTATTCGAGCCCACTACCTTCAGTACGACAGGCAAACGACTTAACCACCTCGCCATATAATATAATATTTTGTATTGTACTTCATCCAACAGGTTAAGAATCTACCAAAACCACACGGGACATGTCTTAGTGAACCCTCGCCCTTTTTAGAAGTACTCCCCAACGCCTGTCAGCTGGCATGTATGACCAAGTTTGTGGATAGTTTATGTGGATGTAGGCATATATATATGCCTCACAACGAAGGTATGTTCTTGTCATTAGTACTATCATTATGTGACGTGTCGGTTGAGTTAGACTGTAACATCAATTCCCAACTTTTTCTTTTTCTTCTTCTTTTGTCGTCAAACTGTTACCAGGTTCTTGTCAGTGTCGTGGTTTTCTGTTTTTGTCTTGCGCTGTTCTGGTGGCTTGGGTGATAGTTATTTTTGCTTTTTTGGCAGGATTCTGCTATGCCATCTAACCATCATTTTCTTGGTCTTCCTCTCGCCTTCTTTCCTGATGTTCTGTTATAGAAGACTCTGTACACTGTGGAACTTGGATGCATTCTTATTAAGTGGCAGAATCACTTCATTCTTTGTTTCTCAAAGTAATTCAAGCAAGGCTCTGTGTCAACTTTCATTCGTACGCTACATGTTGGTAGCTCTGTGTTTGGTTTTACTGAAGAATGTTAAAAAGTCAAATTGGTGAAAGATTATGTTTGAGAACATGTTGGAGCTCAGCAAACGATTATTTTTTAAGAACTGTTTTCATACCACGTGGTATGTATATATAGGAAAATCATCATCATCATCATCAGGTGCTGTGCCGGCTGGCGTAGGCGATCATGGATGTCCATAAATCTCTGTCTTTGGTATTTACTATCATCTCAGATGTTGACGCTCTTTCGTGTCATGAAGTCAGGCTATCCAAAATGTTATCTCTCTGTCTTCCTCTGTCTCGTCTACCCTCGATTTTACCGGTTGTCACAATGTGTTCTAAACCTCCCCTCCTCATCACATGATCGAAAAATGCTGACTGCCTTTTCTTATCTCTCTCTCTCTTTAGCCTGTTACGCCCCTGGCGTTTAGGGCAACAACAAACGTACACCATTCTTCCCTGTTCATGGCCTTCCTCTGTATTGTGTTCCAGCTATGATTCATTTCCTTCAGCTCTTGCTCTATCGTTCTCCTCCAGGTTGTCTTGGGTCTTCCACGCTTTCGCCTACCCTCTGAGTCCATCTCAGTGCAGTTTTCGTGTCGGAGCCAGTCTCCATGCGCATCACATGTCCAATCCATCTCCAGCGTCGTCTTCGGATGATAGTGCCCATATTCTCTTGTTGGCATCGTGCAAGCAATTCTTGATTCGAGATAGTAGTCGGCCAGTACACGTCTAAGATTTTTCGCAGACAAGTTGTATGAAAGGCGGAGAGTCTGGACATATCCTGTTCTGTCATTCTCCAGCATTCCGATCCGTACAGCAAAGTTGACAGCACACAGCTGTTATAGATACTAGTCTTGGTTCTGATGCTGTATTGGGCAGATTTCCAGGCGGTCTGAAGGGTCATGAATGCACTGCGTGCTTTACTCAGTCTGTTTTTAATGTCAGATCCAGCGCCTCCTTCATTGCTAATAACACTTCAAGGTATGTGAAAGCGGTTGTATCTCGGAGGGTTTTACCTTCTAGTTTGACTGGTGCTGGGGTTGCTATGTTCAGAGTCATTACTTCAGTTTTCTTCTGATTTATTTTCAGCCCAACCATCTCACTATATTGGTTAAGGCGGCAGGTCTTTTCCTGGATATCTCTATGTGTATGAGATAGGAGTGCGATGTCATCTGCAAAATCTAGGTCTTCCAGAGTGGTTGTGAGCGTCCATCTAATACCTCTTGCCTTATCTTCCGTTGTTTTACGCATCACCCAATCTATGACAGTGTTGAATAATAGGGCTGACATAACACATCCTTGTCGCACGCCTGTTTTTACTTCAAACTTTAGTTCTGAAGTTTCAACACTGCATGCAAACTTGCTGTAGCAGCTTTTATAATATTTATAAAACACAGTGGGATTCCATACCATCTTAAGATACGCCATAGACTTTCGCGGTGTATGCTATCAAAAGCCTTTTCAAAATCTACAAAGTTGATATAGAGTTTGCTTTGCCATTCTGTGCATTGTTCTATGATATTTCTAAGAGCAAATATTTGGCCTATACAGCTCCGTCCTCTGCGAAATCCTGCTTGTTCCTTTCTCAGTTTCTTATCCACAGCGTCAGTAATACGTTGTACGATGATTTTGCTTAAGATTTTACTTGGGACAGAAAGCAGTGTTATTCCACGCCAATTATTACAATCGGCAAGGGAGCCCTTTTTGGGTATCTTGATGATGACTCCTCTGTTCCATGCATCAGGTATTATTTGGGCATTCCATATAGTAGTAAACAAGGGTTGCAATATATTAGCTGCAAGTTCTGGGTCTATTTTGAATAGTTCTGCGTTTAAGTTATCATTCCCTGGTGCCTTGTTATTCTTAAGAGATTTAATTGCTGTAATGATCTCATCCTGGCTGGGTGTTTCAATGCCAATTTCTAACTCCTCTGTTGGTTCTGGTATGTCTGCTACTACCGTTGGAGGTGGTCTGTTTAGCAATTCTTTAAAATGCTCTGTCCATCGTATTTCTTGTTCCTTTTCCGTTGTCAATAGTATTCCATTCTTATCCTTTATGATAGTATTTGATCTTCTGTAATGTTTCCCGCTTATTAGCTTTGTAATTTTGTACACTGTTCCCTGATCACACTTTTTGCTGCTTCTTCTGCCTGTACTGCCAGGTCTTCAACATACATTCTTTTGTCGGCTCTCACAGCCCGTTTGATTTCTTTACTTGCGCTTTTGTACTGTTCTTGGTATCTTGCTTTCAGTCTTTCGGACTTTGCTTCTAACAATTTCTTTTTAATATTCTTCGGCTGTCTATTATTTTCCATGTTGTTGGTGTTATCCATTCTTTTCTTTTCTTTGTGCGGTACCCTAGACATGTTTCACTGCTCTTGCTATATATAGATGCTATGTTGTCCCATGTTCTATCTATGTTGTCAGTTTCATCCGTAGTTTCATTACTTTCTAGGACTTGGAATCTGTTCTTTATCTGCATTATAAACTTATCCCTTACTTCCGTGTCTTTTAGTCTATCCACATCGAACCTCTTTTGGAAGTTTTTCTGTTGTCCTGTTTTTCTTAGTTTAAGTTTGACATAAGCTGTGACTAGGTGGTGGTCACTACCAACATCTGCACCTCTCTTGACTACAACATCTAGCAGCGAGCGTCTCCAGGGTCCATTGATCATTATATGGTCTATTTGGTTTTTATCTCTGCCATTAGGGAATACCATGTTAATTTGTGGATATCTAAATGTTGAAATAGGGTTCCTCCTATAACGAGATTGTTCATGCTGCAGAAGTTTACTAAACGTTCGAACGAAAATGGGGAACGTTTAGCCTTTTCTTATATTGATGACAAACTATCTCTATGTCTTGATCTCATTCAACACCTTCACATTAATCATTTTAGCAGTCCATGGATTCTCATCATTCTTCTGTAAAACCACATCTCTGTAGCCCTTTCAGGTTTTTCGATCTGTTTGTTTATTGTCCATGACTCGCATCTTTATGTCAGTATTGGTTCTATGTAGCACTGAATAAATCTCATTCTGATCTCAGTTAACAATGACATATAGGAAAATACTGTGTTTTATTGTTTGTTAAGCCCGTCTGCCCAGCGTGTTCGTAGCGCGTTGGACTACGGGTGACTATCCCTCTGTGTGTACGGGTTCAATTCCGCGGGATGGCAGAAAAAGCCACAGATTCCCCAAATTTACGGTGTTCGTGGCACCGAACCGAAGGTTACGATGTCCATGGCACCGAGCCGAAGAGCTGAAAAGCTCAAGTGCTTCTGGATCGGGAAAAAAAAATATTGTTTGTAATACAGTTCAAGGAACAAATCTGCTTCCAAACTCTACGCCGTTTGATTTGAACCAGACACTCTTGTGTTGGCGTCAAACTCACTACCGCTTAAACCACATACGTCCACATTATGTCTTATTAGACAGTTCACATTCAGATCCACGCTATCGTTTCTGCAAACTATCTCCTACTCAGGGTTTTGATTTGATGGTTTGCTAGACAGTTCAGATTCATATATATATATACATAGTCATCATTTTTTGGGGCATGTGATGAGGAGGGGAGGTTTGGAACACATTGTAACAACTGACAAAATCGAGGGTAGACGAGATAGAGGAAGACAGAGAGATAACATTTTGGATAGCCTGACTTCATGGCACAGTAGAGCGTCAACATCTGAATTGATAGTAAACACCAAAGACAGAGATTTGTGGAGAGCCATGATCGTCTACGCCAGCCGGCACCTGATGATGATATATATATATATATACATATATACAGTGGCGGCTCGTGATCGTTTTTATAGGTGGGGCCAGACACACATTTTCGGAAAAATCATGGTTTTGGGTTAGATTATATTTTAGACCATTACATAATAAATACACGTTACACATTATTTGTGGTGGGACCCGGCCCTACTGGCCCTTAATGACGAGCCGCCACTGTATATCTATATATATATATATATATATATGATACCGTTACTGCAAACAATCCCCGCACAGAGCTTGAGTTCATCGCTTGCTAAACGATTGATATTCAGAGCTATGCGATCGCTTCCATGCACAAACAGTTCTCTATTCAGAGGTGTGAGTCAATCAAGATATAACAAATCAGGAATCTCATTTCCCACTCACGACCTAGAAACTAAAAGGGAAAAAAGCACTAACACTGGTGATAATTACACTGATTTGCATCATGCAACACCCATCTAAAGTGCCGATGCTGACTGAAACAAACAAAGAACCACACGTGCGGACGTAACTGATTTGAAATGCCGTCTCCCTGTGTCTACACCGCTGTATTGTTTTCGCATATTAATAAATATTATACGAGTATTGTGTCGTCTAGTCTGATTATGTTGTCTTTGTTTGACATTTTCCTCTAAGTGTGAGTACTCCATTAGCACAATTATTTTGGTGGAAGATAAATGCGTTCTTTTATCTGAGAATACAATAAACTAGTGATGTCCTTTGTTGTTGGTAACTTGTTTCATCCTCTCTGTTTTTTCTTATTTTTAAACCAGAGTTGGGGCAGGACGGAGGGGAAGGGGGAGTGTTCCTTGTTTACTGTATCAGCTTTTGATAATATCTCCAGTTGTGTGTTGTATCATTCTATGTATCTCTCTAGTTGTGTGTTGTATCATTCTATGTATCTCTCTAGTTGTGTATTGTATCATTCTATGTATCTTTTAGTTGCGTTGTCTATCAATCTATGTAGCTCTTCAGTTGTGTGTTGTATCATTCTATGTATCTCTCTAGTTGTGTGTTGTATCATTCTATGTATCTCTCTAGTTGTGTGTTGTATCATTCTATGTATCTCTCTAGTTGTGTATTGTATCATTCTATGTATCTCTCTAGTTGCGTTGTCTATCAATCTATGTAGCTCTTCAGTTGTGTGTTGTATCATTCTATGTATCTCTCTAGTTGTGTGTTGTATCATTCTATGTATCTCTCTAGTTGTGTGTTGTATCATTCTATGTATCTCTCTAGTTGTGTATTGTATCATTCTATGTATCTCTCTAGTTGCGTTGTCTATCAATCTATGTAGCTCTTCAGTTGTGTGTTGTATCATTCTATGTATCTCTCTAGTTGTGTGTTGTCTATCAATCTCTCTCTCTCTCGCGCGATCGTTCTTAAGCCGTTTTTATCATTCTATTGTGATATATAAACAGCCAAACATCAAGAACGGATGTACCTGCACAACCTTCAGTACCTATTGAAGCTCAAGTGCTTATCCTTCGGTGGTGTGTTCAGTTTCAACCAGAGTTTCAACTGGGTTAGCCTTTTGCTGTCCCCCGGTCAAAACCCACAAGGCAGCAGGTTGCTTTTTTCCTTCAGGGCAGCGACCCGTAGACGACCTGTCCTCCCGGGCTGATGAGCGTCATCTGCCCAGGTCTATCAGTCTATGGAGCTCTCCAGTTGTGTAGTCTATCAGTCTATGTAGCTCTTCAGTTGTGTAGTCTAGCAGTCTATGTAGCTCTCCAGTTGTGTAGTCTATCAGTCTATGTAGCTCTTCAGTTGTGTAGTCTAGCAGTCTATGTAGCTCTCCAGTTGTGTAGTCTATCAGTCTATGTAGCTCTTCAGTTGTGTAGTCTATCAGTCTATGTAGCTCTTCAGTTGTGTAGTATATCAGTCTATGTAGCTCTCCAGTTGTGTAGTCTATCAGTCTATGTAGCTCTTCAGTTGTGTAGTCTATCCGTCTGTGTAGCTCTCCAGTTGTGTAGTCTATCCGTCTATGTAGCTCTCCAGTTGTGTAGTCTATCAGTCTATGTAGCTCTCTAGTTGTGTAATCTATCAGTCTATGTAGCTCTTCAGTTGTGTAGTCTAGCAGTCTATGTAGCTCTTCAGTCGTGTAGTCTATCAGTCTATGTAGCTCTTCAGTCGTGTAGTATATCAGTCTATGTAGCTCTTCAGTCGTGTAGTATATCAGTCTATGTAGCTCTCCAGTTGTGTAGTCTATCAGTCTATGTAGCTCTTCAGTTGTGTAGTCTATCCGTCTATGTAGCTCTCCAGTTGTGTAGTCTATCAGTCTATGTAGCTCTCTAGTTATGTAATCTATCAGTCTATGTAGCTCTTCAGTTGTGTAGTCTAGCAGTCTATGTAGCTCTTCAGTCGTGTAGTCTATCAGTCTATGTAGCTCTTCAGTCGTGTAGTATATCAGTCTATGTAGCTCTTCAGTCGTGTAGTATATCAGTCTATGTAGCTCTTCAGTCGTGTAGTATATCAGTCTATGTAGCTCTTCAGTCGTGTAGTATATCAGTCTATGTAGCTCTCCAGTTGTGTAGTCTATCAGTCTATGTAGCTCTCCAGTTGTGTAGTCTATCAGTCTATGTAGCTCTCCAGTTGTGTAGTCTATCAGTCTATGTAGCTCTTCAGTTGTGTAGTCTAGCAGTCTATGGAGCTCTCCAGTTGTGTAGTCTATCAGTCTATGTAGCTCTCCAGTTGTGTAGTCTATCAGTCTATGTAGCTCTCAGTTGTGTAGTATATCAGTCTATGTAGCTCTTCAGTTGTATAGTCTATCAGTCTATGTAGCTCTCCAGTTGTGTAGTCTATCAGTCTATGTAGCTCTCCAGTTGTGTAGTCTATCAGTCTATGTAGCTCTTCAGTTGTGTAGTCTAGCAGTCTATGGAGCTCTCCAGTTGTGTAGTCTATCAGTCTATGTAGCTCTCCAGTTGTGTAGTCTATCAGTCTATGTAGCTCTTCAGTTGTGTAGTCTAGCAGTCTATGTAGCTCTCCAGTTGTGTAGTCTAGCAGTCTATGTAGCTCTCCAGTTGTGTAGTCTAGCAGTCTATGTAGCTCTTCAGTTGTGTAGTCTATCAGTCTATGTAGCTCTCCAGTTGTGTAGTCTAGCAGTCTATGTAGCTCTTCAGTTGTGTAGTCTATCAGTCTATGTAGCTCTTCAGTTGTGTAGTCTAGCAGTCTATGTAGCTCTCCAGTTGTGTAGTCTAGCAGTCTATGTAGCTCTCCAGCTGTGTAGTCTAGCAGTCTATGTAGCTATTCATTTGTGTTATATTAACCCTTTAATCCATATAAGCCTATATACTGTCACATTGCAGTATACTAGCTCATTCAGTATAGATTACACTATAAATGCATCCGATGTAAACAAAAAAGAAAAAATAAGGTATGAAATGGTTAATCGAATAACTCCCCAGTCTTCTCTGTTTAAGTCTAAGCACCCTGTTTAATTCAGTGTGTTTGTGTTGCTGTATGTCTCTTTGATTATTTCAATCATTGTTGATCTCTTTCTCTCTCTCTTTATTTCTCTCTTTCTCTTCATCTCACTCTCTTACACTTCTTCTTTTCCCTCTTGGTTCGACTTGGAATATGCTCTTATTATTTTATGTCATAGTTTGCAGCGTCGATGGGATGGTAGATATTTTTGGTTCGATCCATCCGTTATCAGCTTTGAATTTTTTTTTTAAAGGGTTGTGAATTCCTTCTTTAATTCTAACGCGTTTAGCTAGACAGCGGCAATGCAGCATATTGCGTCTGTATTTTTTTTTTATTAATAGAAAACAAAAGGTTGTTACTGTCTGTAGTACCGCTTTTTAGGGCGGTGTAGAACAGGTGGGACGCGAGATTGAGGAATGTAATGGCTGCATGACTAGTGTAGTCGCCACGAAGCTATTGAGGTTAGGAATTTTCATTTATGCTCACAACAGAAAAAAATCCTTGCCCTTACCGTGAATTAAACACAGGTCTCCCGCATTGGTGCCGCCCTTTAATCCATTCGGACAGACGCTCCTGCATATTTTAATTGACCGCTTATATATGCTGGTTTTGAAGGCTCGTTCAACAGAAAAAGCTACACTTGCAATTAACAATGATGTATTAGGAAATGCAACATTTGATGACAAAATGCGCCCCATGTATGTAGTCTTTCTTATTCTTCTTCTTTGCGTTCGTTCTTTACAACCAATTTTAATCACTCTTTGTGATATGTTTGATCTTTGCCAAGAACGTGTATACGTTGCACGTTGGTTTGTAGGCCCCATAGACACCTACATGTTTAGGACACATGCATCCGATTTCAGCTAAACCTCCTTAGTCGCCTCTTACGACATGCGTGGCAGGTAACAGTGGTTCTATTCTTTACACCCCAAATTTGGGCCCCGGTAACCACTAAAGCGATATGCTGGTTTTGAAGGCTCGTTCAACAGAAAAGGCTACACTTGCAATTATCAATGATGTATTAGGAAATGCAACATTTGATGACAAAATGCGCCCCATTTATGTGCATGTCTTTCTTCTTCTACTTCCACCACTTTCTTCTTTATAGAAGTGTTGGGTGTGAGAGGATGCTGTGATTGCGTGTGTGCTTGTTCTGGGTACTTTGTAAGCTGTTATTCATTTTCTTAATGATGTTTTTGATGCCATCTTTTGTAAAGTCTTTGACTTGATTTAGTTAATGTTTGTCGATGAAGATGGTTTTAATTGGTAATACCGCTCAGTGGTTACCGAGACCCAAATTTGGGGTGGTTTTTTGTGTTTTTCTTTTCCGATCCAGAAGCACTTGAGCTTTTTCAGCTCTTCGGCTCGGTGCCATGGACATCGTAACCCTTCGGTTCGGTGCCACGAACACCGTAAATCTGGGAATCTGTGGCTTTTTCTGCCATCCCGCGGAATTGAACCCGCACACAGAGGGATAGTCACCCGTAGTCCAGCGCTACGAACACGCTGGGCAGACGGGCAAATTTGGGGTGTAAAGAATAGAACCACTGCTACCTGCCACGCATTGCGTAAGAGGCGAGTAAGGAGGCTTGGCTGAAATCGGATGCACGTGTCCTAAACGTGAGAAGTCTATGCGTTTAGGGGCCTACCAAACCAATGTGCAACGTATACACGTTCTTGGCAAAGATCAAACATATCACAAAGAGTGATTAAAATTGGTGGTAAAGAACGAACACAAAGAAGAAGAATTGGTACTGCTTCCTCTCTGGTGGATGTACGAGAGGAAGCAGTACCTTCGGTTCTTACTTACTTCGGTTTTGTCTATGTTATATTCTCATGTTGTAGTCATCGCATGTTAACTGGAGTGTTAGTCTATGATAGTATTATAGAAAACGATCTCAAATATAAAGAAAAGTTGGTGTCATCCTAACAAAGAAATACAAACAACCGGATAACTGCAACACAAGGGTCAGCGCAAGAACAACTAATCACAGCAACAACTTTACATACAGAAAAGCAAATCCTAACGACACTACAAAATGAAATTTGACTCAACAGATGGGCCTTGGGAGACACAGGAAGAGAGGTTTACATAAACATGGCCAACCCTAACCTTAATGACAATATCAACCACCTTGCAAGGAGAGATCAGAACACAATTTTTATACTCCGAACCCAAGACTTAATAAACACATGAACAGAATTCACTCACAACACACTCTATGGTGCCAACCGTTTGTACAATATCATGAAACCGTTAACCACCACCTCATTAGGTGCCAAACGCTAGAGGATGTCAGGAAGATCCTCCTTCCTCCAAGGCCAGATAAATAAAACACATTATACAGGACCAAAAACAACTTACAAACACATGCAGATTTTTTTTTTTCCGATCCAGAAGCACTTGAGATTTTTTCAGCTCTTCGGCTCGGTGCCATGGACATCGTAACCCTTCGGTTCGGTGCCACGAACACCGTAAATCTGGGGAATATGTGGCTTTTCTGCCATCCCGCGGAATTGAACCCACACACAAGAGGATAGTCACCCGTAGTCCAACGCGCTACGAACACGCTGGGCAGACGGGCAACACATGCAGATACCGCTACATAACATTGGATCGAAGAACAAGAACTCAAGTGCCGCTGGATCAATGAAGAAGAAAAAGACAAGAACTACAAGTTGTTCTTCTCTATCATATAAGAACTGATTGGGCATATGGAGGATGTCAGAGATGACTCATGTCATCTTTCTCTTGTCACAGTGTTTACTTTTTGATCCCTTCTCATAAAAGAGTACTGAAATAAGCTAATAATGTTTAAAACATAGGTTCTCAAAGTGGACAGTACCCCCCAGTGGGCGCTGAAGCCTTCTAGGGGGAGGTGTGGCGTAGTGGGTTCAGAAGCATTTGGGGGCGTTCAGTCGATTAGTAGTCGGTCGCTCCTTAAGAAAGAAATTAATAATATATATTTTAAAATAAATTATTTTCGGGATTTTGCGATTGAATAATCATTTTAAATTTAAATTCTGCATTTTAATTAATCTTATGCCCGTCTTACACGATCCATTTGCCCGTCTGCCCAGCGTGTTCGTAGCGCGTTGGACTTCGGGTGACTATCCCTCTGTGTGTACGGGTTCAATTCCGTGGGATGGCAGAAAAAGCCACAGATTTCCCAGATTTACGGTGTTCGTGGCACCGAACCGAAGGGTTACGATGTCCATGGCACCGAGCCGAAGAGCTGAAAAGCTCAAGTGCTTCTGGAAAAAAAAAAAAAAAAACACGATCCATTTTTTCATCACTTTTCTATTTCATGCATATAATCATTTTTAAATTGACCATGTATGACAGAAATATTTATATATATATATAAATTTTCTATGTCAAAGAGAAAATAGAGCATGGTATATATTGGACAGGGGGTTGACAAACTGTTATAATGGAGAGAGGGGCGTTACAAAGTTTATGTCGTGCAAAGTGGACGGTGGGCCAAAATGTTTGGGAACCTACAGCTTAAACGACTCAAAAATTTGATCCCAACAGGCATGTCAAAGTGACCTGTGTCATTACATGACCAGGACTATAGCTAGGAGTGAAACGGGGACAAAGTACAGACGAACTTATTAAGACATTAATTAATTAAGGTTACTGCGTACACAATCCCGTTGACGTAGTCATGTCGCTAGAGTGCACCTATAGTCAGATTATTGTATAGTCAAATGACGGGGTCTCAATGGCCCAAATTGGTTGAGTCATTACCTATCTTACTGAAGGTTGTGGCTTCGAATCCGGGCCAAAACACATGTGCAATTTTTTTGGAGATCTTATGATTGTTGCAGGAGCAACGGAGTTTGTGCTTTTTGCAATGCTCTTGGCATATGGTATTCCATCTCTGCCAACAGGGGCGGAGCCATATGGGGAAACCCGGCGCAATGAAGTCAATCCTTCGCTTTTGGGGGTCGTTGGATTATAGTACTAATATACAGCAACGTTTCGACCATATGGTTTTTGTCAGGTAAAGCATACAGAGCTGACGTGAAAGCGAAGTAATGTAACCTGAAAAGTACAAAAACAGAACTCTAAGTACTTGACAACGGTCATCTATTCAGCTTTTTCGTGGTCTTCCTCTCGATTTCTCTCGTGCCCATCACGATCAGACGTAGTACTTTTTTATTTTGTCGTCACACTGTGACGCGATCACGATCAGACGTAGTCCATTCTTTTTTTGTCGTCACACTGTGACGTGATCACGATCAGACGAAGTTCATGTTTATTCTTTCGTTGTCACACTATGACGCGATCACTATCAGACGAAGCTCATTGAAAATAATTAATTCCTACACATTTTCCCGCTTCTAAAAATGACATCTATAACCCTGGCCTTATTTTTGTGCTATAAGAAAGAGATTGCCTTACAAAAAATGAAACAACTAAAAACATTATGGAATGGAACTGATAAGAAAACAAAGATCAGAATACTAAGAGCATGCATATTCCCAGTGGCAACGTATTGGTGTTGAGTATGGATATTTAATAAGTCAGTGGAAAAACATATATGTGCTTTTGAATATAAGTATTACAGAAGAGTTATCTGTATATCATGGACAGAGAAGAGAACAAATAGATATATCCAGAAAGAACTCAAAATCAAATAAAATTGGCTGGTGTTTCAAATAAAAATGAGAACATTGAAGTATTATTGACATTAAAAGAGACACGAAGGTTTGGAGAAAACCATCATGGAAGGAAGCATCCTGGAAAAGAGGAGAAGAGGACTACCATGGAAAAAATCAATTCATGATGTAATTAATGGTTTGAGCATGGCGGCTGCAGATGTGAGACATCTAGCCTATGAGAGAGAGAAATTTCGAAAGACTGTTGGGGTGGAAAAGTTCTGCTCATGACAAACTATTTTATGAGCCCACTGTGACACATGATGATGGTGACAATAACTATTAGATCATTGTTAGCCAATTTACTATTTGTTTTGGTTTTTTTTTCCTCCACAGGTAACCCTGTAGTCTGCTCACTTGAAGGGTATATTAGCTGCTTAGGACATGGCATGGGTAAGTCGCTTATTTGGAAAGGATTTTTAAAGTTGTATTGTTGATAAATGAATATTTGTTGTGTTTAAGTGAAATTGTTGGTAAATAGATATTTGTTATGTTTAAGTGAAATTGTTGGTAAATTAATATTTGTTGTGTTTAAATGAAATTGTTGGTAAATAGATATGTGTTGTGTTTAAGTGAAATTGTTGGTAAATAGATATTTGTTATGTTTAAGTGAAATTGTTGGTAAATAGATATTTGTTGTGTTTAAGTGAAATTGTTGATAAATAGATATTTGTTGTGTTTAAGTGAAATTGTTGGTAAATAGATATTTGTTGTGTTTAAGTGAAATTGTTGGTAAATAGATATTTGTTGTGTTTAAGTGAATTGTTGGTAAATAGATATTTGTTGTGTTTAAGTGAAATTGTTGGTAAATAGATATTTGTTGTGTTTAAGTGAAATTGTTGGTAAATAGATATTTGTTGTGTTTAAGTGAAATTGTTGGTAAATAGATATTTGTTGTGTTTAAGTGAAATTGTTGGTAAATAGATATTTGTTATGTTTAAGTGAAATTGTTGGTAAATAGATATTTGTTGTGTTTAAGTGAAATTGTTGATAAATAGATATTTGTTGTGTTTAAGTGAAATTGTTGGTAAATAGATATTTGTTATGTTTAAGTGAAATTGTTGGTAAATAGATATTGTTGTGTTTAAGTGACATTGTTGATAAATAGATATTTGTTGTGTTTTAAGTGAAATTGTTGGTAAATAGATATTTGTTTGTTATAAGTGAAATTGTTGATAAATGAATATTTGTTGTGTTTAAGTGAAATTGTTGGTAAATAGATATTTGTTGTGTTTATTAAGTGAAATTGTTGGTAAATAGATATTTGTTGTGTTTAAGTGAAATTGTTGGTAAATAGATATTGTTGTGTTTAAGTGAAATTGTTGGTAAATAGATATTTGTTGTGTTTAAGTGAAATTGTTGGTAAATAGATATTTGTTGTGTTTAAGTGAATTGTTGGTAAATAGATATGTGTTGTGTTTAAGTGAAATTGTTGGTAAATAGATATTTGTTGTGTTTAAGTGAAATTGTTGGTAAATAGATATTTGTTGTGTTTAAGTGACATTATTGATAAATAGATATTTGTTGTGTTTAAGTGACATTATTGATAAATAGATATTTGTTGTGTTTAAGTGACATTATTGATAAATAGATATTTGTTGTGTTTAAGTGAAATTGTGTTCTATGGCTCGGAAACATGTAAGATAACACAAGAAACAACAAACAAAACTACAGACCTTCATAAATGGATGTTTACGTAGAATATGGAGCATAGGTTCCCAAAGTCGGCGTCCCCTCCCCCAGTGGCCGCTGAAGTCTTCTAGGGAGGGGAGGCGATCGTAGGTTCTGAAGCACTGGGAGGGTGAGTTCAGGCGATCTAGGGTCGGGGGCTCCATATAGAAGAAATTAATAATATATATTTTTAAAATAAATTATTTTCATGATTATGCGATTGAATAACTGTGTTCAAGATGAAGCACATATTGACCACTACTTTTTCAATAATTTAGCGGTATAAGTAGTATTGTATCATTATTTGCTATGTACGTTGAAAATATCACTGCTTGAACGCGGAAAACTGTTATAACAGTAAGGGGGAGGAGTTACAACATTTATGTCTTGCAAAGTGGACAATGGCCCGAAAAAGTTTCGGAACTTTTGATTTAGAGGAACTGAGATGTTATGATAAGATTACCCACGATGAACTTAGAGAAAGAACTAACCAGATACCAATGGAGAAAGCGCTAACAAAAAGACGCTGGCGATGGATTGAGAATAGCGATCGGAAGCATTGCAAGACAGGCACTGTTTTAGAATCCGCAGAGAAAGCGGAGTAAGGGAGGCCTAGACATACATGGATAAGAGAGCTGGAGGCTGATATTAAAAGGATAGGTAAAACGTGGAAAGAATTGGAAGGGATGATAGGAGAGAAGAAGAGGTGGAAGAAGTTTGTTGAGGACCTGTGCTCCGTTGGGAGTTGAAGGTGAAGAAGAAGAAGCGATATTGTTGGTAAGGGAATAATTGTGTATAAGCGATATTGTTGGATTTTGCAGATGATATTGCCTTGTTAAGTAGAAACAACCAAGATATGCAAAGAAAAACAGACAACTTGTCATCTATAGCATCAAAAGTTGGACTTCAGATAAGCTATGAAAAAACAAATATAATGAAGACACATATGGCAAGTAAGCAGATATCACACTGGAATCTAAAATGATAAAAATAACAGAGCAGTTCCCCTATTTGGGTAGCAATTTTGATTGCACAGGAAATGTTAAAAAGAAATTATGATACGAATTGGCAAAGCAACATCAGCTTTTAAAAGTCTAAATAAAATATGGAACTGCAAATTATATAGTATTAAACTAAATTACGAATTTTCAATTCAAATGTTGTATCAATCCTAACATATGCCAGCGAGAGTTGGAAAATGACTAAAGATATAGAAAGCAAGTTGAATGCATTTGAAAATAGATGTTGCGAAAAATAATGAATATAAAATGGAACGAATTCAGAGAAGTGATGAAATCAGAGACATGTCTGGTCAACCACTAGTGACAACTGTTATAAGAAAGAGAAGATGGAGATATGTTGGGCACACCTTGAAGAGAAATGATCAAACGAATATCAAAGCAGGCATTGAAGTGGGATCTCAAAGGGTTCAAGAAAGAGGTCAGACCAGTGAGGACTCTCTGAAGACGTCGAATCTTGCTGAGAGAGGCAGGAAATTCTGGTCTCAGTTCCATGGAGGAGATTGAGCTTGAGTCTGCCCACGATAGAGTGGGTATGAGAAATTACTTGCAGGCCCTCATAGATAATCGTCAATACGTGTATATGAGAGGAATTTTATTATTATATTATTATTAAGCGATATGCATTGCTAAGAGGATAATTGTTTGTGTTTAAGCGATGATTGTTGGTAAGTGGATAATTGTTATAGATTGTTGAAGGATATTCGCTAGTAAGGGAACGGTCAATTGACGTCATTAGTAAATAGCTTTTTGTTGTGTTTAAGCACAGCTAAACTATAAACTCATAGGGCCTGCGGACTCAGGTAAAAATTATGGGAAATCAGACCACAACTGGCCACGTGACCTCGAATTCCAGTATTGTTGTATATAGACGAATTCATTTTAAAATCAACACAAAATGCTAAATCAAAGTTATATTATGCAACAAGTTAAGTTTAACAATAAGGAATATCAATATTATGAATATTTTTCATCAATAAATAATCAAAGACTTGAGTAAAATTGCAAAAAAAAAACTTGCAATGTTCTATCAAACATATATAAATTCCAAAAGCATTTGAAGAAAAGAATCCCCGGTAAGGCCAAGTATTACTTTTTTTTCTGTTCGGAGCATAAATAAAAAAATCCTAACCTGAACAGTCTCACGTTGACTACACTAGCTATACGGTCATTATTTCTCTAGCTCCTATCCCTTCTGTCCTACATCCCTATAAATTGGTATTGCAAGCAGTAAATACTGGTTTTTTTAGTTTTGGTTTTTTTCTAAGTAGCTGCAAATTGCATGTTAACCTTATGTTTGAAATATGTCAATATGTGAACTATGTAGTGCAGACTTTTATGTTCAGACTCTGGATATTTCATGTTAAAATACAAAGTTAAACCCTTTCACTGTGTAATTATTTCTTCGAACGCACATTAACTGATTGATTAATTAATTAATTGATTTATTGATTGATCGATTGATTGATTGGCTGATTAATTGATTAATTGATTGATTGCTTGATTGATTGCTTGACTGATTAATTGATTGATTGAATGATTGATTGATTGATTGATATGACCATTATCATTGCACTTTAATGAGTAACTATGTGTGCTCCGATCTCTTTCTTACACAGGAATATTTCAGCTACAGTGCACGAGCTCCGTAGCAGTGGCGAGGGTCCCATGTGTATTTTCGAAGATGGTGAAGATATGTTTTTAGGAATATTTCTACTGAATTTTGCCCGGGCAGTTAGTAATGTTTTTCAGCCTGCTCTTCTCGATTTTGAACTGCCTAGGGTGCTTTTACGTGCTCAAATTGAACACGGGACCTACGTTTTATCGTCCGTCTCCGATAGAACTAGAAAATCAGTTTCACCTACATTGAGATCATTGATCTCTGGAAAAATATTCAGATGGCTCCACGAGGGTAGCGAACCTGGTACCTTTGGCACGAGAGAAGACCACCTAATCTCTACGCCACAAAGATCCTGTGACAACAGAAGTTAATACAGTGTAGCAAAGAAGAATAGATATAATTAATGAGTTTCTTTGTTGTTTTAACTGTTCGTTTTGTTTCTGTCTGCCTGCCTGCATGTGAGTTTTTCTCGTCTATACATAATGGCATGCCACTTGGATAAACATTGTTCCATGTGGGACCTTTGAAATGAGTTCTGGGTAGTAGGACTTGAGTGCACTGATCGTTGGAGGGATATATGGGTATTTGTGTGAAGAGTGTAAACAGGGGCGTATTTAAGGGGGGAAACTAGGGCTTTCGACTCCAGGGTATTAATTTGTGTGTTAGTAAGGGAGTAGTTCATTATATTGAGATATGGAGGAGTGGTGGTATACATGTGGGAATTGTGGTAGCATAAATATAAATACAATTCATAGTTTATATAATGAAAGTGGGAAGAATATGATGCAGGTAACGAGAATGGAATGACAGATAGGCGTATCGTTTTGCTGTAGTCTGATTGATTGATCAATGGTTCGATTACAGTAGAAGTGGTTTACCGTGTTTGAGTGCCTAGTGTGTACACAAACGTGAGTAATATGGGTATCGGTAAGCACTTTACCAGCCCCCTATATTAAAGAAGCTCACCGGGGGACTGCCTAGAGTAGTTGATAGTAGCTCGCCCTGCTACTGTGAGACGCCTCATAGCTCGGGTTCGAACCTACTGTCCGGCATTTGTTCGAGTCCCCTGGTCTTACTCAGGACGATAACGTACCTCTGAAGTCGGAGAAAATCTGCCTGTATGACGAGGGAATACTAATTACGAGTACATTGAGCACAGGCTGCCAGTGTAAGAAATTGGAAAGAAATGGAGTTTTCACGCAAAAATCAGTTTCAGAGATGAAACTTCGTCTGAGTTGAAAGCGGACGAAAAAAAAAAAAAAAAAGAAGCTCACCGCATCCTCGTTATAGATAAGAAATCCATCACGATATTCACTTATTTGATTGAACAGAAAAACAAAGACAAGAAAAACATGTATTTTTGTTCTTAAAAATAATTGTGTTCATTCTCTGTGTGTTGCTGGTGCTCACATGGGGAGTAAAGAATAGTAACTCTGCGACCTGCAGGGCATGTCGTTTGACGACTGAGAAGAGCCTGGAAGTCCTAAAAAAACTCTAAATGGACCACAATGTTCCAAACTGAGTTTTGCCAGTTTGCTCTATGGATCTGGAGTGTTGGAGGATGACCAAAGGAGATACTAGCAGGCTGTCATTTTCCACCACTCTTGTCTTCGCAGAATCTTGGAAATCTTTTGGCCAGTAAAAGTATCCAATAACCAACTACTCCAAGATACAAGACAAGAGGCAATGAATGACATACTCAAAAAGAGAAGATGGAAATGGCTCGGACATGTTATGAGAATGAGACAAGAAATGCCTGCAAAGGTAGCCCTCACTTGGACACCAGAGGAAAGAGAAAGAAAGGCAGACCACGGACAACATGGAGGCGCATGATGGAAGAGGAACTGGACACCGCATCTCTGACGTGGGGCTCTGCGCTGAAGGTTGCACGGGACAGGAGAGCATGGAAAGTCCTTTCTGAAGCCCCATGTGTCACTAGGCATGACGGGATTAAGTAAGTAAGAGATAAGAGCCTAGGAAGCTACCTAGTGAATAAAAAACGTCGCATAAATCGGATATGCAAGCCTAATTGTATGCGCATAACTGGGGCAACGTACAATCGCTTATAGGCTCAGATCACATACAAATCACAAAGAGTGGTTTAACAAGTTGTTGATGGAGCGTTCGAAGAAGAAGAAGAAGAATAACAAGACAACCAAACAGTTACAGAAACAAAGAAAGAATACACTACAATTGTTCTTTAACCCTTTCGCTGCTACATACTTTCCGAAGACTGAGCTAAAAATAGCTACTCTTTGTTTCTAGGTCACAAACGTGAATGTACACATATAGCAGTGACAGTAGAAATGTATAACGTGTTACACGTCTTTAGCCCACAGAGGAGAGATAATAACAGACGTGTTAATGCGTCTTTAGAAGTGAATGGGAAAAACATATATGTTATTTTATGTTATGCGATCGACGTCATGGCACATTGGGCATTCCCATTCGTGCTCTGTCCTCCGTTGCAGCAGCCATCCCAAAGTCCATTTGCTCACAGTACCATGAGAAGTTGATTACTATATCTTCTCTCTCTACCACGAAGACGACACTGTCTGGCATGTCCAAACTTAACGCCTAATTCTCGAACTCGTTCCAGTGTCTGAGACCCGCCCATGTCACACAATTGAGAGCGTACCGCATTGATGATATCGGCTCTGTCCATGCTTCTGCCCACTTGAGTCAGGGCACTGTTTGCAAGAGAGTCAGCACGCTCGTTACCCGCACTCCAGCATGTCCAGGCGTGTACAGCCAAGTCATTTTCTTGAGATGTGATCCCCGAATGATGTCCACCAATTCCCCGCATACTTCCAGATTCAATAGTTGAAGCATATTCATCGAGTCATATATCGAAAAATATATATATATATATGTGTCATTAGCAGCTAAAGGATTAAGATCCAGATACCTTAGTAAAGAGAGACACTAGTTATAATAGAGCAATAATTGTGTTGTATCTTTACTTGATGTGCCTTGTCGCGTTACGAACTGGGAGTGATGATGGAGCCCTATTTGGGATACTTGTGTTGTTTTATCTTTAGCCATTTGTAGCCGACTTCATTAACTCTTTATCCATCTAAGCCAATATATCGGCTCACTATACTTTTTAAGATGAAGCAGTCAGTTTACATACTTGGGCAGCAATGTAGAGAAAGAGGGTGGAACAGATAGAGATGTCAAAATGAGAATACATAAGGCAAGAGAAGCTTCCATTGCACTTGGAAACATATGGAAGTCTACAGAAATCAAATACAGAATTAAAAATTAGGATATTTAACTGCAGTTCTGCTGTATGGGTCAGAAACATGGAGAACAACTACAATAATAGCGCATAAATTGCAAACATTTCTCAACTGGTGTCTGCGCAGAATAGAGGGACTGAGATGGTAGGATAGGATCACAAATGAGGAACTTATGGATAGAACAAGACAGATTTAAGTGAACCAAGAAGTTAAAAAATACGCTGGTGCTGGATGGGACACTTTGAGAAAATCAGAGGAGAATATAGCAAGAAAAGTCCTTTCTTGGAACCTACAGTGACAGCGACAGAAAGGGAGGCCGAGAAATACATGGAGACGAGATTTTGAGACAGAGATCAACAAGATTTTTTTTTCCGATCCAGAAGCACTCGAGCTTTCAGCTCTTCGGCTCAGTGCCATGGACATCGTAACCCTTCGGTTCGGTGCCACGAACACCGTAAATCTGGGAATCTGTGGCTTTTTCTGCCATCCTGCGGAATTGAACCGCACACACAGAGGGATAGTCACCCGTAGTCCAACGCGCTACGAACACGCTGGGCAGACGGGCAGATCAACAAGATAAAGAAGGGTTAGATTAAGATGCATGGAGATAGCTAGAGATAGGAAGACTTGGCATGGATTGGTTGAATGTATGTGCCCCAATCCGGGTTATTCTTCTTCGACGCTCCACATCGACCACTTGTTAACCACTCTTTGTGATTTGTATGTGATCTGAGCATAAGAACGATTGCACCTTGTGTCAGTTATGCGCCTACAAGTACATCCGATTTCTGCGATGCTTTTTATTTACTAGGGTAGCTTCCTAGACCCCTACCTCAGTCACCTCTTACGACATGCTTTGAAGGTCATCGTACCACTTCTTCTTCTTCTTCTTTGCGTTCATTCTTTACAACCAATTTTAATCACTCTTTGTGATGTTTGATCTTTGCCAAGAACGTGTATACGTTGCACATTGGTTTGTAGGCCCCTAAACGCATAGACTTCTACACGCTTAGGACACATGCATCCGATTTCAGCCGAACCTCCTATAGTCGCCTCTTACGACATGCGTGGCAGGTAACAGTGGTTATATTCTTTACACCCAACATTTGGGCCCCGGTAACCACTCGGGCGCATCGTACCACTATTCATTGCTACCCCTGTGGTCCCCTGGTAGCACAAGGATGAATCAGGGTTAAACAGGCATGAGAGAGATAGTCAGTTTACATCATGCTAATGCAGTTTACTTAGCAACATAATTCCAGAGGTAACCAAAAAAAAAATTCGCTGTGAAAGGGTTAAATCGATCTATATTTCCACCATTTTCATTTTTCTTTTGAAACAAGAAAATATGATTTAATATATCGTCAATTTGTCATATAGAATATACACTAACACGTAGCAGCACAATGAGTCATGGTTCGCACCGCTTCCTCATAATACAAAGCATTCAAATGATTCCAATAAAATGGAGTCTGGCAGCAGCCGATTCGAGCCAGACTGGCACCAAACTGTTCTCTAATTATGCAGGTGATCCTCGTCCTTTGCTCGTTGTTCCCCATATGATGCGTTTTTTTTGTAACCCCAGCTACATTGTCCTAGTGGTTCTCAACTTTTAATTGAAGGGTCGTACATGTAAGACAGCATTTGAAAATTATATTTCCACTTTCTCTCTAGCTATATATATATATCATATCATCATCATCAGGTGCCGTCTCCACATCGAAGGTTGGCTGCAATGAATCTCAGCATCCTCTGTCTTTCGCCTTGGTGTTGCACACTGCCAGACTGTAACCTGTTCATTTCTTAAAGTTTCCTCCCACTTATCTCTCGCCTTCCTCTTGCTCTTCCCCAAATATATATATTTCGCTAGCGCGTTTTCAATCTCTGGTAAGGCCAATGATTTTTTTGTCGGAGCATGAAGAAAAATCCGAACCTGATCAGTTTCGAGGTGACAGCACTAGTCATGCGGTCACTAAATTTCACAGACTCACGGTTCACCCCCTTCCCCGTCCTACACCGTCCTAAAACAAATCGATATTACATACAGTAACCACATGATTTTTTTAACAGGTAAATCTTTAGCTATATATTTCAGCTCCTTTGATTTTGTTCTGTATATTGTTAATCTCTTGCATCAAAATCTATTTACTGTATATTTCTAGGCTTTCCTCTCTTTCACTTTCCTAGTGAGTTCCAGAAAAAGACCCTTCTTGCTATATTCCTCTCGGAATTTTTCATTGCGTAGTCCAGCTTGCATATGTTAGTATTGATACAAAATTGGAATTGAAAATTCGTAATTTAGTTTTAAAACTATACATCTTGCAGTTCCATAATTTTAGTTGATCGTATAATCTCCTATTTGTTTGCTTGCAGCATCAGTCAACGAGTTTGTTCGAGATAAATGTAAATGCCCTGCACCATGTGACTATGTGCTCTATAGTCCTCTCATTTCCTACGCCAGCATCTCCACGTTTACCATGAACAAACTGCTGGCACCTGCGTCAGTATCTCCACTGCGCAGACGATATCTACAAGCAAGGTACAGTATTGTATATATATAGTATTATTGGTTACTAAACTGTCGTCATTGCACTCCAGGCAGACCCATAGGTGCTCAGTCTTTGGCAACACATATTGAAGAGTATGCATAGTAATAGTTCCCGTGGCTCGCTGATTAAACACACTCTATTCATTCTGCCCCTCAGGCACCTGGTTCTACTTGTACAACGGGTAACTCCAAACTGCTTAAATCGCTGCAATGGCACTATAAGAAAAAGAGTGAAAATTCATAATTCGTGGCTTCGAAGAAGAAAAAGTGTCTCCATCCAACAGGCAGTCGCGAAGAGACCGAAGAATATCCCTCTTATCTATCTTCAACTCCTCAACAATCGATACTGTTGATGCAAGCCTGTCCGTTCTCTTATTACCTATCTATAACTGTATGCTTAATCAATATTGGTAAGTCAACGTTTTATCCTTTTGTTTTACTTTCTCGTTAAGAGACAACGAAACAGAAGATAGACTGACTAAGAAATTAATGCAGAATAGTTAAGTTAATTGCATATCCTTTTACAGGACTTTGCGAATCAACCCCAGCTTTGTAACGCTGTTTGGGATTTTCTAGGCATTATTACGTTCAGTAGTTTGCCATTGCTTTCTGAACGGTGGTGCCATCGTCCTTTTGTTAAAATCCAGGCGAAACAATTTGCAACCAAATTGTCCGCAGCGTGATTCGAACTCAGAACGTCGATGTTAATAAACCGAGTCACTTCTTCTTCTTCTTCTTCCAACGTTTTCAGACATCGATTTGTATACTTTTAAAGTAGTTAGTGGTCAACCCGAGTCCATGTACATCTCCTTATAGCTTGTCTTGGACTGATATGGGGATTGGCCATGTGTTTTTTCTCTGTTCCATGTACGTTGGACATTCTTGCAGTATGTGTGTCTCTGTCATCTTGCTGGTGCCACATGTACATATGTCAGATGGGCCTATTTTATACTTCAGGAAAGAGTCACTAACCCATAGGCCACAGACGCCAGAATAGCAACCGAATATAATGTTTCATATTGTCAGAAGGTCTGTATGATCAAATCAATTTGAAAGTCACTTATACCAACAGAAGATTATCTATCTATCATTTCTCTATGCCTGTTGTGCCTTTCGGCCTCATCAACTAATGACCCTTCAACATGTAAAACAATTTTAACGTTATTAATAGATCTCTCAACTTTCCTCCCAGCAATCTATCAGGTGCCATCTTCGCATCCAAGATTGGCTCTAATCGTTCTCCAATAAGTTATGACCTTTGCCCTGACGGTAAATTATACCTTACTATCTCTTGACCACGTTCTGACGCTCCCCCCTCTGATTGTTGCAAATGTGTCTTTTCATTGTATTCGTAACTTCCACCTTGGATTCTAAGATTGTTTTCAACAGAGGCATGTCTCTGACATCAAACGATAGAAGAAAACTAGACATCAAAAAGAGGAGGTGTCGAGGCAGAATGATGGGAGTATCAAGAAGAGTCTCTGTTTTTCAATGAATCTAATATCAGGTGTTGTTCCAATTGTTCTTCTAATTTCCTCATTTCTTATATGGACTCTTCTTGTTTTATTTACCGCTTTCCTTAATCATCTCATTTCATAGGTTATAATTTGTCTTTCTTGTTATTTTGTCAGTGCCCATTTTTTGCACTGGTAGCACAGTGTTGGTATGAAGATTGCATTTATAATCTGTCTTTTAGTCTGTATTGGAATTGCTAGGTATTTCAATATTGTGGTAACTTGTTATGTAATGTTGTTATACAAGCAGTAACGACAGTAAACAGTTTTACAGTGTGTGTTTTTTTTTCTTTGTTTCTCAGGGAAACCACGACCCGCATGGATAACACAAATTTCAGGCATTTCTCACAGCTTACAAGTGAGCTGAGAGTCAGTTTCCGCGACCTTCAAGCAGCATTTAGCAAAGGAGTTCAGAACGGACTACTGAATCAACACGTCATCTTGAAAACAATTTCTAACGACATGAAACACGTTTGGGATCAGAAAAAATACCTTCTAGAATGGCAGACATTTCACGTAGAGACTAACTTTGTCAGTTTTAAAGACGACGCGGAAGAAAGAATATTCTTCTATCTGACATTTGCAAACCAAGAATTTGTTTATCAAATTGCATCCAGAATTAAACAAATCGCTACAGATGTGTTGAATGTTACAATGACTGATGCCACTAGATCGGCGTTGTATATAGAGGTTCTGCAAATGATAAACGGTCGAATCGATCTGGTAGATAAAGCTTATGATAGCTACCAGCAACTACAAAATTCTTACAGAAACGGTGATCCGATCTTTGCTTCTGGATTCCGAGAAGAGCCGATTGAAGATAACCTATACATCACACCCAGAGCTTTACTGAACTATTCTATTTCTATCAGTGACTCGGTTACGAACGAGACTATCAGCTTAGGAGAAGACATTGAGTATATGAAAGCTATCTTGTTGGATTATGTTACCCTTGCTAAAACTAGTTTTTATGATAGATCTGTGAATAATGAAGAACTTGGTGAAATCGGTATTCAATTTCTGAATTGGGAAACGAGATTTAACCAGTCCAAGATGGTATTTTACTCTGATATAGTAGAACATCCTCTGAATATCATGAAACAAAAGTTGATTGATTTTGATCAAATATGGAAAGATTTCGATCGTAATTATCACCTCATGGCGGATAAAATTGAATTGCTTTTGGATAAATTAAACACAATTCAGAAAAATGATTTCAGCATCTTGGATCAGAATATCGCAAAGGCCGAGTGGTATATTTCATTCAACAACATCACGAGGCTGCAGGTTGCAGACGTTTTCGCTTCGGAACAATTACAGAAAAATATCAACGAGATTCGCGAATTTGCAAACGAGGTCAGATCAGGAGGTTTAAAAATCTACGATGGTTGGACAGCTCTTAACCAATCAAGTAACTCCATTTGGAGTATGATATTGGAAGATGAAAATTTGCATGATTATTACAAATATCAAAATGTGACTGAGTTATTGGTCCCCTTTAGTCAAATATCTGAACTTGTTAGCAGAAACTATCTACGGTACAGAGACTCGAACAACTTTCTGAATGTTCTTGGCAATCACGACAATTTCTTGTTGAGGCATCTAGATAAGATGGTTGCTGAGATGAAGGATGTCATAGATGACAGTGTTCTAGATACAGAGTTTCTTAAGTAAGTTGTCATATTTCTTACTGGATATATTCATTTTTGTATTTTTTTTATCAATTGTTCTTTAAGATATATCTATATATATAATTCCCATAATTTGTATGTGCCTTCTTATACACGGCTTCAATTTACATCCAAAATTCACCAAACTTGAATGGAATACTTCTCGAACGAATATGAGTTTAACTAAAAACAAATTGTCGAAATCGGATCAATATTCGTTTAACAAATAAATAAAATCAAATTTGGAAGTTTTAACTCACCTTTTTACGTTCCGGTAGGGTTTAACACGGGTGAAAAAGTAAACAGTCTAGAGATATAATCATTAAATTGTCTACAACATAAGCATGGATTACGTTCCTTAATCAAAATACGATATTAGCTATTCAACGTATGCTACAAACATGCAATAGCTATGTCAGAAGTTTTAAGATGGTATTAGATCAGTTCTCCACGGGCGACATGAAAATAGCAATCCGCGCCGACATAGTTCCGGCTGGTCAACACGAGTGGACTTATAACACATCTCTAATAAACGAAGTTGCCATTATCATAGCAGGTAATGATTTTGGAAAGCGGGACTTAATCTTGAAAAACGAAACAGCAAGCTACATCTTATATCCCGAGCGCTATCCCTCTATGTGTGTACGGTTCAATTCCGTGGGATGGCAGAAAAAGCCACAGATTCCCCAGATTTACGGTGTTCGTGGCACCGAACCGAAGGGTTACGATGTCCATGGCACCGAGCCGAAGAGCTGAAAAGCTCAAGTGCTTCTGGATCGGGAAAAAAAATAATATCCCGAGCGAAGCCGGGTTAATTAGGTAGTTTCTATATAAAACATGTCACCATAAAAACAAAAAGAGTAATGCTCAACACAATCTTTCTCCTCACATTTTGCTATCAGTGCCAAACCTGGACGCTCACAACAAATGATGAAGAAAACTAGTCCCGACAGAGATGAAGTGTCTACGCAGAATGTTGGGGGTGGCAGGAAGAGACCGATTAAGAAATGAAGACATCAGGGAAAAGTGGGTATAACATCAGAACTGAACCATCAAGAAACAACAAATTAAATGATTCAGCCACACAAGCAGATTACCAACAGACAGTGCACCACAAAGAGCAATGCTGCTTCGATACAATAGATAAAAAACAAAAGGCTGGCCAAGCAAAGGACGATAGTGGGTCTTATATGGACAAAACTGACATCATCAACGCTCTAAGAGAAAATATACGCTCTGAAGATTTCAACGAAGAAGATAAAGGGTATTCCCTATCTTGGTTGCTCAAGTTATGTATACCGATAGGTGCGGCAAGACGGGAAAACCACGAGAGAAACCGCAGTAGATACATCAATCAACACAGAACAGGAGTTGTTAGTCTAAACACACTGAAATACATGTTTGGGAGGAGATCGGGGTAATTATGGACATGTCTGATGTGCAATGAAGATGATTGTCAAATGAACAATGATTCTCCTACTGAATGACTGATTGATTGATTGATAGGACCATCATCATTACACGTGGGTGAGTAACAATGTGTGCTCCGATCTCCTTCTTACACAGGAAGATCTCAGCTGCAGTGCACAAACTCCGTAGCACCAGTGAGTGTCCCCGATGTAATTTTGAAGATGGTGAAGATATTTTTTAGGAATTTTATTTTAAAGTATTTTCTAATGAATTTTGACCGGGTAGCGGTTTTCCAGCCTCTTCTCGATTTTTAACTGCCAATGGTTCTTTTACGTACTTAAATTGAACACGGAACCTCCGTTTTATCGTCCGTCTCCGATAGGACTAGGAACTCGAGCTCACAAACAATGAGATCATAGATCTCTTGCAATGAGTCTTAGACAGTTTGTTTCATTATACTACTAGCTAGACAAATTGAGGTTTTTTATGATGTCCGTATGATTGTTAGCATTTGTCTGTAAAACTCCATCTCTGTTGCGTCCAGTAATCTTGTTGATTTAGTGATAATTGTATATAGCCACTTTAAACTCTATAAAAGCATTGTTTGCCAGTTTTGCTCTACGGATCGGAGTGTTGGAGGATGACCAAAGGAGATACTAGCAGGCTGTCAGTTTTCCACCACTCTTGTCTTCGCAGAATCTTTGGAATCTTTTGGCCAGTAAAAATATCCAATAACCAACTACTCCAAGACACAAGACAAGAGTCAATGAATGACATACTCAAAAGAGAAGATGGAAATGGCTCGGACATGTTATGAGAATGAGACAAGAAATGCCTGCAAGGATAGCCCTCACTTGGACACCAGAAGGAAGAGAAAGAAAGGCAGACCACGGACAACATGGAGGCGCATGATGGAAGAGGAACTGGACACCGCATCTCTGACGTGGGCTCTGCGCTGAAGGTTGCACGGACAGGAGAGCATGGAAAGTCCTTTCTGAAGCCCCATGTGTCACTAGGCATGACGGGATTAAGTAAGTAAGTAAGTATATAGCCACTAATTGACTTGAACATTATTCTTCTGTAACATGTCTCTATCCGAAAACTAATTTTATTGACCCTCGGGATCTCTGTGGCTAAGTGGTTAAACCCATGCCTTGCTAGTCGAAGGTCCTGGTTTCGAATCTGAACCGCGCCGTTCTGTTCACGAGTGCATTTTTTTCAAAGACTACTAGGATTGTTACCGGAGCTACAGAGATCGTACTTTGTGGATTACTCTCGGCAATTAGCGTGCCATTTCTGTGGAGAGGGACAGAGCTATGTGGGGTAAAACCCAGTGCATTTATAGCGACGGCCATACACATTTATGCAGTGCTGGTTGCTCTTTTTGTAGCGGAACACGGCTGTTTTATTCTGGAATTAGTTCACACAGGAGACATTTCACAGTTGTTAGCATTTCGTGTGATTTTCGTTGGTACAGAAGCAGAGCAATTATGGGGTGACCCGTTGCAGTGAAGTTGGAGCCGTACATATGAACTATGAACCCTGTGTAATGAAGTCAATCCTTCGGCCTAAAAACTCTTTACAAAATGTCATTAAAACATTCCTTTTCGCCAACGTACCGGACACTACAGACTCAACACACACTTACGTAAACTAGAAATAGGTGGAACAACTTTTTGCCAGTGTCAGCAGACGGAACAGACAGCAGAGCATGTCCTGCAAGACTGTCCTCTCCTGTGTGAGCTGAGTAGCAACATGTGTCCACACCCAGTCGACCTAAAAACCAAGCTTTTGGGAAATCTGACAGACCTGAAGCTGACTGCCCAGTTTGTAGTCCGCAGTAATCTAAGCGACTGACTAGAGATCAATAAAGAAGGAGAAGAGGAATAATTAACATTTCTTTATATGAACATTTCTGTTAAATGAACATTTCTTTATATGAACATTTCTTTATTGACATTTCTTTAATAAATTTCAATAACATTCTTAAATGAACATTTCTTTATAATTTCTTTAAATGAACATTTCTGTTAAATGAACATTTCTGTTAAATGAACATTTCTGTTAAATGAACATTTCTTTATATGAACATTTCTTTAAATGAACATTTCTGTTAAATGAACATTTCTGTTATATGAACATTTCTTTATATGAACATTTCTTTATATGAACATTTCTTTAAATGAACATTTCTTAATGCTTTCTTTAAATGAACATTTCTGTTAAATGAACATTTCTTTATATGAACATTTCTTTATATGAACATTTCTTTAAATGACATTTTGTTAAATGAACATTTCTGTTAAATGAACATTTCTGTTAAATGAACATTTCTGTTAAATGAACATTTCTTTAAATGAACATTTCTGTTAAATGAACATTTCTTTATATGAACATTTCTTTATATGAACATTTCTTTATATGAACATTTCTTTATATGAACATTTCTTTATATGAACATTTCTTTATATGAACATTTCTTTAAATGAACATTTCTGTTAAATGAACATTTCTTTAAATGAACATTTCTTTAAATGAACATTTCTTTATATGAACATTTCTTTAAATGAACATTCATTTATATGAACATTCCTTTTATCCGGCAGCTGCTTGAGACTTAATATTTATGTTTAATATTACATATCTGTCCCTCCCATAGGAACAACTTCTTGCAGCTTGATGTCTTCCACAATGAGAAAGGATACGAGCAGGTTACACAACAAGCAACATACAATGTTTTTGCTCTGTTTTGTAAGTCAAATTTTGTTATTGTTCGTCAAATGTTTGCTCGTAATCGGCCCTTTTTGTACCTGGGTCAAACATCAAAATTGGTTGATTGGTTGATATCTTCATTTCCTTCTTCGAACGCTCCATATCAATCACTTGTTAACCCCTCTTTGTGATTTGTATGTGATCTGAGCCTAAGAGATTGTATGTTGTTCCAGCTATTCGCCTACAAATATGCCAGCACATCCGATTTCTGCGACGTTTTTTATTTACTAGGGTAGCTTCCTAGGCCCCTACTTCAGTCGCCTCTTACGACATGCCTTGTAGGTCACAGTGTTCCTATTCTTTGCTCCCTTGGAGCTCCGGTAACACACGGGTGATTGAATGATATAACCATCATCATTGTGCTTAGGTGAGTGACTATGTGTGCTCCAATCTATTTATTACTCGATGAATATGCTTCAACTGATTGAATCTGGAAGTATGCGTGTGGAATGGGTGGACATCATTCGGAGATCACATCTCAAGAAAATGACTTGGCTGTACACGCCTGGACATGCTGGAGTGCGGGGTAACGAGCGTGCTGACTCTCTTGCAAACAGTGCCCCGACTCAAGTGGGCAGAAGTATGGACAGAGCCGATATCATCAATGTGGTACGCTCTCAATTGTGTGACATGGGCGGGTCTCAGACACTGGAACGAGTTCGAGAATTAGGCGTTAAGTTTGGACATGCCAGACAGTTCCGTCTTCGTGGTAGAGAGAGAAGATATAGTAATCACCTTCTCATGGGTACTGTGAGCAAATGGACTTTAGGATGGCTGCTGCAACGGAGGACAGAGCACGAATGGGAATGTCCAATGTGCCATGACGTCGATCGCATAAAATAACATAATATAACATTTATTACTCAATAAGATCTCAGCGGCAGTGCGCGAATTCCGTAGTTCTGTGAGGGTCCCTGATGTAATTTAGACGATGGTAAAAATATTGTGCAGGAATTTAATTTTCAATCTTTCTAAAGAATTATGGCCGGGCAGCGGCTTTTCAGCCTGCTCTTCTCAATTTGTTATTGCCAAGGGTTCGCTTACATGCTCACCTTGAACACTAGTCTATGTTTATTTTGTCTCCGATAGGACTAGAGAATCGATTCACCTGCACTGAGGTCAAGACTTCTTGATAAATATCTCGATAGTTTCACGGAAGTGAGACCAAATATCTTTTGAACTAGATGCAAGCACCTAACTACCCATAGACCAGCACCCCAACGCATCGCGAGAGACCCCAAGACATCAACAGACCAATACCAAGAATAAGACCCCAAGAATCAACGCCAGAGACCCCAAGACATCAACCCATGATAGCCAAGACATCAACCAACCCCAAGACATCAACAGACCAGATCAGACCCAAGACATCAACCGACCATCACGCAGAGGCTCAACAGAGACCCGACATCAAGGGATCACCCCAAGACATCAACGACCAGAGACCCCAAGACATCAACGACCAGAGACCCAAGACACTCAACGACCAGAGACCCCAAGACACAGTCAACGCCAGAGACCCCAAGACATCAACGACCAGAGACCCCAAGACATCAACGACCAGAGACCCCAAGACATCAACGACCAGAGACCCCAAGACATCAACGCCCAGAGACCCCAAGACATCAACGACCAGAGACCCCAAGACATCAACGACCAGAGACCCCAAGACATCAACGACCAGAGACCCCAAGACATCAACGCCAGAGACCCCAAGACATCAACGCCCAGAGACCCCAAGACATCAACGACCAGAGACCCCAAGACATCAACGACCAGAGACCCCAAGACATCAACGACCAGAGACCCCAAGACATCAACGACCAGAGACCCCAAGACATCAACGCCCAGAGACCCCAAGACATCAACGCCCAGAGACCCCAAGACATCAACGCCAGAGACCCCAAGACATCAACGACCAGAGACCCCAAGACATCAACGACCAGAGACCCAAGACATCAACGACCAGAGACCCAAGATCAACGCCAGAGACCCCAAGACATCAACGACCAGAGACCCCAAGACATCAACGACCAGAGACCCCAAGACATCAACGCCCAGAGACCCCAAGACATCAACGACCAGAGACCCCAAGACATCAACGACCAGAGACCCCAAGACATCAACGACCAGAGACCCCAAGACATCAACGACCAGAGACCCAAGACATCAACGACCAGAGACCCCAAGACATCAACGACCAGAGACCCCAAGACATCAACGACCAGAGACCCAAGACATCAACGCCAGAGACCCCAAGACATCAACGACCAGAGACCCCAAGACATCAACGCCAGAGACCCCAAGACATCAACGACCAGAGACCCCAAGACATCAACGCCAGAGACCCCAAGACATCAACGACCAGAGACCCCAAGACATCAACGACCAGAGACCCCAAGACATCAACGACCAGAGACCCCAAGACATCAACGACCAGAGACCCCAAGATATCAACGACCAGAGACCCCAAGACATCAACGACCCAAGACCCAAGACATCAACACCCAGAGACCCCAAGACATCAACGACCAGAGACCCCAAGACATCAACGACCAGAGACCCCAGAGACATCAACGACCAGGACCCAAGACATCAACGACCAGAGACCCCAAGACATCAACGACCAGAGACCCCAAGAATCAACGACCAGAGACCCAAGACATCAACGACCAGAGACCCCAAGACATCAACGACCAGAGACCCCAAGACATCAACGACCAGAGACCCCCAAGACATCAACGACCAGAGACCCCAAGACATCAACCCCAGAGACCCCAAGACATCAACGACCAGGACCCTACATCAAACAAAACTAACTATAATTTTATTATAGTAATATTCTCCTTCTTCTTCTTTGCGTTCGTTCTTTACGATCAATTCTAATCACTCTTTGTGATATGTTTGATCTTTGCCAAGAACGTGTATACGTTGCACATTGGTTTGGTAGGCCCCTAAACGCATAGACTACTACACGTTTAGGACATGTGCATCCGATTTCAACCAAATCTCCTTAGTCGCCTCTTACGACATGCGTGGCAGGTAACAGTGGTTCTATTCTTAACACCCCAAATTTGGGCCCCGGTAACCACTCGGGCGATTATAGTAATAAATGTTATAGTAGTAGTTTGATGGAAAAAAAACTTACGCGTGTTCTGGTCAAAAATTATCTCTAACCAAGAACTGCTTACACCGTGTCAGAAGGAAAATATGAATAGCATCATCTAAAAGAGATCATGGAAATGAATCGGACATGTGATACGCATGGAAACTAATTCTGCCAGGAAAACTTCACTGAGATGGACATCACAGGGGGAAAACCTGGAAGCATATTGAGGTGAACAGTTGAAAAGAAACTAAAAGAAATGAATTTCATCTAGAACCCAATACAGAGGACGGTCAATAACAGGATAAAGAGGAGTCTATTTGTTGTTGCCCTAAACGCCAGTGGCGTATCAAGCCAGAGAGAGAAAGAGAGAGACGTTCTTGACCAGGCTAAAGAAAGAAACTAAATATCTAGTTGTAGTTTTAGCATCTAACGATGAGAGTTATATATGTTTTAATGAAACGGTTCTCCTTGTCTTCTTGGTTATCAACGAAGCAGTTAGTGCTCGTCAAGCCGAGTTTCGTTTTGCAAGGAAGCAACGAACTTTCGCTCTCTCTCTCTCTCTCTCTTTCTCTCTCTACTTTGTGTGTGACTAATCAAGTCTTGTAGAAAAACAGCAAACTCCATCTCTCCCATTCTCTCTCTCTCTCTCTCTCTCTCTCTCTCTTGCTCTAGTCTGTATGGTCATTACTTCTACTAAAATGAACAACAAACGTCTTCTCTATTTTCGATCTGTGACCATCATATCACAACATATTGGCTCTAGCATATCAATAACAAATTCTCTCTCTCTTCTCTCTCTTCTCTCTCTCTCTATCTCTCTCTACTTTGCTCAGTTGTTTGTCATCTTCTTCTTCTTTTGTCATCACACTGTTACCGGGTTGTTGCCCATTGTCATGGTTTTCTGTTTTTGTCATGCACTGCTCTAGTAGCTTGGGTGATAGTTACTTTGATTTTTGACAGGATTCTGCTATGCCATCTGTCCATATTTTTCTTGCTCTTCTTTTTGCCTTCTTTCCTTATGGTCTGTTGTAGACGACTCTGTATACAGTAGAGTTTAGTTGCATTCTTATTAAGTGACCGAACCACTTCATTCTTTGTTTCTCAATGTAATTCAAGTAAGGTTCTATCCCAACTTTCGTTCTTATGCTAATGCTGATGACTCTTCTGGTGTTGTTGGTAACTTTTCGTAGTCAACGCATTTCACATGTAGTTTTTGGGTTTTTTTTTGCGATTGTGCTTTGCTCATTGTCCATGTTTGGATGTGATAACACAAAGTAAGAGTTATTGATCATCTGCTGTTTAGCGGTTAGTGAGATGTTTGGGTGAACAATGGGACTAGCTGGTAGGTTACAGCATTTGCACTCTAGCCTATCTCTTTGTCTAGTCTTCCATCTTCTATGAATATGCTTCCTAAGTATTTTAATTCTTGCACTTGGTTGATTGCAGTGCCATTGACATGGATGTTTATTTTATTATGTTTTCTTTCTATATTCATTATTTCGGTTTTAGTATTGTTGGAAGAATTAACATTGAAATTTAACACAGATATAGAATTAACTGTTAAATTCTCATTATTCCATTTTGTAACATTATTTTTAAATTATTTTTTTCAGGCGACATAGGCGGCACCATGGCACTATTTCTCGGAGCAAGCGTCTTGACCTTGTGTGAACTATTGGATCTAGGTCTACACCATGCTATTTATAAACTGACGCATAGCGACGGAATTCAGTGAGACAGGGGTTATCAACATTTATGAAAACTTCAACGAATTCTTTTACAATAATTAGGTCATTCGTATATAAATGCCTCCAGAGATCGAAGGTCAAATATAGATATAAAAATATGTGGCTGAGAATACTATATATATATATAGTTTGTGATCAATCAAATTCTATGTGTGCACTGTTTTTTATATAAATCTATGGCTGAGAATATTATAAATATAGTTTGTAATCAAATTCGATGTATGCACTGTTTTTTTGGCAATCATATTCTTTTTATATTACTTTATTGTGTCTCTTTCATCATTAAACACTCTTACCATTTTGCAACAATGTATGATAAAATTCACTGCAATTAATATGTTTCATAATGCATATTGGTTTATGAAATATTTTTGTCATTGATGCTGCGTAGATGTAAGTAAAGTTACCTTTATTTCAATCAATAAAGTGCCATGCCTGCCGGCGTAGGCAATCATGTCTCATACAACTCTCTCTCTTTCTCTCTCTCTCTCTCTCTCTCTCTATCTCTTTCTTACAGGGAAAGTTCTGACGCTGATCTCTTTTCGAACCACGATGTCAAACCATCCAGAGCCAACTATAAACTTATGGGCCTTCGGACTCAGGTAAAATTATGGGAAATCAGACCACAACTACACCACGTGACCTCGCATTCCAGTATTGATGTATATAGATGAATTCATTTTAAAATTAACACAAAATGCTAAATCGAAGTTATATTATGCAACTAGTTAAGTTTAACAATAAGGAATATCAATATTATGAATATCTTTCACCAATAAATAACCGTAGACTCGCAGAATTGAGTAAAATTGCAAAAAAAAGCTTGCAATGTTCTATCAAACATCTATATTTTCCAGCCCCCTTCTCTAATCTAGGTCAGGGACTCCCCAGTCAGTTGTCTGGCCTAGTTATCTAGATTTGGCTGTGAACCATCCCAAAATATTCTTCATCTGCCTTCCATTACGTTTTTTTCTCCTTGTTTTACCCGTAGACAGCAAATATTTCAAATCTCTTCGCATTATATGTCCGAAGAATATTAGACGTATTCATTTGATCATGTTTCCTTGGATGATACTTGATTTAAGAATGGTAAAGTTAATCGAATGGGAGTGATGAAAACATCATTCCTGAAAATGAGAAGCATTATCTGCAACAAGTCCTTGTCAATCCCGATCAGAATGCGAGTTATCCGGTGCTACATAGAACCAAAACTGACATACGGATGTGAATCATGGACAATGAACACACAGATTCGAAAAATCTCTGAGGGCCACAGAAATGTGGTTTTACAGAAGAATGATGAGAATCCATGGACTGCTAAAATGACTAATGTTGAGGTGTTGAATGAGATCAAGACACAGAAAAGGCTTATCATCAATATAAGAAAGAGGCAGTCATCATTTTTCGCAGTCATCATCATGTGATGAGGAGGGAGGCTTAGAACACATTGTGACAACCGGTAAAATCGAGGGTAGACGAGACAGAGGAAGACAGAGAAAGAAAATTTAGGATAGTCTGACTTCATGGCACGGTAGAGCGTCAACATCTGAGATGATAGCAAACACCAACGACAGAGATTTGTGGAGATCCATGATAACAACACAGGGAGAGATAGAACACACCAACAACCCGTATCAAATATAAGAAAACGAAGGTGGAAATATTTATGTCATGTTCTTAGATCAGACGAAAAGAGACTAAATTGACAAGTCCTTATGTGGTCACCAGTTGGGAAAAGAAAATAATGAAAACCAAAGACCACTCTTCGAAGAACCATCCAACAAGAAAGTAAACTATTGGGATGTAAAACCATACAAGATCTCCAAATGCTAGCAAAGAACCACATCACATGGAGATCTAAAACCTCTGCCCTATGTGCCGCCTTTGGCACGAAAGGAACAAACTAACTAAACTATGATCGCCTACTCCAGACGGCACGGTACCTGATGATGATGAAAGTTATCATGATAGATCAAAACAAATAAGAAAAGAAAGTAGATTTATTTCTTCATTAATCATACCTTTCTTGTCAACAACACTTAGATTTAGACATGTGTTATAATTCCATTACCTGAAGAGCGAGCATGTCTGTACAAATGGCAATCTTGCCAGACAAATTGCAATAAAGTGTCAATATACCATACGCAGTGTAGTATATTAGCAGTGACCACGGTGGGCACAGAGAAATCAGTTGTAATGAACGAGCTGATAGATTGGCTGGCATTGCTACGATATCAAAGGGAACGGCAACAGGGGCGGCTCGTCATTAAGGGCTAGTGGGGCCTGGCCCCACCAATAATCGAAAGGAGGGAAACTTCCCAGAATAGACAAATAATAGTAAATACTCCTAAAACCATGATTTTTCAGGAAAATTTGTGTCTGGCCCCACCAAGAAAAATCACTACGAGCCGCCCCTGAACTGCAGTCAACCGAAATAACATCGTATTGAGAGAGTATTTCCGAACAGAGAAATTTCAGGGATCCCAGTCGTTGACCAGATTGATGGAAATGAGCGTCGATACTGGTACAGCCCGAAAAGAACGACATACTAAATATGCTCAAATATTGATTAATCAATATCAAACTGGCGTGTTGGGTCACTCGGCCCTGCTGGGTTTGTTGAGGCGGAGATCGGAGCACTTATGGACATGTCCTGAGTACTATGATGATAGTCCTCATATAACTGATAACTGTACTATGTCCCCTTATGTCATTTCTCATCATCAAGGTGCGTGTCCTTTATAGGACGTTGTTCTCTTTGCAGCACATCTGAAATTCACTCTGTCTCTTGTCAGTTCACCCACTTCGTCGATGGTCATGTTCATGGTTTCTTTAATATCTTGTAGCCATCTTCTTCTTGGTCTGCTTCTGCCTCTGCGGCCTGGGACCCTGCCCTCTAGTATTGTTCTTTCCAGGCCATCGTGACGCTTGATGTGACCAAAGTATGTAATTTTTCTGTATAGTATGTTGTTTATCAGCCAATTCTCTTTAACATTTAGTTCTTTCAGGACATCGGTGTTCTTTCTTATTTCTGTCCATGGTATTTGTAGGATCTTTCTGTAGCATTTAGTTTCGAAGGACTGCATTTTCGTTCTTAATTTTTGTGTAATAGTCCATGATTCACAACCATAAGTAGCCACTGGGAAAATGCATGCTCTCAATATTTTTAATTTTAGTATTTTGCTGGTGCTTTGCCACATGTTCTTCATTGTGTTTAACTTCTTGATTGCTACTGCCAATCTTCTTGAGATCTCTTTGGAGCAGTCACCGTTATTGTTAATTATTGAGCCCAGATATTCGTAGCTCTCTACACATTGGAGTTCTTCATTGTTTACTTGGATGTTAGGTGAGCCTTTTGCTTTGTCAGTTGACATGATCTACACTAACTATATTCCCTATAAATGTAAGCCTGCTTGCTATTTGTGTAAAATAAATCACATAAACGTATGTTTGTATGTTGAAATTATTACGGTTGTACTTCTGTAATTATATTTGATAAACACATACTCATTTTACTGTACACATGTTCATTTTCTACCAACCAGGTTTTTTTAATTCAGTTATTCTCTTGTTATATCATGGACAGAGAAGATGAAATAGATCTATCCAGAAAGAACTCAGAATCAAAGAAAACTTGCTGATGATACAAATAAGAATGAGAAAATTGAAGTAGGTTGGACGTAACAGAAATATGAAGGGTGGGAGAAGACACTTATGGAAGAAGGCGTCCCTGCAAAGAGGAGAAAAGGAAGACCATGTAGAAGATGAATTTAGGAAGTAACTAATGGTTTGAGCATGACGGCTGCAGACGCAGGACATCTGGACTAGAGAGAGAGATAGAGAGAGAGAGAGAGAGAAATTCTGAAGGAATATTAGGGTGGCAAAGTTCTCAGGACAAACTATTTGATGATGATGATGTTCTCGTGTGATCTCTGACCTTTTTTTAGGTCGTGTGATATATCTCGCATTATTATATTATGCACATATTGCATTTCCGTTTCAGATATCCTTCTTTTGCACCACTTTTGTGTGAACATTCGACTGGTTTTTGTTTTTGTTTTTGTTTTTGGGTTTTTTTCCGCTTTCAACTCAGACGAAGTTCCATCTCTGAAACTGATTTTTGCGTGAAAATCCGTTTTCCAATTTCTTACAATGGCAGCAGCGTGCACATTGTAAATTACTTTACATTGACAGCCGTGTGCTCAATGTACTCGTAATTAGTATTCCCTCGCCTTATAGGCAGATTTTTCTCCTACTTCAGAGGTACTCACGTTATCGTCCTGGGTAAGACCAGGGACTCGAACAAATGCCGGACAGTAGGTTCGAACCCGAGCTATGAGACGTCTCACAGCTAGCAGGCCGAGCTACTATCAACTTATTCGACTGTTGTATCTTATATTTGCATAAGCAACTGTAATGTAGAACGTATATATAAATATTTATCTTAATCTAAAAATTGATTGTCTGTTTTGTAGTTAGGTTTGTTAGAACTAGTTACGACAGAAATGAAGTGTCTACGCAGAATGCTGGAAGTACCGAGAAAAGACCGGTCTAGAAATGAAGACATCCGGAAAAAAGTGCAACCCGTGTGGTGCCGTGGCCAGCAAGAGAAGCAAAGAATAGTACCACTGCGACCTACAAGACATGTCGTAAGAGGCGATTTATGTAAGACCTTGGGAAGCTACCCTAGTAAATAAAAAGCATCGCAGAAATCGGATGTGATGGGGTACTTGTAGTATTGAGTATGCTCCGAAAGTTGAAGGCTGGTTCGGTGCGCAGACAATGGACTGAATCACTACTAGCGTCAACAATTTGCAGAATGATACTTATCTTCGTTCCGGGGCACATGGATGTCAAAGGCAATGAGAGAGCAGATAGGCTCGCTGGCTCTGCCATCATATTAGGGGGTCAAGCATTAGATAGAGCTGACATTCTGAACGCCCTCATAGAGTGTGACCGCAAAAAGGATTTTCATTTAAACCAATCCACGTCCACTGCTAGATTGCAAGAACTTGGATTGAAGATAATAATAATAATAAAGCCCATAACCCGTTAGGGTCGTAGGGATGTCACTGTGGAGATATCAGCACAAAAAGCACGCCATGAGTCTCTGTCTTCAACTCCTCGATCGAGTGTGGAGAAACTCTGTCCTGACCAGATCTTGATGTTGTCAAACCATGATTTTCTCTGCCCTCCTTTTCTTCTTACCCTCCTTCTAACTGTTTTCCTTGTAGAGATAATCTTGGATTTTGAAGGATTGGAGTGGCCCAGGAAAAGAATTCAAAGAACAGCGCCACATGATGTTATTGATTGCACCTCATGAATCAACCATTGAACTGGATACCTGAAAATTAGTCGCTGGATCATGTTGAAAATTTCAGAAGACTGATCGAGACACCTTTGAGTACACATGTATTGGAGTGAAAATGTAAATATCTCAGTTGGCGCTGGTCATTTTCTTGCATCGGGGCCAAAGACACAATTTTCGGAAAAATCATAGGTTTCTTGGATATTTTACTAATTGTAAATTATAATTCCTGGCAAGTTATTGTCTCCTTATTCAGATTAATTTGGTGCGAGGTCTGGGCCCCCTGGTAAAACTTTAAATAAATGCGAGTCGCCCTGAAGATAGTTCAAAATGAAACTGAAAGCTTCATATTTATTGGTAAAATCTGTATTTGAATTGAGATTTCAAGTTGGCACTCAGAGGAAAACAAATTGAATTGGTGAACATACCGAATCTTGCCTAGTACATTAAGACTTACATCAACCTCCTTCTTTCCTTTTTGGGTTATATACACCTTTGTTGCAATGCACATCACTTGCAAACATAGATCAGATTATTTAATGTTGCATTTATCTTATTAAATATTTATTATATATTTCTCTCGTACCGTTGTATTTTACATAGGACCTACAAGTTTATTCCATCTTCTAGCATCCCCTGCAAACAATGTTTAATTTCTAATGTTTGTATCAAGAGAATATGGAGTTCTGAGAATTCCAGTGCTATGAGAAACACTTGTCTACAGGACCAGGCAATGGGTGTAGTGAGAAATAAAAATTATGTGTTTGCTAAATTTTTTTTTTTTTTAAATGCTTTAACTATTTGTTTAGTGTCTATTTTGTTTAACAAGTATAAAATAGACCCATCTGACATATGTACATGTGGCACCAGCAAGATGACAATGCAACCATTACGAACAGAGACACATGCAATCATATGTCAAGACATCTACGGAATAAAAGACGTGAAAACTACAGTAGGAATCGATATCAGTCCAGACAACTATACAGGATACAGGACCTGACACTACAAGTGGAATCGATCAGTCCAGACAGCTATACGGAGATGTACATGGACTTGGTTGACCACTAACTACTTTAAAAGTATAGGAATCGATATCAGTCCAAGACAAGCTATACAGAGATGTACATGGACTCCGGTTGACCACTAACTACTTTAAAAGTATAGAAATCGATGTCTGAAAACGTTGGAAGAAGAAGAAGAAGAAGAGCGTCTATTTATTTATCTGATTCCTAATGTATGAATGCTGCCTTTCCTTTGGATAAAAAATAGTAGGGTCTAGAGAGGTTTATGGGAAAATGGACAAGGCAGATTCCCCATATTATCTGCCCAGGCTAATCATAAATGGAGAGATACTTCACTCTTCCTTTCGGCCTCGAACACCCCACGGAAAACATTATGCAAAGGTGGAGAATCTTGTGAAGAGGAACTTTGGAATGAGCTTGAATGTAAAATAAACAAGCGTAAACTCAGAAGTAGTCACAGCAGTGCCGTGTCTTGCTATGATACAGAGATGCGGCCGCATCAGGCGGACTTGTAAGAGGGCGGCATAAGCAGCAAAATCAAAATTACAATTAAAGGTTATTTTAAGGAAAAAACATTTAAGGGCGGCATTTCGAAGACTTGCATCATACTGAGAAATATACCGCACGGCCCTGAGTCACAGTAATACACTTGCTAAATGACCGTCTGTAAAGACGAAAAAGGCAATATAAGGGTCTGCATGCAATTTCTCCATTCCGCTCCATAAACGGCAACTGATTCAATCTCTCCTACGCAACTGATGGAAGCAATTTCTCCATTCCACTCTATACTGGGCAACTCAATCAATCTCTTCTATGAAACTGAGTCCGATATTTCACGCAACAAAATTATTATTAATAATAAAAGCAGTATTAAACATAACAATAATATTTTCAGCACCCATTGGAGCACAGGTCGGCAACAACTAAATGTCATTATTCTATTTATGACTACTGGTATTCTTTCCTTGTATTCCCAGTAACCATAATATATATTTCGAATCTCTCTTAATTATATTTTTGGTTTTCCTTTTATTTCCTCAGCTCTGTGTATTCCAGGACAAGACCCATCTTGCATAACTGCTAGTGTGTCCTAGTTTCACTGTCAGCCCGTGTGCTTTCTTTGTTCTTTTAACAATTTCTTTATCAATAATAATGACATATCATTATATCAATTCTTCTTCTTCTTCTTCTTTGCGTTCGTTCTTTACGACCAACTTTAATCACTCTTTGTGATATGATTTGATCTTTGCCAAGAACGTGTATACGTTGCACATCGGTTTAGTAGGCCCCTTTTTTTTCTTTTTTTTTTTTTTTCTTTTTTTCTTTCGTCCGCTTTCAACTCAAACGAAGTTTCATCTCTGAAACTGATTTTTGCGTGAAAATCCGTTTTTCCAATTTCTTACAATGGCAGCAGCGTGCACATTGTAAATTACTTTACACTGGCAGCCGTGTGCTCAATGTACTCGTAATTAGTATTCCCTCGCCATACAGGCAGTTTCTCTCCGACTTCAGAGGTACTCAAGTTATCGTCCTGAGTAAGACCAGGGGACTCGAACAAATGCCGGACAGTAGGTTCGAACCCGAGCTATGAGGCGTCTCACAGCTAGCAGGCAGAGCTACTATCAACTACTCTAGGCAGTCCCCAGTAGGCCCCTAAACGCATAGACTTCTACACGTTTAGGACATGTGCATCCGATATCATCCGAACCTCCTCAGTCGCCTCTTACGACATGAGTGACAGGTAACAGTGGTTCTATTCTTTACACCCCAAATTTGGGCCCCGGTAACCACTCGGGCGATATCAATTCTATTCCGCACATTTGCCCATTTTTTTTCCTCTTTTAAGATCCATATATAAAGACCGACTTGACATTTAAGTTAAATATTATTATATATTTCTTTTGAACCGTTATACGTTACATAGGACCTGCAAGTAATTGCTCCATACCACTCTGTCCTGTGCAATTCGCTCAATCTATTCCTTGAAATTGAGTCCGGTATTTCTTACCTCTATCAGCAAAGTTCGTTTCAGGATTTCCTTTGGGTGTTCTCTCTTTCTTTAACCCATTACCTCCCACTTCAAATTCTGTTTTGGTATTTTTTGATCATTTCTTCTCAAGGTGTACCCAACATATCTCCATCTTCTCCTTCTTATAGTAGTTGTTACTAGTGTTTGACCAGACATTTCTCTGATTTCATCACTTCTAAATTAGTCCCATTTCATGTTCATTATTTTTCGTAGACATGTAATATCCCAAATTTTTGTACCGTTAAGTTAAGTATCCAAATTTTAATAATGGACCTATTTTCTTTTGATTTTCCATCTCGATTTCCCAGTACATTCAAAGTTTTCCATACAATATTTATCCTTATCTTGATGCCATTATCTGTTTCTCCTTCCTTGCATATGTTGCCGCTAAGTTAAATTCTTGCTCGTAAAAATTACAACACAACGAGCGATAACTGCAGAAATACTGCGATGCAAGACTGTTTATTGCCTCCTTAAAAATGTTTAATTCTGTAATAGGAGATAGTAATGACGATGCTAAAATTTAAGCTCAGAAAGTAAGATTTCAAAAATCAACATCCGTACCATTTGACACTAAAGAAATACATATACATTTAAAAGAAGTCGTAGTAGTAGCAGCAGCAGCAGTAATAGTAGTAGTAGTAGTAGTAGTATTAGTATTAGTTGTTGTAGTATATGACCTTTTTCGTCTTTACAGACGGTCAATTGGCAAATATTTTACTGTGACAACTTCTGAGTTTTCGCTTTTCTCTCTTTTCTTTCAGCTCATACATAAGTTTCTTCTCAAAAGACTCCCTTGTGCAATATCGTTTTCCACACAACTCTGTCATCAGCTAGGTTTTTCCCATGTACTGGAACCTATAGAAAAGTGTTTCAATGGGTCCTTGCAGACATCTTTATATCTGAGCAGTGGTCTGCTCTGCCCTGCCTGTTGCCTCTTCCTCCGAAAGTTCGCAGAACAACATTTGTTTTGGTATGCGACAAGTTTCCATTTTTCTCACATGCCACGACCATCTTAGTCGTCTACTGTTGATCATGCCCATGATGGAAGACATATTTGCACGTTGCAGTACTTTAGAGTTGGTTATCTTGTCGTACCGCTTGATAATTCATAATCTTGCGGAGACATCGAAGATGAAAGATGTTAAGCCTCCTCTCGTGTCTTGCGTAGACTGTCCATGTTTCTGAGCTATAGTAAAGAACTAATTGTTGTAATAGTAGCAGTAATAGTAGTAGTAGTAGTAGTAGTAGTAGTAGTAGTAGTAGTAGTAGTAGTAGTAGTAGTAGGTAGTAGTGCCAGCAGCAGCAACAGCAGTAAAGTAGCCTTGCTCTCAGAAGCTTATAATATAAGTACTAGGACTGCCTAACCTGTAGAAGATTTTGATCAAGACGAAAAGAACAGAATTTTCTTCTTTTCTTGCTGTTCTTGTTCTTACTTTGACCTGGTACCACATGAATATACGAATTTGTAGTCAGTCTTACTTATTCCTATTCACTCCTTGTAGCGCATAGTGCCTTACCAGTTGTTCGCCACTCTTTCCGGTCTCTGTCTGTTTTTTATGGGGACTGAAATTATCAGTTTTCAATTAAAAAATTGTGTTTCTGTAACTAGCTCCTTTTTTTTTTAATGGAGGTTATTACCCATCCACAATCCCCAACCTGGAGGACCAGGAGGCTGATTTAATCTGATTTCTTTCTTCAACCTGTCAGCTTGGGTAACCTGCTGTAGTCAGTTTTCGACCAACTAACCTATCGATTAAAGTGATCTATGTATATCTTCTTCTTCTTTCTTCTTTGCGTCTCCTTCTTTCTTCACAACCAATTTTAATCACTCTTTTTGATATGTTTGATCTTGCCAAGAACGTTATACGCCTTTGCGCATTGGTTTGGTAGGCCCCTAAACGATAGACTTCTCATCGTTTAGGACATGTACATCCGATTTCATCCAAACCTCTTTAGTTGCCTTTTACGACATGTGTGGCAGATAACAGTGGTTCTATTCGTTACACCCCAAATTTGGACCCCGGGAACCACTCTGGCGGATCTATGTATATAACATTACATTATTCTTTTATTATTGTTAGTAATAATAGTACCATTTTTAGATATTGTTCCCCACTCCCCTCCTTCCGTGTTATACTTTTCTCATACTTTTGTATCCAATTCTTGCTAATGTCACGGTCATTTATTTCAAGTTAAATGTTAAAATAAACACAAATTACCAAACTTTGATTTCTTTATATTTTATTTGTTGTTATTTAATCCTTTCCTCCGTAATTTTATTTAATTCCGGACGTACTTATTTTGCAAAGTGTACAAATTTAACGGGTATGCTGGCTTTGAGCCATATAGCGAGCCAGTGTTTCGGCTCAGAAGGGTTAAATAGATGATTAAAAAAGGGTTTAAAAACCGAAGGTTTGACTTCATTGCACCGGGTTTTACCCCATACGGCTCGGTCCTCTCCGCAGAAATGGCACGCCACCTGCCGAGAGTATTGCATAAAGCACGAACTCCGTAGCTCCAGCAACAATCCTAGGAGTCTCTGCATTCGTGAACAGAATGGCGCGGTCCGGACTCGAACCCACGACCTTCGACTTACAAGGCAAAGGGCTTAACCACTTAGTCACAGAGACCACCCGTTAAATAGATGATGATGGTGATGATGGGAATCTTGATGATCATGACTATGATGATAATGATGATAAAAACGTTGAAGCCCAGTGTTTTCTGAACCCTCCTATTGACGCTTCTGTTCAATATAAAAACAGGTAGATGTGGGTGAAATCAAATAACACCATCGCTCAAGTGGTTACTGGGGCCCAAATTGGGGGGGTAAATAATAGAACCACTGTTACCTGTCACGCATGTCGTAAGAGGCGACTAAGGACTTTGGGTGTGGGAGTAGCTACCTAATACCGTAAAAAACACTAGAGGGCTACAGAACGGAAACCGAACCGAAGAAACGCTGGCTGAAACCGGACACATCGCCGAAGGATAAGCAACTGGAGCTCTAAATGGTGCTCAAGATGTGACGTAAAACATACCAATGCTAAGGCTGTATGAATCAGATTTCCACATGAACTAGAATTTATGGGGAGGTCTGGTACATCGGTCTGGACGGTGATCGCAAGAGATGGAGAGAGAATGGCACCACTGCCTGGAACTGATATAGGTCATATCATGATCATATTGTGGTAGATAGCCAGTCCCCCTAGTGGCAGCTGAGGTACAGACAAGTAGCTTTAGTTTAGTATAGTTGGTAGGATATATATAATATTAGTAGAGACTTAGTGTTTGCACTCTCTAAACAGATGGCAAACACTAATACAGAACATTTGACGTAGTAGAAAATACGTAGCTGTGTAGTGACAGTCAGTTAACAACAGTTAGTAAACAACTAGCAACTAGGTGGACGACGTGGTTTTGTTAATCTACAGTAATGAATAAATATATATGAGGTCTACAAGGCCGTGTTTGTCCTTATGTTGTGCTGTATACCATCATTGACACCACCGCCATCCTGACACCTATCATCAACAGGAGAAAGCCCCCTTTAACAATATTAAACCATTTATTATAATAGTTTATAATTATCATCTTTAGTACCCGTTATTAATAGTACGCAAACAGTCTGAACACGACGACTATAGTCTTATAAAGGAAAACAACAAACAACATCAATTTTTCAAACAGAATATATTTACTAAGGTATCTGGACAACATGACGAAACGTCAGGTGCACTGTTGAGACTTTCGAGGATTCTGTGCACGGTTTCTAGTGCATTTTCCCTCATGTTCGAACTTGTAAAACCCTGTTTCGTCCCCCAGCTACTGAGATGCGTGACGGTTTCTAGTGCATTTTCCCTCATGTTCGAACTTGTAAAACCCTGTTTCGTCCCCCAGCTACTGAGATGCGTGACGGTTTCTAGTGCATTTTCCCTCATGTTCGAACTTGTAAAACCCTGTTTCGTCCCCCAGCTACTGAGATGCGTGACGGTTTCTAGTGCATTTTCCCTCATGTTCGAACTTGTAAAACCCTGTTTCGTCCCCCAGCTACTGAGATGCGTGACGGTTTCTAGTGCATTTTCCCTCATGTTCGAACTTGTAAAACCCTGTTTCGTCCCCCAGCTACTGAGATGCGTGACGGTTTCTAGTGCATTTTCCCTCATGTTCGAACTTGTAAAACCCTGTTTCGTCCCCCAGCTACTGAGATGCGTGACGGTTTCTAGTGCATTTTCCCTCATGTTCGAACTTGTAAAACCCTGTTTCGTCCCCCAGCTACTGAGATGCGTGACGGTTTCTAGTGCATTTTCCCTCATGTTCGAACTTGTAAAACCCTGTTTCGTCCCCCAGCTACTGAGATGCGTGACGGTTTCTAGTGCATTTTCCCTCATGTTCGAACTTGTAAAACCCTGTTTCGTCCCCCAGCTACTGAGATGCGTGCTTGAAACGACACTGTGGCCCGCGTGCCCAGCGTGTTCGTAGCGCGTTGGACTACGGGTGACTAGTCCTCTGTAAGTGCGGGTTCAACTCCGCGGACTGGCAGAAAAGCTACAGGTTCCCCAGATTTACGGTGTTCGTGGCACCGAGCCGAAGGGTTACGATGTCCATGACACCGAGCCGAAGAGCTTTCAGCTCAAGTGCTTCTGGATCAAAAAAAAAAAAAAAAAACGACACTGTGAGCTGTGTCCATTGGCGTTGTGTTGTGAACTACATACTTAAAAAATGGCGGACATCTAGTCATCAGCGATCTAGTAGTTACCTTTTGCAGTAAGACTTGTGCGGATTGCTTTTTATTGTCGTGACAGCTGGTTACTTTGACATGAATTGCACGTTCATGTTGTAAAATTTGTTTAATGAATTTCTCTTTATCTAACATTACTGGAATGCGATGTCACGCGACGATTGGGGTCTGATTTCCTATAATTTTTTTACCTGAGCTCGCCGGCCTTATGTTACGGAGGCCACGTGGATGCTGTGGAGGAGATCGGAGCACTAATTTATTCCATGCCCAGTGGATGATGATCCGACGACTAAACTAAAACTAAATTTAAAAATAATATTAATGTAATGTGTTATTGCCTGCTTAAAATAATTATTAATTAATGTGTATTATTATTACTTGTCAGATCCCTTTAATCCCATATTATTTATACCGAGGTCCATTAAATCGAAGTTTTACTGTATATCTAGCAAGCAGTGTTTAGCATATAGCTTTTGTATGATCTCAAAGATGGTATTCAGTTCTGATATTAGTTTAGTCATTTTAGGAATTCTGTTCTCATTGTCTTCAATGCCCATCTTCTCCAGGAGATTCTGACGTGTTGGTAGCATTAACAGTGCCATTTGAACGGCTTTCTTCACTATCCATGTATGATATTTCGCGATGGTAGCTCCGTAAGCTTCGCCTGCATGTACAGCAAATTTATCTCTGTTTTCTGTATCTCGTAATTTCAAAATCAGCGCTGAGATAAATTCCATAGCTCTGTGAAGTTTAAGAAGCGTTTGCGTTCCTGATGGCTTCTTTTCATTTTCAGTAAGATCAAATAGCACTTCAAATTGCAGCATCGATCTAACTGTTTTGTATTTCTCTGAATTTTCTCCTTTACGGTAGTCGCGTAACATGGCAATCTTGTCGTCAACATCAGATACGACAAAGCTGAATAAAGTGCCAAACAACCGGAACAGCCTGAAATAAAAAGTTCAACAGTTAATTTTACATTCCCTAACTTCTTCTTTTTTCATTTTTTTGTCGTCCCATTGTTACCGGGCTGTTACCCAGTGTTGTGGTTTTCGTTTTTGTCTTGCGTTGCTCTAGTGGCTTGCACGACAGTTGTTTTTGATTTTTGACAGGGTTCTGCTATGCCATCTGTCCATCTTTTTATCGTTCTTCCTCTCGCCTTCTTTCCTTATGTTCTGTTGAAGAAGACTCGTATAACGTCGAGTTCAGTTGCATTTTTATTAAGTAACGAAACCACTTCATTCTTTGTTTCTCAATGTAAGTTAAGCAAAGTCCTGTTCCAACTTTCTTTCTTATGCTGATGTTGGTTACTGTCTTTCCTGGTGTTGTTGGTAACGCTTCGAATGTATCGTATTTCACATGAAGTTATTCACTAACTAATAACGGTTAAATAAAATATGAAGTCGTTACAGAAAAGTTCAGTTTTATAATAATGAATCTACAACTCTAGCCAGAGTGAAGAAGATGGGAGTGAAACTGGGACATGCAAAGAATTACTTCTTTGTTAGAAAGAAGCTAAAATAACACAGACTAGACCTGAGGGTAGAGAATCAGGTACTGCTGGTTGTGTTCGTAAGGACGCTCGTATTGCTAGGCTAGGCGATGGGTGTCGTGGGAAATGAGGGTAAGTGGTTCGAATCCTGTGTTTGTCTATTTGTTTTTTCGGAAGCTCTTAATACCTGTACACTGTTTATTTGTTGATCATATTCTTTGCTTCCGTTGCTTCCTCTGTGGGTTCTTGCAAAAAAAAACTAATTGTTCTCATCTTACTTTGTTAGAAACACCAGTTGAGATTTAGTTTAGTTTTGTTGACAGATCATCATAACTGTACATCGAACCAGTTAATCCATGAGTGCTCTGATCTCTTCCTCTCTATCTTCTTCAGCATTTACCGCTAACGACATCAGTTCTATGTTGGCGTACTATTCCTCTTTGGCTTCCAGAAAATGGCTCTTGCATAGCAACACCCAGTTTGATTTGATATTTTTGCTACCTGGTTAGAGTTGTATATTCACTCACATTTCTTGAAACATTTACGTGTTCTGTCTCTCTTATGGCATTCAGAATATAAACTTGGTTTATTGTTCGTCCGTCCGGTTTCTAAAGTAGCCATGCCACCCGTGTGTTGTCGGTGCTCGCAAATGGGGGCATAAAATAGTAACACTGTGACCTACAAGGCATGTCGTAAGAGGCGACTGAGGTAGGAACCTAGGGAAGTTTCCCTATTACAGCATCGCAGAAATCGGACGTGCTGGCCTACTTTTAAACTAGAACAACGTACAATCGCTCTAATCTCAGATCGCATACAAATCACAAAGAGTTGTTAACAAGTGGTCGATATGAAACATTCGAAGAAGAAGAAGAAGTAGCCATTCCCTCAAATCTATCTGCCCGTGTATTTCCCTTTACATCTGACTTCCCTGGCACAAAATAACCTATTTTATTTAGTCTAGATCTCCACAGAGACTCCAACCGCTTTCGAGCCCAGCCTATCTCGATCTTCTTGAACATATTCGTCTAGTCAATGAGAAAGCATGCATAGCTAGGTAAATGTATGCGACTCTAGCGAGGTAATAACTGAGTAAAAGCTTTCGTTGATTCCATGACCTCCATAGTTAAAATTGTTATAATCACGGCAAAACAATCACTGTCTTCCTTCACAATACCCACTCCGACCTGAGCAGTAAACACCTATGAGCTCCACTTGTGCCGATTCACCAACTCATCTGTGTAAAGACCCCATCTTTCTAAAGGGCACAAGACATTTGATTAATCAACACAGAACGGGTGTGTTCAGTCATGTTTCGCAAATCGTGGTGTTCGATAGGAGATTGGAGCATCTGTTGGGTGTGCTGAGATGACGATCCTCACTAATCCCTAATGACTATGTGCATTGTTTTACATTTAAAATACAAAGCTTTACATGTCCCCATGACAACTAAAATAACATTTTAAAACACGAACTTTGTCCCAGTATTATGTTATCAGTGTCAAACCTGGACGTTGACATCGAACGACATAAGAAAACTTGTCACGACAGAGAGGAAGGGTCTGCACATAATGATGGGAGTATTTTTTTAAAGACCGACTTTGGAATGAAGACATCAGAAAAAATAAACATCAACAGCAGTATTGATCTTCATCAAGGATGAACAAATTAAGTGGTTCGGCCACATATACAGATTAGAGACAATGACAGTGAGACACTGACAGTGTGCATCAAACAGCAATGTTATTCTGCTATAGTTAACATAAGGCAAAATATCTTCCGCACAAATTTGGACCACATAAAAATTAGAGGCATTGAGACACCAAGCACGAAGCCAACATAAAAACGCTTTCAATAAATCTTTTCTTATCCTTTCGCTGCGATTGAGGTAAAGCAGAATTCGTGTTCGAGAACGAAGAAAAAGGAGGCTGTAAAGTTGAAAGTTTAAGCTATCATTACAACTCACTTGCATAGTTCTTCGTATGCATCAACGTAACAGTCAATGGAAATATCATTATTCTCGCTTCGACATGAACAAAAAAGTCTGAAGACTCTTTCACCATCGAATCCACGATGTCTTGGCCAGTTGGAAGAAGCCATTGCATTGCTTGAAGTGAATTAGTGGTAAAATGAAAAGAATAGTTTGTTTCGTATATGATTTGTTACCACGGAAACGAGTTCTAATGTTGGTTTGGATAAAATAATGTTTTAGTTATTTATAAATATGGTTGAAACTTTGAGTATACGGTGGATAAAAATTAGCATAAAAGTTTTATAAGCAACGTCAGTTTTAAAAAGTTATATTGTTTCAAAATGAAATAACTAATTTTTCCTTACAATGGCAAATCAATACTAACATATACCATCGAGAGTTTAAAAATAACTAAAAATATTAAAAGTAAGTGGAATGCATTTAAAAATTTGACAAAACTGAACATAAAATTGTATGAATTCAGGAGAGATGATTAATTCAGAGACATGTCTGGTCAACCTCTAGAAACAATTTTTATAAGAAAGACAAGATGGAGGTATGTTGGTCACGCTCTGAGAACAAATGATTGTATAATCACAAAGCAGAAATTGAAACTCTGTCCCTCAGGCATCCAGTTCTACTTGTACAACGGGTAACTCCAAGCTGCCTAAATCGCTTGATCGATTCACATCTATTCTAGTGTCCTCATCAAACAGACAGTCGCGAAGAGACCGAAGAACATCCCCTTATCCATCTTCAACTCCTCAACAATTGATGCTGTTGATGCAAGCCTGTCTGCTCTCTCATTACCGTAAACACCCGCATGCCCAGGATCGACAATATATATCCACGTAAGCCTCTGGAGGTTAGAAACTTCTATAGACGACATCCACTCATACCGAAACCTGCCCTTCTGGATTTTGTGAAGCATCGACTGAGAGTCAGATACAACAACGGCTCCAGTAAATTAAGTCCCAGAGAGCCAATGGAGGGCAGCAGTAACGGCCTCAACCTCCATCCTCATACTAGAAGTAGTTGTCCTGTATGCTCCACTTCGCTCTGCAACAACCCTACCATGCGCATTAGTCAAGAAACCCCAGCCGGACTTCTCACCACGATGAACCGACTCATCGTTATATACAACAACAGCATCATCATCCCTTGCATTATCTTCTACCAGCTTCTTAACTGCGAGATTAGCCTTCATACGAGAGGAATATAATATAATAATGGGCTGTTTCCATATTTTTTGTCTTGCGTCAAATGTGGCTATGAGATCTTCTTCTCTGTGCACTCTACACCAACCACTTGGTAAACCACTCTTTGTTGTCAGTATGCGATTTGTGCCTTAGAGCGAGAGTTTGCTATGTCAATTAGACGCCTACAGACCCATAGGCCAGAACATCCTATTTCTGCGTGCCTTTTTTCGGGTTCACCTCCGGATGTAGGACACAAAAAAATGACATATGGAGTCCATTTCAATATGCGAGCTAGAGCCCTGTTAGAAATTCAATCAAAGTTTCTCATTCTTTGACCGAAAGAAACGGCCAGACACCTGAAAAGGGGAAGAATAACTGCTGAGACACTATGATCCACAAGGAGTGGAGAGATAGCGGTATTAGTAGTTGTAGTAGAATTAGATTACGTTAAAGACTTTATAAGATCAATGCTTGACTTCATTGTTCGATCTCTCTCCCCAGAAATTTCCCACCACCTGCAGAGAGTATTGCACAGAACGCGACTTCCGTAGCTCCAGAACAACCCCCAAGGTCTCTGGGGGAAATTGCACTCGATAATTGAACGACCATGTCCGAATTAGAACCCAACACTTTCAGAACGCAAGGCATATGGCTTGACTTCTTTATTAAAGACTCGTCATTAGAAGGACTCCAAAAAAAATTGAAGACAACTGTTTGAGGCCATATTCTCTACGAAGAGCGGGGCGGAATAAGTAGTTGTAGTAAATATGTCGCAGATGTCGTTTCTGGTTTGACTATTACTCCTGAACTTTCACACCACGAAGTCAGTTGATGAAGTTCCTGTTAAAAGGATGTATCTATATCTGCCTTGTCGGTATGCCAATATGGCATCTGCAAATTTCGATATTCTGGGCACGCATGATACTTGTCGTGCACACACTGAATTGTCAGCTTGGGTTTCTGGTTCAATACCTGCATGACGCTCTGCGTTATCGATGTCGGAGAACTGCGACGCAGTTCTGCTGACCTTTCCAAAAAAAAAGACTACACCCCCTCCCCACCCAGCTGGCTCAGAAGCGACATTAGCAAGTCAAGTGGATTGCTGCTGTGTGCATCTTTAACAACAATCGCAACTGACATCGTTTTCAACCCTGCTTAGAAACTGGCCCCTCATGCATATCGTATGCAATCACAGAAGCATTGGACCAAGTATCCTTACCGGGTAGATCCCACCTAGGCTTTTAATGTCATTGTATCTTACTCGGTCAGGTCACAGCCATGCTCTAGCACTCTAGTAGTTTATAGTTGGCTCTGGTCAGGTCCAGGCGATGTGTTCGCCGATAGGTTCCCGACCAGTGGTCTGCGTCCTGGTCTGTGATACAAAGCAGAGCCAACTATAAAGTTATCTAAAGTTGGCTGTAGGTAAAGCAGAGCCAACTATAAAGTTATCTAAAGTTGGCTGTGGTACAAAGCAGAGCCAACTATAAAGTTATCTAAAGTTGGCTGTGATACAAAGCAGAGCCAACTATAAAGTTATCTAAAGTTGGCTGTGACACAAAGCAGAGCCAACTATAAAGTTATCAAAAGTTGGCTGTGACACAAAGCAGAGCCAACTATAAAGTTATCAAAAGTTGGCTGTGATACAAAGCAGAGCCAACTATAAAGTTATCTAAAGTTGGCTGTGGTAAAAGCAGAGCCAACTATAAAGTTATCTAAAGTTGCTGTGATATAAAGCAGAGCCAACTATAAAGTTATCTAAAGTTGGCTGTGATACAAAGCAGAGCCAACTATAAAGTTATCTAAAGTTGGCTGTGATACAAAGCAGAGCCAACTATAAAGTTATCTAAAGTTGGCTGTAGAGTCATAAGCAGCAAGCCACTATAGTATTAAGTTGGCTGTGATCAGCAGAGCCATATATAAAGTTATCTAAAGTTGGCTGTGAACAAGCAGAGCCAACTATAAAGTTATCTAAAGTTGGCTGTGATACAAAGCAGAGCCAACTATAAAGTTATCTAAAGTTGGCTGTGATACAAAGCAGAGCCAACTATAAAGTTATCTAAAGTTGGCTGTGATATAAGCAGAGCCAACTATAAAGTTATCTAAAGTTGGCTGTGATACAAAGCAGAGCCAACTATAAAGTTATCTAAAGTTGGCTGTGGTACAAAGTGTGCTTTAATTTGAATATTTAGTACACTATACAAATCGATGTTTATAGAATAGCTTTCAAACGGTGTATGTCTATTTTGATGCAGTAAGGTAAAGGTATTATATTTATATTATATAATACTTATATACAGTGGCAGCTCGTGATCATTTTTGTTTGTAGGGCCAGACAGATATTTTCAGAACAATCATGTTTTCGGTTATGATATATTTTAATGTATAAAATAATAAATACACGTTACACTTTATTTTTGGTGGGGCCCGGCCCGACTGGCCCATAGTGACGAGCCCCACTGTTTATATACAATATTGTTTAAGAGCCTGCGTTTTTCCCTTGGCAACATATGGTTGTGAGACATGGATCATTGACAAAGCGGCGGAGAAGATCATTAATGCCTTTGAATGCAAATGCTACAGAAGAGTACTTAGAATATCATGGACAGAGAAAAGAACAAACGCTTCTGTTCTACTTCTTCTTCTTCTTTTGTCGTCACACTGCTACCGGGTTGTTGCCCAGTGTCGTGGTTTTCTATTTCTGTTCTACAATAGCTTGATATTAGAGAGAGTTGGTTACTACAAAGCATAACATCAAGGAAAATGAAATATTTCGGACACATTAAACGACATGAGTGACTAGAGAAGATAATGTTGGAGGGAATGGTGCCTGGAAGACGAATGAGAGGAAGACCTAGAAGAGAATGTGTAAGATGTCATTGATGATCTGAGAATAACTGCTGCTGACGCAGGTCAACTTGCAAAGAACAGCGAGTTTTTCAGGACTGTTGTCATGGGAGCCAAGTTCCGGATGGGACAAGCCACTTGATGATGATATACAATATAATGTAATTATAACTTAATTATGCATAAAATAGGTTAATAATTTTCTGTTGGATTCCATAATGCCTTATCAATTTCCAAAGTGTTTCCCTATCAATATTGTCAAAAGTCTTCTCATAATTCACAATTCCGATATAAAGTGGGGATTTCCACTCAATACTTTGCTCTATTATTATGTGTAATGTGGGTATCTGGTCAGCCACATGATCTATTTGGTAGGAAGCCTGCCTGTTCATCTCTTAGCTTTATATCGATGGCACCTCTCAGTCTCTCCAGGATGATTCTGCTTAGTATTTTCCCAGGTACTGATAACAGCATTATTCCCCTAAAGTTTTAACACTTCTGAAGGTCTCTTTCTTTGGTAGCTTCACCAGGTATCCTTCTCTCCAGTTTGCTGGTATTTCTTCGGTCTCCCAGATTCTGCTAAATAATTTATACAGTATTTATGTAGATCTGTTTATGTTGACGTTCTAACCGCCTCCGCTGGAATACCATCTGGACTGGCCGCTTTCCCATCTTTCAAAAGTTTAATGGCTTTACTAATCTCCTCCTTGGATGGTTTCTCACAGTTGATGTCCAAGTCAATTTCTGCCGTTTGGATATCTGGGGGGTTTGTAGGTGCTGGTCTGTTCAGGAGTTCTTTGAAGTATTCCATCCATCTTTCCATTTGGTCTCTGATATTAGTGATAGTTTCCCCACTACTATTTTTTATCAACCCATTTGATGGACTGTATTTTCCTGCTAGCTTTCTTGTGATGTTGTAAAGATCCCTAAGGTTTCCTTTTCCTGCAGCTACCTCTGCTTCTCTTGCTAGATCTTCTACGTATTGTCTTTTATCTAACTTATTTGTTTCTTCACTTTCTTGCTAGCTTCTGTGTACTTTTCCTGGGCTATGGCAGTTCTAGTTTTGATATTATTTAAATCTGCTTTCCTCTTTTCCTTTCTTCTATTTCCTTGAGAGTTTCTGGAGCTAACCATGCCTTATGATTCCGCTCCTTCTTTCCCAATATCTCTGTGCACGTTTCATTCCAAATATTTTTGTCTTGCTGCCAGATAAATAAAAGTAAATACTCCAAAAACTCAATTTTCCGAAATTTTTGCCGGGCTCCACCAAGAAAAATTACCTCGAGCCGCCACTGAGTTTAACAAGTGGTCGATATGGAGTATTCGAAGAAGGATCTTAAACCGATTATTCTTGTCATTTGGTATATCTAATCTAAGTATTCTTTCAGAAAGTTACCCAATCCCTCCTTCCCATCTATTTCCTTGTCGATTTGTAGCGCATTTCCATTCTCAGAATGCAACCTACAACCACCATCAGAACGCCTGTTTCCATTCATGTATCTGTATAGTCGCAATAAGTTCTGGGGTGACCTTTCACAATTTATTCTGGAGCCAATTTTTTCCCTATTGTCGCTTTTGTATAAATCTCAACATGTTTTTTAGATCCTGAGGGGCTGCTCCATTTCTCTCTCTCCATCACCGCCCAGACCGATGTATCAGACCTCCCCATAAATTCTATTCATGTGAAAATCTGATTCATGCAGCCTTAGCATTGGTGTGTTTTACGTCACATCTTCAGCACCATTTGGAGCCCTTGTGCTTATCCTTCGGCGATGTGTCCGGTTTCAGCCAGCGTTTACTCGGTTCGCTCTCTGTTCTGTAGCCAACTGGTGTTTTTACGGTGTGGAGTAGCTAGCCCTACGCCCAACCTCCTTAGTCTTACGACATGCGTGGTAGGTAACAGTGGTTCTATTCTTTACACCCCAATTTGGGCCCCTGTAACCACTCGGGCGGCTGCTCCACTTTAGCAGTTTTTCCGCATTCTTTGGTAACCCTGCATTTAGCAGCCCAAACTCTGCTGACTTTGTTTATCCATTATGGTAACTGTTTGATGTATGTCTTATTGTATCGTATAACCCTGCGAGCCCAACTCTGCGTATGCAACAAAGGACAGAGAGGCTTCTAGTTTTGTAGCGAAAGGTATTTATTTGCCTCTGACGTGACTCACCAAAGTATTTGCACACCAACACCATGCAGTAGAGATGATCACAACATCGTGTTATATAATGACCCGTTTGCTTATGGCACTTGGATAGAGTGAAACTAGTGCGTGAGTCTCCCTCTCTGTCTTGCAATCTATCATAATTCAGATAGATCAGACCCATGTCGATTAGCGCCTTCTCGAACGGCTCACACTGTCTGTTGGTAACATTGTTGCCATAAAGCACCCCCTGAGAAATGGAAATCGATATATAGTAGTAGGATACCAGCCGTGACACGTATGGCTTTCAGTCTCTGTCATTGCCTAGTATCCATACTGTCATTGCTAGAGTAGGTGCCGACAACCGTAAGCTCCCTGGTGCCTTGGATTTGTACCGCATGGACGTGCGTGATATCATCACTCCAGATGTTTACATCCTTATTTGTGCCACGGAGCTCTTTCACAACCAGAGGTGTGACAGATGAGTTTCCTAATGCGGTCTCTTGTATCGTCACAATAGCAGCACAACAGATCTAATAATGTGGGGCCCCTTTGGTATACACTTCTGCAGTTCCATTACACGATTGTAGGTATGTTTTTGGCAAGTCTTTACCTTTTCCACTACCTACTTCTTACTTCTGCCAGCTGTTTCTACAGTCGCACACTCATTCTCCGTCTCGTCTATGGTTCTGCCTCATTGGACTTCGCTCAGAATCAATCCTCCGTTAATTTTGGTAGGTCTTACAGTGTGCATCCGTCGCCATAGATGTCCTTTAGGAATTGTATCACTTCTGCTCCAAAATTTCTCAATGCCTGGATTTCTTTTAAGGACGATGGGGTTCAAATCAATGTTTAAAACAAACTTGGAAATACAATTACACACAAACAAAAAGCCAAGTCAATTGTGACAACCGGTAAAATCGAGGGTAGACGAGACAGGGGAAGACAGAGAGAAAATTTTGGATAGCCTGACTTCATGACACGGTAGAGCGTCAACATCTGAGTTGATAGCAAACACCAACGACAGAGATTTGTGGAGATCCATGATCGCCTACGCCAGCCGTTACGGCACCTGATGATGATGAAGCCAAGCCAGTTCCGGTTTACTTCCCCATTTCCCCCACGTGTAACAAGACAACAAACCATTACAACACTAACAGAAGATAAGTAGGCTATGCCTACTTATCCATGCGCCAGATGTGCATAATATAACCGGCATATTGTTACATATATTCGAGTAAGATTCAGTAGTGTGTAGATGCTGATTTTTCAGTGAAGATAGATAAGAAAGTCTATTTTAGTGAACTTGAAGAGTGCTGGTACACGTTCGGTTACAGTTGTGGTTCAGACTTCAGTTAATAGGCGCATCTGATTCTGAGTTAAGATAAAATACTATTCTGTGTGGTGATCCATCATTCAATATATATTGCCCGGTTCGTTCGAAGACACGATTTGCCTGTTCTGAAGACAGTTTTTATAATACATTAACAGTGGAATTGACTAGGATTGAATATAATATTGATGTTATATATAATATATGTATATATATATTACTAGCTTGACTGTGAGTGATAGTACTCTATTAGTTATAATTTAAATTTTAATTATACACGGACGGCTGTCGGTGGAGTGATTTATTTAACTCAAATATAACAAGGTAAGAGTGCCAACAATTCTGATTCTCAGTTCTTAACATGGTAAATTTTTTAGTGTAAGAAAGATTCCTTCTATAATCCGCCACGTGATTCATGAATCTGAATGATGTAACGTAAATACAACATGATGTCATGCTCTTACACGTACGGTACGTACTTCACCGTTCACGTGTAGTGAGTAGTGTGAATGCACATTAGTACTTTAACTATGTTCATATTGACACAGCTGGTACTGGTACTCTTCCAATATACGTTCCCAAATGTAGTGTGTAACCTAACCATATCCCCTACCACGCCACTGTACTACTAATATAAAAGTTGGGATTCCATAACATTAAAAACTTTTTTATGAAATAATAATTGTGCCCACACAAGGAACATTCTGGATTCTTACTAACAAAATAAAAACCAATAAAATATGGTCATCTGACTCCGAAAAATATTTATATTTGTCTCATGTGACTCGTTGGAGTATTGTATTATCAGTATACTATAACTATACATATTTGTGTAAACAAAACATTCAGACTCACCACACTGTAACTCAAGTAACTATCATAATATAAATATTGTTGGTATTTTAATTTAAACCCTGAATGAATTTCTGAAAACATACACCATTCAGAAACATGAGCATATTTATAATTACAGTATATTAATATTGGAATTGGCAGGGGAGATTTTACAGTGATAAATCATTAAATCAATAAATGTGCTGTACTGGTTGGTACTACTACTAGTGATACCACTATTAGGTATGATTAAGGTAAATTGCTGAGGAAGATGAAATCACTATCAGCCAGTCAAGAGTTGCTAAAGATGATGAAATAAATGTGCCTGTACTCACACTGTGACACTGCTTTGTGTACTACTACATTATATTGATTATTGACTACGCAACAACCACAAGTAGTTTGACAATGGAGGTTCAGGCGGTCAACTGGTTGGCATCTCACAACTACTCTCATGTATTCATACTCAGTGACTCCATGAGCATGATTCGTAAAGTCGAATCAGGAATGGTGAGACTCAACTGGGTGGAGGTACTGGTACAGACAATGATCAGAGTAATCACCTTCATTTTTGTCCCTGGGCACACAGAAGTTAGGGGTAATGAACGAGCTGATAGATTGGCTGGCTTGGCTACAATATCAGATAGAGCTGCCATGGATCGAAATGACATTCTTCACGCATTGAGTCTTTCCGAACAGGAGTTTCATGGCTGTGAATCCCACTCGCTGACCAGATTGAAAGAGATGGGTGTCAATATTGGTGCAGCCCGAAAAAAATCGACATACTAAATATGCAAAGAGATTGATTAATCAACATCGAACTGGCGTGTTGGGTCGCTGGACGCTGCTGGATTTGCGGAGATCAGAGCACCTATGGACATGTTCGGAGTGCTATGATGATAGTCCTCATATAACTGATAACTCATAGGAATTATATCCTACAGAACTGCCCCCAGTATGAAGCATAAAAAACTGGTGGCCCACTTACACTAGCATCCAAGACAAACTGTATTGGCATGGCTCATAATCTGAGGCGGACAGCTGACTTTATTAGAGAATCCGAAATTCCAATCTAGTGAGAACGCAGAAGAATATAACTGATTATTCATTAATAATGAGTAACTATGAATTTCACAGTTTAGTATTTATTTATGTGTGGTGATACTGTTGACCTTATTATTGAACGCATGCACCTCAGTCTGTAATCTTAACTAGTGTAGAGCCTACAAAATGTACAGTTATAGTAACCACAATCATAGCTGTGAAAAAAAAGTGACCAAGAAGAGTTATTGTGTGTCAATTGCATGCAGTTAGCCGTCATACTGCCTTTATTCGCTTGAAATATTGTCTATATAATATATTTATATAGCAGCAGGAGAAGACTGGGATGGCTGAAACATGTGAGAATGGAAAATATTAGCATACCCAGCAGGTGCTGTTTTGTGGAACTTTCGGAAGGGAAGATGCTCCAGCCAACCACTGCTCAGACATAAGGATATCTGCAAGACCTCAATGAAGAACTTTTCTTTCGGTCCCAACAATTGGGTAAAACTAGCTGATGTCAGAGTAATGGGGAAAACAACATTGTGCAAAGGTGTAGAACCTTTTAAAGAGACATTTAGGAATGAGCTTGAAGGCGAGAGACATAAGTGCAAACTCAGTAATCATATCGGTACATGCCAAATGACTAAAAATGAAAAAGGCCCTTTATATTTTTTGTATATATAAATGCACAGCATGTTCGTAGCGCATTGGGCGGGTGACAAGCCCCCTGTGAGAGTGGTTCAATTCCGCAGACTGGCAGAAAACATGTTCTCCAGATTTACGGTATTCTGGGCAACGAACAGAAAGGTTACGATATCCATGGCACAGAGCTGAAAGCTCAAGTGCTTCTGGATTGAAAAAAATGAATAAATATATATATAATTCACCGGTGTCTTGTTTAAATTTCTACTACTTGTTCACACGACTGAATTGCCAGACTTGTATTGTGTATACATAGACTGCATCTCTTCTTATCCTAATGCTGTGGAGGCAAAACATTATTAGAGAGAAAACAAAAAATGGGACTGAGGAGTCTTGTCCTGTTTTGAGACACAGAATGATAATGTTTTAATCTCATATTTCTGTGTTAACCATCTTAATCATATAAGCCAAGAAGTCCCTACTGTTCAGAGTACTTGAATGATAAAACAAACAATGCTTTTTGTGCAAGCTTCGTAATGCAAGGTGGTCACCAGCATGTTATATTCTTACTGGGGGGGACAAAAAAATAAATTATATTGTTTTTCTTTTTATACTTTTGTCATCACACTGCTACCAGTTTGTAGCCCACTGTCATGGTTATCTTTTCTTCCTCGCTCTCATACTGCTGGTTTTAGTTGGCTGCAGTCCAGAGAACAGAATGCATTGTGTTTTAGCGTGTGCTATGGTATGAGCACCTTTCTTTTTTTTTTTTTTTTCGTGCGAAGTTCCATCTCTGAAACTGATTTTTGCGTGAAAATCTGTTTTTTCCAATTTTTTACAATGGCAGCAGTGTGCACATTGTAAATTACTTTACACTGGCAGCCGTGTGCTCAATGTACTCGTAATTAGTATTCCTCGCCATACAGGCAGATTTTCTCCGACTTCAGAGGTACTCACGTTATCGTCCTGAGTAAGACCAGGGGACTCGAACAAATGCCGGACAGTAGGTTCGAACCCGAGCTCATGGCTTCTCTCGCTCATCTGCTGGTTTAGGCAGGCCGAGCTAGAAAGCAATACTCTAGGCAGTCCGAAGCACCTTTCAGTTCGACACATCCGAGATCAGTATAGCCTTTTTTGGGTACCAGTTAAATTCTCCCTTATCGATTTCTACAAACTTAGCCAGGCTTCTTGGTAGTCGTCTGTTTCCAGGGTGGACCCAATGAGATGGAGTCTTGGTCAACTTTGTTCTTATGAGTCGCTGACTGCTACAATCCCATGTAGTAGCTTGTGTGTAGTCCCCGAAAAGGTAGCAGATCATCTGCCTAATGGTCACCTGCATTTATTTTAGCTTTTTAGAGGGAGTGGATTTCTTTTTTTTTTTTTTTTAGTGATTCAGACTTACCATCTATCCATTTTTTGTGGGTCTTCCTCTCATCTGTCACTCTGATTCTATGTTGTTTAAAGCTTTATTGACAATGTGATCTGGCTGCATTCTCAGTTCGTAATTTTTTTATTTTATCATGTGTCGTTTCTTTTTCGACATCTGCAACCTGTCCGTCCATCTATTCGTTTGTGTAGTAGCAGTTACTTTCATCATCTGCTGACTTGCTATGATAGTTGCAGGGTGGTGCAGAAGGTTCTTATTATATTTCAAAGCCCGACTGCTCAGCGTGTTTGTAACGCGTTGGACGACGGGTGACAAGCCCCCTGTGAGTGTGGTTCATTATGCGGGCTGGCAGAAAAGCCACATGTTCTCCAGATTTACCGTGTTCGTGGTACCGAGCCGAAGAGCTAAAAGCTCAAGTGCTTCTGGATCGGAGAAAAAAAATTATTATATTTCAAAATAAGTAAGTTATCTTGCCTTTACTTCTGTAAACCTTGTTTCTTATGCGTGTGGTCTGGATTAAATTCAACTGTAAGCGTGAAATAATTTTTCAAACCATAATGACTCAGGTTGACCTAGTCTTAATTGGATACCAGAAAGGTAAAATCGGTTGGCGTGATGTTGACAGCATTGTTACTCATACTGAAAATTGCCATATGTAATTTTTCGAAGAATATTCCTGAAGTCAGATAAACAAACTGCGTGCATGTCATCCGGTTTTGCCACCATGAGAATGCCTGGGAGATGGCGAATTTCCATAGTCTTGCTTGATGTTGTCTTAAAGACTATGCAATCCTCCTGAATTGTCTTTCCTTGTCTCTGTGCTGTATATGTCCATGCTGATGTGAACTCAAGTTTCACTGAGCTATCTGTGTATATAACAATATCTCTGGAACCAGAATGCCCCGCCAACAGCGCCGCTATCTCTGCATTGACAACAACAGGATTCACTTCTTCAGTAGCTCCTCAATGTAAACACAACCATGTATATCCTCCGGGCCTGAGCTCTTCCAGAGTACATGCTATAACATTGTCCGCTTGAACCATCCAAGACCATCCTCTTTTCAACCGTGAACTCCTGATTTTGCTTATTGAGGCGTGTAAAATGTGATTTTTGTTGTTAGCACATAATTTTATGTATCCCTTCACCTGTGGGTTTTTTTTGTGTGCAGCATCCATTGATGGTAAGTCAAGGATGTAAAGCATAGCCTTGCATGAGTTATCTCTTGTACAAACATGTCAAAGAACCATTGATGCGGATCCCCAAGAATGGGTACAAGTCTATACTTATGGATCTGCATCCAATGAGCTCTTTAATGCGTGCAAGAAGGTATGCTCTAATTATGAGGCTGAAATTCATGAGTTATAAGCAGCTTTGTACCGCCTGAAAACTGGTTTTGACTTCTTTCCATCGAAGGCACAAAACATTATTTTCACAGATTCAATGTCTGCACATCAAGCTCTAGAAGGTGGTGGACATTATACATCTGAACTCTCCCATCTAACACTAGATATTGATAAACTTGTTACATCCCATGCCATCAAAATAACTATGCAGTGAATCCCTGAGATTCATATACACCCAAAAATGATAACGCAGACAGGCTAGCTAAGAAAGAGTCAACGCATTGCAACCAATCACAGCAACAGCTCTAATACAGCAAAGCAAATCCCAACAACAAAAAATAAAGATATTTTACTGAACAGATCTGCCATGGGAGACACGGTAAGAGAGGTTTACATACATGTAGCCAACTGTAACCTCAATGGCAACATCAGCCACTTTACAGAGATCAGAAACCATTTTTAGACTCTGAATTCAACCAGAACATACCCCAGAGTGCCAGCTTGGAGCACATCATCATGAAATCGTTCACCACCGCCTCTTCAGGCGCTAGATGATGTCTGGAAGATCCTTCTTCCTCCAATGCCTGATACATGGAACACATTATACCGAACAAAAGAACAACTTACAAACACACGCAGATACAACTACATAGCAATTGGCATGAAGGGCAAGAGCTTAAGTGCTGCTAGATCATTGAAGTACAACCGAGTAGAAGTGACATTGTCTAATTTTGAATCTTCTCTAGCCTTTCTAGAGAGGTTCTGCTTACAGTAAGAAGACTAAGATCATTGTCAACCACATCCAGTAACAATTCCTGATTGAGAAGAAAGAGTAAATGCTGATCGACATCAGCAGCTACCATCTCTGGTCCTAACAATCATGTTGTCAATATGACTCTTGGGAGATAAGCCTCTATCAAGCGTAATGCTTCCTACACTTGATGTTCCATACGTGAGGAAAGTAAATGGTGACATGCACCTACTATACCCTAAGGGCTTAGCTTTCACCACTTCCAGTCATGTGAGTCAATGACTGGTAGCCCTTCGTGCCCATGAATAGGTAGTGTCTTCATTGCTGTTTCTGTGACATCAATATTTTTTACAGGATGTGCCACTTTTATATTGCCATCTCATTTGTTTTTCCCAATCGAATTTGAAATGTTAGCCGGCACTAAATATTATTTTGCCAATTTACAGAATCTATATTTTTTTTTTAAAACATACATAATGTTGAGCCTGCTGAACAACTGTTATCTATGCTTGAGTGGTTAGATTCCTGTAATTAACTATTGATTCTTCTTTGCGTTGTTCTTTACGACCAATTTTAATCACTCTTTGTGATATGTTTGATCTTTGTCAAGAACGTGTATACGTTGCACATTGGTTTGGTAGGCCCCTAAATGCATATACTTCTATATGTTTAGGACATGTGCATCCAATTTAAGCCGAACTATTGATTCTAATATTGCTTCTGTTTTACATGTATTTTGATGTGTTTTTTGTTTGTGCTTCAAGCTGGAAGTTATACCCAGTGAGTGTTATATTCTTAACTCCTTGTGGACCAAACGCTACACTGTGTGACTTTGGGTTGGAGCCTTTTTACCAGGAGCCACACTAAAGAGTATTTTTTATTGTAAAAACATGGCCTTTATCCTGGTCCACTAAGAGTTAATGTTTAATACATGATACTAGTATATCTGTACCCCTGATATTTAGAAATAGAAAGATCACAGTTTTATATACATCTATCTTCTTTTTGTTTGTGTTCGTTCTTGTCAATCTAATTGATTACTAATTGTTGCCCGTGTAGTGCCAGGGCCCGCAAGGGAAGCAAAGAATAGTACCACTATGACCTAAAAGGCATGTCATAAGAGGCGACTGATGTAGGACCTGTATTCTTGAATGTGACCCAGTGTTATGCACCTACCAATGATAAAGAGGAAAAAGTAAAAGAGGAATTTTACATAAAACTTCAAAATACTATAGGTAATCAGAGAAATGGGAACATCAAAATTCTGATGGGTGACCTCAATGCCAAAATAGGTTCGGACAACATAGGCTACGAGGAGATCATGGGGAAACACGGACTAGGAATAATGAACGAAAATGGAGAACTATTCACTAATTTCTGTGCAGCGAATCAATACGTCATAGGTGGAAGTGTCTTTCCACATAAAAGAATACATAAAGCAACCTGGGTATCACCAGATCACAGAACAGAAAATCAAATTGACCACATATGCATAAACAAGAAATTCAGGTCATCTCTACAAGATGTAAGGGTCCTAAGGGGGCAGATGTAGATTCGGATCACCATTTGCTGATAAGTAAAATTAAACTGAAGCTTAAGCGATACATAACATCCCATGAACATAGACACCAATATAATGTAGGATACCTCAGAAGTCAAGAAACAAAGGAACAGTTCACGGTCACAGTCTCTAATAAGTATGAGGTGTTGCGGCAATTAGAAGATGAGGTGAGTGCGGAAGAATGCTGGCAGCAAGCCAAAATATTTGGAATGAAACATGCACAGAGGTATTAGGAAAGAAGGAGCGGAATCATAAGGCATGGATAACTCCAGAAACTCTCAAGGAAATAGAAGAAAGGAAAAGAGGAAAGCAGATTTAAATAATAGCAAAACTAGAACTGCCATAGCCAGGAAAAGTACACAGAAGCTAGCAAGAAAGTGAAGAAACAAATAAAGTTAGATAAAAGACAATACGTAGAAGATCTAGCAAGAGAAGCAGAGGTAGCTGCAGGAAAAGGAAACCTTAGGGATCTTTACAATATCACTAGAAAGCTAGCAGGAAAATACAGACCATCAAATGGGTTGATCAAAAATAGTAGTGGGAAACTATCACTAATGTTAGAGACCAAATGGAAAGATGGATGGAATACTTCAAGGAACTCCTGAACAGACCAGCACCTACAAACCCCAGATATCCAACCGGCAGAAATTGACTTGGACATCAACTGTGAGAAACCATCCAAGGAGGAGATTAGTAAAGCCATTAAACTTTTAAAAGATGGAAAAGCGGCCGGTCCAGATGGTATTCCAGCAGAGGCGGTTAAAGCCAACATAAACACATCCACAGAAATACTGTATAAATTATTTAGCAGAATCTGGGAGACCGAAGAAATACCAGCAAACTGGAGAGAAGGATACCTGGTGAAGCTACCAAAGAAAGGGACCTTCAGAAGTGTGAAAACTATAGGGAATAATGCTGTTGTCAGTACCTGGGAAAATACTAAGCAGAGTCATCCTGGAGAGACTGAGAGATACCATCGATATAAAGCTAAGAGATGAACAGGCAGGCTTCCGACCAAATAGATCCTGTGCTGACCAGATAGCCACATTACGTATAATAATAGAGCAAAGTATTGAATGGAAATCCCCACTTTATATCGGATTTGTTGATTATGAGAAGGCTTTTGACAGTATTGATAGGGGAAACCCTTTGGAAATTAATGAGGCATTATGGAATCCACAGAAAATTATTAACCTAATAAAAGCAACATATACAGATATGAAATGTAGAGTTCTTCATGAAGGTAAACTAACAGATACTTTTTGAATAGAAACAGGAGTGCGTCAGGGATGTCTTCTATCACCTTTGTTGTTCTTACTGACAATAGACTGGATTATGAAGACCACAGTAACTAACACCAGAAATGGAATCCAATGGACTCTGACAGAGCAACTAGATGATCTGGACTTCGCTGATGATATAGCCCTTCTGTCACATACACAAAATCAGATGCAGGATAAGCTAACACATTGAATCAAAGGTCCCAGCAACTAGGGCTGAACATTCATAAGGGAAAGACAAAGATATTGAGAATTAACCAAGCAACGACAACTCGATCTCCCTGTGGGAAATCCCACTTCAAGAGGTAGAATCATACACATATTTGGGCAGCAACGTAGACAAAGAGGGTGGAACAGATAGAGATGTTAAAATAAGAATACAGAAGGCAAGAGGAGCTTTCATTGCACTGGTAAACATTTGGAAGTCCAAAGAAATCAAATCTAGAACAAAAATTCGGATATTTAACTCTAATGTTAAAGCAGTTCTACTGTATGGGTCAGAAACATGGAGAACAACTAAAACAATAGCGCATAAATTGCAAACATTCATCAACTGGTGTCTGCGCAGAATAGAGGGAATAAGATGGTATGATAGGGTCACAAATGAGGAACTTATGGAGAGAACAAGACAGATTCCAGTTAACGAACAGGTTAAAAAAGACGCTGGCGCTGGATAGGACACACTTTGCGAAAACCGGAGGGGAATATAACAAGAAGGATCCTTTCCTGGAACCCGCAGGGACAGCGAAAGAAAAGGAGGCCGAGAAATACATGGAGACGAGATTTGGAGGCAGAGATCAACAATATAAAGAAGAGCTGGAGGGAGCTGCAGGAGATAGCTAGAGATAGGAAGACTTGGCATGAGTTGGTTGAGGGCCTATGCCCCAACCGGGTAAAAGGCAAAGAGAGAGAGAGAGATGTAGGACCTGGGGAAGCTACCCTAGTAAATAAAAAGCATCGCAGAATTTGGATGTGCTGGCCTACTTGTAGGCACATAACTGGTACAATGTACAATTGCTCTTAGGCTCAGATCACATACAAATCACAAGTGGTTAGCAAGTGGTCGATATGGTGCGTTTGAAGAAGACGACGACCACTCATTATCTGTGAGGTTTGCGCCAAGAACATGAATACACTGAACCCCAGTTTGTATGCTCCTACACATGTAGGACTGACATATGAAAAGTTTTAGCATAGTATTACATATACTATGTAGCATATGTTTCACATGTATGTAAGAACATCCATTGTTTAGTCCTTATACATCTGTACTGGGACAGTTAACACCACAGTTGTCAGATAAAGAGACAGCTCTAAAAACTAAAGGAAATCTTATAAGAACATTTTTCTGGCCAATATTACCAGTGTCAAACATGGCCAATAACAGCAGCTAATGAGCGGAAAATCATAACGACGGAGATGAGGTGCATTAAAAGAGCTGCAGGTATGACAATAAGAGACACGATTTGAAATGAAATCAGAAGTAGCGGTCATGGCACCTAATATAGCTCCTTTGCCTGATTTTGTGTAAAGGTTTGCTTTCCAACCAGGTGAACCTTACTCCGATTTCAGAGGTTGGTGTGGTATGAAATCTACAGTTGTAACTCTTATGTCCACTCTTGTGAACAAGATGGCTTATGGGTAGTAATAGGCTTTCTGCAGGAAGTAACTGTTTGCTTTTATCGTTTTTCTTGACTATTTTGATCATTCTTATTGTGATATATAAAGTCTTTGCCAAGAAGGGTCAGAACATTGAGTCCTCGTTAGACCCCTGCTAGTGTAGGGCGGGCTCATCTGAAACAACCACAGTTTTAGGCCGAGCAGAAAGTAACTGAAATGGTAGTCCTATTGTTGTAGGGATGATGTTCTTGGTGGTGGTGGTCTGATGTAATATGTGGTTTAGTTCAGGACAATACATCTTCAGGATGGTTACAATATAGTAAAACAACCATCATGTTGTGACATTCGTATATTTTTATTGATGTTACTTGGACACAGACAAAACACGCCTGTCTGGTTTCAGTGTTTATGCTCGTCTCCTTTGTTGTCACTACGTCGCTAAGCAATACTAACAATTCTATGTCAACTAGTTTCACTACGTCAATGTCTCGTTCTAGTGTTGCTATCTGCTTATAGTGGGCAGTTTTGGTGTGCAAACACTAAGTCTCTACTTATCTCCCTTTACAAGCCTATCTCTATCTAAACTACCTGTCTAGTCTGCTGGCTACTACCTGGGGTTGGGGAACGGTTGTGCCCGGTCTCGCAGACTACTACACTATGCTGCTATTTGATCCCCAAAAAACTATGATTATACTGCATTTAAACTTGGCCTTGTAGTTTTAACTCGTACATCTCTTGATATTTATTTATCTTTATTAATCTGCACCTTCTCTTATCTTTGACAGGGGCATCTCTAAACCAGCAAGCATGAACGGCATCAAAGAAGGATGGTTTAGTGAATTCAGTGAGTTATGGCCAGGTCAGTGTATGTCCCTGGAAGTTGAGAAAGTTCTCCACACAGAGAAGACCAATTATCAGGATATACTTGTCTTTGAAAGGTCAGTCTAAATCAGTGCTGTACAACATTTGTATATATTGGGGCACATCTGTCTGATAGTTATAGAAGCTTTTGCGCCATGTGACATATGCTATACTACTACTAGTACTGATTTTCTTCTTAGCCCTCTAGGAGGCATAGTCCGCAACCAAGACCATCCAAGGCTATCTTTTCCAGATCTATCCACTGTCTCCCATTTTCTTGAATTCCGTCCAGGTGTTCTTGTCTTCCCGTAACTATTGCTCTGGGGTTACATCGAATGCCCTGTCTTGTGATGATATCAGGGGTTTCTCAGTGTGTGTCCTATTCATCGCCACCTTCTGCCCCTTATCTCTTGTTCCACCTGCCGTTGGCCCGACTCTATCCAGTAGTTCCCTGTTTGTGGCCCTGTCATACCATCGCAGATGGATTACTACTAATTCTTCTTGAGCGATCTCTGGTCATGCGCTTAATTTACTGTGGACCACAAACTGGGCAGTCAGCTTCAGGTCTGTCAGGTTTCCCAAAGCTTAATTTTCAGGTCAACTGAGTGTGGCCACATGTTTACTACTAATAATAGTAGTAATATTAATATAGTTAAGATGCTGATGCTTTCTCCTGTGAAAAAGCAAATGGTTGGGTTAGGGACAGTAGAAAGGTTACAAATAAAACACAATTGCAAAATGGAGCATTTCATGGAGTCCTGGGAGAAAACTGACAACAAAATGTAAAAAATATTTTGTCTTAAAAAATCTGATTAACCTTAAAACAGGTGAAGTAAAATGGGGTGCCATGAATGTATGACACGAACACAGTGCTGGTCTAAATTGTGTATATGTGCTATATTATTCCAGTTGTATTGTGAATAGTATAAAAATGATTCAGGTGACTATTATTTTGGGTCATTTTGTCAAGTTCCTCTAAACACTTCTCTTTCACCTCTTATATTATTTTTTTTCCTCATGGCGCACTTATTTTGCAATATATACTAAATTAGCCAGACTGGCTTTCTGTCATTTAAACAAATACTGTGAGCCAATGTAACATCTCAGAAGGGTGTAGCGGTTAATATGAACCATAATGTACATAAATGTCACTATATACTTCTTGTATTATTTCAGCAAAACTTATGGGAATGTTTTGGTTCTTGACGGAATTATTCAATGTACAGAGAAGGATGAGTTTGCTTATCAAGAGATGCTGGCACATCTTCCCCTCTACAGCCATCCTGACCCTAAGAAGGTAATTGACCTTCTTTAACACATGAACTACCGCATTTCTCTCGTGTCTTTTTGATCCCGATTGAGGCATAGGCCCTCAACCAACTCATGCCAAGTCGTCCTATCTTTAGCTATCTCCTGCAGCTCTTCTGTATATTGTTGATCTCTGCCTCCAAATTTCATCTCTATGTATTTCTAGGCCTCCCTCTCTTCCATTGTCATTGTGGGTTCCAGGAAAATGCCCTTCTTGTTATATTCTCCTTGGATTTTCTCAAGGTGTGTCATATCCAGTGTCATCATCTTTTCTTAACCTCTTGGTTTACTGGAATCTGTCTTGTTCTTTCCATAAGCTCCTTATTTGTGACCCTTACATACCATCTCAATCCCTCTATTCTGTGCAGACACCAGTTGGTGAATGTTTGCAATTTATATGATTGAAACACATGCTGTAGCCAAATTACTGTTCTTGACTCCATAGTTGTTTGTACAAATTAAGCTCTAGTTTTCTTCTTGTTTGTTAACTAAATTTGTTGAATGTAGTGTAGTTTTGTAGATGTACTTTTATCACACAATAACAACGCGAAAGAATAGTTGTATTATCAGTCCTTGTCCTGCCCTGGGCACAGAAGACAAAATTCTACCTCTTAACTGGTGATTAAGCAGGTCACCTAGAGTTCTGAAGGTTGTGTGTTTGATTCCAGACCATGTTGTTTGATCAACACATGCATTTTTTTTCTGGATAACCCTTATGATTGTTGCTGGGGTTACAGGGTTTGTGCTATACCCGTGACAGTGACACTTCATTTCTGCTCAGTTGGCAGAGCCCTATATGGTCACTTTCAAGGTCACAGTCTCGACGCTCGGGTAGAATCTGAAAGGGGGGGAGAGGGATGTCTAAAACACAAAATAACTACTTGTTCTTACTGCTCATATTTTGGTAATCTTTTGTTAGTATTTGTGGCTTTCTGATTAATTTCGCAGAGTGGTTACCGGCCCAAATTTGGGACGTAAAGAATAGAACCACTGTTACCTGCCACGCATGTCGTAAGAGGCGACTATATAAGGAGGTTTGGTTGAAATCGGATGCATGTGTCCGCTAGGGAATGCTAACCAAACAAATGCTTGCAGAAAACGGATGCACCGGGCCGTAAGGCGCATAACATGGTGCAACGACCCCTCACAGTGCGGTATGGGATAACGGATTCTATGGTCGCCAATCTACCTCTGAGATTTAGCCACGCAGTAAGAATGTCAGACCCACCATCACGAGGGGTGGCCAAAACTTACTGCAGGAAGAGGTCGGCACAAACGAGGAAGCAGAAATCATAGGAATTATATCCTACAGAACTGCCCCAGTATGCAGACTTGAGAAGAAAGAAGTGGCCCACTTACACTAGTGTCCAAGACAAACTGTATGGCGTGGCTGATAATCTGAGACAGACGGCTGCCTTTATTAGAGAATCCGAAATCCCAATCTAGTGAGAATGCAGAAGAAGAAGAAGATTGATTTAATCATTGTTTTCTTTTGATGATACATTACTGGTACATCGGTTGCTTTCTGCAGAACCTTTCTTTGACCAATCAGTCTGATGGCTCAATTTATGGTATTCCATAGTTAGTTGGTATCTAGTACGCGATGACCCGCTAGTTACACAGTTCAGATAGTATTGACATGAGCCTAAGGAATTTAATGGTCGCATAGCTAGTGCAGTCACCGTGAAACTGTTCAGATTAAGGTGTTTTCTTTATTCCCCTTGCAGAAAAACTCATTAGCCTTACATGGGGTTGAACCCAGCACTCCTGAAATGGGAGCTCACGCTCTAATCCATTCAGTCAGATGCGCCTCCTTATAGGCAGTAATATGTCAGTATTTGTCCACGTGATAAAATCGATCCGCAACCCTATCCTCATTTTGATGACCACTGTACTTAATCATCCTTCTTGTAGAGGCTAGTTATAAAAGCTGTCGTGCTGGATTGGATATCAATCAAAATAGCGCACTAAATCAATATCTGTCGGTTATAAAGCACTAAACTACGCTGCTCGTGTCCTTGACAAAATAGGAGTTATCCTCCCCTTCATTCACCCTGGAAAAGGTTGGTTGATACATTAACTGATTCCTACAGAGTTGGGGTTTTTTTAGGGCATTCATTTTGAAGCCACAATGATATGTATTTGTTATCATTTATACTTCAGTTTTCATTTAATATAATCTCGCCCGAGTGGTTACCGGGGCCTGAATTTGGGGTGTAAATAATAGAACCACTGTTACCTGCCGCACGTCATAAGAGGCGACTAAGGAGGTTTGGCTGAAATTGGATGCATGTGTCCTAAGCGTTTAGAAGTCTATGCATTTAGGTCCCTACCAAACCAATGTGCAACGTATACACGTCTTGGCAAAGATCAAACATATCACAAAGAGTGATTAAAAATTGGTCATAAAGAACGATGAAAGAAGAAGAAGAGTTAATATAAAAGTTGAATAGGAATAGACAGTAATGGAAAAGCAATGGAATATTTCCAATTTTTCAAACACCGATACATCCCTGCAATACGCCGGACGGATCTTTAAAGCAGCGGCTCTTATGCTTTCAGTGTTTACAATAAAATTGTGAAACCTGGACATTTTTACTCAACACATCTGTATGCTGCACTACACTTGTGTGTCCAGGCTTGCATTCTTTTCTGAATACCTGCTTTCTTTGCCAGATTGCTGTCAAGCAGCCTGCTGCCAGGTCACTTCTTTGAGGTGAAGTTAGGTTCTTCGTCTGCTATCATTGCCGATCCTGACTACTTTCAGCTCATTCATATTGTCTTAGACACACAAACACACCCACTCCCCAAATGTGGGGTATGTATATAAACTAAATGTATATTAGTGACAATTTATAATAGAAATCGAACTAAAAAAAGGGATTGTGCATGAATATAAAGAAAACAAGCAATGTTTATTTCTAAGAAGCAGGATACACCCCAGTTCAATATCGAAATGAACAATACAACACTGAAACAAATCCATCAATTCAAATATCTGGTAACATCATATGGAAGATGTACAACAGGGATAAGAAAAATAGCTCTGGCGAAAGCAGCTTTTATTTAAAATTTAAAAACGTGCTGTCCGTGCATTCACTACAAATGACGCTGCAGAAAAGAATACCCCAGTACTATATTGAACCGATACTTATGCATGGCAGCGATTCATGGACAATGAACAAACAATCAATAAAATCGATGGAAGCCACAGAGATGTGGTTTTCAAAAGAATGCAGAAAATCCCATGAGAAGTGAAAAACACATGAGGTTTTAAAAGAGACCTGCACACAAAGAAACCTGATCAAAAGAATATTTAAAAAAAACAGACAACCAGTGTTCTTTATGAACATAATTCAAAGAACATTGCAAATGGGATCTGTGTGGTGTTTAGGTTAGGTGATCCCTCTCGTCCAAGGGTGCTCAGTTTGCTCCCTCGCGGAGCCATCAGGATATTTTCCCATTAATCGGTGATCTCAGTGTAGGTGAGATCGATTTCCTTTCAGAGACGGTCTATAAAACATAGGCCATGTGTTCAAGTTGAGCAAAGTTCATCATAAAGATTAAAAAACTAAATTTTCACACCATCTTCTACATTACATCGGAGACCCTTGCGAGTGCAACAGAACTCGTGCACTCCCGCTGAGATTTTCCTGTGTGCGAAAGAAATCAGAACACACATGGTTACTCACCAAAGTGCAGTGATGATGATCCAATTAATCAATGCAAATAAGAGGTTTGGAACATTTGGAGACAACATGTCGAAAACAGAAATGGAGATACCATGAAAGGCAGAGTGAAAAGATATTGAATGGTCTGACACCATAGCATGACAAGTGATCGATGTCAGAACTGATTAACTGCACTAGGGAGAAAGGGATAGTTATGGAGAGACATGATCACCTATGCCTGCATTCATGTCACTTGATTGATAGAAATTTATATTGATTACTATGAATATTTTGAGTTTTTGGCAAGTTATAATTCTGATTTTTATATTTTATTTATGGAGAAATTAATGGTCAGGAACAGCTCGGAGTATCATAAAACTTGAAACATGTGGCATTGATGTATAGTGCTTTACCTCATATGTTCCAAATGTATTCAGTTTAAATCCCTTGGGAAACGATCATACGATTTTTTTAGTTTTCTCATTCGCCTGCTATGAATTCAGGTGTAGTCAGTGCATCTAGCACTGCGCTTCTGACTGATTTTTGCTTGAAGGCTTGCTTTCTGTACCATCAGTGTCACTCACCATTCAGGCGAGCCTTCTCCTACTTCCAGAAGTAACTATATTTTAGTGATTCGTAATCTCAGGGAGATGGGGTACTGTTTCTATCGGAGATGGATGATAAAATATAGGTTCTATTTTCAATTTTGAGTGTACACTTTGCATTTAAAACAACATGCTGTAAAACTGCTGAGGAGCTTCTGGCTGAATGGATTACAGCGCATTCTCCCATTCGGGAGACCTGGGTTCACTCCTGGTACTGCCAATGAGTTTTTTCTGTCTGGGGCATAAAGAAAAAACTAACTTGAACCGTTTTGCTACCATTAAATTCCCTCAGGCCCATGTCCTACACTGCATGGAAAAATGGTAACACAAGCAGTAAAGAACTGTGACTTTTTTTGAAACTGCTACAGGAAAAACATTTGAATTCTGAAAAAAATTATTAATATCAAATTTACAGTCGGGACACAAATATGTGAGAGCATATTCAAACAAAAAACCGCATGTAGAAATCAGGTGTGCCGGTCTCAAAGATGCAGATATTACGATATATATATATTTGTCACCTCTTGTAAAGGCCAGGCAACTCTTGTACCCATTTTGAACTGTCCTTCACATATGTTTGTGTATTTAGTCATGCACCCTTGATTTTCTTCTGTAATGATGAGAAATCAAGACGGAACTGTTTGTGAGGAAAAAATCAAATATTTGGCACTTATAAAGAGATAACACGCTGTTGAAGACTGTGCTGGAGGGAAAGGTTAAGTTGTCAAGAGGAAGACAAAATAATTGAGAGGAAAAACGTTAAGAGATTAACAAAGAACAGATGCTGACTACATTCATTGTGAATATGACACCTAATCATTTTAACCCTATGAACACTGACCACCTACATCGTAAAAACCCCTGCTCCTGAGCAAAAACAGCACATCTCAGAGTGATATTAAAAACTTATAATTTATTACAATTAAGTGCTCTATAATTTATTAAATAATAAGTCTCAGCAGCTAGGTTTGAAAATACACAGGGGAAGACCAAGGTCATGAGAATAAATGCTGCAAATGTAAACCAGATTATGCTGGAGGAAACAGCACTGCAGGATGTAGAATCATACACATACCTTGGAAGCAACATAGACACAGAAGGAGGAACAAACAAAGATGTTAAGATAAGAATACAAAAGCAAGAGGGAACTTTATTGCATTGAGTAAGATATGGAAGGCAAGGAGATCAAAACAAACACAAAACTGAGAATTTTCCAGTCAAATGTGAAGTCAGTGCTGTTCTATGGCTCGGAAACATGGAATACCACAAAGAAACTATCAGAAAACTGCAGACCTTCGTAAATGGATGTTTTTACGTAGGATAGAGGGATTGAGATGGTATGATAAGATTACAAACGAGGAACTCAGGGAGAGAACAAAGATACCAGTGGAGAGAGAGCTCAGGAAGAGACGCTGGCGATGGATAGGACATACATTGAGAAGACCGACCGGAAGCATCGCAAGACAGGCATTGTTTTGGAACCCGCAGGGAAAGAGGAGTAGGGAAGGCCTAGGCAGACCTGGAGAAGAGAGCTGGAGGCGGATATAAAGAGGATAGGCAAAACATGGAAAGAATTGGAAGGGATGGCAAGAGAGAGGAAGAGATGGAAGAAGTTTGTTGAAGACCTGTGCTCCAATGGGAGTTGAAAGGTGATGATGATATTATCGCCTGACTCACTTTTGATATCCTTATCAGAATAATCACATTCTAAGTTGAATTCATCTTCAGATTCGACGAGTGGTCACCGAGGTCCTAATTTGGGGTGTAAAGAATAGAACCACTGTTACCTGCCACGCATCTCATAAGAGGCGACTAAGGAGGTTTGGCTGAAATCGGATGTAGAAGTCTATGCATTTAGGGGCCTACCGGGGACTGCCTAGAGTAGTTGATAGTAGCTCGGCCTGCTAGCTGTGAGACGCCTCATAGCTTGGGTTCGAACCTACTGTCCGGCATTTGTTCGAGTCCCTGGTCTTACTCAGGACGATAACGTGAGTACCTCTGAAGTCGAGAAAATCTGCCTGTATGGCGAGGAATACTAATTACAGTACATTGAGCACATGGCTGCAGTGTAAGTAATTTCAATGTGCACGCTGCTGCCATTGTAAGAAATTGGAAAAACAGATTTTCATGCAAAAATCAGTTTCAGAGATGGAACTTCGTCTGAGTTGAAAGCGGACGGAAAAAAAAAAAAAAGGGGGCCTACCAAACCAATGTGCAACATATACATGTTCTTTGCAAAGATCAAACATATCACAGAGAGTGATTAAAATTGGTCGTAAAGAACGAACGCAAAGAAGAAGAAGATCTTCAGATTCATTCAAAACAAGTTCAACAGCTTGCTCTGTTATTATCCTTTTAGAGTGACCATTTCCGAAAGTTGTCAACACATCTTGTCAACATAAAAATACTTAACTAATTATCTTACCAGTACACAAATATACCACTCAACAGCATCCATCCGCCATCTTGTTAAACCGCTTAGAATACATTGGTTGTGTATGATATCCCATTTGTACAGCATTTATTTTCGATCACCGACAAATAACAATGGAGTCTTCTCAGACCAAATTCCAGGACGTCTGGATATGCATGTTTACATTCAATACCGAAATACGTGATCACCTGTTCTACGGTTAATATTATTATTCAGTCCTTAATATATCATTTGTGTCTCTTCCTCTCTGCAGGTGTTAATCATTGGAGGTGGAGATGGTGGAGTGGCAAGAGAGATTCTGAAACATGAGTGTGTAGAAGAAGTACACCTGTGTGAAATAGATGAGGTGGGTTGATCTTTCTGTTTCCAATTTCAGAGTTTAACCATGTTGTTATTTGTTGTGTTGAAGAATTGTATCTCTCTTGAACTGATATACATTCTGGCAGAATGGATTAGAGCACTGCCCGAATACGGGTCAACCAGTCCGTGTTCAAATCCTGTAAGGCCAATGATTCTTTTCTGTCGGGGTATAAAGAAAAATCCTAACTTGCAAAGTTTTGTGGCGACTACACTAGCCATGCAGCGATTAAATCATGGACAAGACTGCAGGATGTGCTCTGAAGTCTGTGTTTTAGTCTGACAAGCACACTGTGCAATCTGAGCAGGCTTTATTCTGTGCGTGTGTTGATTGAGCCTGCCTTCCTGTTCTGATGCAAAATACTGTTGCATGCCTTTTTCTGTTTAGTCTGCTAATGGGATCTTGTAGATGGGTTTGTTGCCTCCACAACTCTTTGTATTTTTGTTTGATGTGTGTCTTGATCTATGGTAGTGACACTGGGTGTTTGTGTTGTATCATGCTCTGAAAGCTTAGTTACACAAATTATCAACTCATTTCAAGGAGATAACACATTATTATTTCAAGGAAATGATACTTAATCTGTTGTGAGAAGCTACTTGTATGTTCTACATTGTCCATGTACTGTCGAGGCCTGCAAGTGGAGCAAAGAATAGTACCACTGTGACCTACACGACACATCATAGGGCCTAGAGAAGCTACCCTAGTAAATAAAAAACGTCCCAGAAATTGGATGGGCTGATCTACTGGTAAGCGCATAGCTGACACAACATACAATTGTCTTGGCTCAGATCACATACAAATCATAAAGAGTGGTTTAACAAGTGATCAGTGTCTTAATAACAAGTATGATTCATTCCTTCATTGTTCTCTAACTATATGATTCATTTCTTAATTGTTCTTCTGTCATTCATCACATCATCAGTATATCTTTTGTGAAATGTATGATCATATCAAAAAAGCAGATTTTGCCAAAATGCACCATCACAGTACTGGTGCATGAGGACTGATGTAAAACAAGTGCAGCAATTTAAATACCTCAGAGTCCTGGTAACATCAGATGCCGATCAGAAATAAAAAGTAGAATAGGGCAAGCGAAAACATCGTTCCTGAAAATTAGAAGCGTCATCTGCAACAAGTCCTTGTCAATCCCAATCAGAATGCGAGTTATTCAGTGCTACATAGAAACAATACTGACATACGGATGTGAGCCATGGACAAAAACACAGATCGAAAATCTCTGAGGACCACAGAAATGTGGTTTTACAGAAGAATGAGAATTCCATGGACTGCTAAAATGATTAATGTTGAGGTGCTGAATAAGATCAAGACACAGGGAAAGCTTATCATCAATATAAGAAAGAAGCAGTCATAATTTTTCGGGCATGTGATGAGGAAGGGAGATTTAGAACACATTGTGACAACCGGTAAAATCGAGGGAGGAAGACAGAGAGAGAAAATTTTGGATATCCTGACTTCATGGCACGGCAGAGCGTTAACATCTGAGTTGATAGCAAACACCATGACAGAGATTTGTGGAGATCCATGATCGCCTATGCCATCCGGCACCTGATGATGATGATTCACTTCTGCATTCTTTCCTTCTGTCACTCATCAGATCACACCACTAGTAGAGCTTTTCTAAACTGTGTGATTCACTTCGTCATCCTATCTGATCACCTGTCACTTTCAGAAAGGTTAGTTCATGGGAAATAGCCATATTGTAAAGATAGCATAGTTTTGTACAACATTTGCCTTCAATTTATATTCTTCCAATATTTGAAACTGACATGTAGAGTGGTGACCTAGTTACAATCTCTTTATCTCTTACATTTTATTGTATTAATTTTCTATTTTGGTTTTTGGTTTTTTTTTATTCTTCAGGTAACGTAATTATAAATCTTCTGATCCTGTCTGTCATCTCTGCCCTGTTCTCTTTAGTCTTCCAAAGACTAGTGTTAAAATGTTGTCTTGTCTGTCACTTCTGCCCTGTTTTTTCTTCTCTTTAGACAGTCTTCCTGCCCGAGTGGTTACTGGGCCCAAATTTGGGGTGTAAAGAATAGAACCACTGTTACCTGCCACGCATGTTGTAAGAGGCGACTACGGAGGTTTGGCTGAAATCGGATGCCCGTGTCCTAAACGTATGAAGTCTATGCGTTTAGGGCCTACAAAGCAATGTGCAACGTATACACGTTCTTGGCAAAGATCAAACATAACACAAAGAGTGATTAAAATTGGTCGTAAAGAACGAACACAAAGAAGGAGGAGACAATGTTAAAGTCTTCTGTTCCTGTTTGCCACCTCTGTTCCTGTCTATCACTTCTGTTTCCATCTAATTAACCAACTAATCAAGTTTTTTTTTAATTACTTTTTCTTTCTTTGTCGATAGGGAGTGATAGAGGCTAGCAAGAAATACCTTCCTCAAATGGCCAGCAGTTTCTCAGATCCTAGACTCAAGTTGTATATCGGAGATGGTTTCAAATACATGGGCCTGCACCAGGGAGAATTTGATATCATTGTTACAGATTCTAGTGATCCTATTGGTGTGTTTTCTCTGTATGCAGTTCTGTTGTCATTTTTTATGTTCTCTGTGCTTTAATATTTTCATTGTAATATTTTTAATGTTGTTATTGTTCTCCTCATAACATTATATTGTTCCTCTTTTATTGTATATCTATTCTCTATCACTGTTTTGCCTTTCAGCATCAGGTCGAAAAAAAGAGGCATCTGGAGCGAGCCTCTCTATGTGCTTTGTACAAGGTGGAATTTATTGCCTTGGATATTTCACAGATCCAAGGTTTACGAGGTCGTCATTCGTGCAATTATGTTTTTATTATTCTTGCAGTTTTATATATATAATAAATAGATATATATATATATATATATATAAAAAACGATACTCGATCAGTCTTGTGCCATCTTCGTTTGGCTGAAATCGGATGCACATGTCCTAAACTTGTATAAATCTATGCGTTTAGGTGCCTACCAAACCAATGTGCAACGTATACAGTTCTTGGCAAAGATCAAACATATCACAAAGAGTGATTAAAATTGGTTGTAAAAAACAAACGCAAAGAAGAAGAACAGGACACAATCAACTCCACAGCCACATGTATGCAAAATTCAAGATTGGCAATTCAGCCATGTGGACAGGCACACCAGACTGCAGAGCACATACTTCAAGACTGCCCCGAATATGATACACTGAGGCAAACTCACTGCCTAACGAAACTGGACAGAAAACTGCATGGACCTCTGTGTAAGCTACAAAATACAGTGAAGTTCATACAAGAGACAACATTGAATATATAGACAAATTTCAAGTGAACACAAGGAAGGATAACTCTGTCTTCCAATTCTCCTTCTATCTTCCAAGATGGTTTTCAATAGAGAATCATGTCTCTTAATGTAACCAAAATGATCTAATTTCTATCTTCTTGAGCAGTTCTCTTTTCACTTCTAGTTGTGGAACTACTTGTTTTTTTTTCTATGAACACTCACTGTATTGTACTTTATATCCACATTTTACAATCTCCTTCTGTTTATTAATTGTCCATGTTTCTGCTCCATGCATATATATTTCCAACTATAGTATTAAGGTTTAGATGTTACATTGTGCACAATATTCAATTGTGGGTACAATCGATTCTCTAGTCTACCTAGCTAAGTATAGTTGAAATGAAAATCGGGGCAGGACTTAACCATCACCCACAGTAAACAAGTCGTTGATTTCCTAGACACCACTTATACATTCAGTAGTTTTCCATTGCTTTCTGAACGGGGAGGTCTATTTTTAGGTTTTCTTTTCCACTTGAACTTCTTTAAATGCTCCACATCTGCCAATTGTTTACCACTCTGGGATTTGTATGTGATCTGAGTCTAAGAGCGATTGTATGCTGTGCCAGTTATGTGCCTACAAGTAGGCCAGCACATCAGATTTCTGCAACTATTTTTATTTACTAGGGTAGCTTTTCTAGGCCCCTATCTCAGTGGTCTCTTCATCATCATCACCTTTCAACTCCCATCGGAGCACAGGTCTTCAACAAACTTCTTCCATCTCTTCCTCTCTCTTGCCATCCCTTCCAATTCTTTCCATGTTTTGCCTATCCTCTTTATATCCGCCTCCAGCTCTCTTCTCCAGGTCTGCCTAGGCCTCCCCTACTCCTCTTTCCTGCGGGTTCCAAAACAATGCCTGTCTTGCGATGCTTCCGGTCGGTCTTCTCAATGTATGTCCTATCCATCGCCAGCGTCTCTTCCTGAGCTCTCTCTCCACTGGTATCTGCTTTGTTCTCTCCTGAGTTCCTCGTTGTAATCTTATCATACCATCTCAATCCCTCTATCCTACGTAAACATCCATTTACTAAGGTCTGCAGTTTTCTGATAGTTTCCTTTGTGGTCTTCCATGTTTCCGAGCCATAGAACAGCACTGACTTCACATTTGACTGGAAAATTCTCAGTTTTGTGTTTGTTTTGATCTCCCTTGCCTTCCATATCTTACTCAATGCAATAAAGTTCTCTCTTGAGTGGTCTCTTACGACATGCCTTTTAGGTTGCAGTGGCACTTTTCTTTGCTTCCCTTGCTGGCCCTGGCACCATACAGACGTAGCTCGTAGCTAAATATAGGTGCAATGAAAATAGTAGCATATCCATTACAGGATATAGACATCAACCACAGTAAATGAGCCGTCGATTTTCTAGGCACTACTTACGTGTTCAGTAGTTTTCCATTGCTTTCTGAGTGGAGAGGTCTATTTTTACAGTTCTTTTCCACTGGAACAAATTTGCCTCCGAACGGCCTACCGTGGTGTTTGAACCAGGTACACTTGAGGTGTGATCAAGTTCACTACCGCTTAAACTACTGTAGAAAGGTTCAAAGCTTGTCAGTTTCAGCAATCTTTTTCTTGCAGTCGCAATGTTTTAGCAATCTGAATTGGAAATATTCACTCTGAAAAATTTTTTAATACCCAATTCTGGGTCTGAGCGCAGCGGTAGCATAGTTGTTAGTAAGCTCGCTTTTTACACTGATGATCCAGGTTCATTTCTTCTTCGGGTTCTCACTAGATTGGATTTCAGATTCTCTAATAAAGGCAGCCGTCTGCCTCAGATTATCAGTCACGCCATACAGTTTGTCTTGGACGCTGGTGTAGGTGGGCCACCTCTTTCTTCTCAAGTCTGCATACTGGGGGCAGTTCTGTATAATTCTTATGATTTCTGCTTCCCTGTTTGTGCCACCTTGATGCAGTATGTTTTGGCCACAGTCATGATGGTAGGTTTGACATTCTTACTGCGTGGCTAAATCTCCTAGACAGATTAGCGACCGTAGAATCCGCTATCCCATTCCTCATTGTGAGGGGTTGTTTCACCATGTTATGCGCCTTACGGCCTGGTGCATCCGTTTCTGCAAGCATTTGTTTCGGGTTAGCATTCCCTAGCGGACACATGCCTCCGATTTCAGCCAGACCTCCTTAGTCGCCTCTTACAACATGCATGGCAGGTAACCGTGGTTCTATTCTTTACACCCCAAATTTGGGCCCGGTAACCACTCGGGCGAGGTTCAATTCCACAGTTGACAATGGATATTTTTTTCAACCGTAATGGCTCTCAAAGCGACCCATCTTTTTTCTTTTCTCGAATCCTGTTTTCCTCACAGCGTCAGGTCAAAAAGAGATTTCTAAAACGGGCCCTTGTGTGCGCTTCGTAGATAGTGTTTTTCGTCGCCTCTGTTCTCTCTGAGGTCCATCTTTTGCATGGCCAGTCTTTTGCTTTATACCCATTGTATCGGAGCAACATTGCTCTTTGAGGTGCACTGTCTGTTGGTAATCTGCTTACGTGGCGAACCATTTAATTTGTTTCTTGATGAAGTCTAGTGCTGATGTTGTGTACTTCAATTGGGTACATTAGGAAAAACGCTGGAAGTAACAACGTCCGGTGTGATGTTGACCACATCACCCATTGTGTGCTGATGAAAAAAATACAGCCCTAACACTGTATTAGCCAATATCTTCTTCTTCTAACCAAGGCTGCGAGTTTTCACTCTTGGGCAGCCAATGCCAGTTTGTAGAATCTGCATGTGTTCTGTAATTGTGGAAGACTAGTGTAAAGGGTATTATGAACAGATGGGTGTGGTGGGAGGAGTTCTTGTCTAGCTTTATGTAGTCCAGGACATTCAAGGAAGATATGCTGTACTGTACCATTAGCCAATATAACTTGAGGTATAAAATAATGGTTCCATATCTGGGTCAGCTAAGAAGAAATCATTTTTAAAGCTCTTTTATATTCTTGTTATTTCAGGTCCTGCATCTTCATTATTTCAAAAGCAGTATTACGATTTAATGAAGAAAGCATTAAGGCCAAATGGCATAGTCTGCAGTCAAGGTAAGAGGCTTGTTCTATTAACACTGTCATGTCATCATTTTAGCTGTAGTATTTTGAACTGACAAAGAAAGTATTGAGGCCAGGGTGTATAGTTTGCAGTGCAAAGCACTTAAAAATTTTTGCCTTTTTTTCTGTTTGCCTGTTATGAATTACAGCATTGTCGCGGCGTCTCTGGCTGATTTTTGCATTAAATCCTGCTTTATTTATCACTAGTGTCCCTCACTATTCAAGTATACTATGACTTCAGAGGTACTTGTAACTAAAGGTGATAGATTGACTTCATTTCATCAAGTTTTATCCCATATGGTTGTGTTCCTTGTCAGCAGACATGACATGCTATTTGCCGAGAGTGTTGCAGGAACTACATGGCTCCAGCAACAATTGTAGGAATCTTATGAAAAAGTTGCATGTGGGACTCAGTCCGGATTCAAACCCACGACCTTCAGAGCAACTTGTAACCTTAGATCCCCAAGGAAAGGATCTTCTTCGATCTGTCATTTTGATCATTCTTGTTGTGACATATAAACAGCATTTGCCAAGAATGGTTTTTTACGTCACATCATTCAGCAGCATTTGGAGCTCTGGTGCTTATCCTTCGCGACGTGTCGGTTTCAGCCAGCGTTTACTGGGTTCGCTCTCCGTCAGCCTTTGGCTGTCCCCAGCCGACTTGCTCAAGGCAGCAGGTAGGAAAGGATCATAGCCTCCTGTAGTCTACCCGTACACCGTGTGCACACTGAGAATTATTTTTGCCTCGAAGCCCGGAATTTCAACGGGACATTGTCACTTACGCAGGATATTGTCAACTCTGCTATTAGAGACCTCACTTTTAATTAACTGTCACGTCATAGTTTCAGAAGCAATATTATAATAATTCCTCTCGTCCTATCGTTACATAGGACCTGCAAGTAATTTTTCCATACCGCTCTATCCTGGGCAACTCGCTCAATCTCCTCCATGGAACTGAGACCGATATTTCCTGCCTCTCTCAGCAAAGTTCGTTTCAGGGTCTCCTTAGGTCGACCTCTCTTTCTTGAACCCTTTGCATCCCACTTCAATGCCTGCTTTGATATTCGTTGATCATTTCTCCTCAAGGTATGCCCAACATATCTTCGTGTTCTCTTTCTTATAATAGTTGTCACTAGTGGTTGACCAGACATGTCTCTGATTTCATCACTTCTCCTGAATTCGTTCCATTTTATATTCATTATTTTTCGCAGACATCTATTTTCAAATGCATTCAACTTGCTTTCTATATCTTTAGTCATTTTCCAACTCTCACTGGCATATGTTAGAATTGATACATTTGAATTGAAAATTCGTAATTTAGTTTTAATACTATATAACTTGCAGTTCCATATTTTATTTAGACTTTTAAAAGCTGATGTTGCTTTGCCAATAGAAGCAATATTACTACCTGAATAAAACATTGGGGCCAGGTGATATAGTTAGCAGTCAAGATGAGAGGTTCTTTCCAATAACCCATTGTGAATACAGCTACAGCAGTTTTTTTGCTATCATGTTGGGGGAAAAAACAGGGTTCCACCTCAGGCTGTCAACGTCTCCAAAGAGATTATCCTGCAATGGTGTTGGTGATTCTCCTATCAGTCTATCCCTTTCTTTATACACCGCAAGCCTGCCCAGCGTGCTCGTAGCTGGACAATGGGTGAAAAGCCCCCTGTGAGTGCGGTTCAATCCGCGGGCTGGTAGAAAAGCCACAGGCTCTCCAGATTTATGGTGTGCGTGACACGACCGAAGGGTTATGATGTCCATGGCATCAGCAATGCTGAGCTGAAGTGCTTCTGGATCGAAAAAAAATAATAATACACTGATCACCTTTATAAAATATGAAGAGGTTATCTGAGCGCCAAAGAGCTTAAAAAAGCGCACGTTAAAGGCTGTGTATATATCACAATTAGAATGATAAACATGGCAGAAAAAGAATGAATGCGAGAGAGAGAGAGAATCCTGTGTTTGGTAATTTGTGTCTTTTTCCGAAACCCTAATACTTGTTCACTAAGTATTAGTAATACATCTTACCATTATGTTATTTCTAATTACAGGTGAATGCTTATGGATTCATATGAAACTGATCAGAGAAATGTTGGAGTTCTGTGAGTCTGTGTATCCATCTGTTTCCTATGCCTACACTGCAATTCCTACTTACCCCTGTGGCCAGATTGGATTTGTAATATGCAGTTTAGACCCTGTAAGTTTTTATTCTTTCATTATTGAGACGTATTATTATTTTTATTTTTTTCCACCCGTGTGTTGCCGGGGCCCACAAGAAGAGCTAAGAATAGTACCACAGTAATGTACAAGACATGTCGTAAGAAGCAAGTGAGGTAGGGGCCTACGGACACATCCTAGTAAAAAAAAAGTGTCGCAGAAATCGGATGTGCTGGCCTACTTGTGCGCACATAACTCGCGCAACGACAATTGCTCTTAGGTTCGGATCTAGGAATGCTAACCCGAAACAAATGCTTGCAGAAAACGGATGCACCAGGCCGTAAGGCGTATAACATGGTGCAACGACCCTCACAATGAGGAATGGGATAACGGATTCTACGGTCACCAATCTGCCTCGAAGATTTAGCCACGCAGTAAGAATGTCAGACCTACCATCTCGAGGGTGGCCAAAACTTATTGCGGAAAGAGGTCGGCACAAACGGGAAACAGAAATCATAGGAATTATATCCTACAGAACTGGCCCCAGTATGCAAACTTGAGAAGAAAGAGGTGACCCACTTACACCAGCGTCCAAAGCAAACTGTATGGTGTGGCTGATAATCTGACGCAGACGGCTGCCTTTATTAGAGAATCCTAAATGCCAATCTAGTGAGAATGCAGAAGAAGAAGGTTCGGATCACAAAGAGTGATTAACAAGTGGTCAATATGGAGTGTAAGAAGAAGGAAGAATGATCTGAATGCAAATGAAGTGGGAGCATTTGAGATATCGTCGACATTGGTTAGGTGCTAGGCTCACTCACCAGACATATAGTAGTTCTCTCTCGTGCGATCGTTCTTTTTGCCATTTTTATCATTCTTATTGTGATATATAAACGGCCTTTGCCAAGAACTTAATTTTACGTCACAATCTTCAGTACCATTTGGAGCTCTGGTGCTTGTCCTTCTGCGATGTGTCCGATTTCAGCCAGCGTTTACTGGGTTCACTCTCCGTCAGCCTTTGACTGTCCCCAGCCGACCTGCAAGGCAGCGGGTTATATAGTAGTTTGAATTCTGTTGCAGTCTACTCCTCAGTTCACCTATCTTCTTCTGTGATCAGTGTCTCATGCTCTGAAGTCACATGTTCTGAAGAAACAGGGAGATGAATTGCATGACCCTGTTATGATCCACAGTGGCTGCCCCATTCTTTGTAAGATATAGGAACACAGTCATTATCTATATGATTCATACATGTCACATCTCCATTACTATCCATGCCCGCATAACTTTCAAAAAGTATATGTTATGTTAATCGATTGCAGTGGCACATTGAGCATTCCCACATGTGCTCCGTCCTCCGCTGCAACAGCCTTCCCAAAATCCACTTGCTCACCGGACCCATTAGGAGTTGATTAGTATATCCTCTCTCTCTCTCTCTCTCTACCACGAAGACGATACTGTCTGGTATGTCCAAACTTAACTCACAATTGGTCCAGTGTCTGAGACTGACCCATATCGCATAAATTAGTGTGTGCCGCATTGATGACATCGGTTCTGTCCATATTTCTGCCCGCTTGACTCAGGGCATTGTTTACAAGCAAGTTAGTATGTTCTTTGCACTGAAGTCTAGGTGGGAACAACCAAGTCATTGTCTTGAGACCTCAGAATTCTGAAATGATAATCATATCAGAAAGTATAAGAGAACTGTGAAAGCCTATTTGTTCTGATATCTTGGACGACATGGGGTATCGGTGCTTATCTCTTGCTCCAAAGGTACTTGGTTCTTTCCCACCATGAGGCGATCAAAATATTTTTCCAGAGATCCCTAATTTCAATATAGGTTAGATCAAGTTTCTACTCCTATCAATGGTTAATATAATGTATGGCTGTGTTCCAGTTGAGCACTTGTAAGAATCCATGGCAGTTGTAAATCGATGAGAGTAGGCTGCAAAACCGCTGCCTGCGCACATTTAAAAAAAAAATCTTCCTACAAACATTTGTAGCATCTTTAAAATTACATCGCCCTCGCTGGAGTTTATGCACTGTGGCTGAGATCTTCCAGTGTAAGAAAGAGATTAGAGCTCACATGGTTGTCCACCAATGGACACTTTTTCGCATTCCCGCAATGGGTTCAGGCGTAGTCAGGGTGCCTAATATGACACATCTGACTGGTTTTTGCATGAAGGCTTGTTTTCCTTATCACTTGTCTCTCTGCATTCAGACTTCTGAGGTGCTTGTAATTTATATCCCCAAGTAAAGTATCTGGAAACTAGTCAAACCGCATGCCATGTGTACACCATCTTTTGCACCCAAGTTGGCCTTGAACCACTGAATTAGCTCAACACTAGGTACTATAGTTCGTTCCAAAATTCGTGATCACACTAAGGTTTAATTTGTATGAAATCTATCTGATGGATACAAGTAATTTTTGCATGCAGTCTTATATACCTCATGACATTACGAATCCATGTTTAATTAATTGGTAGGTAGCTTAGTTAATGCAAAAGTTTTTTTTTATATAATTTTGCATAAGCACAACAAAATTATAATCAAAGTTTAGAACTTACAGTAATACACAAAATGGTGGTGAATGATTGCAAAGGCGTATTCCTATTACATATTATAAAAAGAAAGGTCACATAGTGAACAAAGGATACCTTCCACTTCTATTAAATGAAAGTAACTGTTGCGTACATATGCCAATGACAGTCGGTAGGAAACATTGTGAACTGATTAATTCCACGAGATTCCCGATTTTGACGTGCACTGAATTGCATTTGTAACACAGAAATGCTTAGTTATAGACAAACTTGACCATCGTACTGTAAAATTTCGACAAGTATACCAGATCAACATCGCAGTAAATTTAATAATAACATATAATAAAATTCTTACAGAACTAAAGGTTTGGGATGGCAAAAATACTTTTGGGACGTCGTCACTGTTACCTATATAAAAATCAAGAATTTCTGTCAAGTGGATGATTTTATATCGGTCAGTAAAGATGATCACGAATTTTGGAACAAACGGCACCTGATGATGATGATGATATTTTCATGTCATATTTGCAAATTGTGTATTGCATCAAAATTGTACCATGTTTGTTCTGTAACATCTTTCCAGAACATAGATTTTGAGAATCCACCTCGAGTGATAACCTCCGATGAAGCTGATAAATTAAATTTGAAATATTACAACACAGAGATACACAAATGTGCTTTCCAGCTGCCACAATTTGCAAGAAAGGTAAGTCATGCAAGAATTACTTCCCTTATTTAGTGGAATCCATACTGAGGAAAGATATCAGAGCATGTATGGACTAATTGATTTGATGATCTGACGACTAAACTAAGTTATTGTAAACTTTCCTTACAAAATATCCCTAGGGATCCGGCTGTCATCCATCCGGGTATGGAAAATCCGTACAGTGATCAAGAACCTCATTGCCTCTAAAGACCTTCCTACCTGCGCATCATCACTATGTGTCATCGACAGTTGTTTGGGCAAACCCGCATTCTATATGCTCCCAAAATTCATAAACTTCACAATCCTGGTAGGCCTATTGTTTCTGCTTGCTCTTGTCCTACGGAACATATCTCCGAATTCCTTGACAGTATCTTCAACCCTATAGTCACCACACTACCTTCATTCTTGAAAGATACTAACCACACTTTGTCTGTTTTTTCTTCTATTAAGTTGTTGCCTGGCAGGACTTATCGCCTCTTCCTCCTTGATGTCTGCTCACTGTATGCCTCTATACCTCATTCTGACGGACTTCAAGCTCTCCAGTTTTTCTCGACAGGAGAACTAACCCTCTTGTCTCCAACTCGACTCTCCTTCGCTTGCAGAACTAGTTCTCACTCTCAACTCCTTTCAGTTCAATGACCAGTTCTTCGAACAGATTAGTGGGGTTGCCATGGGTACTAAAATGGGACCCAGCTATGCTTGTCTATTCATGGGCCATCTTGAACACTTAGTATGGAACACCTATGATGGCCTTCTTCCGTCCGTGTATCATAGATACATTGATGATTGTATTGGAGTTACCGATATGTCTGAAGCCGATTTGTCACGCTTCATTACCTTCATCAATGCCTTCAATCCTGCTATTCGGTTCACCTCTCACATCTCTACCTCCTGTGTCAATTTTCTTGACATCACTATCACCATCAGCCTATCCACTATCACTACATCAGTATACTACAAGCCTACTGATACACATAGCTTTCTTCTGTATACCTCTTCCCATCCCCAGGCTTGTCGTGACTCTTTACCTTTCTCTCAACTCTTACGCCTTCGTCGTCTCTGCAGCGAGGACGACGATTTTCTTGATAGAGCTCATGAGATGCTTGATTTCTTCCGCCAGCGCCTATACCCGGAGAATGTGCTTACATCTGCCATACATCGGGTTCAGCTAATTGCTCGCCAGGAGGCCCTCTCTCACATACTTAGAACCCCCAATTCTGACAGGGTCAATCTTAACTTTCCACCCTCATAGTTCCCTGGTGAAAAAGGTCTTATTCCATCATCTCCCTATTCTTCAGTCTGATCCTGAGACACGTTCAGTCTTCCAATACTATCCTTTGGTGGCGTACAGACGGGACAGAAGCCTCAAGGATTTGTTGGTACACAGTCGCCTCAAGCCTAACATCCAGAGTCACTTTGGCACCATCCAATGTGGCGCGGCGCTGTAATACATGTGCATATGTAATACAGACCCGTACTGTCTCTTTTCCAAAAGCTACCTATACCATTCAAGACAGTTTCATGTGTGAGTCCCGAATATCATCTATGCTATCACCTGCAAACGATGCCATAAGGCCTATATTGGTGAAACCGGTAAGAGGCTCAGTGACCGATTCGCCCAACACTTACGCGATATTCGCCAATGCTCTGTGACTCCTGTGGCCACTCATTTCAATGATACTGGCCATTCAGGAGTTGACGATGTCCAGGTCACAGCCATCCGATCATGTTCCTCCGATGATCGCAGTCGATTCGCCCTGGAGAACTGTTTTATTTCATTCTATGGCACTTTGCGACTTCTTGGACTCGAACGCATTACATTCCTATGCTTCTTAGTACTGTCTTATCTCGTGCCTTGTTATCTATATGTGTGTTTGCTCCATATATGTGTCATTTATCCACTATATTGTTTATTGTTCCTCTCCTTTTCCACTTTCGGTTTTTGTGTTGCACTCATTTCGTTGTTCATTTTTATTCCCAGATTTTCATCAGATAGGTTTATGTTTCCACATGTAATCGCCCATTTGTAGTGTTCCTCAAATTCGTCATTCTTGTTGTATTGTTTGCTTGATAAAGGCCTTTTGGTCAAACGTTGCTGTTTATCGTCACTGTTTATGTATTTTGTAAAACTGTAGTACTTTGTTTTACGTGTTTACCTATCCGGGTATGGGGAACTTTTTGATCTTAGACAGCTTTGGTAGCTACGCTAGGTATTCCAACACTCATTATGTTTTTACTCACTAACTCAAGGAGAGCCTGAGTACTGCTTTCAACACATAGAATGCATTCATCCTTTTTCAACGTATGTAGGGACCATGATTCGCTAGTATAGAGTCACCTGCTCTGCATCCTGAGTATACACCTCAACACATAGGATGCATTCATCCTTTTTCTTCCACAATGCTTGTAGGGACCATGATTCTATAGTATAGAATCGTCTACTCAGCTCGCAGGCTTTGTACAGTCATTTTGGTGTCGATAGTCTGCATGCTATTTTTATACACTCTGTGATAGCCTAGCTAAGAATGTTGAGGCCATGGTGATCCTTGTGTGCAGTTCTATACTTTGATTGATTGATAGGACCATCATCATTGCACTTCGGGGAGTAACCATGTGTGCTGCGATCTCTTTCTTACACAAGAATATCTTAGCTGCAGCGCATGAACTCTGTAGCACCGGTAAAGGGCCCCTGATGTAATTTAGATGTTAAAAATATTTTGTATGAATTTTATTTAATTAATCTGTCTCATTAATTTTTTGCTCAGACAGTCAGCTTTCCAGCCTGCTCTTTTCGATTTTGAGCTGCCACATGTTCTTTTACATGCTCAACTAGAAGATTGTTGGTGCTGTGCTGATCCTCATGTACAGTTTAGCATCTAGTGAGAAGTCGCCTAAGTGATGATAGAGAAACCTAATTTATAACCCCTAATTCGTAGCCGTGGTGGTTCTGGATCTTCGCAGACCATCATGAATGTCATACGGGTCTGAATTTTGACTTCTGTGTATGTGACAAATGCGGCATCATCTGCAAACACATAATCTTCATTAGTATTTTTCTTGACATGCTTTCACACAGGCTAGATTTACAATCTCCTGACCGTAAGTGTAGGTAGACTTTCTCTAGGTGACCCAAAGATGGGATTTAGCATGACATCGAAGAAACTGTATTATATATAGTGAGGACTCATCCTTCTTTGACTCCACTTTTGATCATCTTTAATGTCAAACCATGGATATATGTATATAAATAATTATCGTTAGGTGGGTATGCCATTTTTTTCGACAACCTGATTGACTTTTCTTCTTGAACGCTCCATATCGACTACTTGTTAACCACTCTGTGTGGTTTGTATGTTATCTGAGCCTAAGAGCGATTGTATGCTGTGCCAGTTATGCGCCTAGAAGTAGGCCAGCACATCCCGATTTCTGCAATGCTTTTTATTTACTAGAGTAGGTTCCCTTGGTCCTACATTAGTCGCCTTTGTACGTCGCAGTGGTACTATTCTTTGCTTTCTTCGGAGCACAACACGGGCAGACTCTTTTCTCAAAATGTGTGATTTTGTTATCTTATTGCTCACATTTTTCCTCCCTTCTTTGCAAGTTTGTTTGCTCTTAAATATCTCTCTGCTGCTGTGGAAATCATACCATTCCTTTCGAAGTTAGCCAAACAATCTGTTTTCCTCCCCTGAGAAGTTGAAGCAAATAGTCAGGATTTTTCTGCACCCCCACACTTTCTCTAAAAACTAAACAAACCCTTCCAGTTAGTAAAATTCTGCCCTCCATTGGCTCTCTGGGACTTCATTTACTGGGGTCTTTGTTGTATCTGACTCTGTCGATGCTTCACAAGATCCAGAAGGCAGGTTTCGGTATGAGTGGATGTCGTCTATAGAAGTTTCCAACTTCCAGAGGCTTATGTGGATATACTGTCCTGGGCATGCGGGTGTTTACGGTAATGAGAGCGGACAGGCTTGCATCGATTGTTTGGGAGTTTAAGATGGATAAGAGGGATGCTCTTTGGTCTCTTCGCGACTGTCTGTTGGATGAGGATACTAAAATAGATGATGAATCGGTCGAGCGATTTAGGCAGTTTGGATTTACCCGTTGTACAAGTAGAAATGAGAGGTGTGTTTAATCAGTGAGCCACTTTAACCTCAGTATACATACTCTTTTATATCTGTTGGGGAAGACTGAGCACCTATGGGTCTGCCTGGAGAGCAATGACGTCAGTTTAGTAACCAATAGTAAAATATTTAAACTCTTGATATTTTGCAGGTTTTGAAACAGCACAAGTCAGAGACTGGAAACTAATAAACAAAAACTCACCACTAAACTTCAGACAAGCTGTTGTCGCTGATGTCTGGAATCAAGAAACTCTCCCTTTTTTCAATGGCATTTTTGGACTTTTATTGTAGCATTTGTGTTCATGACAATACAGCAATACACCCCTTCGACACCCTCTTTTATTTGTCAAAGTTTAATAGAAAAAACACTTTTGTTTGCTTGAGAAAACACCTTTCTTTGTGGTCATATTTTCAAAGATTACTAAAGAAGACACCATATTTTTTTTTTTTTTATGTTCATATTTTCAACTTTTACTAAAAATAAAAGACTCCATACGTGGGTTCGAATCCAGACCACTTCGTTCTGTTCATGGGTTCAGTTTTTTCCAGAGACCCCTAGGATTGTTGCAGGAGCTACAGAGTTTGTGCTTTGTGCAATACTCTTGGCAGGTCGCATGCTATTTCTCCAGAGAGGACCGAGCCATATGGGGTAAACCCGGTGCAATGAAGTCAATCCTTCAGCTTTAAAAACCCTTTGTAAACCCCATACTTGTTTTTTGACTGTATGTTCTTATTTTCAAAGATTACTAAAATAGACACTACTGTTATTTTTATCAAATTGTTCTGAATGAATTACAAACCAGTTGAAATTTGTTTCCTTATAATCTATTTAATTTTTCTCATGTATTTCTGTATTTACTATCATTCCACGTTTTTAATCAAATGTGTGTTTGTCGTGTGTCTGCTTGGTGTTTGAAACTAAATGTTGGTTTTGCAAAGAGTTTTTGATGTTTTGAAATGATGTTGTACTAACAATGATTTCATGTCCGATGTTCAGTATTATGAAGTTGTTTGTATAGCTTCAGAGACAACATTGATTTGTACATAGAAACTCTATCAACATTTTAAAAGCAATTGATTTGTTTTCTCAATTCTCTGCTGGGCATTTGTCTCTTATGGCACCATTTTTTTTTTCTTTTGTTCAGACATATCACCATTCAATATATTTTACCAATGCATGTCATGGGCTTGGAGATATATTTCTTGTATAAATATACTTGTCATAAATAAAAAATAAAAGTTTGTTGTGGAAACATACTAAACAAAAGAAAGGCGATAATAGAGCTGGATAGAAGCTCTTGTCTCTGCACTCATGGTGCCCCCATGAGGGCTCTGTCCTTTTTAGCTAGCTGCAAGATCTGCAGCAGAGCACTCACACAGTAGATAGACTCATCAACAATTCAAAATTTCCTCCAATCTCAGGAAAAAAGGGTCTAACAGCTACGGATTGACTTCATCGAGTTTTTTAATATGACTCCGTCCCGGTCTGCAGAAATGGCACACAATCTACAGAAGTGTTACACAAACATTTGTACCTCCAGCAACAATCCTATGGATCTTATTTTTAAAAATTGCATATGTGTAGTTGTGGAATTCTTTGTTGCTGGATAAAATGCTGGTCAATATTGGTGCAGCCCATAAAGAACGGCATACCAAATATGCAAAGAGACTGATTAATCAACTTGAACTGGCGTGTTAGACCACTAGAAACTGCTGGATTTATTGATACGAAGATCAGAGCACATATGGACATGTCTGGAGTGTACTGATAATAGTCCTGATAGCTGAATAAATTAACTCTGAAGTTCTTCTTTGCGCTCGTTCTTTACTACTAATTTTAATCACTCTTTGTGATGTTTAATCTTTGCCAAGAACGTGTATACATTGCACATTGGTTTGGTAGGCCCCTAAACGCATAGACTTCTACACGTTTAGGCACGTGCATCCGATTTCAGCCAAACCTCCTTAGCCGCCTCTTACGACATGCATGGCAGGTAACAGTGGTTCTATTCTTTACACCCCAAATTTGGGCCCGGTAACCACTCTGACGACTATGAAGTTAAGAGGTGCAGTACCGTGAATGGAATTATTAAATGGTCTTCTTTCTCGTCATGTCACAGTTGACACATAAGGCATTTACAAGTGATTTCCATTGCTCTGCTATCTTTCTATCTATGGTATCCTGTGTCAATCCACACCCTTTTACTTTCCTTTCCACCATTCTTCTCCAGTTTTCTCTGTTCTGTCCCTTCTGTCTTTGCCAAAGAGTCCTGGGGCATTCAACATACAGTTCAAACCACCTCCATATTCTTCCTCTGGTCGTGGTTGTCATGGATATGCAATTTGTTTTATTCCGCAGTTCCTTATTTTTGATTTTTTGGAGCAAAATATTCACCACATTCTCCTAAGACATTTAATTATGAAAGTCATTTTCCAACTGTCACTATTATTCTCTTGCAGATATCACCCACCTTCGTCTTCTCTTCACAAATTGTTTACTCTGTATTTCTTTGTCTGCTTCAATGTTATCTCTCCATCTGCTTTTGGTCCATCATCTATTTTGTGTTTGCAATTTTAGGCTCTCTTCTTCTTGCGTTCGCCGCTCCGAATTCAGGGCGCTTCTGATTGATTTCGTGTGAAGGTCTGCTTTCTTTTGCATCAGCGTTCCCCGTCATACTTGCTGTCATTCTCCGACTTTAGAGGCTATTAGTCTCTCTGTTCTCTGCCATTCTTTTAATATACTCTAGCCATCTTGTTTTATTAACCTTCACGATGATAGTAATTATTGGTCATTTAAAAAAATTGTTTTCATTCTTACTGGGTCCAAAGATTCATCTTCAGACTCAAAGATCTGTAATAATCTTTCATCTTGTTTTGTTGTGCTCCATGTTTCGATTCCATATAAAACAATTGGTCTTATTACAGTTTTGTATATTATGATCTTAATTGTTATGACACAAGACATTTGGATTTTAGCACATATTGTAGTACAAGGTATACCTCATTTCCTGATTGTATTCTTGACTTTTATTTCTTCTCTTTTTAATGTTGGAGCTATTAAAGTTCATGCCCAATTATTGAAATGGTTTTGTTTTGTTTGATTTTCTTATCTGCTTGTATTTATTCAGTTTCCTTTATTTTTTCCCTCTCTTTTCATTATCATATAAGGCGTGTCTGGTCGCGTGGATTAGAGCCTGCTACTATGCGGAGACCCGTGTTCAATCCATGGTAAGAACAAGGAATTTTTTCTGTTGGGAGCATAATGGAAAGATCCTAAGCTAAATAGTTTTGCGGTGAAACCACTAGGCATGCAGCCCTTAGAGCCTGAAGAGAGATATGATCATGAGTCTTGAGAGTTATCTGATGACTTTATCACCACTTCGGACTGTCTAGCTTGATAATAAGATAGGATACTGAAGAAATTAATCAGATAACTATCAATCTGTGGACTGTCTAGCTTGATAATAAGATAGGATGCTGAAGAGATCTGATCGATGACTTTATCACAAGTCTGTACTGTCTATTGATAATAAAACAGATGCTGAAGAGATCTGATCAGATGACTATCACCAGTCTTCGACTGTTAGGATAATAAGACAGGATACTGAAGAGAGATCTGATCAGATGACTTTGTCACCAGTCTTCGGACTGTCTAACCTAGTTAAATTAGCCAGGGCTATTCTGTGTGTATTTTAAAATGTAACACTGACAATTCTTCAAATGCTTCATGTCGACCACATGTCAAACCACTCTTTGTGATCTGAGTCTAAGAGCGATTGTACGTTGTGATAGTTATGCACCTACAAGTAGGTCAGCACATCATCTTCTTTCGTTCATCCGCTATTAATTCAGGCGTAAAGTCATGACGCCTGGTATTGCGCTTCTGACTGACTTTTGCATGGGCCTATATTACCCTTTTACAGGCATCTCTCAACCATATGGACAGCAGCCTCACCGACTTCTGAGGTACTTGAAGCTTAGATCCTTCAAGAGTGATCGTTGCAGGAGACCTGATGTCCGTGTAACTCTTTCTCGGACAGAGTTTTAGTGAGGGCATATCGGGTGCCTTCTCAAACGGCTTTCCTGGTGGAAAATCGGGGCATATCCTTTTCAGTACATCGCCATCAACCACAGTAGTCGGTTTTCTAGGCACCACTTATAGGTTCAGTAGTTTGCCATTGCTTTATGAACGATGAGGTCTATTTTTTACCGTTTGTAAAAATCCACGCGGGCAAATTTGCTTCCAAATTGCCGGCCACGGGGTTTGAACCAGGTACGCTTGGGTTGTGATCGAACTCACTACCTCTTAAGCTCTCCTTCCATAGCATATCCTGCAAGACTGTCCTCTCCTGTGTGAGCTGAGAAGCAACATGTGGCCACCCCAGTCGACCTGAAAAGTAAGCTTTGGGGAAACCTGACAGACCTGAAGCTGACTGCCCAGTTTGTGGTCTTTCTTTCTTTCTCTTTCTTTCTCGAATCCTGTATGCCTCACAGCGTCAGGTCAGGAAGAGATTTCTAAAACGGGCCCTAGTATGCGCTTCGAAGATAGTCTCTTTCGTCGCCTCTGTTATCTCTGAGGTCCATCTTTTGCGTGGCCGGCCTTTTGCTTTGTACCCATTGTATCGGAGCAGCATTGCTCTTTGGGGTGCACTGTCTGATGGTAATCTGCTTACGTGACCGAACCATTTAATTTGTTGTTTCTTGATGAAGTCTAGTACTGATGTTGTACCCACTTTTTCCTGATGTCTTCATTTCTCAACCGGTCTCTTCTGTTACACCCAGCATTCTGCGTAGACACTTCATCTCTGATGTGACTAGTTTTCTTCTATCGTTTGTTGTCAGCGTCCAGGTTTGGCACTGGTAACATAATGTGGGGAGAAAGATTGTGTTGAACATTGCTCTTTTGTGTTCATGGTGACGTGTTTGCATCTTAAAATTGGCGCCATTTGCCCTATCATTTGATTTGTTTGTTGCATCTGTGTTGAATTTCATTAGTTATTCTTCCATTTTGTGGTGCACAGTAAATTAAGCGCATGACCAGAGATCGCTGAAGAAGAAGCTCTCCTTATTCTTTGCGTTCATTCTTTACGACCAATTTTAATCACTCTTTGTGATATGTTTTGATCTTTGCCAAGAACGTGTATACGTTGCACATTGGTTTTTAGACCCTAAGCGCGTAGACTTCTACATGTTTAGGACATGCACATTCGAATTCATCCAAACCTCCTTAGTCGCCTCTTACACCATACGTGGCAGGTAACAGTGGTTCTATTCTTTACACCCTAATTTGGGTCCCGGTAACCACTCGGGCGACCGCTTAAGCTACAAACGGGTTTGTATTCCAGGATTGGACTCCACCTTCTCACGCACCAGATAGAGGTGCAATACACTCCTGATGCTGTAGTCGTCATCACTTGCAATGAACAGATATTATTTTTATTATTACACATGTTGTACATATGTTAGTCTCATATCAAATATTACACAAATTTAATTTTCAAAAAAATATAAACTTAAAATTTGTTTATGATGCACCTGCGTTGTGCAGGAGGTCTCAAGGGAGCAATCTTCTTTCTCCTTTTTTGCGTTTGTTCTTTACAACTAATTTTAATCACTCTTTGTGATATGTTTGATCTTTGCCAAGAACGTGTATACGTTGCACATTGGTTTGGTGGGCCCCTAAACATAGACTCCTACACGTGTAGGACACGTGCATCCGATTTCAGCCAAACCTCTTAGTCGCCTCTTACGACATGCCTGGCAGGAACAGTGATTCTATTCTTTACACCCCAAATTTGGGCCCCGGTAACCACTCGGGCAAAGGAGAGCAATGAATAGTAACACTGCGACCTACAAGGCATGTCGTAAGAGGCGACTGAGGTAAGGGATTAGAGAAGCTGCCCTAGTAAATAAAAAGCAGCACAGAAATCGAATGTGCTAGCCTACTTGTAGGCGCATAACTGGCACGACATACAATCGCTTTTGGGCTCAGATCACATACAAATCACACATAGTGGTTAACTAGTGGTCGATATGGGGCATACGAAAAAGAAGAAGGCTCAGATCACAAACAAATCATAAAGAGTGGTTAACAAGTGGTCGATAAGGTGTAGCTTTCGCAGAAGAAGAAGATGAGAAGAGTTTCATGATAGATAGTTCTCATTAAATTACTCAAACACATATTTATTTCTGTTGCTTCCTCTGTGGTTCTTAGAAAAAACGTATTCTCATCTGTAGGGCTAGGCAATGGAAGTGTCGTCAACATTCAAGGTGGCACAGATGAAGACGTTAGGGTTAGAATACAAAAGGCAAGATCAGCATTTGCCATTCTGAAGAACATATGGAGTTCAAGAATGATCAGGAATAAAACTAAGATAATGATATTTAACTCAAATGTCAAGTCTGTCCTTCTGTATGGAGCGGAGACATGGAGAACGACTAAGGTGAACACCAAAAAGCTGCAGACATTCATCAATAGATGCCTACGCAGGATACTCCATTTGAGATGGTATGACAAGACCACAAACAGAGAACTGTGGGATAGGGCAGGACAACGGCAGGTGGAACAGGAGATAATGAGCAGAAGGTGGCGATGGATAGGACACACACTGAGGAAACCCCTGACAGCATCGCGAGACAGGCTCTCCGATGGAACCCCAGGGCAATAGAAGTAAGGGAAGACCCAGAAACACCTGGAGACAGGAGTTAGAGATGGAATGCAAGAGGACGGGGAGAGAGTGGCGAGATCTGGAAAAGATGGCATTGGATAGGCGGGCTTGGAAGGCCTTGGTTGCGGACCTATGCTTCCCTAGGGCGAAGGGTGAAGAAGAACGGCTTGGCAATGGGTGTCGTCAGAAATAAAGGTTTATGGTTAGAATCTTGTGTTTAGTAACATGTTTTTTCCGAAGCCCCTAATACTTGTCCACCGTCTATTTTTTTAATCATATTCTTTGGCTCCGATGCTTCCTCTGTCGTTCTTAAAACTGTTTATTATCGTGTTCTGTTCTTTGTAAATCACCCATTGCTTAACCCATTAACTAGTTAGGTCAAAATGTTGATGCATCTGTCCTGCCTATAATCATTGTCCTAAGGTATTCACGTTCTCGGAACAAACTACACAGATCACAAAGAGTGGTTAACTTGGTTGATAAGAACGAGTGCAAAGAAGAAGAAGTAAAAGACATTAACTACCGCACTGAAAAAAATACTTTGTTGCCCAATTTATTGTTGTTAAATTCTTGTTCTCGCTACGCAGGCATACGCATAAATAGAAACTAATTTTCTTATTGTTTAGCGAAATTTGTAACAAAAAAACTGCAGCTGTATTATGTGTATTTGTTTCTTGGAAAATCAGAAGACTGGATGTGAAACCAGTCATGCTATTTGTAAAAGAACAACAGATTAAATGGTTTGGACACCTAACAAGCATGCCCTGGTATCGCCTACCCCAGAGAGCCATACAGAAAAAGTATGAGTACAAAGCAAGAGGAAGACCACGCAAAAGATGGAGCGACGGCATCAAGAACAGCCTTACGAAAATGAATATCAGCTTACAAAGTGCCTTAAGATCATTACGACCCCCTCCCTCAACACTTCTATAAAGAAGTAAAAGGTGGAAGAGACGTTTCTTGGAATATAACACGAATATAAATGTAAGAGATCAAATAAATATGCTTGCAGACAGACTTGTTACTTTTGGATGTAGTGAAACGTCAATTTGGTTTGCACACATAATAAAAGACTACACACTTTCAAGGATTGCTCTTAATGGGATGGGGAACGGAGGAGATAAGTCTAAACAATCTTGGATTCTCCTTATGCTCCATATCGACCACTTGTTAACCACTCTGTGTGATTTGTATGTGACCTGAGTCTAAGAGCAATTGTACGTTGTGTCAGTTATACGCATATAAGTAGGCCAGTACATCCGATTTCTGCAATACTTTTTATTTACTAGGGTAGCTTTCCATGGTCCTACATCAGTTGCCTCTTACGACATGCCTTGTAGGTCGCAGTGGTACTATTCTTTTCTTCCCCTGCGGGCCCCGGAAACACATGGGCAGTCCACTCTTTATAAATAAACTGAGAAAGGCAACTTATGATAAAAAGTATCCGTTTTTCACCAGCTTATTTTTTTTTTCAGGTATGTTTTCCTTAGCCATTAATTGTTTCCAGCTCTCTTGCAAGTCAGGAGGTTGTCTTTTGTGTGGGGATGCTGCCCTTACATGAACTGTCCTACCCGGTTTATGAGCTTCAGCTGTCCTAACTGTGTAGTTTTCCTACTCCTATGTGGTCTGCCATTCTGGAATTTTGGGCTTCAGGTAACAAAATTTCAAGCCTGGAGACGCCCACAACATAGTGGATATCTCCAGCCCCTCTGCCTGTACCTCGCGATCAAAGTCACCAGTATTTCCCCCTTGGAGGTGAGGTGACTTGTAAGAGCATTGTTCATCAACAGTCTACTAATGTTCACTTTCCTAAGAAATATATCTGATCCTTGCCAGCCTTTACCTTGCAGATCTTTCCCTAAATATTTGGAGCATTTTCCGCATCCGGATTTGTTCTCCCATGTAAACCACAGCAAATTGTGCCCATATTTTTTGACTCAAATCACAAAGAGTGATTAATATGTAGTTATTCTAGAGCAGCGTTTCCCAAAGTGGGCGGTACCGCCCCCCAGTGGGCGCTGACGCGTTCTAGGGGGCGATAGTGGGTTCAGAAGAATTTGGGAGGTATTCAGGAGATTAGGGGTCGGTGGCTTCTTAAAGAAGAAATTAATAATAAATATTTTATAATAAATTATTTTCGTGATTTTGCGATTGAATAATCATTTAAAATTTGAATTCTGCTTTTAAATTCATCTTGTGCCTGTCTTACACGATCCATTTTTTTCATCAATTTTCTATTTCATGCATATAATCATTTGAAAATTGACCATGTATTACAGAAGTATATATCAATTTTTTATGTCAAAGAGAAAATGGAGCATGTATATATGTGGGAGGGAGGCGTTGGAAAACTGTTATAATGTGGAGGTGGTCGTTAGAAAGTTTATGTTGTGCAAAGTGGGTTTGGACAACATAAACGAGAGCAAAAAGTTTGGGAATCTATGTTCTAGAGCGAAGGCAGAAGTGGCATCATAGTGCGACAAACAAAACAGATGGTGACACGCTGCAGTCGGTGTGAAGATTTCCAATAGTTAGGGAAAAGTACACCAACTAACACACGCTGAGATACGATGTGCTGAATCTATGTATGCAAAATATTGCAGTTGAACCACTTTAAACCTCACCCTTATATTTATCAGATATCGTGAGGAGGGGAGCTGCTGCATTGTCACCAGTGACCTTCATCTCAGGTATCTACAATGGCGCCCTGAGCTTTCAAAAACGACGCTGAGTCGGCCCTGATATTATTATGGCATCCACGGGAATTTTTCTAAGCACGTGAATAAAGCATGCATTATGCAGGTCACCGACAGAACCAATCAAAGTCAAGGTTACAAATTTCTTCCAGTTTGATTGGCTGCAGTTCATAGACACACATGTGGGTACAGTTTGCTCATAACATGAAAGTGTTTGTGTTTGACATTGATGGCGGACGGACTCTGTCTTTATGGAATCAAGTAAAAATGTTATTCATTTAATCGCCGGAGGGTGAGTGTTCCGAGAATAGTAACCATATTTAGATTTTGGACCACTTCTAGATATAAATTTCACGAAATTATGATTGCATGCTCTGCTACGTTGGTATAAAAACGTAATAGAACAGAATTCTGAGTTTCTGACGCACTCGGTTTCAAAGTAATCAAAGTTCACGCGTGTTATGTAAAATATCCAAAATACAAATCTGTACTGCAGACGACACACTTTAAATCCATCCATAATTAATAAGGTTGTTACTAACTTGAAATGCGAACAATATAGATATGTTATTACCTGTTGGGTTGCGTTTTATAGAGACTAAACTATTCGACATTTGTAATGTGGAAGTGAAACAATTAACAATAAACATGATGAAATTTTATCATGACATTCAATGATTCAATAAATTCAATTCATAGACAGTGTGTTACCACTGTGTTCACAGTTAATCCCAGTAATATGTGATGTCGTTGAGAATACTTGTAAAGTCACAAGTTAACTTGAAGATTGGTGAATGGCAATGAGCATCAGATTTAATAATCATATATAGTTTACTTTACATCCACATTATATTAAAGTTCAGCAGATATATTAAAAGAATGATCAAGATGTGCACAAGCGAGATTATGATGAGCATATGAATATTATATCTTCCACGTATTATATGCCATACACATGTCCCTTGGGTTTGGCAGTAGGACGTAGCTCTCAATTTATCACAATGATAAACTGCTGAAAATATATGTTCAATCTCAAGTTATTTGAGTTCTCTATCATCCTGTTCAAGTTTTCTTTAATGTTCTAATAAATGATATCTAATCTCAATAAATCTGTATTCGTCTTCCCCCGCCCCGCCCTGTCTTCTGTGAACTATGCCCTCCATTATTTCTCAATCTCTCTAAACATCTGGGGACTAATATTAAGGCAGTCTCATTCATGGATTTCCACAATAATTTGTACCCAACACTGACTTATGACTATCAAACTAATCATTGTTTTTGTGCCATGTAATTGAGCCGTCTATAATTTTCTTTTATCAGTTCTCTCATACCTATTAATTTTGCCAGTTGTCACAAGCATTCTAAATCCCATAAAATAATCATAAATTTCAGCAGTGAGTGGAATATTTTGGTAACATGAATTTAATTCTTGCATGAATGTTGGAGTATTTGGCAGCTGTATGAGTTAATGTAGCTCAGATATAGAGAGCTGAAATTATACACCAGTGGGCGGTGGTTCAAATTCTGGTAGTCAGCTTACAGTACACTGAAGCTACTGAGTTTGTACTTGGTTGTTCTGGCTAGCACTCATTTGTCTGTTAGGAACAGCACAAATAGGTGGGTTGTAAACATTTTTAATTACAGGGATCATCTCGATCCTTGCAGATTCCCACCACTAAATGCCACAAAAATACTAATTTCTTTAGACCCTGAACAGGATACAACAGAGTGAGAAGTCACATGCATAGTAGGTTTAAAATTGATGAAGCAAACAACGTATACACTCAGCCCAGAGACTGCAGAACACATCTTTTATATGTTTGCGCGATGGGAATATTTATGTTAGAAAATATAAATCAGATGGCACCACTTTTGCACCTGAAGGGTTTTCTCTGGATGACCTGAAGCAAATCATAGTGTTTGAAGTTATTGGTGCTTTGATTTAGTCGCCTAAAGAATAATAAAGAAGGGATTTCTGAATGTCTAAAACAGGGTCTAAAGGCGGAGGAATGACTTTCATTGCACCAGGTTTTACCCCATATATCTCCGTCCCTGTCAGCAGAAATGGAAATCCTAGGGATCTCTTGAAAAAATTGCACACGATGCTGCCAGAATTCTAACTCAAACCTTAGAACAAGAGACAAACATCTTAAACTACCTCGTCATAGAGACTCAGAGTGTATTGATGTTGATTCTTTCCAATATTTTAGATGTTAATAACTTTGTGAAAATTTTCTTATTTTGAGTCAACATCATTATCCCATTCGTGAATACAGAAGACCGACTTCTTTTTTCCCTTGTATTATGCATAGCATTATGGAAGATTGTATTACTATCCAGCAGTTATTGTATGTTTGCTCTTCAGCCTGGCAGAGAATTTACATGTCTGCCTGAGTTGGAGCACATATGTTTAGAAAGTGCTCTCAATTTCTGGGTAGGTGTTGTAGGTACTTTGGCACAAGTTACTAAGTACCGGTATTTGAAAGATATGGTGTGTGAATCTCTGTGAGCAGTCACACAGATGGATTGCAGGAAAATCTTTGGTTGAATGCAATGTGTAGGTGTGCATTCAGGGGCATGTACCTGTAGAGTGGAAAATAATGACTTGTCTTGAAATACAATTAAAGACATCTTTTGGATTTGGGATCATCATGTGTTTAAAAATGGCTCTGCCTGTTCTGCCATTCATTCGGCCACTCCTTTATTTCTTATCTGTTTAGTAGTCTGTGATATCTGTCGTAGTGTTGTTTGTTCCTGCCATTGCAATAATGTCTGCTCTTTTGTTTCCCTGTATGTTGCTGTTTTCTGGTACCCACTGTAGGGTAAACTTGATGGCAAAGCCTTATAGGAGAAACACTTGTCAAGCAGTACCAACTTCGAATTATTATATTACCTCTCTAATCTCATGTTTGTAGAAATGACCTCTTCTTTTCTCTAATCTTGTTTTGTCTCACATTCTCAGGATAAGAAATGAGTTGCTGTGATAAAATAAAAACACAGGTAAAGAGGAGCAATATATAAATATGTCAACTAAGAACAGGACCAAAAAAACAAAGTGGATGTGGAAAGATGGCCTGGATGTCCAAAGGAAACATGGGAAAAGAATTGTGAAAGACTTGAAAAATTTGGGCATGACATGGGAAACAATTGGCAGAAATGGAAATTTCTTGGGAAGCCTTGTGTCGAAGTGACACGAAGAGGATATAGATCCCTGTTTCCCAACGTGGACGTCCCCACAGGAGGCATTTTCATCGTTTAGGGGGGCAATGGACTAGTTCGGAATTTAACTAATGTTCATAATGTTGCAAAACCGATATACTGACTTTTGGATGTCTGTTTACAAAAAAGACTGTTGCTTCACAATCACTTTACTGAAGTTTAAAAAATCTTTAATAAACGGAAAGTACTTATATCTAGGTACATTTTTATCTCCTTTTAACAGAGCTTTGAAAGCAGGAAAGCACATGTTATTGTGTTAAAATCGAGTCATATTTAAAAAAAAAACTAAAGTGTCCGTCATTTGCCAAACTTGTCCTGAAGTCCAAAATGAGTTTATATAGTGCAATCTTGAGTATGTAATAGTATTGGACAGAGCCACACATATCATATTTCCGCCATAGAAAGCAGGTCTGAAGTTTGATTTGGCTTGGACTGTTAGGTACGATGGGAAAAGAAACCAAAAAACATCAAGGTGGTTTGACTCAAATACAAGTTATGGGCCATTAGTCTGATTACCAGAGTAATGGATACTCGCTGTGCAGCTGGATTATACAGGTGTCCTTAGAGTACAATTTTGTAGTTGTATAGTTAACGAAGAAGCATTTATATATGGATTACAGTAGAATATCATGAGATATTTTTTTCCATGTTTAGCGACAGATTGAGAAGGCGTGGTTGGACATACATTTTTAGACAATGACAGAAGAATGTTGATAGTCGAAGTAAAATGAGTCTTTTCCAAGAGAACAGCAGATGTGGGAAATCGCAGTCCTGAGAACAACGTTTTGAAATAGTAAAGTAATAGAATATTCACCCATATATATATACACGATTGACTTTAAGAAGAGGGAATAATAGTGCAGATAGAGAGCCAAATACAGAACAGCTATGAGGTAGCTAGAATAAAAATAGAGAACTAGACACAGATCAGCTAAAGTACAGGACTGTTAGGCCAGATTATATACGAGAAAAGCAGAAGAGAACCGAAGAGCTTCACGTAGAAGATATAACTATTGGAGGTTAGAATTTATCAGAGCTAATTAGAAGAGAACACCACATACTTTTTCAGAAGAGCAGATATGACCCCATAAATGTGAGTATAAATATTGTTAATGATTTTTAAAAAAATTTCTTCAAATAGTCATGCTATAATAATCGAATTTGCTAAAACGAATACCACCTTATGTGAAATATTACTATATTAATGTATTCCATATTAATGTCTTTTACGCCAACATTGCTTGACCAACGAATCAATGAAACGAGGTCGTCTTGAAGAACATTTGAAGGCGAAACATAGTGCTCATATTATGTCAGATTTGATTTACTTTCAAACTTTAAAGACAAATTTTGAAAAAGAGCAACATTGAAGTCCCTGTTTACTGCTCATACTGCAACTGTCAATCGTACTCTTGTGACTCTTTATCAAATTTCCTTACTCATTGCTAAATGTGGAAAAAATCATGCTATAGGAGAGAATTTAATCAAACCATCAATATCATCATTTCTTAAAACGGTTCTGGAAAAAAGATGACCATGAGGTGAAAGGTATGCCACTCAGTAGGTAAATACGTAAAAACAAAGTACTACAGTTTTACAAAATACATAAACAGTGACGATAAACGCTGTTTATCGTCACTGTTTATGTATTTTGTAAAACTGTAGTACTTGTTTTTACGTGTTTACCTATTTTCCAAGTTTTACTGCAGTCTCCACCCTTTTTCGATAATTGCCACTCAGTAACAATACTGTTAGCAATAGAATAGATTAAATGAGTGAAGATATTGAAATACACCTGTTTAAAAGCTGAAAACAAGAACATTCTCAGTTGAAATGGATGAATCAGCTTTGAGAGACAGTGTCGATAAGCAGTATTGATAATTTACGCAAGATATATTGATAATGGGGATTTTGCTGAAGAAATATTGTTCTGTAAATCATTAGAAAGCACCCCTACCTCCAAAGCTGTATATAATAAGCTAAAAAATTACTCATATGTCATAAATATACCAATGAAAAATATAACATCTTGTGCCGCAGATGGTACTAATAATATGATAGGCAGGAAAAATGACTGCTTAAAGTTGCTGAAAGATGAAAATCTAGAAATGCTTCTTGTGCATTGTGTTATTCACAGGAAAATTTGGTAGCTAAAAATATTTCGCCTGTTCTAAATGAAGTACTAAATTCAGTTATAAAGTGGATCAATGCTATTACAGCTAATGCCAAATATGAGCGTCTCTTCATGCTATTTTGTGAAGAACAAAAAGCAGACCATGTGAGACTTTTTCTTCACACTGAAGTAAGATGGCTCTCGAAAGGGAACCGTGTGACAAAATTTATGGAACTATTTGATACTTTTAGTGATTTTTAAGCGACAAACCTGAAATCAAGTATCTGTTAACGGTCGATAGTAAAGCATTTGTGAGTTATCTAGCCTATATCTTTGAAAAACAAAATATATTAAATAACCACCTCCAAGGAAGAATAAAACTCTTGTTGATGGAAAAGCTAAGATATTTGGTTTTATTATCTTTATTTAACTATGTCAGAAATATATTTGCAACAAACATTTTGAAGAGTTTCATTAGCTCCAGAAATGTGAAGTGACTGATACCTATTGTCGATCATTTAAAAATTCTATCGACTGATTTAAAAGAAAGATTTTCTGATTTGAAACAAATTGATTGCAGTCAATGTTAGTGGATTTGTCTATTTCAAATATGCAGTATCAAGAACTCATGAAATGCAAACTGATGAGTCAGTTAAAACTTCATTTAATATAAAAGGAGCGATGGCATGGCTTTGTGAGGAAACAGAAATTAAATATACAAATTCAACCAAATGTGCAAGAAAACTTATTACCATTTCTATCTTCATATTTAACTTAATGTGGTTTTAGTGCCATAACTGATTTGCTGCTAAAAAAATAAATTGGTTGAATATAACACAATGGGAGACTTGAGACTGAAGCTAACTAAATTGGAACCTAACATAAAATCTCTTTGTAGCATGTATCAATCGCAAGGCTCTCACTAAGTGTAAGTAGTAAATAGTTACTAATAATTAAAATAATATAGAAAAATATATCATTAAAATATTGTACTCTGAATTTCTGTTCTCCATTATATGTTTTGAAAATTTACTTACTGTGTTTCCTAAACAATTTCCTAGTGATTTCTTCCCAAAACCTATCATTTAAGTTTCTTCAGTGAACAATTCAATTTTTGGAAAATACAATTTTGTGTATATGCTACATAAGAAGGGGGGGCATACGAATTTTTGAAAGGCTTTGGTGGGGCATGGCAAAAAAAGGTTGGGAAACACTGATATAGATAGATATGGGATAGCAAACTATGTATTGCTCACAACCAATGACACATTGCAGAATGAAGAAAGCTAATACAGAATTACCCATTAATTGCATACGCTCTATACAACACCAAACAAGAGCTAAAAAACACAAACCTCTGAAGTAAAGCAGGCGCACCTATATGGCAGGGACATTGATAATAAGAAAAGCAGGCCTTCATGCAAAAATCAGGCCTTCATGCAAAAATCAGAGTACCACACCAGCGCACTGACTACGCCTGAATTCATAGCAGGCGACGAGAAGCTAAAATGATTTCTTACCTTGGCGTACGCTGGCTGCGGGAGTGTGGCCAACTTGGCAGATATAAATCTCAACTGTATATATTAAATCGGCAGAGTTGCCTGTCATTCTTCATTGTTACTTTATGCAAAATTTTTATTCTTTGCAGCACGGCTGGAACCACTGGTGCTGTTTTGACATGTCCCCTAGAGGTGGTAAAAACTAGACTGCAGTCGTCAAAGTCAGCGTATGTCCATGTGAATGTGCATACAGCCTTACGTCTTCTGCCCCCTCAACAGGTGGTAACATTAAGTGCACATAACTGCCATGTGGCTGTGAGTTCTGACACAGTTCTGAATAGGAGTAAATTCAGATCCAAGCAGTCAAGAGGATTGATTATTTGTTTACGGTAAGCATTGAACATACACTGCTGCCTCTTATATGTTTTTTTTTTTTTTTCTCGTCCACTTTCAACTCAGACGAAGTTCCATCTCTGAAACTGATTTTGCGTGAAAATCCGTTTTTTCCCAATTTCTTACAATGGCAGCAGCGTGCACATTGTAAATTACTTTACTCTGGCAGCCGTGTGCTCAATGTACTCGTAATTAGTATTCCTCGCCATACAGGCAGATTTTCTCCGACTTCAGAGGTACTCATGTTATCATCCTGAGTAAGACCAGGGACTCGAACAAATGCCGGACAGTAGGTTCGAACCCGAGCTATGAGGCGTCTCACAGCTAGCAGGCCAAGCTACTATCAACTACTCTAGGCAGTCCCCCATCTCTTATATGTTATTATATTCTTCTTTGCATTCGTTCTTTACGACCAATTTTAATCACTCTTTGTGATATGTTTGATCTTTGCCAAGAACATGTGTACATTGGTTTGGTAGGCCCTAAACGCATAGACTTCTACACATTTAGGACACGTGCATCCGATTTCAGCCAAACCTCCTTAATCACCTCTTATGACATGCGGGGCAGGTAACTGGTTCTATTCTTTACACCCCAAATTTGGGCACGGTAACCACCGGACGGTTATTATGATTCCCATGAAAGTGTGTCCACTCATTTTTGCTACATTTTGGGGCAGTATTTTCTAGAGCCTTCATTTGCACACAGAAGACTCTTACGATCACACTTGGAGGATCTAAGCTTCAAGTACCTCTGAAGTCGGAGAGGCTGTCCGTATGGTTGAGGGACACCTGTAAATGGGTAATTTAGGCCTCACGCAAAAATCAGAAGCGCAATACCTGGCGTCATGACTTTCGCCTGAATTAACAGAGGGCTTTCGAGAGAAGAGAGACACAGAAGACTCAAACTCTTGACCATGTTTGATTGATTGATAGGATCATCATCATTGCACTTCGGTCAATAACCATGTGTGCTCTGATCTCCTTCTTACACAGGACGATCTCAGTGGCAGTACATGAGCTCCATAGCACCGGCAAGAGTCTCTAGTATAATTTTGTAGTAACATTATTTTAATATTGTTAATGAATTTTGCGTAGGCAGTGACTTTGTAAATGCTGTAACCTACCAGCTAGCCCCATTGTTAACGCACCCAAAAATTTCACTGACGGCTAAACAACAGATGATCAACAGCATTTTCATACCTACCTTGTGTTTCTAGAGCCAAACATGGACAATGAACAAAGCGCAGTCACAAAAAATAACATGTGAAATGCGCTGCCTGCGAAAAGTTACCAACAACACCAGAAAAGACAGTCACCAACATCAGCATGGCCCAAATTTGGGGTGTAAAGAATAGAACCACTGTTACCTGCCATGCATGTCGTAAGAGGCGACTAAGGAGGTTTGGCTGAAATCGGATGCGTGTGTCCTAAACATGTAGAAGTCGATGCGTTTAGGGGCCTACCAAACCAATGTGCAACGTATACATGTTCTTGGCAAAGATCAAACATATCACAAAAAGTGATTAAAATTGGTCGTAAGAACGAACGCAAAGAAAAAGATCAGCATAAGAAAGTTGGCACAGAACCTTGCTTGAATTACATTGAGAAACAAAGAATGAAGTGGTTTGGCCACTTAATAAGAATGCATCCAAACTCCACAGTATACAAAGTCTTCTAACACAGAACATCAGGAAAGAAGGCGAGAGGAAGACCACGAAAAAGATGGTTAGATGGCATAGCAGAATCCTGTCAAAGAGCAAAAATAACAATCATCCAAGCCACCAGAACAGCTCAAGACAAAAACAGAAAACTACAACACTGGGCAACAACCCGGTAGCATTGTGACAACAAAAGAGGTGACTTTGCAGTGTATTCTTATTTATTTTCAACTGCCAAGGGTTTTTTGTGTGCTAAACTTGAACACTGGACCTTCGTTTTATCGCCAGTGTCCGATAGGACTAGGAATTCGATCTCACTTTGAGGTCTTCTTCGAGCGATCCATATTGACCACTTGTTAAACACTCTTTGTGATTTGTATGGGATCTGAGCCTAAGAGCGATTGTATGCTGTGCCAATTATGCGCCTACAAGTAGGCCAGCACATCCAATTTCTGCGATGCTTATTATTTACTAGGGTAGTTTTCCTAGGCCACTACCTCAGTCGCCTCTTACGACAGGCCTTGTAGGCCACAGTGTTACTATTCTTTGCTCCCCGTGGACCTAAGCAACACACAGTTAATTTATCTCTTGAAGCCCCTACTATGTCTTCCTTATATCGTTGATGTATTCTCTATTTTCTTTATTTTTGGGCTCCCTCTTGACCCCTTTGCCCTCCCTCTTGACCGTTTGCCTTACGGGATCCAGGAGATGCCCTTGGTACATTTTCCTTTTGTTTTCTCAAGGTGTGTCCAGCTCTTTCTCTTCACTTCTTGTTACACTGCTTTCTGTCTTGTTCTCCCCACAAGCTCATTTGTGACCCTATCCTCCCATCTCAGTCACTCCTGCGCAAACACCAGTTGAGAATATTTGCAGTTTATCAGTTTTTAGTTCTCTATATTTCTGACACGTACAGTAGTTTAACATTGGAGTTTAATATTCTAATTTTGGTTCTAGATGAAATTTTTTTTGACTTCCACACATTTTGTGTGATATACAACAGATGTATAATTTATCACTTTCAACAAGATAACTCACTGAGATGTGGGGATAAGCTGTGTTTCTTCTTGGCTTGATATCTCTTTATTTCGTTCTTCGTTCTCACTAGTCTAACTAAAAACCTCTCTTGAGATTGGGGCCATTTGGGCAGTTATTTTGTTCTATGTTACAGCAAAGCTTGTAAGGAGAAACGAACACGCTGATAGGCTTGTTCTTCATTGCACCATAAGATCTTTGTAATATCTTTGTCATAGTCTATATGTGGTGTTCTGTGACATTCGTCACTTTTGTTTTATCGTTTGCTTGATAAAGGCCTTTTGGTAGAAACGTTGCTGTGTATTGTTTTTGTATTTTGTAAAACTACAGTACTTTATTAAGTTTTTCGCCATTCTACATAGTTTTACAGCAGTCTCCATCTATATTGACATTCACTTCATAAGAGAGAGATATGAAGGATTACTCCATTGTAATAATATTCTTCGGTCTTTTCACGACTATCTGTTGGATGAGAATACTAAACTAGATGTTGAATCCATCCAGCGATTTAAGCAGTTTGGAGTTTGTACAAGTAGAACTGGATGCCTGAAGGACAGAGTGAAGAGTGTGTTTGATCAGCTAGCCATGGAAACCATCAGTATGCATGCTTATTGATATCTGTTGGGGGAGACTGAGCACCTATGGGTCTACCTAGAATGCAGTGACATCAGTTTAGTAACCAATAACTCCATTGAGTAAACTTAGATGTAAGGGGAAAGCAATGCAATGATAGGCTTGCATATATGGCTGCTGTGAAAAGCGGGTGAGCAATGGACCAGTCTGATATTGTGAATTCTCTAAGGGAGAAGATAGTGTAAATGATTCAAGTAGTAATGGTGAATCTACAACCCTAACCAGACTGCAAGAATACCAAGTCAAATGTGTAGCTAGACAAGAGCACTATACTGGTAGCCAAAGAAGAATAATACACCAAGAACCAGTGTTGTTAGTTGACCCACGCTGAGATACATACCGAAGCAATCAGAGCAATTATGGACTAATTGGTCCAATGTGCAGTTATGATGATCTGACGACTAAACTAAACGTCAAAGCGGCAATATATACACATTTTCCTCTTGTATAGCACATATCAGTATTCACTTGTAGTTTGACTTCTCTCTCCTAATTGTCATGATGGTATATGATATTCATGATAGAAATTAAAAGTTAACTTTAAAGATAATGGCTGAAATATGTAAAAGATAACCCCTACGCAGGTACAAAAGTGCCACAACTGTGTCCCACAACCAACAATATCACAACTGTGCCCCGCCAAATCCTAACAATGTTGCAATTGTGCCACACCAAATCAGGACAATGCCGTAACTCCCCCACCAAACACATACTGCTGTAATGCTTGGAACTATCCATACAGAAAACTGTCAGACCACCTTACAAACACTCAGGTGTTAAAAAATATTTGTAGATTTCTGTATTTGACATTAGCTGCTAAAGAGTGGTAAACCACAGCCAACTCTAGATAACTAGGCCAGACAACTACCTGGGTATTCCATGACCTAGATCAGAGAAGGGGCTGGAAAATATAGATGTTTGATAGAACACTGCAAACTTTTTTGCAATTTTACTCAATTCTGTGAGTCTGTGGTTATATATTGGTGAAAAATATTCATAATATTGATATTCCTTATTGTTAAACTTAACTTGTTGCATAATATAACTCGATTTAGCATTTTGTGTTGATTTTAAAATGAATTCGTCTATATACATCAATACTGGAATGCAAGGTCACATGGTGTAGTTGTGGTCTGATTTCCCATAATTCTTACCAGAGTCCGAAGGCCCATAAGTTTATAGTTGGCTCTGGGTAAACTCAGCAGCAACTCTAGATAACCAACTATGAAAGTAAACAGAATCAAGTAGTTTTTTTGTCATCTATATATTCATTCTTTCACATGCACACAAATTTTGATGATTGGTCATAAATCTTTGATGTGGACACAACTAGCATAATTTCTCAAGTTATCAGTTATAAGATTACTATCATTATAGCACTCCAGACATGTCTATAGGTGCTACCAATTTCCGCTGTAAGAAATCCACCAACGTACAGCTTCCCAACATGCCAGTTGATGTTGATTAATCAATCTATTTGCATATTTGGTACTTCATTCTTTTCGGCTGTACCAATATCGACATCTATGTCAATCTGGTTAGTGACTGGGATTCACAACCCTGACACTTCTCTGTTCAGAAAGACGCAATGCATTAAGAATGTCATTTTGGTCCATTACAGCTCCCTCTGATATTGTATTTGTGCCAACCAATGTCACTCTGGACATGTCCGTACGTGCTCCGATCTCCGTCTTAACAAATCCGGCAGCGTCCAACATGCAAGTTCTATGTTGATAATCTTTTTCCATATTTGGTATGTCATTCTTTTCGGGCTGTACCAATATACCCATCTCTCTCAATCTGGTTAGTGAATGGAATCCACAACCCTGAAACTCCTCTGTTTGGAAAGACTCAATGCATTAAGAATATCATTGTGGTCCATCGCAGCTCTCTATGATATTGTAGCCCTGTCTGCCAATCTATCAGTTTGTTCATTATCCCTGGTTTCTGCATGCCCAGGGATAAAAGTGGGGATTTCTCTGACCCATGTCTGTGCCAATACCTCCACCCATTTTCATCTCACATTTCCTTTTTCAACGTTACAAATCATACATATGGAATATGATTGTATATTTTTAAAATTCTAATAAAGCCCTTTGTTCCATTACTTATATATAGATGTATTATTTATGACATTCTTGTTTCACTTTTAGACACATTGTGCAAACAGAAGGAATCAGAGGATTGTTCAAAGGTCTGGGACCCACTTTAGTTGGAGTAGCTCCATCTCGGTGAGTATTTGGAACATAATAAATAATCTACTCTTATCATAACTTATCAACACCCTCTTTTTAAATCTCTATTAAATCTCACAAAAAAGTATTCTCTTCAAGTTTAATTAGCCAAACTAATGCACCAAATTTTCTTATGGGTTTAACAATTATTATATTCCTTTTGTACCTCTACACGTTATATAGAGCCTGCGTGCAATTTGTCCGTACAGCTCTGTCATGGGCAACTCGTTTAATCTCTATGGAATCAAGTCTTATATTTCTCACCTCTCAGTAATGTAATAATAATTTAACAATAAATTGTATGAATTCTTTTTGTGATCAAGGCAGTGCGAGTTATCAATCTTCTATTTTTACTTTTGGGTAGTGTTGTTTGTTTTAGTTTTAATCAACCAAGTTAACCACTTTCTGCAATCTGTGGTTTTTATAGAGAATGTGAGTACATTGCGCACCTGTTAGGCCCTAAAGCATGTAGGAGACAGGCACATTTAAATTTAGGCCAAATGTATGCGTATTATCTGAAAAGACATTAATTTTTTACCCATGGGTAACTTCTTCAAACGCTCCATATCGACCACTTGTCAACCACTCTGTGTGATTTATATGTGATCTGAACCTAAGAGCGATTGTATGTGTGCCAGTTATGCGCCTACAAGTAGGCCAGCACATCCGATTTCTGCGCTGCTTTTTATTTACTAGCGTAGCATCCCTAGGGCCTACATCAGTCGCCTCTTACGACATACATTATAGGTCGCAGTGGTACTATTCTTTGCTTCCTTGGGCCCGGCACCACACAGGCGGACGGGTAACTAAGATTTTCAAACCAAACCCCATTTTAAAGTACCGCATCTGGAGTTATACTGTAGCATGGCGTTGGATCTGGCTGGTCATAGTGATGCCTTCTTTGCGTCGTCTTTACAACCATTTTAATCACTCTTCGTTCTTTACAACCATTTTAATCACTCTTTGTGATATGTTTGATCTTTGCCAAGAACGTGTATACGTTGCACATTGGTTTGGTAGGCCCCTAAACGCATAGATTTATACAAGTTTAGGACATGTGCATCCGATTTCAGCCAAACCTCCTTAGTCGCCTCTTCGACATGCATGGCAGGTAACAGTGGTTCTATTCTTTACACCCCAAATTTGGGCCCGGTAACCACTCAGGCGCATAGTGATGCCATTGGGTAGTGTCTAGCATTTTCTGTCAAACCCAAATGATTCCCACAAGTTTTGTTACCAGGACAGAGTATCACTTTTTGTCTCGTCAAGTCAGCAGTTCAATGTATTCTGCATGAACTGGACAAATCTGACATTGTGTGGGTATTCTTCTTCGAACGCACCACATCAACCACTTGTTAACCACTTTGTGATTTGTATGTGATCCGAGCTTAAGAGCGATTGTATGTTGTGCCAGTTATACGCCTACAAGTAGGCCAGCACATCCGATTTCTGTGACGATTTTTATTTACTAGGGTAACCTCCCTGGCCCCTACCTCAGTCGCCTCTTACGACATGCCTTGTAGGTCGCAGTGTTACTATTCATTGCTCCCCTTGCAAGCCCCAGCAACACACAGGTGGGGGCTGTCCCTCTCTCACGATCACTGCTTAGACTGATGTACCAAATTTCCCCATAAATCTCATTCATGTGGAAATCTGATTCATGCAGCCTTAGCATTGGTGTGGTTCGTCACATCTTTAGCGACATTTGGAGCTCTGGTGCTTATCCTTCGGCGATGTTTTAGCCAGCGTTTACTGGGTTCGCTCTCCGTCAGCCTTGGGCTGTCCCAGCCGACCTGCAAGGCAGCAGGTTTCACAGGTGTGGGTATAAACTTGACAGTCTAAATATATGTGTTTCTCCACGTTTCCATTAATCTCCGTTCTGATAAATAAAATCCACTTAATTTGAAACTCATGCATAGTTTATAAAACTAAACAGGGGTCGGAGCTTTTACTGAACATTTTAACTCCTCCCCCATCCCACCACCACATTTATGCGTAACCTTTAGAATATCATTTCTTTTATTATCAATTCTCTAATCTGCATATTTATAACATCAAACACATCTGCATACTTCGAACATCATACATGTTTGGCCATTCTACGCAACAACTTCCATCTATTCAATATAACTTTTCATTCTATCATGATCATTCAGACTGATTGCTTGTAAAGTGTGCAAATAGTCTTATCTAGTCAAATCTGGTTTACCGTAAAGTACTAACAATCGGGACCAACAAAAATATCTAGCCATTTGCTCTAGTAATGTCACCCTGGATATGTAATGAGCAGAAGTGATTTCACTCTCAGATAAATTAGGTCTCATCTGGTTGAGTTTTACTTAGTGGTTCTCAAATTATTGTTTGTTGGCAACAGGGAATCCCAAGCTGTATTAGTGATAGGACCCATTGCGAATCTGTTTCAGTTGTGTAATGTATAACACTTTATACATGTCTATAATAAAGAATATACTGAATCTATTTCTATATCCTCTTTGTATCCCGCTTCTTTTTCTTGTGTTCACTCGCTATGAATTCAAGCATAGTCAGGGCGCTTGGTATGGCGCATCTGACTGATATTTGCGTGAAGGCCTGGTTTCCTTATCAGTGGCCCTTGCCAAACCGGCGTCTTCTCCTACTTCAGGGGTAGTATCCCGTTTGACACATACGGCTTCCACAAGAGATTTTTGTTGCTGTCATTCTCCCGACTTTCTACCAATTGTTTCCCATGTCAGGCCACAATCTTTCAACTCTTTCCAGTTCTTCTCCATGTTTCCTCTAGACTTCCAGGCCTTTTTTTCCATCCACTGTCCAACAGAGCTATTCTAGCCAATGTCCCTACTGGCATACATGGCCACCTTCATCTTTGCCTTTTCATGATGGTCTCCAACGATGCACAGTGCGTTCGTTTTAAAAGCTCTTCATTTGCTATTGTATTTGTCCCAACTATTTGCAAGATTCTTCTTAAATATTTATTTTGAAATGTCTCATTTGTGTATGTTTTTGATAATTTTCCAGCATTCACTACTATACAATAACACTCCGAGGACACTGCTTCTATAGATTTTAAGATTCAATCCTTTGACCATCAAGATTTTTTTTGGAGCATGGTGGAATGTAGTCTTGCTTTATTAATTTTCCAATTATGTCCTCCAAAACACCGTCCGGTGATACTGTACATCTCAGGTATACAAAATCTTGAACTTCCTCTATGATTTTATTTTGTAACATAATTGGGTTCTCTGAGCTCGTTATTCTTCATTACTATTGTTTTTGCAATATTAATTTTGAGTCTTATTGTTTGAACTGTTCTGTAAATCTTATCCGAGCTACTGAGTTAGTGCTTGAGCAACGCTGTGAGCTATGAATATTACATGGAATGCTTTTTGCTGTGTCAATCGTGCGTTTGTTGTGTGTATTCAGAAAATGGCGGACAGCGGTTATAACGAACAAACTCAATCTGCCGATGCAGTTATATTGCGGGTGCAGAAAGCTGGATTTTGTCGTGATTGATGTTCCTTCAACAAGAATTGCAATTCAAGTGATGAACAGTTTTGTGTTGCTACATTAGTGACGACCATATGCATTTTATGCGGTGCAGGTTGCTTTTGTGGGTCGCAGCTGTTTCATTCTGGAATTAGTTCACACAGGAAACATTTCACAGTTGTTAGCATTTCGTGTGATTTTCATTGGCACAGGAACGGAGCAATTATGGGGTGACCTGTTTCAGTGAAGTTGGAACCGTACATATAAATTATGAATTCTGTAAATCTTATACAACAAATCATTGTCAATGACAGTAAGATTTTGTTTTTCAGTGTTATGTTCAGCCTACATAGCTCTGTTGTAGTGAACCGTGGACAAAATTAATACACCTAATTTACCATGAAAAAAGCATTTGTTATGATGCATGACACGTTATGCTGATTTCAGCATATCCTATTTTAGGACATTTTGCCTTCGTCTCATCGATCCCTTTTCACTTAGCCTATTACGAAGGTCACCACGTACGGGTGGACTTGGGTATTAGTCAGCTTTGTTCGTTGACTTCTGTCGCATCTCATTCGCTGCAGCTTAGGTCCCAAACAACCACACAAGAAGATCACTGAGATGTGACTTCACAGAAGAATGTTGACAATACAGTGGACAGATAAAAGTGATAAAATCTGTGATGCTAATACAAACAAAGCAAGATTATGAACAGGTAGCCAGCAGGATTTCTTGGGTGTGCTGTAGAAAATGACGTTCGGGCAATAATGGGGGATCACTGACAAAGTGGTTAATCAGTTTTCTTTGCCTTCAGAAGGCTGTGAATTTGAATCTGGACCGCATTGCTTAGTTCAGGGGTGCATTTTCTAGAAGATTCCCTTCGGATTGTTGCTGCAACTACAGAATTCTTCCTTTGTGCAATACTCTTAGCAAGTGGATTGCCATTTTTCTAGTAGCGTGGTCTGAACCATATGGGAAATCTAGTGCAATGAAGATAAATCCGTTATCTACAACATCAATACTGGACAGCTACATAGATACAGTGAATACAAGGGAAAGGTGGTGGAAAAACAACTATTTATGAAGCGCACACAAAAGCCTTAATAGAATTTTAGTATCCTGACAACTGTGAGGCTAAATATGATTAGAGAAAAAAAGAAAGAAGATAATGGTTCAACACAAAGTTACAAACTTCTGCTTTTTTTTTTTAAATAGAAGAGATTCGATAAAGGAAGTGGTGATGGATGTGGCACACACAAACTAGTTTTATCCGACAATCTGGTGCAATGAAGCTAATCCTTCACCTTTAGATACATCAGTAGGTACTCAGAGAAAACAGAGGCAACGAAAGATACTGCATATGAAGAGCACACAAAAGCCTATGCTAGAAATCTCTTCTTATCCTGACACTGTGAGACAAAGTAGGATTGGAAAAAGAAGAAGACTGTCAGTGTATCCCCAAGGAATGAGAGGAGTAGGTAGGCCAGTGTTTCCCAACCTTTTTTGTGCCATGCCCCACCAAAGCTTTGCAAACATTCGTGCGCGCTCCCCCTCGTCCTTTTTATATTATTTTTAAACTTCAGTAACGTGATTGTGAAACAACATTCATTTTGTCAACAGACATACAAAAGCCGATATATCGGTTTTGCAACAACATGAACATTAGTTAAACTCTGAACGAGTCCATTGCTACCTTTAACGATGAAAATGCCCCCTCCCTGTGGGGCGTGGGCCCCACGTTGGGAAACAGGGAGGTAGGTCAATATTAATCCATGGAACAGAGATCTGTGAGGCTGATAATTGGAAGAATAAGGAGCAGCTAGAGAGAGTTACACAGGATATAACGTTTCTGAGAGTGTTGTTTGATGCTGGTGCATTACTCAGGAAATCATTTTTAAAATAACAAACTGGGAGGAATTCTTTGAGAGGATCGCATTTGATAAGTCACTCGCATGTGTTTTTCCTGTGCTCGCAAGGGGAACAAAGAATAGTAACACTGCGACCTACAAGGCATGTATTAAGAGGCAACTAAGGTATGGGTCTAAGGAAGCTACCTAGTAAATAAAAAAATGTTGCTGAATCGCTTAACAAGTGGTCGATATGGAGCGTTCGAAGAAATTTAAAGAACTGTCTCAGAGATATGCAGAACCTAAATAATTGATTACGGCACACGCCCGAGTGGTTACCGTGCGCCAAATTTGGGGTGTACTGTTACCTGCCATGCAGTTCGTAAGAGGCGAATAAGAAGGTTTGGCTGAAATCGGATCCATGTGTTCTAAACGTGTAGAAGTCCATGCGTTTAGAGGTCTACCAAACGTATACACGTTCTTGACAAAGATCAAACATATCACAAATAGTGATTAAATTGGTCGTAAAGAACGAACGCAAAGAAGATTACGTCACAGTTAAGGTTTATGAGAAGCTTGTTTCACACAAGTAAGCAATAAATGCGACACCATGGTCAGATGACAATAGATATGACACATGTAAGCTGACAGATAGGAATATGGATGAACTGGCACATATTCGTAACATCAAAAGTGACACACTCAGGGAGGACCGGTTGAACAGTTACTTGATACCAGTTTCTAAGTCGGGTAAAGACCGTACAAAACGATACATTGGTATCGAATAATAACTGCAGAACACGATTCGCAAGCTGTTGGAAAAAGTAATTGCAAAGAGTGTATCGTTCTAACAGGATTGGTTACTTCCTCCTTCAATCGACGCTTGGATGGAACAGTCAAAGCATGGAGATCTGGTGCTATGCTGCTGTCTTGTCCCAGGATGTGTTTGGAAGTTTCCATTCACGCAGTGACTTATTCGGCGGCAATGAATTTGGAAAATGCTTACAATTGACCGTTTAAGGATTCCTTGATGCCTCGACTACAAATGTGTCCCCTTCGCATTAACTGGATTTTCTCAGCTATATCTCAGAGAAAGGTCATGGTTAAGTGGGGTAGCTGGTCATCTGAACCAACAAGCCCTGTCCTTCCACATTGGGCACCTTTGTATCCAGTACTGTTTATCGTGTATACATTGAGAATTAAGGTGATCATGAACAGCGGAATAGTTGTCATACGAATTACATTCTGGAATAGCGTTGCGAAACAGATCAGGAACATGTTGCCAATGAACTGCAGGGAAAGTTTAGGCAGCTGTGAGATTGTCCCTCTAAACATCTTATATATATATCAGTTTTCGAGATAGGTGGGCACGCTTGATATTCTGTTGTATTGTGGAGTTTTAAGATGTCTGTAACTCCATCAATCCATCTTTTTCTTGGTCTGCACCTTCTTCTTGATGATTACATTTTCAGGTTGTACGCTCTTGAAACTGTAGTTGGGTTCATTCTCACCAAGTGACCAAACCATTTTGAGTCTTGTCTTTCAAGGAATCTAACAACAGGTGTTGTTCCAACTGTTCTAATATTTTCATTTCTTATATGGTCTTTTTTTTGTTTATTGAAATATTTAAGAGAAATCACCTTAACTTTTGTTCCTGGACAAGCAGTAGTCAGGGGGAATGAACAAGCTAAATAGATTGACTGGCATGGGTGCTGCAATGGATCGACATGACGTTCTTAACGCATTGAGTCTTTCCGAATACAGGAGTTTTAGGGCTGTGAATCCCACTTGCTGACCAGATTGAGAGAGATGGGTGTCGATATTGGTGCAGCCCTAAAAGAACGACATACCAAATATGCAAAGAGATTGATTAATCAACATCGATCTGGCGTGTTGGGTTGCTGGATTTGTTGAGGCGGAGATATAAGCACCTTTGGACGTGTCTGGAGTACTATGATGATAGTACTGATAACTAAAATATATAAACTATAATTGTGTTAAAATTGTTTCGTAATACCACTGCTTCTACATTGGTCTGTAACAAAATCCGTCGTATTACTTACTGGGATACTAGTGTCAACTTAAATATGGGTTTATAAGAACCAGTTTAACACAAAACCAATGATCTTGCATTTAGTTCAGTAAATAATACGTAAACACTCTAACGCTATGAGGCACACTCACACATATATCTACTGAATAGTACTGTGACCTATATTCACTTGAGTTGTTGATTGTATTTCAGTACATGTTTGAAGATACTAGATGTTTCCCAAGGTTGACTTGCGAAATAGGCGACGGAAGTTTTCTATGTAGTAGTGTTGATAGAAAGTCGGAGGACATGGCGTCTTCTCTGCGTTCGTTCTTTACGACCAATTTTAATCACTCTTTGTGATATGTTTGATCTTTGCCAAGAACGTATATACGAGGGCGCATTGAAAAGTAATGCCTCCAAGTCCATAACTTTGTTAATATACATAATTTACAAATGAAACATACATTTTCAGAAAGCTTGAGATGTCCACTACACAATAGAGTCATTATTTTTGACATAGTCACCTCCACGTTCCACACACACACGCCAACGTCGAACTAGTTATTGCATCCCGTCGAAGAAAAAATCTGATGATTTTTCACGAAGCCAGGTACGCACATCTGCTGCCACATCCTCGTCAGAAGCATATCTGTTTCCCTTGAGATGTTCCTTGAGCTTTGGGAACAGGAAAAAGTCACAAGGTGCCAAATCGGGGTTATATGGTGGGTGCGCTAAAATGTCGTCAAAATTGAGACGCTTAAGCGCTGTTTGTCTACTGGTGTGGGGACGAGCATTGTCATGTTGAAGGACTGCGTGTTTTCCAGGACGAACACGTAGCAGTCTTGCCCGTAGTTTCTGCATCGTTTCCACATACCGATCAGAATTGACAGCATTGCCGCGTTCCAAAAATTATGTGTGATTACGCCTTGGCAGTCCCAAAATGGTCATAAAAACTTTTCCGCTGACGCGACAGTTTTGAATTTTTTTGGGGTGGGTGAGTTTTTTTGCCTGTATTCCATAGACTGGCGCTTGTTTTCAGGGTCGTAATGATGCATGCATCACTCATCGCCAGTGACAATTCGGCAGATAGTCATCCTTCTCGTTCATATCGCATCAGGTGTTCCTGACACGCCTGATGTCGGCGATGTTTCATTTCCGGTGTCAGCATGCGAGGGACCCATCTTGCACAACCTTTCCTATACCTTAGCAATACATGAATAATGTGATGTACTCGTTCAGTCGAAATTTCAAGCATTGTAGCGACATCTTTTGCTTGATGCGGCGATTGACATGAATCAGTTCGTCCACGCGAGCTTGGTGTTGTTATCCACTCTGTAATTGGTCGTCCGCTGCGAGCCTGATCATGCAAGGTCATCGTCGCTGGATTGTCGCCTTTAACAGTCCTTGCCCACATCTTAACAGTACTCATCCAAGGTCAAACCGCTCTCATTCTCCGATACATGTCGATGGGAACACAACCTTCGGCCGTCAAGAATTCAATCACAGCTCTTTGCTTCAACCGAATTTCCATGTATGACGCCATCTTTGATAATGTTGTGCGCATGCGCAACATTCCAGACACTTGACACTTGCTTTCCTGAAAACACACTTACATATACTTTATTCTGATATCGGTGTCAATTGCCTCTGAACACTATTAACAAAGTTATGGACTTGGAGGCATTACTTTTCAATGCACCCTCGTACGTTGCACATTGGTTTGGTAGGCCTCTAAACGCATAGACTAATACAAGTTGAGGACACGTGCATCCGATTTCAGCCAACTGGCGTCTTCTGAAACTTAACATGTTCCGTTGTAGTTTGTAAAGTGGGCACATTTTAGGAAGAAATATATTCTTCTTCGGACGCTCCATATCGACCACTTGCTAAACAACTCTTTGTGATCTGAGCATGAGAGCGATTGTGTGTATTGCCAGTTATGCGCCTACAAGTAGGCCAGCACATCCTATTTATGCGATACGTTTTATTTAATAGGGTAGCGTCCCTAGACCCCTACCTGAGTCGCCTCTTATGACATGTCTTGTATGTCACAGTGTTACTATTTTTGTGGACCCTGGCAGCACACAGGCGGGAAGAAATATATAAAACGTTGGTTAGAATCCACACAACTGCACACGGGACCGTGCGTTTGGTGTTTGAATTCAGTGTGTGGCAACACCTACAATGAAATAAAGTGACAAGGCAGCCATAGGGTCCGTGAGCCTAACACATGCAAAGCAGGAGTTGGAGTCGGAATGCAAGACAATAGGGAGAGAGTGGGAGATCTGAAAAGATGGCATTGGATAGAAGGGTGTGGAAACACCTTGGTTGCGGACCTATGTCTCCCTGCAGGAGAAGGTCAAAGAAGAAGAATATTGTGCTATCCACGACATACCACGCTTTATTCTCATGGACTTGATATCAGTATTCTTTTGCAGTGTTTGAATGTTCAGCGTTAACGTACATGCTTTAGTTTGTGCGATAGCATGACGGAGCTAATATTGGTCATAGTGACAGCCTGTCAAGAATAAATGTATCTCATCTTCACAATGCCATTGTATATCTGGTGCAGCCGAGGACATACTTAACTATATGCATGCCTTCATTCTGAATATGCATCAACGGTTTACATTGTGATGACACAGTTGACCTTAGCATAATTTAGATTGTATTCTAAGACCTCCACGCAGGAACCTAATGATCGTTATTGTTTGCTGGTCTCCAAGCCTTCCCCATTGACTGTCTTGCAAGTTCGCGCACCACCAAACTCATGTACTATAGAGTCAGCGATATGTAACAGTATGATATGATGCTAACATGCACCCTCTCTTACACTTTCAATGTCTTTCTGTTCATTAATGAAACGAAATAAGTGCCAGGTCACCGATATAACGAACACGACACACATGTTAGAGATAACGAATAGCGACGATCTGTTTGTTACTCGAATACAGTTGGTATTTATGTGGATCCGACAGTAACGAGTATGTCCTAACTCGAGAGCATTTGGTATCTATGTGGATCCGATAGTAACGAGTATGTCCCTACTCGAGTACATTTGGTATCTATGTGGATCCGATAGTAACGAGTATGTCCATACTCGAGTACATTTGGTATTTATGTGGATCCGATAGTAACAAGTATGTCCCTACTCGAGTACATTTGGTATATATGTGGATCCGATAGTAACGAGTATGTCCCTACTCGAGTACATTTGGTATATATGTGGATCCGATAGTAACGAGTATGTCCTAAGAAAAAGTTATTTTGTCACTGGTGAGCAGAATAGAGCGACTGAGAGAGTCACAAATGAGAAGCTTATGGAAAGAACAAGGCAGATTCCAGTAAACCAAGAGGTTAAGAAAAGATGCTGGCGCTGGATAGGACGCACCTTGAGAAAATCCAAAGAGAATATAACAAGATGGGTCCTTTCCTGGAACCTACAGTGACAACGGAAGAGGGGGGGGGGTGCTAGAAATACATGGAGTCGAGATTTTGAGACAGAGATCAACAATATACTGAAGAGCTGGAGGGGCTACAGGAGATGGTTAGAGATAAGAAGACTTTGGCATGGGTTGGTTGAGAGCATAAACTCTAATCGGGTTTGAAACGGCACGAGAGAGAGGTGTGTGTTCAGTATTCGAGACTAGCTTTATACCAGTCTGAGAATAGTATGAGTAATTCATATTTAAGATGAACAGAAATTACTAGCTACGTTGCTATTGCTAAATAGCTACTTGCCGAATACTTTGTACGTTCGTACTCACTAATCGTTACATTTCAACTATGTGCATTTCAATTATTTGGGTTGTAGTCGATTTTCGGTTAAAGCAACTCGTTACTGCCTGTAGTGTAGTAGGGTGAGGACGATTTATTCTGGTGACCTCTATTGTTTACATGATGGCAATTAATCTTCGCTGTAGTTTTGTAATGATGATGTTAATTGGTGGTCAACAATGATGTTACAAAATACCAACTCAATCTGGTAGACTTTACATAGCTTTATTTCATGACTGGACAAGACACGTCTGTCTAGTTGTAGTGTTTATCTTCGTTTCCATATGTTTTCTAGCGTTGCAACGCCGTCACTGCACAAAACTACGTCAATTGGTTTTACCACGTCAAGTCTCATTTAGTGTTACCACTCTGCTATAGTGAACACGCAGATTTAGTGTGTACAAACTACACTCTAAGGCTAGCTGTCGGGGGCGCGGGCTGGCTGCATGCCTTCTACAGTAGCACCGCTTTTAGGGCGGTGTAGGACGGGTGGGACAAGAGCCTGTGGAATTTAATGGCCGCATGGCTAGTGTAGTTGCCGCGAAGTTGTTCAGGTTATAATTTTTTTTTTCATTTATGCCCACAGCAGAAACAAATCCTTGACCTTACCGTGAATTGAACACAGGCCTCCCGCATGGGAGCCTCGCTCTAATCCATTCAGCCAGACGCTCCGATTGTCGTTAACTAATTGTATATCAGAACATCGTCAGTATCGGTACGGTTTCTATATATCGAGATCCATACCCTGACGATTACTTAAATGTATACCGGTACTTGATAGCAGACGTTACAGATAATGTTGGTTGTGTGCGTGTGGTATGTAGGTCTGAAATTTGTGTGAACTCTATGCTCTCGCTAATACTATTGTATACATTTTTAAATGATGTGTTCTGGGTCAGGTATTTTCATAAAGCAAAAAACATACTTAAGTCTGTTGATACTTATATAGGCGATTAAACAAAGTATTCTGTGTCTATTTGTTATCTTGATAAAGGCCTATGGTCGAAACGCCGAGTGCTGTTTATTTTTATATTTAACCTTTATTTTTTCATTACTTATGTAATACTGTATATACCTGTCTTTGTTCAATCGTCCACTTACTCAACATTACCGCAGCCTTCCCATGGTTTTCTCCAGATCTGATCCGGTCTGACCACCTCAGATCTGTAGGCTTCCGTACATCGCCTAACTACATAACAGGGTATCTTGCAGTGAATGTTAACATAGACGTAGTCAGCGGTTGCTACAGCTCAGCCTCGTAAGTCGTGGTGATAAACCAACGTGTAATGTATATTATGAGTTTATGAATTTATCATTAAAAAGCAAACTTTAATAGTTCTTTACTTTTATATAGATCTCTATCTGTGTGTCTGTCTGTTGGTCCATCCATCCATCCATCCATTCATCCATCCACTTTTAACGCGAAGAGTCGTGGGGTGGACTAGTTGTTGGCATTGATTATAGGTAGTGTTTGTAATATCTCACACCGTCACTGAACTGCCAATTTATAGTGCCTGGGTATATGTTTGTTTATTTTTAATTATAATAATAAAGCCCATAACCCGTTAGGGTCCTAGGGGTGTCACTGGAGTCATCAGCACAAAAAGCACGCCATGAATCTGTCTTAACTCCTCGGGCGAGTGTGGAGAAATCTGCCCTGACCATCTCTTGATGATGTCAAACCAGAATTTTCTCTGCCCTCCTTTCTTCCATCCTCAACTGTTCCCTGTAGGATAGTCTTAGAGAGTGAGCTATGTCTCATCACATGCCAGAACCACGCAAGTTTACCCCGTTCACGATTGTCAAGAGTGGTACTTGTCGACCTGCAAGGTTGTTTATTTGGTCTCTTATATAAATATTCGTCTTATGTTCTATGTAACTAATACGTAGTACCCGTCTGTAACACTTATATTCGAAAGCCTGTATTCTTCGTTCCAATTCTGCATTGAGCGTCCAGCTCGCACAACCGTATAAAATAATGGATAACACCAGTGATCTGTATATATTGATTTTTGCCATAGTACTGATTTTGCTTTTCCATATCACGTTTAGCCGAGACAGCGGCTGAAGCCATCTCAATTTCATATTTTGAATTATGAAATGACCAAAACACTTGATCTTCTGCTCCTCGATGACTGATGTGTGTTGTTGTTCCTACCCTCTGTCTGACAGCCTCACTCCGAGACTCGATCGCAAATAGTTAACTTGGTATATCTCATCTCTCGCAGATGTTGATTTTGTGTATATCTGACTTTGATTTGTCTACTTCTTGACGGTAACAACAGTAATAAGCCTCTACTTATCAGGTTACGTCTTCTTCATATTTTTATTCTTGTGTTTTCATAACGTTACCAATGACACTGCGAAAACGAGTACTCCAATGCTATATTGAACCAATTCTTATGTATGGCAGCGAATCATGGACACTGAACGAACAATCAATACGATCATTGGAAGCCACAGAGATGTGGTTTTACAGAAGAATGTTGAGAATTCCATGGACAGCAAAGAAAACAAACGTGGAGGTTTTAAATCAGGTCTTCGCACAAAGAAACCTTATCAAAAGAATAAGAATCCGAAAATCAAGGTTCTTCGGGCATATAATGCGAAGAGAAGGTTTAGAACATTTGGTGACTACAGGTAAAATTCAGGGAAGGAGAGATCGTGGAAGACAAAGGGAGGAGATGTTGGATGGCCTGACATCATGGTTCGACAAAATATCGACGTCGAACTGATTACATGCACCAAGCAAAGAGAGTTGTGGAGAGACATGATCGCCTACGCCGGCAGGCATGGCACTTGATTGATTGACCGTGTTGTTGTTCAGTGTCGTGGTTTTCTGTTTTTGTCTTGCGCTGCTCTAGTGGCTTGGGTGATAGTTATATTTGCTTTTTGACAGGATTCTGCTGTGCTATCTAACCAACTTTTTCGTAGTCTTTATCTCGCCTTCTTGCCTGATGTTCCGTTTTAGAGGACACTGCGTACAGTGAAGTTTGATTGTACTCTTTATCAAGTGGCCGAACCACATTCTTTGTTTCTCAATGTAATTCAAGCAATGTTCTGTCCCATCTTTTATCTCTTATGCTAATGTTGGTGACTGATGTTGTTATAGTAACTTTTCATGCTAATAGCTACCGCTCACTAAGTAACGAGATTTTGTTACAAAAGTAAGGAATCGTTCAATACTTTTAAGTAACCGAAACATATACATAACTAATACACATATTTGACCGCATCGTACTGATTTGTCAACACGGTAATTAGGTCTAACGGCCCGTTGAAAATACATAAATATGAGACTAAACACGTTTGCACATTTTGGTAACCCTGACCTAGTTCATGTTGTGATAAAATAAGCCATTTGCTGCACCACATCGAGGCTGTGGCACACTTTTATACTTTCGTGATATTTTTCGTCCAAAAATCGTTTCGCTATATATTTTTTCAAAGTAATTTATACTACTTAACACATTGTGGGTCTGTTATATAACTCAGCTGTTCCAAGATTTATACAGTTGATTGATTACTTGTAGATATCATCGTGAAAACTGTGCAATTTCTTCAAGAACGCTCTGTTGTTGTTTGACCCAGTAGAGCTATAAATAAACATTCTTTTAAAGTGTTATGAGTATGTCACAGACTTAAGATATATTTTCTGGTCTACAGGGAAGGGCTATGAGTAATTGGCGACACATGTTTGATATTTTCTCAGTAATGGATTGTTTGTTTCGATCACAATGCTCAACGTTTGTTGTCGGGGCTCGCAAGGGGAGAAAACAAATAGTAACACTGGGACATACAAGGCATGTTGTAGAGGACGAGACCTACGGAAGTTACCCTAGTAAATAAAAAGCGTCCCAGAAATCGGATGTGCTGGCCTACTTGTAGGCTCATAGCTGTCACAACGTACAGTCGCTCTTAGTCTCAGATGACATATAAATCACAGAGTGTTTTAACAATTGGTCGATATGGAGCGTTCGAAGAAGAACCAACGTCATTATTCTTCGGACAGACCCATAGGTGCTCAGTCTCTCAACAGATGTGAAAGTATGCTGCTGCGTTCCTGTGTCGTGGTTAAACACACTCTCTTCAGGCATCCAGTTCTACGTTTACAACGGTTATCTCCAAGCTTCTCAAATAGCTGGATAGGAGTCAAAGGCGCATAGGGACAACGGCGCGCCAGGATTAGTGAGCTGGCACTAATCAAGATCCTTCTCCACGTGTTGACCCTTGTAACAGACAATGGTTCCTGACTGGCTAAGAGAGTAGGGATCGAGGGAGAGCCACAGGTAGTGGTAGTAGTGCAAACACGGAAAAAGTAATGCAGGGCCAAAATCCTTGAACAAATTGCACGCATCTCCCGGGCGATGTCCGACGAAACGTTGTAAAAATTAGTCGCTGAAACGTAAGAAACAGTGTACAAGTCGTCTGTGAACGAATGCCAACTCCTTGGAGCAAATGGCCGCACCAAAAATTGCTAGCTGTGGGGCAAGAACCAATGAAAACGATGCGTAACGAAAAAACAGTGTCGGCAAGTGTCTCTGAAAACACTGTAACGTATCGTGTCGATACATGGGAAGATTGCGGCAAACTCCATATCAAATGACTGGCGCAGATACGTTAACTGGGTAAGGTTGGCCAAGCGCAAATCCCAAAGTTGCGTTTAGTGCCTAACGAAACTGCCCTCCCTAGGACAACTTGGCAGGGTACTGTTGCATTAACAACTAACATCCCCGGAAGAACGGAGTTGGGCGATATTGATAAACGCAAAATTTCAGTTTCGTTGCTAGCGCCGATTGAAACGACCCTCTAGAATATCTGTGCACAGCCCCAGTCCAGTGTTTCCCGGGGATAGGGAAAATGCAAAGTAAACCCTTGCAAATTGCCAAGTGCTGAGACGCGCCCCGAAACGGCTGAGAATACTCTTACTCAGGAACAAACTCACCGTGGATAGAAAAGTAAGGTCGATAATGCAAATGCTTGACTGGTACAGACCCAAACATTGACTAAGGGCAACACTTTTCGGACGCCGATCACCATACACAGTGTAAGATGACGTCCAAATACCATGGCTCAGATCATATAAAGGCTAAGCATATCGCCAAAATAAGATCGTTTGCATTACAAGCACATGCGTTTCCAATGACTGAGAATGTTCGTAATCCGGAACAACCTCATAGTCAAAAAGAGCGCATTTTGTAGACATACTGTTTGGCGAAGATCATAAAGCCCAAATATACTGCAAAAAATGATCGTAAAAGAGCAATGAATACAAGAAAGGTGACAGTTACAGTGACTAGTCCTAGAAGGGTCGAGAATGCTCCTAAACCGGAGCGACCTCACCCAGTCAGAGCAAAGTAGCTAATGCTCTTTGGCGTATATCCAAGCCCAAATTTACGGCACTAAAAGATCATAAATAGTGTTTATCATACAATGCGTACGGAACGACCTCACCAAAGGCAGGAAATTCGATAGAGAAGTTGCACTTTACTAATTAACTCTGGCTGTAAAATTACCAATGTACGAGGACTCGAGGCAAGAGTTACACGGACAACATGTTTCCTGCAACGATCACACTTGGAGGATCTAAGCTTCAAGTACCAGCTCTGAAGTCGACGAGGCTGTCCGTATGGTTGAAGGACACCTGTAAAAGGGTAATTTAGGTCTCCGCAAAAATCAGTCAGAAGCGCAACACCAGACGTCATGACTTTTCGTCTGAAATAACAGCGGGCGTTCGAGAAAAAGAAAGAAGAAATCGCTGGATCGATTCAACATCTATTTTAGTGTCTCCGTACAAGAGGCAGTCGTGAAGAGAGACCTAAAACATCCATCCCCTTATCCATCATCAACTCACCGACAACCGATTCTGATTATGCAAGCCTACCAACTCTCTTCATTGCAGCAAACACTCGCATGCACATGCCAGTAGATGAAAGTAAACATCTGGAGGTTAGAAACTTCAATAGACGACACCAGCTCATACCGACTCCTGCCATTTTGGATCGTTCGAAGCATCGACTGAGAGTCAGATACAACACCAACAAATAGAATAAATTCATCCAGTATCTTCAAATTAGAGATCAGAAAGTTTTATATGTAAGATGCTTCACTGTGGAAAAGTTACATACGTTGGACAAGGTTTAACAACACACATACACACAGACGTGTGTAACAATATAGGTAAATATCAGTATCAGTCTGTACAAAAGTAAAGGGCATAGGTTGCACGAACGTGCTGTTGCAGATCAGATTGGTTTGACATAAGACGTAGTCAGATAAGGTGTGTTTAACATACACTTTGAAAACATCGCGAGGAATGTTACAGAAGATAACGAAAAAGTACAATACCATCCTTGTATAATTGAAGGAAGAGAAATCTCTGAACTAAGATATACAGACACTACAGTTTTATCAACATCGCGAAAAAGAAATTAAGAAACTAACAAAGACAGTGCAAGAAAAAAAAGCGAAAAACAATCAATAATTCGATGTGACCAAACATAAATTGTTCAACTGATACACAAACAAGACTTTAATATTAAATATTTTTAATCGCGGAGAGCAAATCGAAAAATGTGAATTGTTTTTAATATCTCGGTTCACTGCTAACGTAAGATGAAAATGTAATGAAGGAAATCAAAAGAACAACACACATAGCTTGACCAAAAACTAAAAAGCCGCATAGAACAGATCAGAATACTAAGAGCATGCATATTTACAATAGCAACGTATGAATGTGATAGGTGGACATTTAACAAAGTAGTGGAGAAGCATATGTGTGCTTTTGAATATAAGTGTTACAGAAGAGTTACTTCGTTAATCACGAACAAATACATAACCGGCCGTAGAAGACAATTATGGAGGGAGACATCCAGCAAAGAGAGAGGAAGACCACGGGGACAATGGATCTGATCTATTAGTGGAAGATATTCCGAATGTTAGGGTGGCAAAGTTCTGCTTAGGACAAGCTATTGAATGAAGGACAGAGAACAAAGAACAAATACAGAAAATGACGTATTGACCAAGTTGTCACAGTTTTTGTCACACATACTAACATTGGAAGACGGAGTCGAGTGTAACTACACAGGTACTTGAGTGAAACTCACAAGGGAAAAGGAAAGCCCCAAAACAGGGAGGAGATTGGAGTTTCCCTTGAGAAACTGAAGGATGCCTGATTATTCTATGAAACTGTAAAGAAAACTACAAGAGATCTGGAGAAAGTGGACAACCGTTGAGGTTTTACGTTCAACGAGGAGTAAGCATATTCTTATTTTTCTTTTGTCCTTCTCTGCTTTTTACCGTTAGGTGCCGCAGGTTTAACTGATGATCGGTTTCCGAGATAGTGCACGATCAGTCGCTTGATATGCTGCGGTATTGTGGAGTTTTAAAATGTCTTCCTTTTTGGAGATTATTCCTGAGACTTCTAGGTGTATTTGGGCCGTGTTTTGGTAGCATGTCCATGGCTCTGGTATTATGGGTTCCCACATTTCTGGGTCAATACAAACAGAGACAGAGCAAAGAGCCATTTCACTCCAAATGCTACGAGGGCAATATCCCACCAGCATATGGACACATGTGTTCACAGATGGCTCAGCCACAGATGCTACCAGAAAGGGAGGCAGCGGAATCTACATCACTCACCCTCAAGGAATCACAGAAACACACTCTCTGGCAGCAGGAGAAACATGCACCAACTTTAGAGCAGAGGCAACAGCCCTTCTTGCAGCCATACAGATTCTCAACGACCAGCAAGTGTCAGCAAAAATATTGCAGTCTTTAGCGACTCAAGATCCGTTCTCCAGGCTATCTCAAGTCCCAGACAAGACACGCTCATTCAGGACATACGGCAAAATATCAGCTTGTTGTCAAAAAATCCGAACTGGTCTTACAGTGGATACCTGCTCACTGTGGCATACCAGGAAACGAAAAGGCTGACAAACTCGCAAAGGCCGGGGGGAACCTAACACAACACCACCCAACACAAAGTTTTACAGAAGCAAAGACTCTCCTGAAACAATCCAGGAAAATGATCTGGAGAAAAACAAATGGAGGATACAGGCCAGAGCACGACAGTATAAATACACTAAACAGAAAAGCACAGACCACAATCTTCAGACTTAGAACGGGACACTGCAGTCTCAGAGCACACCTCCACAGAATGGGTCTCAAGGACTCGGCGGCCTGCACCTGTGGAGCACCAAAGCAGTCCCCAGAGCACATCCTGCAAGACTGCCCTAGTCTGAGTAGTGAGAGATTGGAGATCTGGCCAACAGAAACAACACTACAAGACAAACTATGGGAACCGGTGAAGACCTCAAGCGCACCGCCCTGTTTATGACACATACCGGAGTAGTCGCATAGCAAAAGTTGAACGCAGAAGAAGAAGTCTTCCTTTTGATGTTTCCATTTTCAGGTTGTACGCTCTTGCAACTCATGTAGTCGGATTCATTCTCACCAAGTGGTCAAATCATTTCACTCGTGTTTTTCAATGAGTCTAACAACAGGTGTTGTTTCAACCGTTCTTCTAATTTCTTCATAAAATGTTAGAAAGGCAGCAGTTTTACAGTAAGCAACATATTGTACTTAATCTGGAATTGCTAGAATAGTTATATTGTTATATCAGGGAATATCGATGCTGTTGATGCAAGCTTGTCCGCTCTCTCATTACCGTAAACACCCCCATGCCCAGGACAGTATATCCAGTAAGCCGCTGGAGGTTAGAAACTTCTATAGACGACATCCACTCATACCGAAACCTGCCCTTGTGTAAACATGACTTTGTATAGTTTAAGTTGTCCCCATCACCCCGTCAATTTCCGAGACAAAAGCTCTTACCACATCAACAGATTGCCGTCTGTTTAGATTTCGTTTCGCGACCTCTTTCTGGTGAAAATCTTTCCGTCGGAACGTGCTGTGCTCATGCTGTACACGTTGTATGGGTAAATTAGGTCACGGTAAGTTACGTCGTTTGGCACGTCTAGCACATCTAATCTAGATATGTGCACTTTTACACACTACAGCTCCAAAAAACTGGATAGCGTAGAGTTGGTGCGTATCTTGTCTCTTGAGTTTAAAAAAAAAGTGCATTCTCTAAGTAAAGATATTAAAAAAGCTATTTCTCTTAGTTTATAGTGTTGCCAATATGAATTGTGAGATATACTGTACTTCTTTCTTCTTTCCTTCTATAATTCTGTTTTGCCTCACATCGTCTGGATAAGAGATTTCTAGAACGGGTTTTAGTCTGCGCTTCATAAATAGTGTTTGTCAATTCGTCTGTTATTTCTATGGTCCGCCTCTTCATTTCGATGCAAGAAAGTGTGACTTTCCTCTTCGTTTAGACAAACAGTTCCAAGGTCTTAGATCGATGCTCTGGTCAGAGTGAGTCAAGAGCTGGCTGGGATAACCTCCCGGTTTAGTCACGTTGCGGTAGGTCAAGATATTTGTGATATCAGATTAGTCGTGCTTGGAAATAACGGAAGAACGCAACACATGATATATATTTATATGTAGGTTATCGGATAAGATAGTTCAAACTTTCCACCTTCCATACAACTCGGTCTGCGAAAGGTCTTACTCACATTCTGGCCAAGAACATGGGCTTTCATATGTTAATGGGTGGGGTGCGCATGTACCTCCTTGGAAAATGGCGTTTTGATAATTTTTATGCGAGTTGGGTCTTCTCTATTTCCACGTAGTAAACTATCAATTCATATTTTGAAACTTCATTTTGTCCCCTTCTGGAAAGATTTCTGTTAACACCCATGAACAAGTACTGGGGAGCACAGTGTCAACAAGAGAATATGAACACCATCACACAGAAGAGATGCTGGAGCTAGATCAGATATTGTTGCAGTCTTCTTTCATCTTATTTACTTTGTCTTAGATCACTGCTTGAGGGCTGAGTAGGATCTTCGTAGTCTCATTCATTTTTTTTTAGGCCATCACTTGAAGATGCAGTAGGGTATTCTTCACCATTTGTTGGGTCTTGGGGTCATCTCTTTCACTGTATTAGGTGGGGGACTGCCTAGAGAAGTTGATAGTAGCTCGGCCTGCTAGCTGTGAGACGCCTATGCTCGGGTTCGAACCCCACTATCCGGCATTTGTTCGAGTCCTGGTCTTACTCAGGACGATAACGTGAGTACCTCTGAAGTCGGAGAAAATCTGCCTGTATGGCGAGGAATACTAATTACGAGTACATTGAGCACACGGCTGCCAGTGTAAGTAATTTACAATGTACGCATCTGCCATTGTAAGAAATTGGAAAACGGATTTTCACGCAAAAATCAGTTTCAGAGATGAAACTTCGTCTGAGTTGAAAGCGACGAAAAAAAAAAAAAAAAACTGTATTAGGTGACCACTTGGAGAGGAAGTAGGGTCTTAGGTCACCGCTTGGAGGTGAAGGTATTCAGGTCATTTCATTAATTGTCTAAGGACATCACTTGGGGGTAAATTAGGATCTTGGGGTCATCTCATTCACTTTCTTAAGTCAGCACTTGAGAGGGATTTAGGGTCTTGGTTAGTTTTTTTTATTAACTGAACTCTGTCATTTTATTCCTTGTGTCTAAGGCCTTATTTATGTATATATAATAGCATAGCATTTCTGAAATTGTAAAGAGAGAGACTGACAAAGAATAGTTATCTGTTGCAACTATAAGCAGCTTTAGTTCCTAACAGCAACATGCAACTACAACTGATGTAGAGGCCAAGAGGTTTATCAACAAACAAATATGTCCAATAAACAATACATTCATTAACATGAAAAATTAAGCATGCTATCAAGAGATCAATTGTAGAATAAAAAATGATAGTCAAGTACCATATGTTCTGAAAGCTGAAATCAGAACATCTGATTATATGCAAATGTGACACTGATAACATAATAACTCAACTTCTGTTACAGAGGTCTCCACTGTCTGAGGATCAGAGAAAGATTACACCCCACCACCATTCTGGAAGAATAACTTTAGAGATTTTAGCATTCTTAGTCATAAACAGGAAACAGATGCTATTAGGAATGAGAGGATATAAGTCGGTGTCTCCATAATAATATGTCGGTGTCTCCATAATAGAGTTGACTATTGAAAATTATTTATTGGATTCTCAGAAAATAGTTAATCTTGTGCAGTGAAGGGACTGCCATCTTGGAAGAACTAGTGTGGGTGAAGTTGGCGAGCGCAAAAAGTTGCCTTCTGAAACGGCAATCTCATTTTTTGTGTGCAGCCTCAGTCCAGTGTTTCCTGGATGAGATAATTCCTGTCCACCAAAGAATATAGTCATTTTTTTGCTATGAATTTCAAAAATATGTATTTTTTGTGTGAAACACGTACAACTTTTTACTATTTACCAAATTTTACTGCAGTCTTCCCCCTATTTCGATATTTTTTGTGTGCAAATTCAAGATTTATAACTCTCCAAGTTTATATTTTTCAAAAACTTCACACTTCCAAGTTCAGTAACATCAACAGAGGCAGAAAGGTTATTGAATAACATTAGAATACTACACATCTTTTGTAGCTAGTGCAGATTAACTTCAAATATCAGATTAGAAGATTCAATAAAATTCGCTATATAGATAGATAGATCGATAAAGAACACACTGTTTCCTACTTGCTGTTCCCTACTCTTGAGTTTAAACTGAAAGCAACACTCTTTGAAGCTAAAATCTCGTGTGTTCGTGGTGTGTTCGTGTCTGGTCTCGCAAAGTGTTTTATTTGCTCAAAGAGATGAGTTGAGATATGAAGCAGCCTGGTTCTTCAGTGAAAAAAAGCAAATGGCGTGTTTTTTTCTCTTTTCGTCCCAGAAGCATTTCAGCTTTTCGGCTCAGTGCCATAGACATCGTAACCCTTTGGTTCGGTGCCACAGACATCGTAAATCTGGAGAGCCTGTGGCTTTTCTGCCAACCAGCGGTATTAAACCGCACACACGGAGGAGCCACATGCTCTCCAGATTTACTGTGTTCACGGCATCGAACCGAAGGGCTACAATGTCCATGCCACCGAGCCAAAGAGCTGAAAGCTCAAGTGTTGTTGGTTCGAAAAAAACCACAAGCAATTTGCTTGGTAAAAGCGGTAAGACAGTGTTCTCGAGAGTGCTCGGACAAATACAAATATTAGTCTGTTATTCAGAAATGCTTTTTCCCGGTAAAATTATGATTATTGCTAAAGTCAGGGGAGTAACTTGGGGCGACAGAAATATACAAACACGGGCGCCATGATGCATGCAGGCACAATGTTGGACAACCTTGCTCTAGAACAACCACTCTTTGTGATTTGTGTATCTTATTTTTCGTCTTCTCCTGAACACGACAGACAAAGCAGTCGGTGGCTGGCACACCTTGTGGTGTTTTGTATCGCAGCAACGAAATCTCTCGATTATGCTCTGACCATAGTCATTCTTTGTAGGGAGCAGTGTGATGACCCACACAGTGTATCTTCACTGTTCTCCTGGTGTGCCTCTCATTCAATCTTTGGGTCCTACTGCATAGTTATTTTTAGTAGGTCGGATATGCATTATCTTGTCAGTGACTTTCCGGAATCTTTTACCATTGACAGTCATACACGCGACCCCAATTTCCAAACCACAATGGCAAAATATGATTTCTTGTCATTTCTGTAACAATTGTCCTTTTTACATAGGTTAGGCTGCTAACCCTATGCTACAACACCCAACTTGAGTACTGAGATGCTAGTTTGATCATCTCTCAAGTCTTGGTTAAACCTGCCAGGAGCACAAGGCTCTTGCTGGTGTAGCTCTGAGTCACTGGAGCACTCAAAGCCTCACAATGGAGCACTCAAACCCTCACAATGGAGCACTAGCACCATCAGAGTGGATTTGTATGTAATTTGAGCGTATGTATGTTGTGCTGTTAGTTTACAGCAGTTAGCTGCAATATTTTAAATTTTAGGTTCAGCACATCTGCTTTTCTTTGGGGGAAGAAAACAGTAAACAAATGAACAATTGGTTATTGTTTACTGAACTTCAAACTGACATTTCAGCACTCCTCGCAGACTCATAGGTGCTCAGTTTCCTTCAACAGATGTCGACGGCCCAGCAGATGTTAAAGGGTATACATACTGATGGTTTCTGTGGCTCGCTGGTTAAACACTCTTTGCTCTCTTTGCCTCAAAAATCCAGCTATACTTGTACAACATTCAATTCCAAACTACTTTAATCGCTGGATTAATTCAACTTCAATTTTAGTGTCCTCATTCATCCAACAGTAGGTTGCCAAGAGACTGAAGAATATCCTACTTATTTATCTCAAACTCTCCAACAATTGTTTTCAATGCAAGCAGGTCTGCTCTCTCGTTTCCGTGAACACCGCACAACCAAGACAGTAAACAAATGAACAAACCTTGCCACAATTAACGTCATCAATGTGTTTTCTATACTGGCCGACACCATATCAATCAGAAGAGACTTATAATCACAGTAGGACATATAATCATCCATTTAGTCTGATATTTGGTATGCTTGAGCACATGACTGCATACACTTGTGTGTTATGTGTCTTCCACACTATCTTCACACTGACTACATGGCAGAACATATTTCTTCTGAATACGAGCAGTCTATAGTAACTTTCTGGACAATGTGCTCTTATCTCCTGAAAAGTGGTTGTAAAAATAACCACTGCTTTAGTTTGGAGCATAGGTCTATTATGTAGGATGTATTTTTTGGAACTCATATTTCTAAGTCGCATCTCAGATCCATGGCATTGACCTGTCTCTTCAGAAAGATCACCTTAAGGCCTGCTTGGAACACTATATTTTCAAAGTAGGTACATGCCACCTAGGATGCTTTGTGAAGAACAAACCTAAGGGAGAGAAACAGGATAAGGTGACAACAGCCATTGTAACTAGTACCAGCCATAAGTGAGCAAACGCAAGCCGGACCAACAGCATGTAACTGAGGTCCAACTACAAACTTTTTAACTGCAGGAACTTCAATATATGTTATTAGAGTTGGAAGTTACTGCAGCTAAATCTGAAGTTTGTATTTATCCTGTTCTGTCATTCGGACATACGATGAGAAAGGGAGGTTTAGAACACATTGTAACAATTGGTAAAATCATGGGGAGACTAGACAAAAGGAAGACAGAACATTTTGGATCACCCTGACTTCATGGCACAGGAGAGCGTCAACGTCTGAGATGATAGTAAAACACCAGAGATTTGTGATCCATGATCGCCTATGCCAGCTGGCACAGCACCTGATGATGATCATACTTACTTCATTAAAAAAATTCTCTCATGAAAAGAGCCTGTATCATTTTATACAATGATTGGTGCATTTCATGTATACCAAGGTTGATATGTACGTCAAGGATCAGAGCTCTTGAATTCATTTTTACATTCATCTGTGCAATCTAAAATATGTACATTAATTTTTCATATTCTTGCTACCCTTCAAATGTCCTTCAACCGTTCATCAATTCCTACTTTTGTATATACTCTTTTACTTTGAGTGCCATACTTACCATATGTTGCAGTGGAAATGTCACCCACAAACCCAACACTGTGCCATCTTCATTATAGTCAGTTTGTCTCATAAAGTTGACAGTCTGTCTGCAACTAATGATCTTCCAACTAATGGCCGACGTTAGTGGTCTCCTTATGTCATGCCACCTGTTGTATTGATCGTCAAATAATAATAGCTCTTCCTCAAATACCAAACACAATGCCTGGATTTGCTAGTAGTGAGAATGACTAAATGAAACGTACCAGTTACTTGACAAAATGGCGACATCTAAATGATAGTTTTAGGAGTGTACCCATCTCTACATAGCCGTCCCTAACTTTTTAGATAAATCTTGGATTTGAAAATATGGAGATAGACTCTCGGGAATCAATTCTGCATTGTGAAAGTACTTAAGGGGATTCTGGTTTTACAACTTTTTCGTTGCTTTGGTATTAATGTAGAATTTGTATAACAATTTTGAAAGATCATGACTTAGAATAGTAGAAAAAAATGAGTAAAAAAAAAAATGTCAATGCGTTGCCATGGAAACAATAAAAATGGCCACCAAACACAAAATTTCAAATTCCTAAGGCTCTGAAGTTAATGAATATAAATGAATTCTGTTTTCACTCTAAGGTGAGCAATTGTATATCTAAAAAATTACACATGATTTTTAGGAAATATGAAATATTACATTTTTATGAATTTTTGGGTAAACACACACCCCAAAAACAGCTTTTTGACCGAATTTTGAGGGAATTTTACCTCAAAATAAAAAAAAATTAAATATTTAATAGATTCTAAAATCATGTGTAATATTTTAGATATTACAATTGCACACCTTAGAGTGAAAACAGAATTAATTTACATTCATTAGATTCAGAGCCGTAGGGATTTGAAATTTTGTTTTTTGTTGGCCATTTTGTATTGTTTCCATGGCAACGCTTTGACATCTTTTTTAACTAATTTTTCTACTATTCTAAGTCATAATCTTTCAAAATGGTTATACACATTTTACATTAATGTGAAAATAACGAAAATAGCTTCATGATCCCCATACCACCGAATCCCCCCTTAAACATGAACCTTTTCATTTAGGGCCTTGAAATCAATTACTATGCATCTGATAAATTGATAGGACCATCATCGTTGCACTTCAGTGAATAACCATATGTACTCTGATCCATTTCTTACACAGGAAGATCTCCGCGTCTGTGCACAAGCTCTGTAGCACCAGCTTGAGTCCCTGATGATATTTTTTAAGATGGGGAAAGATTTTTGTAGGAATTTAATTTTCATATTTTAAAATAAATTTGCCAGGACACCAACATTGCAACCTACTCTTTTTCTGTGTTCATTTGCCAAAGGCTTTTATGTGCCCAACTTAAACACAGAACCTATGTTTTATTGTCTGTCTCTGATACCACTAGAAACTCGTCTCACCTACAGTGACATTAGATATCCTAGAAGGTTCTTGAGTAGTTCAATGTAAAACTGATGTCATTGATCCCACCTTTTACAACAGATTATTTACTGTTTTACTTGACACTATATTTTTGTAGATATCAACTATAGGCCAACACAAACATCTGCCACCTGCAAAAACATTACTATCTTTTATTTTTAAAATTGAAAATAAAGAGACCTATCTAACAGTGTCACGAGTGGGCCCAGTATGTTTGAACGAGTAAAGCCAGCGTCTCATCCTTTGGAATGAGAGCTACTCAGAGCTTTTACTAGTGTATACAAATATGCCTATCAGCGTTTATGAAAGCTCACACCTTCTGGCCTGTACACCATGGTTTTATCCAAAAGCCATAGAAGGAATACTCTTTTTTTTTTAGTAGCAAACAGTAATTGATTTATAATCCTTCCTGGCAAGATTGTGAAATTTGGTCATCTGTTCTGACAAAACCTGTCAAGTTTATTGATTGTACTCTATATTATTATTATTAGTTATTTGAATTATATTCTGAGATCCTCTTTGAGTTTATTTGATCTTACAGCAGACTTATTCATCCTTTTTTAAAATTTATTTCTATGCACCATCTGCTCAGTAGATACGGTTTTACTATCGCTAATTCCCTGAATTGAGTAGCATCTGGTTGAATGGATTAGAGTGTTGCTCCCATGTGGGAGACCCATGTTCCATTCACAGTAAGGACAAGGATTTTTTCTGTTGTGGACATAAATGAAAAATCATAATCTGAACAACTTCACGGCGACTGCACTAGCCATGCGGTCATTAAATTCCTCAGGGTCTCGCCCCACCTGTCCTACTTTTGTTACTGTCTGTAGCACCGCTTTTTAGGACGGTGTAGGACAAGGTGGACAAGAGTCTGAGGAGTTTAACTGATTCACTACGGGTTTTCGCTCTGGCGGAATTATTTTTTAGTTTCCAAAATATTGCACACATACTGAATATAAACTAAAATATTGTTTCTAAATTTGATTTAAAGTTTAACTTATTATATATCAAATTAAAGATAAATGAATGTACTTTCATAAAATATTTCTTGTGTCCAAAATATAAATGTTGTGTTGACTAGGCTTGAAAAATATTAGCATGTATTTAAAAAAAACTAATTAAATTTTGAGAACATCATTAACACATCACTTCTAAGTAGTTTCCGGTTAATATAAATCTTCAATCGAACAAAAATAATAAAAACTCAACAAAATAGTAATTGTCTTTTGAGGAGCGGGTCAGGCAGATAAGAAATAGTTACACTTGAGTGTTCCACGGTACGGAATCAGTTAATGTCTGCATGACTAGTGCAGTCGTTGCAAAGCTGTACAGGTTAGGATTTTTCTTTAATAAAAACCAGACTTATACCTTGATAAAAAGCGGTACAACAGGCAGTAATGATATTTTTAAAAAAAGAATGTAGATTCTCACATGTTCTTATTATAGGATCCAATGATTCTCTTCTTCTACTAACTTGATTATAGTAAATAGCGAGCATCTGCTACCAAAAACCAGGCATTCGATGTCTGCTTGGATGAAACTCTTAAGACTATTGGTGATGGTATCATAAATAAACATTTTGCGAACAATTCATCTTATTTTGTTCACTCTCACCAACCACTCCTTGTAATCTGGTTGTGACGTATACCAAAAAGGCAAAGTGCTGTGCCACCGTTTACAGCGGTTAATCTGCCATATTTTATCCATCTTGATGCAGACATCCGATCTCAGTATGCATGTTGTTCGAGTTATCTGCTTAGTCTCTGACAATCTTTATAAATACATGCAGCTTCATAGAGGCAACCCATCTCATGGTTTAGATAAACATACAAACCGAACGAAAGAAGATACTGGCACATATTAGTGTAGACTATACAATATCCACTTTTCAACCATTCCTTGTGACTAGTATGTGATCTGAGTACGCTTTACTCTGGTTTTTCTCTCTCTTGCGATCACCGTCCAGACCGATGTACCAGACATCCCCATAAATTCTATTCATGTGGAAACCTGATTCATGCAGCCTTAGCATTGGTGTGTTTTACGTCACATCTTCAGCACCTTATGGAGCTCTGGTGCTTATCCTTTGGTGATGTGTCCGGTTTCAGCCAGCGTTTACTCGGTTTGCTCTCCGTTCTGTAGCCACCTAGTGTTTTTTACGGTGTGGTGTAGCAAGCCCCACGCCCAACCTCCTTAGTCGCCTCTACGACATGCATGGCAGGTAACAGTGGTTCTATTCTTTACATCCCAATTTGGGCCCTGTAACCACTCTGGCGACTGGTTTTAAAATCATTGGAGACAGTACCAGACATGTTTTAAAAGCTTTTTTTTGACATATCATTTGCATGCATTATATGATAAGATCAGCTACACTGACAAAACTAGTCATTCAACTGTATGACACATCAATATCTCATTCCACACAAGATGAATGGGAAAGTACGAAACGCTTTATTTCAGCAAAACTCCATTTTCTGGCAATACAAACTAGTAACTGCACTAATTACACCAAAGCATGCTCAATACTTTTGTCTATATCGATATCCTCTTCGTGTCCTGATTGACACATAAATCTTCCACAAGACTTCCACTGTTGCCTTTCTACCAACCATCCCCCACGTCATGCCACACTCCAACTCTCTCTCTCTCAACAGTTCTTCTCCATGTTTCCTCTGGATGCCCAGACCTTCTCTTCACATCCGCTGTCCATCTGAGAGCTGTCCTAGCCAATGTCCCCACTGTCATACAACATACATGTCTGATCCACTTCCATCTTCGTCTCTTAAGGGGGGATTCTGGTCTTGAAACTTTTTCGTTGCTTTGGTATTAATGTAGAATTTGTATAACAATTTTGAAAGATTATGACTTAGAATAGTAGAAAAAATGAGTTAAAAATGTCAATGCGTTGCCATGGAAACAATAAAAGATGGCCACCAAACACAAAATTTCAAATCCCTAAGGCTCTGAAGGTAATGAATATAAATGAATTCTGTTTTCACTCTAAGGTGAGCAATTGTAATATCTAAAAATTACACGATTTTAGGATATATTATTAAATATTGTATTTTTAATTTAAACCCCCAGCTATTTTTGAGGGAATTTTTACCAAAAATTTATTAAAAAATTAAATATTTAATATATTCTAAAATTATGTGTAATATTTTAGATATTACAATTGCGCACCTTAGAGTGAAAACAGAATTCATTTACACTCATTAGATTCAGCCGTAGGGATTTGAAATTTTGCTTTTGCCGCCATTTTGTATTGTTTCCATGGCAACGCTTTGGCATTTTTTTTTACTAATTTTTTTCTACTATTCTAAGTCATAATCTTTCAAAATGGTTATTCAAATTTTACATTAATGTGAAAACAACGAAAATAGCTTCATGATCCCCATACTCCTGATGGTCTCAAAAGATGCAGTCTTTTTGTTTCAAAAGCTCCTCATTTGTTCTGGTATTTGGCCAGAAAATATGCAGGATACAATGTGCCATACAATTAATGACATCTATTAATTTGTAGATATCCTACACAGAATGAAACTGAAGATTTATGAAGACATGTAATATATCTATTTGAACATCTGAGCATTGTAAACAGAAGAACCAAAATCATCAGAGGAATGTTTAGTTTTGTTGAAACACGGAATGATTGGTTTGATACTTTCTCAGTATACTCAAAAGTTATTGACATGTCTGTGTGTTTATTATCTATTCACAGAGCTATCTATTTCGGTGCATATGCTCACAGCAAACAAGCGTTGAATAATGTTCTCAAACCGGACACACATTTCGTTCATCTATGCTCAGCTGTTGCTGCAGGTAAGACTTTTATGTGTTTTGTTGTTTGTTTACTTTTCATCTTCTACCACAAGACACTGCATTTAAAGTGTGAGTAGGGATGGTTGGTTGATAGGGTCATAATCAGTGCACTTCAGTACCTCTGAAGTATGGTGGGGGACAATGACAATAAGAAAAGCAGGCCTTCACACAAAAATCAGTCGAAGCTCCACACAAGGCTACTCTTTAATTTCATAGATGAACGGGAAAAATGTATCATTGTATCCAGTCGTTCTGATTATGAAAATATCCATTCTTTATATTCTCAGAAGCTACTGCTGCCTAAGTCTTCTGCCACTTACAATTTTGGAAAGCTGTAAGTGTTTCTTCTTTTCTCGAATCCTGTTTTGTTGCCTCACTGCGTCAGCATAAGAAGAGATTTCTAGAACAGGTTTTTGTGTGTGCTTCATAAAGTGTTTTTCACTGCATCTGTTATTTCTGAGGCCCACCATTTAAGTGGGCTGCCTTTTGGATGTCAGGGGTAGAGCTATTATAGCGAAGCGCTGAGTACGACGACGTAGATTCTAACCAGTGTTTTAGCTAATAAAAAACAAAATTGGAGGTGTATCTGTGGTGAAATAGTTTGAGTTGCGACCTGAAGAAAGTCTGTTCGAATCTGGACATCACCATTTTGTTCACATGTGCACTTTGTCTACAGATTCTTTAGAATTGTTGCTGGAGCTACAGAGTTCATGCTTTGTATAATACTCAACACGTAGGAGTGCCATTTGTGAGGGACCGAGCCCCATAAGGGAAACACATGCAGGGAAGCCAGCTCTTCACCATTAGACACTTTACAAACAAAATTATAGAAACTATTTAGAGTTTAATATTGTTACATTTTCAATAAAAACTGTATTATTTGTTTCTTGGGGATTAAACATCTTGAAACCGAGACGCACCTACATAAACAAACTAGTTCTATTTTGGTTTACATCAGAATGTGTTGGACAACAAATAGAACAAATATAATGAAAGAAACCATTATGTAAAATTCAAGTTATAATCAGGTCCTGGTATTCTGCTGATCAAGTATTTATAGGTCATAGCTGAGAAGATAAATTTTTACGATAAATGATAACACATTTATTTGACGGGTATGTCTGAAATATCACCAGGATAGGCAGTCCAAAGTTGATGATGACCTCGTCTGATCATGTTTTTTCCCTATTACACTTTTATCAGCTGAATTTTTCTCCCGTACAGTGTTCTCGACAGGTCGCATTGTTCGTGTGTTCAGCAGTTCGAAGACTGGTGATAGAGCAGTTTTCTGATGGTGTCTCCGTACAGTGTCCTCTACAGGTCTTGTTCGTGTTCAGCAGTTCGAAGACTGGTGATAAAGTTATCTGATCATGTCTTCTCCCCCATACCATGTCCTCTACAGGGTTCTCATTCTTCGGTTAGGCGTTCTATCTTCGGGTTAGGCGAGTTCTTCTTGGGTTGCGTGTCTCTTCTTCTTTCGCAGTTCGATCTTGATAATTTTAATCACTTTTGTATATGTTTGATCTTTGCCAGAACGTGTTACTTGCACATTGGTTTGGTAGGCCCCTAAACGCATAGACTTCTACACATTTAGGACACATGCATCCGATTTCAGCCAAACCTCCTATTCGCCTCTTCGACATGCATGGCAGGTAACAGTGGTTCTATTCTTTACACCCCAAATTTGGGCCCGGTCACCACTCGGGCGTTAGGCGGTTCAAAGATAGGCACACCTGATCATGTTTTCCCCACTATACCATCTCCTCTACATCTTAGGTTAGTTTGAAGATTGGTACACCTGTTCATATCTCCTTGCTATATACCATCTACTCTGTGCATGTTCAGGTTAGGCAATTCAAAGATAGGCACACTTGATCATGTGTCTCTCCACTATACCATGTCCTCTGGGGGTATCTGTGGCGTAGAGGTTGGAGATCGTCTCTCGTGCCAAAGGTACCAAGTTCGCTCCCTTGTGGAGACATCTGAATACTTTTCCAGAGATCCCTGATCTCAGTGTAGGTGAGATCGAGTTCCTAGTCCTATATGAGACGGATGATAAAATGTAGGTCCTGTGTTCAACTTGAGCACGTAAAAGGACCCTTGGTAGTTCCAAAATCGAGAAGAGCAGGCTGGAAAGCCGCTGCCTGGACAAAATTCATTAGCAAAGGTTTTTTTAAAAATCCTACAAAAATATCTTCACCATCTTCAAAATTACGTTGAGGACCCTCGCCAGTGCTACAGAGTTCCTGCACTGCAGCTGAGGGCTTCCTGTGTAAGAAAGAGATTGGAGCACACATGGTTACTCACCGAAGTGCAATGATGATTGGTCCAATCAATCTCCTCTGCATGTTCATTTTATGCAGATCGAAGATTGGTACACCTGATCATGTCTGTACTACGTCCTGTGTTGTCATTTCGTCTTATGGTTCAACAGTGCTCCATTGTTTAGAGAAATAATTGGCCCAGACTCAAAGAGAATTACATCAACAAACAATGACACCTGAAACAAAACACAATATTCCAAATAAGTACTGAGTACACCTTCTTATTCTTCTTCTTCTTCTTCTTCTTCTAACCAGGGCTGCGAGTTTTCACTCTTGGGCAGCCAATGCCAGTTTGTAGAATCTGCATGTGTTCTGTAGTTGTGGGAGACTAGTGTAAAGGGTATTATGAACAGATGGGTGTGGTGGGAGGAGTTCTTGTCTAGCTTTATGTAGTCCAGGACATTCAAGCAAGATATGCTGTACTGTCTCACATGAGTGACTGCACTTTCTACAGTGTGGTAGGTGTGTGGGGTTTATTCTGTGTAGGTGGTAATTCAGTCCAACATGTCCTGTTCTTAACTGAAAGATAGTGCTTTGATCTTTTCGTTGTAGCAGATTTATATTGTCCTTGGGGTTTGGTCTATTCATCTCTGCATACATGTCCCGACCAGTCGTCCCCATAGCCCATCGGTTCAGCCAATCTTCTCTGGAGTTGTTTTTCAGAATCTGTTTTATACTTTGTATGCTTACAGGTTTGTCTATTTGTGGTTTTGATGATCCCTGTTTGGCCAGATGATCTGCCTTGTCATTTCCTGGGATATTTGTGTGCCCAAGAATCCACTGTAGAATGACATTAATATCAAAGGAGGAAATCAGATTGTGGATGACTAATGCCAATGACTGGATCTCGCTTGACTGATTCTGCTGTTCTTCTAAAGCTTGTAGTGTGGACTGTGAGTCAGTGAATACTATCATGTCTTGGACAATATTCTCTCCAAGTTCAAACTGCTGGTGGACTAGTTCTACAGCGGTCTTTATGGCTATAATCTCTGCCTCATAGTTGGAACATATATTACCACAAGGAGCACAGTAACTATAGGTAGTTCACACCTTCTTATTCATATGCTCCATATCAACCACTTGTTAAACCACTCTGTGATTTGTATGCGATCTGAGCCTAAGAGCGATTGTACCTTGCTCCAGTTATGCGCCTACAATTAGGCCAGCACATCCAATTTCTACGATTCTTTTTATTTACCAGGGTAGCTTCCCTAGATCCTACATCAGTCACCTCTTACGACATTCCTTGTAGGTTGCATTGGTACTATTCTTTGCTTCCCATGCAGGCCCTGGCACTACACCTACACCAATTTGACAAATAGAAAATACACTTTGGAATGGAGTAAAGACAATATTTGTCTTCTTTTTTTTTTCCATCGTAACTGCCGATCTACATCTGCTTTGTGGTCCCGTTACACACAAGTGTCTTCCACAAATGTCTGTTTCCCCTTCCCTGTCCATCAGAGTTGAGCTAACTACTATAAAAGGGGGTTTTAAAGATGAAGGATTGACTTCATTGCATCATGTTTTACCCCATATGGCTTGATCCCTCTTCGCAGAAATAGCACGTCACCTGCAGAGAGTATTTGCACAACCTACTTAGCTTCAGCAACAATCCTAGGGGTCTCTGGAAAAATAATGCACTTGCGAACAGAACCGCGAGGTCTGGATTAGAACCTTTGACTCGCAAGGCAAGGACTTAACCACTTAGACCCCCACAGAGCTAACTACTATACAAGAAGCCAAATGTTCAAGAAGAAAACGTAGCGAGGTCTGGATTCGAACCTTTGACTCACAAGGCAAGGACTTAACCACTTAGACACAGAGACCCCCACAGAGCTAACTACTATACAGGAAGCCAAATGTTCAAGAAGAAAACGTAGCGAGGTCTGGATTCGAACCTTTGACTCGCAAGGCAAGGACTTAACCACTTAGATACAGAGACCCCCACAGAGCTAACTACTATATAAGAAGCCAAATGTTCAAGAAGAAAACGTATGACTGACTATATATTTAATGAAGTATAACCATTTTAAAGATGAATGATATTTAATCTCTTACAGGTGTATCAGCTGCCACCTGTACAAACCCAATATGGTTTGTTAAAACTCGCTTACAGCTTGACCAGAAGTAAGTATAAATCATCATCTAGTTTTGGTATCTCTAATTCATTTGTCCAAGCTTTTAGTTAGTAGCTCTCCAGATCATCATCATCACACATTGGACAAGTTCATATGTGCTCTTCCTTACAATGCAGCAATCATCTTATTGTGACCAAGTTGGATGTTACAAAAAGATACCCCTTTTCATAACTCGAGGTATATTGGGGAATAATGTATTGACATGTTCATCTCTGCTCCTTGTGGAGCATAGGGCCTCAAAACAGTTCTTTGTCACTTTTCCCGATATCTGGCTGTTCTCTTTATGGTCTCCCAGGACAGTAGAGTACCCTTCAGTTCCTCAAGAAGTCTTCGTCTCCTGGTCTGTTTAGGACTCCTATTTTTGTTTCCCTGCAGGTTCCACTCAAGTGCTTGTCTAGTGACACTCAACTGTGTACGCCCGACCCATCACCATTTTCTCCTCTTAACCTGGGTCATCATGGGTTCCTTTTGGCCAGTAAAAATATCCAATAACCAACTACTCCCCAAGACAAGAGGCAATGAATGACATACTCAAAAGAGAAAGATGGAAATGGCTCGGACATGTTATGAGAATGAGACAAGAAATGCCTGCAAGGATAGCCCTCACTTGGACACCAGAGGGAAAGAGAAAGAAAGGCAGACCACGGACAACATGGAGCGCATGATGGAAGAGGAACTGGACACCGCATCTCTGACGTGGGGCTCTGCGCTGAAGGTTGCACGGACAGGAGAGCATGGAAAGTCCTTTCTGAAGCCCCATGTGTCACTAGGCATGACGGGATTAAGTAAGTAAGTAATCATGGGTTCCAGTCCTGTTCCTATAGATGACTACACTTTCTCCAGTGTCAAAGCAAAGGGTTGAGTTAGGGGGCAGTAGAATAGTTACAAAATAAAACATCATTGCAAAAGTGAGATACAAGAAAGCAGTTTATACAAAATGTGTCCCTCAGAAATAACATGCGATGAAAACTCTTTATGAAGCGCACACAAAAGCTTGTTCTAGAAATCTTTATCCTGACACTGTGTGGCAAAAACAGAAAGTTTATTCCACTTCAGTTTCCTAATTTCTTAATATTCTTCTACATTTTGTGTCAAGTGCTATTATAACGGCTGTTCATCATATTAACCTACTTTGTCATTGGAATATTATTCTTGTCAGATAGAGATTTCAAATGTAACAACACCATTGATTATATGTCAGGATGGACAAGAAGAAAATATCTACCAGCACATAGAGATGTTTACATTGATAATGGTTTTCAGTGTTATATTGAGGACGGACAATTTATAAAAGATAATGGTTACAAATTTAGATTGAAGTGTCTACGTTGAAGCATTAAGAAGAGATGTTGTTGGTTTAATTCAATTATGGTCTGAAATAAACTGCGGTATATTTGATGATTTTTTGGGAAGTTAGTCGGTTAACAGAACCAACATCACTGAAATCTCTCAGTAGACCACTATCACGCTCAGCGGATGGTGAAGGGTATGCATGCTGATAGTTCTTGTATAGCTTCTGGTTATACACACATCTTTGTCTGAGATGAAGTTTTTCTATGTGACTACTCCGGTATCTGTCCTAAACAGGATGGTGCGCTTGAGGTCTTCAGTGGTCCCCAATAGTTTGTTCTGAAGGGTTGTTCCTGTTGGCCAGATTTCCACTCTCACACTGCTCTGGCTGGGGCAGTCTTGCAAGATGGGTTTTGGGGACTGCTTTGGTGCACCACAGGTGCAGGCAGCCAAGTCCCTGAGACCCATTCTATGGAGGTGTGCCCTGAGATCGCAGTGCCTCGTTCTAAGTCTCAAGACTGTATACACAAATCTAAACTGTCTTGGCAGGTGGTCACTGACTGATTCATGTCAAATTTAATTTTTTTTCCTCTCAATGCACAGCATGGAATAACTTAAAGCATAAAATGTTTTTTTTTAAATAAAGAAAAATAGTGTTCTAGGTCAATTTCATGCACATGACATTCAACAAGTGAGAGAAATAACTGACCTGTCTACCTTCTGCATAGTTAGGCTTTGAAATAAGTGACAGGCATTTCATACCCTATTGTCTGCGAAGGCCACAGAAATGTTCCTTATTCATCACTGAATACAATTATTGTATAATTTGTTTAATCCGGAAAGTCAAAGGATTAAATTTTATAAAATAAAACACATATATATAGAAGCAGTGTCCTTGGAGTACAAAACTTCAAATATATAGAAGCAGTGTCCTTGGAGTACAAAACTTCAAATATATAGAAGCAGTGTCCTGGAAGTACAAAACTTCAAATATATAGAAGCAGTGTCCTGGAAGTACAAAACTTCAAATATATAGAAGCAGTGTCCTTGGAGTACAAAACTTCAAATATATAGAAGCAGTGTCCTGGGAGTACAAAACTTCAAATATATAGAAGCAGTCTCTGAATACAAGAATTTCTTTAGAACAAGTTTGGAGCACTTCATAAATAGTGTTTCATTGTCCTAAGTCTATTTCTAGAGGTCCTACCTTCTATGTGAAGGCCTTTGCTGAGTACACTGTAAATTAGATTGTCTGAGACAAAACTTCAAATATATAAAAGCAGTGTCCTGGAAGTACAAAACTTCAAATATATAAAAGCAGTGTCCTGGAAGTACAAAACTTCAAATATATAAAAGCAGTGTCCTGGAAGTACAAAACTTCAAATATATAGAAGCAGTCTCCTGGAAGTACAAAACTTCAAATATATAGAAGCAGTCTCCTGGGAGTACAAAACTTCAAATATATAAAAGCAATGTCCTGGGAGTGTTATTTACGGCACAATGATACACAAGAGATTTCTTTAGAACAAGCTTTGGAGTGCACTTCATAAATAGTGTTTTTCATTGCCTAAGTCTTATTTCTGAGGTCCACCTTTGCTTGGGCGGCCTTTTGCTGTGTATCCACTGTACCAGAGTTAGCATTGCTCTTTGAGACAATTGGTTGGTAATCTGTTTATGTGGCCGAACTATTAAATTTGTTGTGTCTTGATAAAGTTCAATATTGATGTTGGTCCCACTTTTCCCCGAAGTCTTCATTTCTAACCAGTTCTTCTGATATACCCAACATTCTGCATAGACACTTCATCTCTGTGACTAGATTACATATCGTGAGCCCGTCAAACATTTTGCATAGAATTATCTCTGTGACTGTTATAATCGTGATGACACCGTCCAGGTTTGGCACTGATAGCATAACGTTGGGAGAAAGTTTGTGTTGTACAATGCTCTTTTAGTTTTCATTGTGACATGTTTGCTTTCCCAAAATTGGTGTCATTTGTCCTGATTTGATTTGTTTTATTGGATCTATGTTGGATTTCATTAGTTATTCTTCCATTTGCTGAAAAATGTTTCCTTAATTATATAAAGTCTTTGGCTTGTTTTAATTGGTGTTTGTTGAAAGGTCTGTGATTGCAAAACCAAGATAAACGAACTGATTTATGACCTCCTATTCTTAGCCACAGATGTAATTGTGTGGAGATTCTGAACCATACAGGCAAGTCTTGGCTGCATTATTGATACCCTTTTCGTAGCATAACTGGGTAGAAGATTGAAAAATTATGGTGCTCGATTCCAGCTTGGGTTAAAAATGCCTAGTCTGCACACTGTACAGGGTCAAACTACAGGAAACCTGATTCTTTACTTGGAGTCTAAATTACAAGACCTCTAAAGTGGTTTTTCCCGATCCAGAAGCACTTGAGCTTTCAGCTCTTCGGCTTGGTGCCATCGAAACCCTTCGGTTTGGTGCCACGAACACCGTAAATCTGGGAAACCATTGGCTTTTCTGCCAGCCTGCGGAATTGAACCGCATCACAGAGGGCTTGTCACCCGCGCTACGAACACGCTGGACACCTCTGAAGTTAAAGTAGTAATACTCGCATGAATGGCAAGGGACACTGGTGATAAAGGTGAACAAGCCAGCTTCATGCAAAAATCGATTGAGGATTGGCATATTAGGCACCATGACATCTAAATTCGTAGCGAGCGAACAGGGAAAAAAAAACTTGTTGAACAAAGTTGCTACATGTGCTGTCATAATTGTTCTCATATTGTTGTATGTTAATATTTGAATTCATTACTATCTGATTGTCTGATCCCAGGGTTGAAGGCAGGTTGACTTGCAGAGAATGTGTGAAACAGATCTACAAACAGAACGGCATTCGAGGATTCTACAAGGGAATTAGTGCTTCATATTTTGGTGTCAGCGAAACTGTAGTTCACCTGGTTATCTACGAAGCTATCAAGGCTCACCTCCAACAGAAAACAAACCATGACAGGCAAAATGAACACAGAGGTAGAAGTGACGGCGGCTCGCGTACAAATGATGATAATGACAATGTATATGAGAAAGATTCGTTTCTTACGTCGGATTATTTGAAGTATATGCTGGCGGGTGCTTGTTCCAAGACTTTTGCAACATCTTTGTGTTATCCTCATGGTGAGTAGATTAGTTTGTGTGTTGGTGGAGTTTGTGGCTGGAAGAGGTGAGGTTTGTTCAGAGATAGGACATTTAGTTTGTGGATCAATTGGAAGTTGAGTTTGTGGGTCAATGGGAAGTTTAGTTTGTGGATCAATTGGAAGTTGAGTTTGTGGGTCAATGGGAAGTTGAGTTTGTGGATCAATTGGAAGTTGAGTTTGTGGGTCAATGGGAAGTTGAGTTTGTGGGTCAATTGGAAGTTGAGTTTGTGGGTCAATGGGAAGTTGAGTTTGTGGGTCAATGGGAAGTTGAGGTGGAGAAATAGGAAATTGAGTTTGTGGAGAAATAGAAATTGAGTTTGTGGAAAATAGGTTGAGTTTGTGGAGAAAGAGAAGTTGAGTAGCTGCGCCAATGTGTTGCCGTGGCTCAAAGAGGAGCAAGAATAGTAACACTCAGACCACAAGGCATTTATAAGAGACGACGTAGGTAGGAGTCTAGTGAGCTACCTAGCCAAAAAAAAATCTAAGAAATCTGAGTCTTGGATCACATAGCGCATAACTGCAACATACTTGCTCTTAGTCTTGGATCACATATAAATCAAGTGGTAACAATCAATATGGAGCGTTCGAAGAAGACGTTTGTAGAGGAATGAGTTGGATTTGTTGAGAATGGGAGTTGAGTTGGGAAGTGGGGATTTGCGAATGTTTGGTTTTCTTGAAAATTATTTATTTTCACATTGTATTGGCTGTCATTGCTACATAATTTTACTGCAATCTTCCTTTATATCGATAATACTATTGACTCACAAAATTCTAATTTGGTATTACTACTGTTATCTTTATTTCTGCAGAAGTGGCTCGTACTCGATTACGGGAAGAAGGATCACGTTACAACTCATTCTTCCAGACTCTCTACCTAGTCTTTAAAGAAGAAGGACGAGCTGGAATTTACAGAGGACTAGGGACACAGTTGATTCGACAGATTCCTAATACTGCCATAGTTATGGCAACATACGAAGCAGTTGTACATGCATTAACACCAGTCGGATGAGCATATTGTGTAGAACATGCGAGAAATCAGCCAGAAAATCCAGGAGTTATCATCTGCCAGAGATGTCTGTTAGACCAACTGAAGATGGACATCATTCCAACGAGATTGGATGTTGGTGACAGACTGTTGTCTGTTCATTCATGTTGTCTGTGCATTCATAAAGCCTCTAGACTTCCGTAACTGCAACAGGAAGTACTTCATTACACCAAAAAAAAAAAGATAAACATTAATGTTAATTTTTGCCAAATTTTATGTTAAATGTAAAGAAAACAGTTTTGTTAAAACTAACAATGTATTAGTTAAAAGATTTTCCTCAGGGCAACAAATTTATAACAATCAGAGCAGTCATCGTCTTTTCGCTATCCTATCTTATCACACATAGTGTAAGGATAAGAAGAGATTACAATTTCTAGGAACTGCCTTTTGTGTGCGCTCCATAGTTTTTTTTCACCGCTCCTGTTATCTCTGAGGTCCACCTTTTTAAAAAAGAGCAGTACACTTTAAAATGTTAATGGTAAAATGGGAAGTTTTAAAAAAAAAATGTTCATAACACTGGAAGATCATGTATCATTATTTTCTGGTGGAATCCAGAAAGATGTTTTGAGTGGACAAGATATATACATATATAGATAGTTAAAGGGTGCATGACTTGTAGATTACAGTTTGTGAGTTTTGTTTCCTATTTGTTTCTTATGTGCCATGTTGGCTGGAGTAGGTAATCATGGAACCCATCATCATAACTTATCCTTTAAAACTTTGTAAATTTGTGAGTTGCAATGCTCATGTTTTGTCTGTGTCCATTATCTTCTTTAATTTTTCTCTTTGTTGTTTCTTCCATTGTTGTACATAGTGTTTCTTTCTGTTAATTTACTGTAGTTTATTACTGCTACTAAACCTTGCTGTTCCCAGTGGAATATAGGACTGCAACTATTGCTCTCTACCAAACTCTAGTCTGGACAATTTTCTTCAGCACTGTCTGATCACTGTCATCTCCAGTTTTTTTTTGAGCAGGTAGTTTTCTACTTTTCTATAGATTTGTCAAGTTTTCAGCCTCTAAGGGATCCACCGATTAAGAATTTGATTTTTCAGCCTCTATATAATCAGGGATCTGACCCGTAAAGAAAATTGGTATCCAATCGTGTATAAATAGATTTAGGTAATTGAAACAAGTATTTGGGTTTTTGTACAGCTATTTTCACCTGCACAAAATATTTATGATAATGAGAGATTATGTATGCACGTTTTAACGAGGATCTACCAATCACAAAGGAAAAGCAAACTATGATGTGTGTGTGCATTGTTATTTTATAAAATAAACTGCATAGAAAATTAGATCAGACAACTCAAATGTAAATTATCATTCAGTGTAGAACGTTTTGTAAATTATTTTGTTTGATCAAATATCAAATCGTATCTGGTGATGTTTATCAAGTCCAATGTATTTTGCAATCAGATGTTTCAGTGTAGTAGATAAGAAAACTAGACAACAAGAAATAAGATGTTTGTAGGGAAAAAACTAGACAAGAATGTAGATGTTTCAGAGTAGAGTTATGAAGAAACTAGACAGAATGTAGATGTTTCAGTGTATAGAGTTATAAGAAAACTAGACAAGGAATGTATGTTTAGTAGAGTTAGAAGAAAACTAGACAGGAATGTAGATGAGTGTAGTAGAATAAGAAAACTAGACAAGGAATGTAGATGTTTCAGTGTAGTAGAGTTAGGAAGAACTAGACAACAAGGAATGTAGATGTTTCAGTGTAGTAGAGTTATGGAAGAAAACTAGACAAGGAATGTAGATGTTTCAGTGTAGTAGAGTTATGGAAGAAAACTAGACAAGGAATGTAGATGTTTCAGTGTAGTAGAGTTATGGAAGAAAACTAGACAACAAGGAATGTAGATGTTTCAGTGTAGTAGAGATAAGAAAACTAGACAAGAATTAGATGTTTCAGTGTAGTAGAGATAAGAAAACTAGACAAGAATTAGATGTTTCAGTGTAGTAGGTTAAGAAACTGCAAGGAATGTGATTTCCACTGTGTAGAGATCTAGACAAGGAATGTAGATGTTTCAGTGTAGTAGAGATAAGAAAACTAGACAAGAATGTAGATGTTCCAGTGTAGTAGAATAAGAAAATAACAAGGAATGTAGATGTTTCAGTGTAGTAGAGTTATGGAAGAACTAGACAACAAGGAATGTAGATGTTTCGTGTAGTAGAGTTATGAAGAAACTAAAACAAGGAATATAGATGTTTCAGTGTAGTAGAATGAAAACTAGACAACAAGGAATGTAGATGTTTCAGTGTAGTAGAGATAAGAAAACTAAACAAGGAATGTAGATGTTTCAGGTAGTAGTGTTAACTCTTTCCACGCTTTGCCGCACACTGCGCCACGGGAAGTCCGTTGACGCTTGCGCACACTGCGCCATAGAGTTGCTTCCTTATAAGAAGTCTTTCTAGTTTTACTTCTACTGTTTTACTTCTACTACTTTTCAACCTTGTTATTCTATTGGGTTGTCCAGTTTTCTTAAATTTAGTGTATAATAATATATATATGTTTATTTATTGACAAGTAGTTGGGATCGTAATTTTTTTAAAATTCTTTTTTTTTTACTTCCTTGAATTAACTGCTTAAAAATTGAGGAAATAAATGGACGTGGAAAGAGTTAAGGAAGAAAACTAGACAAGAAGGAATGTAGCTAGAAATTGAAGAAATATCATCTAGAGAAGATAGACCATAAGTGTAGAGAGGATGGGTTATTGTAACACATAGATCGTTCACTTTTCGAATCAAGCATTAAAGGGGTTCAAGTAGAGCAAACTGAAATTTTGCAAGTGCGAAAAAAGTTGGCCCATTTAGTTCCTGCATACTTGGGTTTAAACAAAAAAAAAAGGTGAAATGAAAGGCACTTCAGTCTGCAAAGGCTACAGGACATTTTCACCATACCAAGTAAACAACATAGGAATAGAACAAAATGTGGACAGCACAGATCATCAGGCAGAGATCATATTGGTAGGGAAAATATGAGCAGGGTCCTCAAATTTGTGAAACTGAACACCCCCCCCACCACCACCACCACCACTACTGCTCTTATATAGGACATAAAGGATACAAATTTCAACTAAGTAATTGATATCATTTTGTGTACAATTTACTCAACACCAAAATGTCTTTCGGTGTCTGGTTCCTCACTTTGGTGGAACTGATTATTTTCTAGCAAGTTCAATACGTTAGAAAATTGTGATTGTCCAATAAATATGTATGTAGATTCATTTTTTCAATTAAATTTTGTTTGTGGTGATTTATGTATCTACTTGTTGAATTTGTATGATTTCGGGTGTGTTATGGAGTGTGTTATATAAGATTTGGGGGTGTTGGAGGTGTGAGAAATGAAAAGATTTGGGTGTGTTGGAGGTGTGAGAAATGAAAAGATTTGGGTGTGTTGGGGGTGTGAGAAATGTAAATGTGCATAATAAATGTAAGATTTGAATGTGTTGTGGACGTAAGAAATTAACAATTGGTATATTGTGTGCATTTGAAATGTACTGTGGACATTAGAAAGGGAAAAGCTTTGGGATGAATTGTGGACATTAGAAATTCCAGATTTTACCAAAACACATGAAGCATTCTACAGGTTCATGCAAGATCATCAAACTTGTCCCGGGGTCGAAGTTTAGTCTTCTCCATTTCCTGACAGTAGTGTTGTAATGACCATCTTCCCAAATCCTCAGTTCCGTAGCTGATAGAAACTCCATCAAGATGATCTCCCTAACATGTCCATATTCCTGTATGATTTATCAATCTTAGCTGGCACTGGAAATATCAGAGATTCTCTCTTCTATATTGAGAGTTGTACTACATGTATGTATTATATCTATCTGTAACAACTGAATGGATCTATGAGATATTGTCGATCTATTTATTAGGGAATTCAAATGTATCAATCCTAACATATGTCAACGAGAGTCGCAAAATGACTAAAGATATAGAAAATAAGTTGAATGCATTTCTTCGCCAGTGGTTACCAGGGCCCAAATTTGGGGTGTAAAGAATAGAACCACTGTTACCTGCCACGCATGTCGTAGAAGGCGACTAAGGAGGTTTGGCTGAATCGGATGCACATGTCCTAAACATGTAGAAGTCTATGCGTTCGGGGCCTACACACCAATGTGCAACGCATACACGTTCTTGGCAAAGATCAAACATATCACAGAGTGATTAAAATTGGTGGTAAAGAGCAAGCAAAGAAGAAGAATGCATTTCAAAATAGATGTCTGCGAAAAATAATGAACATAAAATGGGATTAATTCAGGAAAAGTGATTAAATCAGTAAAGTCAGGTAACAACTGTTACAAGAAAGAGAAGATGGAGATATGTTCGGCATACCTTCAGAAGAAATTATCATATAATAAAGCAGGCATTAAAGTAGAGGCTAAGTGTTCAAGAAAGAAAGTGTGCCCTAGGGAAACTGAAATGAACTGTGAGAAATATTGGGCTCAATTCCATAGAAGAAATTGAGCAAGGTGCCCAAGACAGAGCGGCATGGAGAAATTGCTTATGTAAAACAGTATGAGAGGAATATATATATCTATTTATTGTTGAAAAGGGTACTATCACTTGATAGCATCATCCTTTATTTCCTTTCAGTTTTGATTCAAATTGATCTTGTTTGCAGTGTGTTCTTTCCCTATATTTGTCTTGTTAACTGATGTACAAAGTCCAGATATGTACAAATGAGTCAACTTTTATACATGATTTATTGTAGTTTGCATATGTATAGGGTGTATGTAGGGGGGTACATACACTGCTCACTTATTTCTTATGTAAATAGTAGAATATGTATATATATATTTGTGTGATATTACTGATAGAGGTGCGACAGTTGAAGAAATATAATCTAAGACTGGATAATTATATAATAGAAACCATTTTCCAATATCTTCTAAATTACACAGGGGACTCGCCAGTACTATGGCGTTCATGCACTGCCAGAGATTTTCCAGTGTAAGGAAGAGATTTGAGCACACATGGTTACTCACCAAAGTAGAGTGATGACTGTCCAATTGATCAATCATAGAAACAAATGCTAGGTAGGCGACTCTTATATAATCTAGTTTTGTAGCCTTGGTGGCGTCTGTGGCTTAGGGGATAATGACTCGGTCTATTAACCCCGACGTTCTGAGTTCGAATCACGATGCAGACAGTTTGGTTGCAAATTGTTACGCGTGGATTTTTACAAAGGATGATGGCACCACCCGTTCAGAAAGCAATGGCAAACTACTGAACGTAATAATGCCTAGAAAAATCAGTGTTAAAAGCTGGGGTTGATTCGAAAGTCCTGTAAAGGATATGCAATTAACTTTAACCTTTTAAAGTCAAAGGGTTATTAGGATAGAATCACCAACACATGCCTCTCAAAGATCTCCGTGAGGTGGATGAATATGGGATGGTTCTTCCCACATCAAATAGTTTGTCCTGAGCAGAAATTTGCCACCTTAATCCTTCGAATTTTTCTCTCATAGGCCAGATGTCCTGCCTCTGCAGCCGTCACCTTTAATCCACCTCCGTGGTCTTCCTCCTTCTCTTTGCCAGGATTGAATCTTCCAACCCTTTGTCTCTCTTTATATGTCAAAAATAATTCAATTTTAAAAAATTATTATTTGTAGCATCAACCAGTTTCTTTGATGTTGAGTTCTTTCAGGATAGATCTATTTGTTCTCGTCTCTGTCGAAGATATACAGAGGACTCTCAATAACATTTATATTCAAAAGCACATATATGTTTTTCCACTGCCTTGTTAAATGTCCATGCTTCACTCATATATTGCCACTGGGAATATGCATGCTGTTAGTATTCATCACCAGATCATATCAACGTAAGCTTTTTTGTGTGCAGCCTCCTCCTACAACTAGCAATTGTACCCTGAAGAATTGTTTTTGAGAGGCTAGTTATGTCTGTTTTCATCATTTCCAAATTATACAAGCTTACGATGTTGCATCAATTTCTTTGGAAATATATGCAACAAACAACAGAAAGAAAAATTCATTTTGAGAACCTTGAGTTGAAGACTGGTTCTTGCGAACAGTTGTAACTCATGAATACCTGGCTCTTACGAACAGTTGTAACTCATGAATACCTGGCTCTTACGAATGGTTTTAACTCATTTCCAAACAAAGTATGTGCTTATAAACAGAAAATATTGCAGTCTATTTTCTAATCTTTACACCCAATTTGGGCCCGGTAACCACTCAGGCGAAAAGGTAGATTATATTGTTTCTGTAGGGATTTATGATTTAACCCCCCTTTTTTCCCCTTCTTGCTACATATAATTGAAAACGAGAAACTAGATTGTGTTTGAACAGACATGATCCACACATTCTTTTGTTGTTTCCAATGAGACCAAAGTAAGTAGACATAATGAAAGTGATTATGTTGTGAACTGAATGTACATTTATCAATATTGTTTCATTTATTTCATTAAAAATGTATTCCTCGATTCATTTGAAACCACTTTCCTCTTGTATTTGTAAACAAATATATATTTTCGCAACAAGAATAGAGACCATTTAAGTAAACCTATTATGGTACATTTGTGGTCCCTGAGGGGGTACACATTTGTATACTTTTCTCTGTGCCAGGCATTGAAGTTTATACTTCAAGTTTGCTATATATCTTTCTAACAAGCCAGTTCTTCTAATTCCTTGAAGGCTGTTTAACAATTTTTCAGTGGGTACAATGTTGTGTACATTCTGCAAACACACTGACATTTTCGTCTAACCACATAGATGGGCTGTGCTTGTAGAACTGGATCAACTATTCACACTCTTGATGCAAACCAAACAGATCACACAGTGTGGTTAACATGGTTGATAAAGGACACAAGAAGACCATCACAGATTTTCTCTCTCAAATTATTTTTCAAATTGCATGTGGCCACACTGTTAGGTATAGGAAATCTTTGATCTCCACAACGTCCTATTTTCTCATCATTTTGGATGTGGACATTCTTCCCTACCATGAAAATTCAGCCAAAATTTTCTCTCGCCTCTTCTGTGCATTGATTTTCCATGTTGTCACTGTGTTCTAAACCCAGTTTGTTCTTATTTAAAATAATATTGTTACGTTTGAGTGTTGTTTCTTTCTAGTGTCAATGAGTTTCTCACTGCAGTCTTATTTCAGCACGCCCATCCACATTTTTTAGCAGTCCATATGATTCTTATTATTCTGCTGTATAAGAACATCTGTCTCCCATAGATTTTCTTCAACTCTCAACGAAGTACAGCCCTTCCTCTCTCTTGCCATCCCTTTTCCCTATCTTACTTATCCTTTTAATATTCAGTCTCCAGCTCTCTTATCCAGGTATTTCTAGGTCTTCCCCATCTCCTCTTCCTCTGCGGGTTCCAAAACAATGTCTGTCTTGCAATGCTTCCGATGGGGCTCCTATCCATCGTCCGTGTCTTTTCGGTAGCTCTTTTTCCACTGGTATCTGCTTAGTTCTTTCTTTGAATTCATTGTGCTTAATCTTATCATACCGTCTCAGTACCTGTATTCTACGTAAACATCCATTTACGGAGGTCTGTAGTTTTCTGAGCCATAGAACATCACTGATTTTCCATTTGATTGAAAGATTCTCATCTGTGCGTTTGTTTTGATCTCCTTTGACTTCCATATATTACTCAATGCAATAAAATTTCTTCTGGCCTTTTTGTATTGTTATCTTGGCATCTTTCTTCCACTTCTATGTCACTCAAAGATTTTGCTGTATATTTATTTATTGTCTATGACTTTCATTCTGTGTGTCAGTACTCATGTAACACTAAATAACTCCCAAATCAGCAAGTTTGCTTTAGAATGTACATTCAGCTCAAAGTAGAAGGGAAAAAATCAAACATAATACTTAGTATTAAGAGGCAATGAAAATCCTGGCATATCCTTTAACAGGACGTCACCACCAACCACACTAAATGAGTTGTTGATTTTCTAGGAACCACTTATACGTTCAATAGTTTATCATAGGTTTCTCAGCTGTTGAGGTCTATTTTTACCATTCGTAAAATCCATGGGAACAAATTTGCTACCAGACTGCCTGCAGCAGAGTTTGAACCAGGTACTCTTTGGTTGTGACCGAGCTCACTACTGCTAAGTCGGAGACACCCACATAGTATAAGAGTTAACAGATCTATAATTAAACAGCTTGCTTTAAAAGAGACACAAACATTGAAGCAAACATATAGAGATACCCATATATTATTGTGTAACTTGTTTTTTTTATTCCTTGATACATTTTCAAAACATCTTTGCTGTATCAGCATTGTAGATTAATGTTATTTTGGCTCTATTGAGACCAGCTCATGTAGATATTTGTCTAACTACTAGAACTTACTGTGGGGTATCAAAACAGTTTGATTGTGTTTGCTGCGATTGAGAAATCAACACCAGCCTTTTTTGAGAAAAAATAATTACAGTTCAATTTTGCCAGCTGTTCCATGTAATTTTATTTACTTATTGTGAGGTTCAACAAAGAGAGGACGCCTAGGAAACTCCTGAAATGAACAATTCTATGGAAGAGATTGAGCGAGTTGCCCAGGACAGAGCGGTATGGTGAAATTACTTGCAGGTCCTATGTAACGGTACGAGATGAATATATGTATATTGTTTCTGTATAATCTGTTTGTGTATGAGCATTACTGATAAATGGTGCAACATTTGAGTCAATAAAATATAAACTATACCCTTCTTGATGTTGTAACTGGATGTTGGATATGTCAGGGATAAGGTCAACAATAATATGAATTAAGAGGTTATAGAATTGTTTTAGATAGGACACACCTTTAACAAGACAATCTAGGACTTTTGTCTAGCACGGGTAGCCAACATTTTGTGTACCTCATTTGGGTACCAGAGAAACACTGAGAAGTGTAAGATTTCTTCGGAGGCTACCACGGCTCATACATAGTATCTTAATGTACTAATTTGTGTGGATAAGAACATGATGACCCAGGTTAAGACAAAATGGTGATGGGTTGAGCATACCTCTGTAAAAACACAGCCGAGTGTCACTAAACAAGCACTTGAGTGGAACCCACAAGGAAAATCAAAAAGAGAATATGCCAAACAGACCTGGAGTATTTTTGAGAAACTGAAGGGTGCTTGACTATCTTGGAAAGTCAAAGAAAACAGCCAGAAACCGGGAAAAGTGACGAACCACTGTTGAGGTCCTATGCTCCAGAAAGAGCGGAGAGGAATAAGTAAAAAAAAAAAAAAAAAAAAAAAAAAAGAGTAAATGACAAAATGAACTAATACTTCTTTGAACGCTCCATAACGACCACCTGCTAAAACACCTGAGTGGCAGGTGATCTGATTCTTAGAGCTATTGTACCGTGTGCCAGTTATGCGCCTACAAGTAGGTCAGCACAACCGATTTCTGTAACGCTATTATAATTTTCGCAGTCGCTCTTACGACATGCCTTGTAGGTCACAGTGTTACTATTCTTTGCTCCCCATGAGAGCTGGGCAACACACGGGCGACAATATAAACAATAAAGCATATAACAATAAAGTCCCAAAATTTCATAAACTTCTATGGGAAATAAGTTTAAATTGTACATCACAAATCTCAATACTGTCTTGATTATGACTCGGAGACATGATGTGATTAAGAATATTCCAACCAAACTGCAGAAATTCACCAACAAATGTCTCTAACAGAACATACTCTGTAGGAAAAGTGATAACAAACAGGACAGAAAACAGTACAACTGGAGGTTAAGGAGAGAAAGTGCTGATTAATTGAACACGCACTCAAAAAACATAACTAGACATGCACTTGACTGGAACTGACAAGGAAAGAGGTGTGGGTTGAAAGAAAACTAATGTGTGAATTGTGAAAGAGGTTACAATGATTGAAGTCTCATGGGCAGAACTGAAGATGACACAGAATATAATCTGGCGGAGAGAGACAGTTGCAGCTTAATAATGTTCAAACATGTCACTATGAACACTAAAAGAAATTTGTTCAACACAATCTTTATCCTGACATTATGCTATCGGTGCCAAACCTGGATGCTGACATCAAACAATAGATGAAAACTAGTCACAGCAAAGAGATGAAGTGTCTACACAGAATGCTGGGAGTAACAAGAAGAGACCGGTTTAGAAATGAACTAACATCAGAAAAAAATTGGGTACAACATTAGTACTGAACTTGCATCAATAAACAACAAATTAAATTGTTAGGCCGCATAAGCAGATTACCTACAGACAATGTCACTCTGATACAGTCGATACAAAGGAAAAAGCCATTCATGCAAAATGTGGACCTCATAGATAACACGATGAAAAACAAAAGTCAGTTCTAGAAATCTCATCCTGACACTGTGAAGCAAAACAGGATTATAGAAAAGTGACAAAAATGTTTAGTAGTAATATCTTATCAACTAATATCACTGTTGCTTACATTCAGTTGGTTGTGAGTCTATAGTCATGTGTGTCACACTCTTATACTTTCCAGTCCCACCTCCAACCTTCTTAACTTTCTGTCCCTGGCCATCAAGCTTTAGCTCTTCTGTACCTAACACAGCATTTGAAGATATAACATTAACTAACGGCATCATTCTCACAGACTTTCCGCGTTTAGCACCAGGAAGGTCACTCTGTGAATTTTGCAGCGGAACATTCTCTTTAGCATTTTCACAGAATGCTCCCACAGGTTCAGTAAATACATGCACAGGTTCCTCACGCTGTGGCTGTCCATGATGAAGATGTGTACTGCTTGGATTTGTTTTGGCCCCACTTTGTACCTGCTTCTCTTTCTGTGAGGATGAGTTGCTAACTGGGTCACTAAATGGAATCTTGATCTTTGCTTTGGAAGGTGGTGCAAACAGTTCTGAGAAGAAAGAAAAAATTGATGGCACATTTTAAATATATATATTTCAACAAAATGATGAGTAAACCAGCTTGTCCAATTGTGAGGAAATAACAGCTATTATCAACCAGTATTAGGAAATATCAAACTATAATTGATTGGGTGATCCATCATTGAACTTCAGTGAGTAGCCATGTGCGCATAGATCACTTTATTATACAGGAAGATCTCAGTGGCAGTGCACAAACCCCTTAGCACTGACGAAGCTCCTGGAGTCATTTAGAAGATGGTGAAGATATTTTGTAGCAATTTTATGTTTAAAATTTTCAAATGATTTTTGCCCAAGCAGCGGCATTCCAGCCTGCTCTTCTTGATTTTAAACTGCCAAGGGTTCTTTTACATGCTCAACTTGAACACAGAACCTACATTTTATGGTCCGTTGTCAATAGGACTACGAACTCGATCTCACCTACACTGAGATAAAGGGATCTCTGAAGAAATATCCTGATGCCTCCACAAGAGAGCAAATTGAGTACCTTGGAATGACAGGGGAGCACCTAACCACTACGCCACAGAGGCCCCCAAATACAAATATAATAAAGACACATATGACAGGTAATGCAGGTATCAAGCTGGAACTAAAAAATAATAGCAATACTACTATTACGATAGAAATTTTGACTGCACAGGAGAAAGAAATTTTTACTACAAATTGTCAAAGCAATATCAGCTTTTAATATCCTAAACAGAATATGCAGCTCGGCCACCTGTGTGGTGCAGAGGCCCACAAGGAAGCAAAGAATAGTACCACTGTGACCCACAAGGCATGTCGTAAGAGGCGTCTGATGTAGGACCTAGGTAAACAACCCTAGTAAATAAAAAGCATCACAGAAATTGTATGTGCTGGTCTACTTGTAGGCGCATAACTAGCATAATGTACAATCGCTCTTAGATCAGACCATACAAATCACACAGAGTGGTTAACAAGTGGTCGATATGGAGCGTTCAAAGTTATATAGTTTGAAAACTAAATTATGAATTCTCAATTCCAATTGTGTCAATCCTAACATAAGCCAATGAGAGTTGGAAAATGACTAAAGATATGGAAAGAAAGTTGAATGCATTTGAAAAATAGATTGTGAAAAAAATAATGTGCATAAAATGGGACAAATTCAGGAAAGGTGTGAAAATCTGGTTGATCAACCTCAATCATCACTGAACTTTGGTAAATAACCATGTGTGCCCCAATCTCTTTCTTAGACAGAAAGATAACAGAGCTTCATAAACGATACCAGCACCAACAAGGGTCCTCAATTTAATTTTGAGAATGGTGATCATTTGTAAAAATTGTTTTTGACTTGCAGCAACTTTTTAAAGTTAACTCTTATTGATTTACAAACACAAATGATTCTTTTATGCGTACAGTATGAACAAACTATTCAAAGCAGAAGAGCTTTGAGAATAAATGTCTCAGAAAATTACTAAAAGTAAAATGGAGTGACTTCGTTTCGAACAACACAGTGAGAGATAGAACTCTGCAACAACCCATATCAAATATAAGGAAACGAAGGTGGAAATATTAGGTCATGTTCTTAGATCAGATGAAAAGACACTAAATCGACAAGTCCTTATGTGGTCCCCAGTTGAGAAAAGAAAACGTGGAAGACCTAAGACTACTCTTTGAAGAACAGTCCTACAAGAAAGTAAACTATTGGGATGTAAAACCATAGGACATCTCCAACTGCTAGCAAAGAACCGGATCATATGGAGATCTAAAACCTCTGCCCTATGTGCCGCCTTTGGCATGAAAGGAATAAACCAACTAATGAACACTCTCTCGCTAGCCTGTGTCCCGCTTGGCTCTTAGGACAGCAACAAATGCACACCATTCTTCTCTATTCTTGGCCATCCTCTGTATTGTGTTCCAGCTGCGATTCATTTGTTTCAGTTCTTATTTTAATGTTCTCCTTCAAGTGGTTTTATGTATTCCATGTTTTCATTTACCCTCTGGTGTCTCGGTGCAGTTTTCATGAGAGAATTAGTTTCCATGTGTTACACATGTCCGATCCATTTCCAGCTTATTTTGGATGGTGCTCATATTCTCTTGCTGACAATGTGTAAGCAGTTCTTTTTATTAACGACAGTTTTTGGCCAGAATGGCATAAGATCTTTCTCAGACATATTGTATTGAAGGTGAAAAGTTTGGACATATCTTGTTCTGCCATTCTCCAGCATTCTGATCTGTAAAGTTGATAGCTGTGGTATATATAAATCTTTGATATACTATTCAAATAAAAACATATGACCTACATTTCAGCTTCTGTCACTGATAGAACTAGATCTCCCTACATTGAGATCATAGACCACTGGAAAATAGCCGATTTTTGACATAGGATGCGAACTGAGAACTTTTGAAGAGTGGAGCGAGAACCATACCTCAACACCACAGAGAAGTATCTGTCCAGTTAATAAATAATACAACAATAAAAATTCTGGTAGCATTTTCAGATCTTAGTGTATGAAGTGTATGTCACTTCATATTTCTAGGTCCTGGTAGGCAGGAGGGCCAATTTCCTTCCTCCGGTGTGGAACATTGAGTGTGGGATTGAACTCACAACCGCCTTGAGTCTGAGTCGATAATCCATTTCACTATCTACCTAGTTCACCAGAGCCTAAATTTGTGGTGTAAAGAATAGAACCACTGTTACCTGTCACGCATGTCGTGAGAGGCGACTAAGGAGGTTTGGATGAAATTGGATGCACGTGTCCTAAATGTGTAGCAGTCTATGCATTTAGGGGCCTACCAAACCAATGTGCAACATATACACGTTCTTGGCAAAGATCAAACATATGACAAAGAGTGATTAAAATTGGCGTAAGAACGAGCAAAGAAGAAGACTATCTGCCTAGTTACCTGGTTCATATTTGCGCTGCATCTCCTGAAGAGTCATAGTCAGGTGTGAGTTCATAACCTTCAGCTTGTCAAAGTCATGGGTCAAAGTCATTAACTCATTCTTAACTTCTGTCAAACGAAGTTCTGTACGCAATGCCTGAAGGTGATTCTGCTGGGCAAGAGTCTTGGCATCTTCTGTCTCTTTACTGAAAAGAAGAATTGAACTCGTTAAAATGTGTCAAAGTTTTTACAAAACAAGCATTGTAATTGGCATAGAGTAAACTAAAGCATTGTAATTGGCATAGAGTAAACTAAAGCATTGTAATTGCCATAGAGTAAACTAAAGCATTGTGAAGTAGAGGGTGTGTCAGGTGGCCCGTGGATTCAGCATTGAAGTAGGCGCCCCTCTTTGTGGTTGTGTAGGATAGGGTGTTGCTATTATTATTCATTTATTGGCGATATGCTTCGTGATGTCATGATTATTCTATTATTCTGTTATTCTGTTGTTCTGCTATTCTGTTATTCTATTGTTCTGTTGCTGTATAATAGAATGTTTCCTGATGTAATCATAGCTTGAGAGTCCGTTTCCCATTAGTTTGGATAGTACAATTCTTTGTTAAGTCCAGGTCCATTGTTGATTGATTCATTCTTTCCTATTAGTTTGGATAGTACAATTCTTTGTTAAGTTACATGTCCATTGTTGATTGATTCATTCCTTGACATCCTTTCTTATATTTATATTGTTACGATGATGGTGCAAACAGACATTTATTGGCCAACATAGGACTTTAAGTAAACACAATTCCGTGTTGATCTTTCCATAATACATTTATTAATTTCAAGGTTGATGACACAAGTATGGACGATACACCAAGAACACGTCCATTCAGTACAAAAATGTATATCGTCTCCCTTTTACTAATCGTTCCTAGCAACTGTTACTAAACCGTCACTATTTTACTACACAAAAGCGTCATGTCAGTAGTTATGTGTTGTACTTCTGCATAAAAGTACAACACATAGTCTCAACTATTAAACAATCTAATCATACTACACTAACTATCTGGCTAACTGTCCATTCCTCCGCTGCCATCTGGGGAACTATGACAATTGTAATTGCCATAGAGTAAACTAAAGCATTGTAATTGCCATAGAGTAAACTAAAGCATTGTAATCGGCATAGAGTAAACTAAAGCATTGTAATTGGCATAGAATAAACTAAAGCATTGTAATTGCCATAGAGTAAACTAAAGCATTGTAATTGCCATAGAGTAAACTAAAGCATTGTAATTGCCATAGAGTAAACTAAAGACAAAGATACAATATATCAGTGCTGTCCAACATTTAAAAATATTGGGGTGCATCTGACTGGAAGTTTTGGAGGCGCGGGTGCCAATGTGTCAAATGCAATATTAATAATAATAGTAACATTAATATGAAACGTGCCTGAAACAAGCTTTGCTGAGAGAGGCAAGAAATATAGGACTTAATTCCATAGAGGAGATTAAACGAGTTGTCCAGGACAAACAATCTCTGCATACAACACCCTAGAAATATGTGCCTAAAAGAGCCAAACATTCTCTGCATACAAGTCTACAAATCTGTGCCTAAAACAGTCTAACAATATCTAAAACAGAGTAGCAATCTCTGTATAACTTGTAGAAATATGTACACTTACGTTTTCTGTGTAATGATTCCTTGTAGAAAATTAATGAACATTTTATCATTGTCTGTACTGCTTTCAGGTGCAGAGAACTTAACCTCAGTTATTGGCTTATGCTGAAATAAAAAAGCAGTTCATTGATATATTAGCCATAATTAAAATTTAGAACAAGGTTCCTTATTTGCCTTGCGTTCCGAAGGTTGTGGGCACAAACTTGAGCAGATGGGGTTCATTTTCTTCAGAAACGTCTAGGATTGTTGCAGGAGCTATGGAGTTCATGTTTTGTGCATTATTCTCAGCAGGTGGCATACCGTTTTTGCAGAGACGGACCGAGACATATGGGGTAAAAACCCAGTAGAATGATGTCAATCCTTCGTCTTTTGACCACTGAAATTGTTTCGTTTTCACAACAGACAATGTTTCTTCATGTGGTCCAGATCTCTCAACAATAAGTTAGTGCAAGTCTTGAATTGTCCACTGTGCTACTTGAAACTCCTTATTCTCTTCTTACAATATACTTGAAGTTACCTATGAATGATGTGTGTTTGTATGTTATATGTGTATACTTGTGTGTATGTATGTTATATGTGTATACTTGTGTGTATGTATGTATGCTGTTGTTTCATCTCAAAAATACAAGCACAAAAAACCTTATCACATGTGTCTGTGCAAACACTGTTTGATCGAATCTGACCTCATTATTCCGTTTATTTAAGACACGACTTAGTGAAGCTCTTTTTATTTGAGAAATAAAGGTTTGGGGTTTGACTTCTGCATTTGTTCATTTTTTTTCCCGAAGCCCTTCTTTCTTCTTTGCGTTCGTTCTTTCGACCAATTTTAATCACTCTTTGTGATATGTTTGATCTTTGCCAAGAACGTGTATACGTTGCACATTGGTTTGGTAGGCCCCTAAACGCATAGATTTCTACAAGTTTAGGACACGTGCATCCGATTTCAGCCAAACCTCCTTAGTCGCCTCTTACGACATGCACGGCAGGTAACAGTGGTTCTATTCTTTACACCCCAAATTTGGGCCCGGTAACCACTCGGGACCCGGAAGCCCTAATACCTGTTCACTGACTATTTCTTGATCATATTCATTGGCTAAGGTGCTTCCACTGGGGTTCTTAAAACTGCTTATTTTCCTGAGTGCAACTTGGTTCATGTATGAAATACTCTGCAGAATTATCTTAATTCCATTGCTCAGATGATCATCTTGAGGTCTGCTGCCAGCATTTATGTATCAAGAGCATACATAAATATGACTAATGCTCTCAGCAGTCGGATTTGGGTTCTGTATAACAATAAAAGAAAGCCTGAGAAGCGTGTTTAATCAGTGAGCCACGGGAACCATCAGTATGCATACTCTTCGATATCTGTTGGGGAGACTGAGCACATATGGGTCTGCCCGGAGTGCAATGACGTCAGTATAGTAACCAATAAAAGAAAAGTAGTCATGACAGAGATGAAGAGTCTATGTGGAATGCTGGTATTATCAAGAAGAGACTGGTTTAGAAATGAAGACATCAGGAAAAAGTGGGTACAACGGCAGTACTGACCTTCACAAAGAAACAACACATTACATGGTTTGGCCACATAAGCAGATTATCGACAGTGCGCCTCAAAGAGGCTACTCCAATACAGTGGATACAAAGCAAAAGGCGGACCTCAGAAATAACAGAGGCAGTGAAAAACACTATGAAGCGGACAGAAAGGCCGGTTCTAGAAATCTCTTCTTATCCTGACGCTGTGAGGCAAAGCAGGATTAGAGAAAAGAAGAAAGAACAGAAATAATTTTAAAAATGCAACAAGTGACAAGAGTTGACCGTTACCTTGGCAGATAAGCTGCTTTTCTGGAGTTGTTCTGTCAGCTGAACAACAGATCTCTTACTCTCTAGGAGTTGACTTTGAAGATTAGCCACTATGCCATCATCATAACCTTTACTTGATGTCTGACGCAGCAGAAGGATCTGGAGCTAAAGAATCAAGGTGTTATTAACTAACAGAAATAACTGTAATGTTCTCTATTACTAAACCATTTTATTCATTGAAACATACATTACAAATATTGCTCTACTACTACTTAACCTTCTATTGTTCCGTTCCAAAATTCGTGAATATCTTTACCAAACGATATAAAGTCATTCACATGACAAAAATTATTGATTTTTACATTTTTCTATAGATAACAGTGACGATCTTCGTAAAGTATTTTTGCCCACCCAAACCTTTAGTGCTGTAAAATTATTTCTAGAATAGAAAAGAAAACATTGAAGACAAAGTAAAGACATGAAAACTATACTAGAAAACTATACACTGAAGACAAAGTAAAGATATGAAAACTATACTAGAAAACTATACACTGAAGACAAAGTAAAGATATTAACCCTTTGAACCTGACCACCTATACCTTAAAACCCTCTCCCTGGGCAAAAACAGCACACATCAGAATTGTTTGAAAAACAAGATAGTTTGGCAGAATTAAATGTCCTATAATTTTTATTGACTTACCCCATCATCTCCAGTATTCCTGCTTACTATGCCAGTCTTCCCAACATGTAGATCCTTTCTTTAGACACAGGAAACTTTGACAGAATATTGCACCAAAATTTTGTCTTCACTTTCTTGATTGGTCTGTCTTTGTAATCCATGTTTGGAAAGTCACTGACATGTTTGTTATATTTGAACATCAGTCGGTTCAAATAATTCTTCTTCTAAATGATCATTCACTTTCGATTTCGTTATCAGAATAATCATATTCTGTCTAATTCATCTTCAGAATCATTTAAAAGAAGTTCAACAGCTTGCTCTGTTGTTATCCTTTTCGAGTGACCATTTCCAAAATTTTAAGCGTGTCGTTTCATCTTTTTAAAATTAATAAACAAATATCAAATCACTATGTATCAAAACACGATGCAAACCGCCATTTAGATCAATCTTTAAAGGAAGCATTTCCTGTGTTTGACGTCACACTAGTACACAAATTATCGCTGAACACCGACAAATAACGAGGAGGGGTTCTCATCCCAATATGTAGGCACCCTGGGTATACGTGTACTAATGCTAATACCGTTATATCGGAAGGCGGGTTCAAAAAGGGTTTAATGAAAACTATACTAGAAAACTATACACTGAAGACAAAGTAAAGATATTACTAAACACTGAAGACAAAGTAAAGAAATTACTAAACACTGAAGACAAAGTAGACATTACTGAAAACTATACTAGAAAACTATACACTGAATACAAAGTAAAGAAATTACTAAACACTGAATACAAAGTAAAGATATTACTAAACACTGAAGACAAAGTAAAGATATTACTAAACACTGAATACAAAGTAAAGATATTACTAAACACTGAAGACAAAGTAAAGATATTACTAAACACTGAAGACAAAGTAAAGATATTACTAAACACTGAAGACAAAGTAAAGACATTACTGAAAACTATACTAGATAACTAAACACTGAAGACAAAAGTAAAGATATTACTGAAAACTAAACACTGAAGACAAAGTAAAGATATTACTGAAAACTAAACATTGAAGACAAAGTAAAGACACTGAAAACTATACTAGAAAAGAAAACATTGAAGACAAAGTGGGGATCCCCACCAAACCGCAAGAAGAACTTATGAAGGAACAAATAACAGTTTATCTGAATGCAGCATCATGTCAATATACATAAAATATCTGCAATCTATTACAGTAATAAAAACAAAAGGCTGAAAATAAATGGAAGAATACTACAAATTGTAAAAAATCTAACCATACTTTGAGTCTTTTGTTCTCTTTTTGTTCTTTGGTTAATTTCTCTTCCAATTCTCCAGTTGCTAATTCTAGTTTGATTATTCTCCGCTCGGCAACAATACGTCGATCATCAACCTGGTCAGAAAATTTAAGAATAAGGTAAATTAGTAATTCTGTTCTTTGTTCGACAAGTAATTATTCACAAGATACGTTACGAAGATTGGGCATTCTGACATGCCGAAGACAATGGAGCATTCAGTTTACTTATTCATCGAGACGTTTCCTCCCCACGGTACTACACACAAGTTGCATGGGTTTGTAGCAGTCAGTGACTCATAGCTGATGTCAGCTTAAGAGCAAAGTTGACCATGACTTCACTCCGACTTCCTTTAGTGGCCCCACAGATGACTACCAAGACGTCTGGCTAAGTTTGTGGAGATCGAAACTAACTTGATAACCTTAAAAAGCTATGTTGAAGTTGGATGTGTCTGATCGAAAAGAGCAGATACCACAGCTCACGAAAAGGAGGGGGGACAGCAGGCATCTTTGCCTAACACCCCTAGTGACCAGGAACTCCCCTGACAGTCTTTCATCGTAGATAACCTGGCAGGCAAACCCTCATACAGTTGCTGGATGATGTCAACAGTCTTTTTGGTACCTCAAAAAACTATGTTGGAGCAGATACCACAGCTCACGCTGAAAACTGTGACACAATGCATTGCGTTCTCCAGACTGCATCCTGCTATAACGAGCGAGAGTATGAGAACAAACGAAGAAGATTTACCTAGTATCTTTAACCCTGGGGGTTTAGATAGAACAAATTAGCCCTCTGTGAGTGCGGGTTCAATTCCGTGGGCTGGCAGAAAAGCCACAGGTTCCCAGATTTACGGTGTTCGTGGCGCCGAACTGAAGGGTTACGATGTCCATGGCACCGAGCCGAGAGCTGAAAGCTCAAGTGCTTCTGGATCGGAAAAAAAAAAGATAGAACAAATATATAAACTGCTGATGATGTCCAGTTTCCTGTCTTTAATTATCTATCCACTTTTCTCTTTATAATTTTTCATAATCCAGTTTTAAAGAGCAAAAATACATCCAACAGTATGAGACAGACATTAAATAGGTAAACAAATATATAAAAAACTAGAAATGAGTCTTCATATTTTTACACTCTGGAAGTGTGCTCCAGGTAAGGAATCACACAAGACATATGTAGTTTCTGTCTGTTGTATTTCTGTAGTAATTTCATTTACTTAATTAAAGTTGAGAGCTCTTCTTATTTTCTATAACATATTTTATAGCGTTCAGTGATCCTAATTTTTGCTATTTACAAAAACAGTTGTATTGTAGGATTCACATGGAAACGAGATTAGGAAGAAAGTAAATAAGAAATATGTTCTTACCTCTGCAAATAAGGAGTTTCCTTTCTTCTGAGTATCCACGTGAGCAGAATCTGCTTCCAGCTTTGCCGGTATCACAGATTTCTTCCCTCAGACGCTTTCAAGAATACAGAAAGAAAAAGAAACATGTAGATGTAGCAGTAATATGATTTGCATGACTTTTAACACAAATGTCCGCCCGAGTGGTTACCGGGCTCCAAATTTGGGGTGTAAAGAATAGAACCACTGTTACCTGCCACGCATGTCATAAGAGGCGACTAAGGAGGTTTGGCTGAAATTGGATGCAAGTGTCCTAAACTGTAGAGTCATGCGTTTAGGGCCTACCAAACCAATGTGCAACATATACACGTTCTTGGCAAAGATCAAACATATCACAAAGAGATTAAAATTGGGTGTAAAGAATGAATGAAAAGAAGAAAAACGAGAACACAAATGTTAAATCTATCCTGCAATCAAGAATATCGTATTCAAACAGCAGATGTTCACCAACAGTTATCTCATTCAATTATCGAACAGTGGCTTACATTATGGGAAAACTCCATGAATTAGCCATCTTGTCGAGGAGCCTGTGTGCCTTTCCAGGCTAGGCCAGCTGGAGTCTTTAACTCCTAGCAGGCTCAACCAAGCGGGACAGATTGAAAGTGAAAAGCCATACTAATGGGCATGGAACAGAGTGAGGCTCCAGAGGGTGACGGCACAGAATCCACTGGCGAGTGGTATACATTTCGACTGCAATCAACTCCCTTCCCAGTGATGGGGGGAAATAGCAGTCCTCTCACTTGAGGTTATCTTTTTCTTGCCTTATTTCAAACTTCTTCAACATTCAGAGATTACAAGAACTAAAATATAGTACCAACAATCCTTCCTATCAATAGATGACATCCTCTCATACTACAACCTGCCGCTTTGGACTTTCTGAAGCAATGATTGAGAATCGGACACAAAAATGGCCCAGTAAATACAGAGTCCATGAGAGCCAATGAGGGGCAGTGGTAATAGTCTCAACGTCCATCCTCATACTGGAGATAGTTGTCCTGTATGATCGATCCTGCTCTGCAACAGTAGGGTATACTGTGTGTGCTAGCTAGAAAACTTCAGTCTGACTTCTCACTATGATGCACAGACAAATCTATATATACACAGTGGTGTAGATCAAATAGGGAAAGAACACCACATAATCATATAAGATGTCTCTTTTCTGACCATGTTTGATCGTGTCCTTCCGGAGGTCTAGAATCCTGACCTCCTCTGCTTGTCTTGGTAATCAGTCGTCTTCCATATAGCTTTTTAGTTTTAGTTGTCAAATCATCATCACTGTACACTGAACCAATTAGTCCATAAGAACTCCGATCTCCTCCTCAGTATGTCTCTCAGCATGTGGTGACTAATGATACTGGTTCTTTGTTGGTTTACTATTCTTCTTTGGCTACCAGCGTAGTGTTCTCTAGCTACATTACATTGGTATTCTTGCAATCTTGTAAGGGTTGTAGATTCACATTTATTACTCGAATCATTTTGCGCTCTCTCTCCCTTAGGAATTTCAGAAAATCAGCCTGCTCAATTGCTTGCCAGTTTTTACAGCAGCCTCCATCCCCTGCAAGACTATCAGTGTGTTCATCCCCCTCACTTGCATGCCCTGGTACTAAAATAAAACTGATTTTTTGTCAGCCTAGACCCATGCAGCGACTCTAACCATTGTCTCAGAGTCCAGCCTGCTTCAATCTTCCTGAGCATACTCATCGAGTCACTGAGAAAAGATACATGGATAAAAGTCTGTGACTCCAGACAGACCATTCCATATAGCTGAGATGTCCAAACCACCTTTTTGGAACTGATTCCCATTGATCTGTAAAACTTTGACAAATTCAACTAATTCTATATGGAATTCAAAAACACATCTTCTACCATTTACTTCTTTATAGAAGTGTTTTGTGTGTGCTTGTTCTAAGGCACTTTGTAAGCTTTTATTCATTTTCTTAAGGCTGTTTGTGATGCCATGTTCATTGTTTTCATGGTCTTCCTTTGCTCTGTACTCGTTATATTTTTTCAGTATGGCTCTCTGTGGTAGCCGATAGAATAGGAATTTTTGGCAGGTGTCCAAAACATTTAATTTGTTATTTTATGAATTGCATGACTGATTTCACCATTTCTAATTTTGTCTCTTATTGTCCCTTCTGTAGATCTTCTAAGGCACCTCATCTCCGCCATTATGATTTTCTGCTCATTAGCTGCTGTTATTGGTCATGTTTAGCACTGGTAACATAGTATTGGCCAGAAAATTTTTCTTAAAATGTATATCAATTATAAACTAGACAGTTAAATAGTACCTCACTGATATTGCATTGTGTAGCAAATTGGCTTTCTATACACTCAATCTCCTCATCTTTGTCAATAATCTCATGTTGAAGTCTTGTAACCTCATCAATCTTCTGTTTGAGTTCTGTAGCATTTTCATACAGCTTTAGTTTCAGGGAACTCTACATGATATGAGACAATAAATATGAAATATGTTTAGAAGTAGACTGTCTTCAAACTGACTGAACAATCTAAGTGGTAGAACCAGTTAATCATCTGCAACACCTTCCTTAGTCAGTCGGCCTGTGTTCTCAATTCCGGGTATTCCACAGTGAAACAGTATTCACTGCATGGTGACTTTGAGCTGGTTACACAGTTCAGACAGTAGGGCTGGTAGATCTGACAATTTTTTTTGCAGTGAAGCGCTGATTTTGTACTGTAATGTTAGCATAATAGAAACAAGCAAATGATAAATACAAACATAGACATAATAAACACAAGTTTGCACACATTAAATACAAACATTATCAAGTAGCATGTCCCTTGCAGAACACAGCTTTCATCCCAGCCTGCCTGAAAAACTCTTTGTCTCTAGCAAGTTCTACTACCTTTTCTAATGTCATTTTCAAGGTTTCTTGGATGACCTGCTGCCACCTTTGTCTTGGTCTTACCCTGTCTCTACCCCCAGGAATCATACCTTCCATTTCTGTTCTCTTCAAATCCCTGTGTCGTTTAATGTGGCCGGAATAATTCATTGTTCATGAAAAATTATGACAGCCAAAAAAATAATATGTCTCCAACATAGTTTTTTTTTGAGGTACCAGAGAAGACTGTTGACATCATCCAGCAACTGTATGAGGGGTTTGCCTGCCAGGTTATCTACGATGAAAGACTGTCAGGGGAGTTCCTGGTCACTAGGGGTGTTAGGCAAAGATGCCTGCTGTCCCCCTCCTTTCGTGAGCTGTGGTATCTGCTCTTTTCGATCAGACACATCCAACTTCAACATAGCTTTTTAAGGTTATCAAGTTAGTTTCGATCTCCACAAACTTAGCCAGACGTCTTGGTAGTCATCTGTGGGGCCACTAAAGGAAGTCGGAGTGAAGTCATGGTCAACTTTGCTCTTAAGCTGACATCAGCTATGAGTCACTGACTGCTACAAACCCATGCAACTTGTGTGTAGTACCGTGGGGAGGGAAACGTCTGCGGAATAAGTAAACTGAATGCTCCATTGTCTTCGGCATGTCAGAATGCCCAATCTTGCGTAACCGTAATCTTGTGAATAATTACTTGTCGAACAAAGAAACAGAATTACTAATTTACCTTATTCTTAAATTTTCTGACCAGGTTGAACAAACATAGATATAACATAGAAAAAACATGGAGATGATACATACATAGACATTACAAACATTGACATGATACAGACACACATAGACATGACAAACACTGACACAATAAATACAAACATGGAAATGATACAAACACAGACATGACAAACACAGACATAAACACAAATATTGACATGATACACACACACACATGACAAACACTGACACAATAAATACAAACATAGGCATGATAACGGCATAACATATAGCAAACATGGAAATGATATAAACACAGAGATGACAAACACAGACATAAACACAAATATTGACAGGATACATAAAATCTACAATGATCCAGGGCACTTGAGCTCTTGCCCTTCGGCAATGCTGTGTAGTGGTATCTGCATGTGTTTGTAAGTTATTTTGAGGCCTAACATACAGAAAACATGGAAATGATACATGCATCGACATAACAAACACAGACATTGACACATACAATAAACACAAAAATGAATACGCAGGGATAAATACAATAATGTACATGAAACAAAATTCACATATACATATTACATTTTCGTCCTTCAACTCTGAAATCTGTAACTGCAATAAAGTCATCTCATCATCATTATCCACAATCTGAGGGATAGTGGATGCAGCTGCTTCCAAAGCAAGTCGAAGTTGGTGCTGAAGTTTCTTCTCAGTCTCTCTATGATCTCTTTCTGAAGTCTGGGTCTCCTCCAACATTTGTTGCAGCTCCTCTATCTAGTACAACAAAATATATATTTAAATATTTCTGTCATAGAAGATGCAACAAAGCAAATGAAATAATAGGACAAATGATGGCAATTTTAAAATGCAAACCTGTCACCATAAACACAAAAAGAGCAATGTTCAACACAATCTTTCTCCCGACATTGTGTTACCAGTGCCAAACCTGACAACAAATGATAGAAGAAAGCTAGTCACGATAGAGATGAGGTGTCTACGCAGAATGCTGGGGATAACAAGAAGAGACCGGTTGAAAGATAAGACATCAGGAAAAAGTGGGTACAACATCAGTACTAGACTTCATCAAGAAACAACAAATTAAATGGTTCGGCTAAATAAGCAGATTATCAACAGACAGTGTACCTCAAAGAGCAATGCTGTTCCGATACAATGGGTACAAAGCAAAAGGCAGGCCATGCAAAAGATGGACCTCAGAGATAACAGGTGACAAAAGACACTATCTACGAAGCGCACACAAAGGCTGGTTTTAGAAATCTCTTCTTGACCTGACGCTGTGAGGCAAAACAGGATTTGAGAAAAGAAAAAAGAACACAGAATGGATGTGATTAGTTGGTATAGGCTGGTAAAGATCGGAGCACATATAGACCTTTCGTTGCAATATCTTTTTCTCTTCAATAGCCAACCAGCTTCAATTCTTGTATCCAGGATTTATTTGTTATTTTCTTCTGTGTACATGACATTTCTTCTTCTTTGAATGCTCCATATCGACCACTTGTCAACCACTCGTGTGATTTGTATGTGATCTGAGCCTAAGAGCGATTGTATGTTGTGCCAGTTATGCTCCTACAAGTAGGCCAGCACATCCTATTTCTGTGCTGCTTTTTATTTACTAGGGTAGCTTCCAGGTCCCTACCTCAGTCGCTCTTGCACATGCCTTGTAGGTCGCAGTGGTATCATTCTTTGCTTCCTTGGGCTGCGGCACCACACAGGCGGCGCATGTCATTTGAAGATTTCTATAACATTCTAAACAGAACTTACCCGCTGTCGATACTTTAAGTCACTCTTTTCATGATCATAGGATAGAGAGTCTTTGCGGTTCTGTGTGACTTCTGTTAATGCATTGTTGAGCTCAGCATTGTCATTCTCAAGGTGTTTCAAATTTGCAGTCAAGACATCAATGTGACGTTGCATTTCATGGAGCTTCTGACGATTGCTCTGAAACGCACATAGGAAAAAACAAAAAGTTAATAAGTAAGCAGAGATAATGTGTAATGATCCCGATAATAGTTTTAGTTTAGTCATCTGATCATCATTCTTGCACATCAAACCAATTAGTCCATAAGTTCTCCGATCTCCTCGTCAGTATGTCTCTCAGCGTATGGCAACTAATGACACTGGTTCTTTATTGGTTTACTATTCTTCTTTGGCTACCAGTATAGTGTTCATCTAGCTACATCACATTTGACTTGGAATTCTTGCAGTCTGGTTATGGTTGTGGATTCACCCCTATTACTTGAATCATTTACACAACCTCTCGCCCGTAAGGAATTTAGAATATCAGCCTGGTCCATTCTTCTTCTTTACCTTTCAACTCCCAGCTGAGCACAGGTCTTCAACAAACTTCTTCCAGCTCTTCCTTTCTCTTGCCATCCCTTTCCATGTTTTACCTATCCTTATATCAGCCTCCGCTGTTGCCCAGCGTGTTCGTATAGCGTTGGACTACGGGTGACTATCCCTCTGTGTGTGCGGGTTCAATTCGCGGGATGGCAGAAAAAGCCACAGATTCCCCAGATTTATGGTGTTCGTGGCACCGAACCGAAGGGTTACGATGTCCATGGCACCGAGCCGAAGTGCTTCTGGATCGGAAAAAATAAAATAAAAAAAATATCAGCCTCCAGCTCTCTTCTCCAGATCTGTCTAGGCCTTTCCCTACTCCTCTTTCCCTGTGGGTCCCAAAACAGCGCATGTCTAGCAATCCTTCCAGTTGGTCTTCTCAGTGTGTGTGCTATCCATCACCATCGCCTCTTCCTGAGCTCTTTCTCCACTGGTACCTGCTTAGTTTAGTTCTTTCTCCGAGTTCCTCGTTTGTAATCTTGTCATACCATCTCAGTCCCTCTACGTAAACATCCATTTAAGAAGGTCTGCAGTTAGCCTTGTTCATTGCTTGTCCATTTTTTACAGCAGCTATACCTGCAAGCCTATAAGTACATTCATTTCCCTCTCACACCTGCATGCCCTAGGATAAAATAAATACAAAATAATAAAATGAAAATATGATGATTCTGATGTCAGGTCTGGGAAACACACGGTCGCAAACATCTTGCTTTAACTTTTTGTGGTGCATTCCAGAAACAGATTTATTTAGCTAAATGAAATAGTAACTCACTACTTTCTTAGATGTGAAAGATTATATAACATTGACTTTGTAACACATCTACTGAGCTTTACTGTAGCATGGAATAGGATCTCATTGATCTTAGAGGATACCATCAGAGCTGAGACTTATGCTACGATTATCTACTTACTTCAAACTCCTTAACATCGAATGCATTTTCTTGTTGTACAGGCAACTCCATCATATAGGACAAATGTTAAACAGCTTCAATACACATAGATAAGTTGCTGCAAATATCAGAAAAATAAATATGGACTCAAAATGATAACGTAAACTTAAATGTTATTTAACAATCACATAGAAAAGCATAAAACTGTATAAGGGAAGAAAAGAATGAGAAGTACAGAATCAGAAATAATATTTGTGAAGTACTTTGACAAAATATGTGGAGAGCAGAGTAAAAATGATTCTGTCAACTTATGAGGTAACTTCCCATTGTGAAGATTAGATATATTCTTGGCCTTCTGTTACTACGTTCCTGTCATGCTATTGCCCAAACCAAAGCACATATGCAGACCAGAGACATCCACTGCACACTAATACTAACGTTAAGGGCATGAGAATCAAGCGTAGCATGTTGTAGATGGCCCAGGCTGAAAGAAGTGTTCACTGATCCATTGCATTGTTGCTTTTATGTCATGGGATGTAATATGACGATTGCATGCCACACACATGCTTGGGGGATTTTTATGGAGTAGCTGAGTTGCCCAACTGTCAACTATCCCCTTACGACTTTGCTGATAGAGTTCACAGGAGTAAAAGCATGACACCCAGTTAAGTTTGTTGCAGGAGCTTCCGGTAGGGAATCACATGATGCCTGCCTACTTTAGAGACTCTGCATTTTTTGTTTAGGTTTACTAACACAGCTTTTACAACTCCTGAGGCTGCCACAAGGCAGTGGGGCTATTTGCCCATATCTGGGAGTCCAGTTCTTAGATATAAGGGTACACATGAATAGAATTTATGGGGAGATCTGGTACATCGGTCTGAGCGGTGATCGCGAGACAAATATGAGGGTACATCCACTCAAATCGCAAGTTGGGACCAACCTCCTCCAAGATTTTGTTGTCGGGTTTACTCTCCATCGGACAATTTAGGGAAAACAATCGCCTAGGGAAGTGATGTAATAAGTAAGCTGGTCAATATCTATGACTAGTTGAGAAATTCTAGATTTACATTGCCCGCCATCATTTAGAGCTTGAAGGGCAGACTTAAATCTGTAAAGATAATCATCTTTTGTCAGTGATGGAAAGATATCAAGAATGGTCTTCAGACTCTACAAAAATGTGTCCAGCACATAAATGTCAGCTTCATAGCCGGAACCTATCTCCTTTCACACAAAACAGATCACATACGGATCATCCAGTGGACTCCATAATCTGCTCTACTATTTTACTTTATATGTAGATTTATTAGTGTAGACATGTATTCATTCTTGTGGATATGCAAAACTGGTTCTTCAAAATTCTCTAATAAAGCTGACTGGGTTGAAGGGTTTACTCCCCTTTGAAGAGTATTTGTTGTGGATTATAATTTTAGCTGTTCTGGTGATGTAGATATGACAGTAGCTGGTTCTCTTCAGTCTGTTGCAGTTCTTCATGGAAGGTGTGTGTGTAGATGTTCCTCACTATGTATAAACGCTTTCTCGTCATGTTTGTTATCTAGTGATCATAGGATGGTGTACTATATGTGAAACACTTTCTCTTCTTGTTTGTTATCTAGTGACTGGAGGATGGTGTACTTTTGCATTATTTGGCCTTCATGCCTCTTGTTATTATCCAAAGACCTGCATTTTGTACCTTTGTTAGGTGATCACTATTTAGTAATTTACTGTCATTATATTGTTATATTTTTCAAACCTGAATTTCACTTGTCATAGTGGCATAGCCATGAAAAATACATAAAATCATATGTATTTTAATTTCTATGATCTATGAAATATTTTTGAAATGTCTGGAGCAGAACTGATAACTCAAACTGTAAGTAACAGATAAGTAGCAAGCCCTACCTGAGAAACATTGCCACAAGTCTACGAATCGTTTCTCTAATCTACACCCGAGTCTGCTACAGCTGATCTGATTATGCTGAAGTCAGTGAGTGAGGTTCAGTTTAATCACAAGATGAATTGATCATTCGATGATCAATTAAATCAAAAACTTACAAAGTAAAAACAACTAATAAGTCAAAGCTTAAAAAATAAAAGTAAAAGTAACAACAACCAAGCATAAATGATAAAGATTACTTAATTAAACTAAAAACTGAAGTAAAGCAGAGCTAGTGAAGACGTACATACTAGCATACCAAGATGAGTTAAAGTGTCATATTAATCTATATATTTTACCGGCGAATATGTGAAATCACAGCTAGTCATTACACAAACTTGACAAACCGTGTTTCAAATCTGACTGCGTAACCCGCCTCTATGAAACTGAATCGTCTTATCAGAGTTATTAAAAATTGGTTGCTTTCAATATTCGGAACAAATTCTACCAAATATCGGATTTCGTTTGAGTCACTGACTTTTTTCTTAAATAAACTTGTTTCATCATATAGTACAAATAAACATAATCAACATTCTAGCTGTCTTTACTAACGTTTGCTATGTTTTAACTTTTCGTTTCAACAATAATACAGCTAGTTTTTCTTGAAAATTAGTGATAAAACTGACTAAGTCAGTGACTTCACCCACGGCATGTCCGCATGACATATTTTTATTTAGATATATAGTAAATGTTAAATATTGAGCAGACTTTGCGCGCAAAATAAACAGATTTTGACAAATGATATTTACTGACGAGTTTCCCTTAGTTAAGTTTAACTGTTTTAAAAACGCACTGTGATAAGTAGACCAACGAGAAAGGGAGAGTGGGTTGGATATACTTTATTAGAAGAGCACACTCACTCATTCGATGATAACGCGATGCCGTTGTTCTGCTAGTAATTATCCATATTGGATTTTCATAGCAGAAGCAAATAATAGGTTTTAAAAACTAGATTTCATTACAGAAACATTTTATATAATGTGCATAATAGTCAAAATGTAAAGGATTTTCAAAATAGTGTATATGTTTGCGCAAATATGAGTTTTTGTTTGTTCCACTTATCCATTGCTTTGTTGGTACAGTTTTTACGTCTGGGACAGTATCAACTTCCGATTACCAAAGACTGAAAAAATGTAAGGAGAGGGACAATGATTTTGTTGCCGTGATTGAAGAAAAACAACATGATACGAATTGCAGTTTAACTGTATGATTACATCAGTTCAGGCCCGGATTTTGCAAGATGTTGATAAGCAACATCAGTAAGTTCAACGCAGTAAGTCTATGAAGTATGAATGCTTGATTGCTTCTCTGGCTGTCCTCACGCCAGTTCATTCCTGCAAGAACGCCGTCTATACTCAAAACTCTGTGTGTCGTCTTTAGTTAGAGAATATTCACCCTGTCTCAAACGTAAACAAATACTTGCGTTATGAATATTATATAAATAAAACACAACTATCATTATAAAACTGCGGCTTGCTACTGCTATATGTGTGACACTTTGGCACAGAATTGTGTGCTCATAGATTTTGTGTGAATGTTTTATTGATAGCTAGCAGACTAAATAATTTAGTCATATTCATTTTCAATTAATTCGTTTTTGTTCACTTGCTTCAAGACATTCGTTGTTTTAATTGTTGACCATACATCTAATAGTTATTTTATAATATTACAATGGTTATTTGCCTTTTTATCATGTAAAGTATGTGACACCATGGTTTTTTTTGGATATCTTTTGTTTACATAACATGTTTTTAAGGTGGGATTTACAACATTCATTATCATTTTGTTTTAGCAATGCACTGTACTGTATTGTATACATTTGTAAGTGGGTTTGAAATATATGATTAGTCAATGTTGCTACTGTTAATTTGCTTGTATTTATTTTGATGTAAAATATCAAGTTTTAACATTAACTATTATGATTAACTCTTTTTGTGCTTAATTCTTTGGTTTGGATCCAATTAATTAATTTTGAGATGGATTTTTTTGGACAGCATCATAAGATAGCTAACAGTTTCCAGAAAACAAAGTATTGGCTGTAGAATTACATATTATGTCAGTTGCAAGATACATTAATGTAGTATACATCCTTAATATCAAAAGATCAGTTTTGGGACAACACTCAGCATGCACCCATTACACCACAAGCATTAATGTTAGAAAAGCAGAAACATTTTTGACACATCACTTTTGTAGTTTGTCTCAATTTTTTGTTGACTTGCATTTTTCTGTCCAATTCTTAGAATCGAGCGCTTTGTATGTCTATTTCCTGATCAGTAGATTTTTATTTAAAATAATAGTATGTTATATAGTAAGAAACTATGGAAATTAGATCACATTGGGAAATGACATCACATAATCAGTCTACCATACCCAGAGGCTAGATATCTCCACAGATACAGTTGATCTATTTCATTTAGGTGTGCTTTTCGGGGGACTTCCTAGAGTAGTTGATAGTAGCTCGGCCCGCTAGCTGTGAGACGCCTCATAGCTCGGGTTCGAACGTACTGTCCGGCATTTGTTCGAGCCCCCTGGTCTTACTCAGGACGATAACGTGAGTACCTCTGAAGTCGGAGAAAATCTGCCTGTATGGCGAGGAATACTAATTACGAGTACATTGAGCACACAGCTGCCAGTGTAAAGTAATTTACAATGTGCACGCTGCTGCCATTGTAAGAAATTGGAAAACGGATTTTCACGCAAAAATCAGTTTCAGAGATGAAACTCGTCTGAGTTGAAAGCGGACTGAAAAAAAAAAAAAAGGTGTGCTTTTCATGCAATGTGGAGCATCTTTCTGAATGGATTACTTTTCATATCTGTAAAATGTAGCCTTGAACCATGTGACCAGGATCAGAGGAAGAAGATAGACATGTGTGTAGAATGCTATTGGACACTGACAAAGACAGTTCTTCGATGGACTCAAAAGTAACCAGGAGAAGGACTGTGGAAAATGAAATGAAAGAGTGTTGACTAACCTGGGTAGAAAGTCTGCAGACCAGCAGTAATAGGGATCACTTGTGAATGCATTATGTGTCAGTTATGACATGGAAAAGGATATAGCTGATTTTACATATGAGTTCTGTAATGTTATTTATGCTATCCTTTGCAAATATGGTGTAATTTATATAGCCAAAACTGGTAGGAGGCTTGGTGAACATTTCTGCCAAGATCTGCACTATATTTGCCACTTCTTTTTTAACCCTAGTCACCCACTTCAATAGCACTGACCGTCTAGGAACTTGTGATGTCAAAGTCGCATCAAGTCACATCATATTTCTCCGATGATCGGAGTCATTTGCTCTGAAAAATAATTTTATGTCTCTTGGACTGAACACACTTATTTATTATGGTTCTTGTTTCTTTCTTTCCCCATGTTTCCATATATATATATGGCATGTGTGCTCTGTTTTTTCTTCGTCTGTGTTTCCATTTATTTTTATTTTTTAGTCAAGTATTTTCATTAGATAGAACATTTAGACGCATCACCAACTATGTCATTGCTAACGCTATATTGCTGTAGAATCATTATTTTTGCACTTGGTGTCGTGTATCCTTTTTTTATAAAGGTTTGTCATCTTTTGGTCTAAACATTGTTTTTATCTGTTTTTGTGATTTGCACAACTACCGTACTTTGTATTATGGTATTTTTTCTAAGAAAACATTTCTTTGCTATGTATTTGTAACACTGAGACATCATTGATATTCAGAATTAGATAAACTGAGAGCGAACTTCAGTTTATGGCTTCAGTTTAAAGGGTTGTATTTTCACGGACTTCAGTTTGGAATATTTTCATTCTATCATGGACATGTCCATAGGTGTTTCGATCTTCTTTGCGATATCTTCAACAGCGCCATGTGACTAACCATACCAGTTTGATGTGGACTGAGATAAGAATACTCATGCGCCTATTGTGCTGCTCTTTTCTGGCCATTCCAATCTTAAATCTAAGCTCTTGCAATCAAGCAGATAACTTGCATTGGTTGAGATGAAAGTCTTCTTTGCGGCCACACTCTATGATGTCGCTCAGAATGTTAGCTCTAATCTATCAATTTTTTTCTCTCTCACCACCACCCCACCCCCGGCCCCAAAATATGGGATATGGTGACCCAGTCAGCCTCACACATTGTCTGCTCCCACACCCACATTACCATCAACACCTATGCGCACTGTAACGAAGATGAATGTAATTCTGCGAATTACTGATGCCTTTGGGGATTCAATGCATTTGTCTGCGCACCGAACCAGCCTCTACCTTCCGGATCACACTCAATCAGTTTCCATAGATTTCATGCCATTTCAACATTTCTGGAAATGAAGTAAGGCGTGGAGGGAAGTTATACTAAACAGACTCACAAAGGAGGAGGTCAAAAGCAGATATGTAACATATTCAGAAATGGAACATTTTATCTACTTGATAATGCACACTATCAGCTTAATAGTTGGCCCGCGTGCCCAGCGTGTTAGTAGCGCTGGACTACGGGTGACTAGTCCTCTGTAAGTGCGGGTTCAACTCCGCGGACTGGCAGAAAAACTACAGGTTCCCCAGATTTACGGTGTTCGTGGCACCGAGCGAAGGGTTACGATGTCCATGACACCGAGCCAAGAGCTTTCAGCTCAAGTGCTTCTGGATCGGAAAAAAAAAATAGTTGGCCAATATTCAGACTGCACAAACACACTGGGATGTCTTGCAAACTAAAAATAAGATTGATTGATTGATAGGACCATTATCATGGCACTTTAGTGATGAATAACCTTGTGTTCTCCAACCTCTTCCGTACATATGAAGGTCTCAGCAACAGTGCACTAACATCTTAGGAAGGTCCCGATGTAATTTTGAAGTTTGTCTTTAAATTGATATTAGGTATCTAGGCAATACTCTTCCAGCCTACTATTAATGGTTCCAACTTTTCACGATATTTTGCATGCTCAACTTGAAAACAGAAAATACCTTGTCTCCAATAGGACTAGTCACTAGATTGACCTAGACAGATCAAGGATAACTGAAACTATCCTAATAGGTCTTTGGGGTCTCTGTGGCATAGAAGTTATATGCCTGCTCTCTTGCCAAAGGTACCAGGTTCGCTCCCTCGTGGAGCCTTCTGAATATTTTTCCAGAGATCCCTGATCTTAGTGTAGGTGAAATTTAGTTCCTAGTCCTATCGGAGACGGGCGATAAAACGTAGGTTCCGTGTTCAATTTAAGTATGTAAAAGAGCTCTTGGCATTTCAAAATTGAGAAGAGCAGGCTGGAAAGTCGATGCCTGGGCAAAATACATTAGAAAAGATTAAAAATAAAATTCCTACAAAAATATCTTCACCATCTTCAAAATTACATCGAGGGGCCAGGGCTAGGAAGTCCGTACAATGCATCTGAAATCTTCCTGTGTAAGAAAGAGATAGGAATACACATGATTACTTACCGAAGTGCAATGATGATGGTCCTATCCAATCAATTAATCATGATAGCTCCACACGGAATGTAAATTGATAATTGATATGAAAATATCTTTGCAGTGCCGCTTTAGTAAACCGTGAAGGGGTAAAGTGCCTGTTACTTCACATTTAGGACTAAATATCCACACAGCTAATTTCTTTTATGACATTGTCTCTCCTGGAAGATAGGAAACATGACAAACCACTTTGTGTCTGATTTGAAAAGTGATCGATCAAAACATCATCTACGTTAGAAATTTATAGTTTTTTTAAATCATTGTTTGCTATGGTTTTAGTCTTAAACATTGAAGGATGCTTACTATCCTGAAGATGGTAAAAGGAAAGGACAACTATTAGGTTCTATGCTTATGAAAGGGGAGATGAATAAGCATGATTTGAGGATATACAGGTGCAAACATATACTTAGTACATGTAGTCAGTTCCATAATATTATGGAAGAGCATCACTAGGATAACATGTGTTTTTTCAAGTATATCGCCACCATGACCATGTATGATTTTTCTTCAAGATGTGCTGGATTTGGTAATTAAAACCAGACATGTTGTTTCTCCCTTTGAATGCTCCATATCGACCACTTATTAACCATTCTTTGTGATTTGTATGTGATCCAAGACTAAGAGCGATTGTTCGCTGTACCAGTTATCGATCTACAAGTAGGCCAGTACGCTCCAATTTTTGCGAACAATATTTATTTACTTGGGTAGCTCCAGGTCCTACCTCATGTCTAAGCATAAGACTATAAGAATTTACTATCAAGCAAGACATTAGTCTATATCAAAGATGAAACCGGTTTGGTCATATGAGTAAAATTGATTTTGACAAAGGCAGCATCTCCATGGTGTATTTACTGCTGGTTTTAGGGAACTTAAGAGGATAGTAGAAGGAAATGAAAATGGAAGAGTGTGAACTGACGTGAGATATGGGTAGAAAGGTAGTAGACCGGCCTCAGTGAGAATCACTTGTCAATTCTGGCTCATTGTAATGTAGTGGGTATCCGCATGTGTTTTGAGTCCCATGTGTGTTCCGCCCGTGTGTTGCTGGGGCGCGTAAGGGAAGCAAAGAATAGTAACACTGCGACCTACAAGGCACGCCATAAGAGTCGACTGAGATAGGGGCCTAGGAAAGCTACCCTAGTAAATAAAAAGCATCGCAGAAATTGGATGGGCTGGCCTACTTGTAGGCGCATAACTGACACAATGTACAATCGCTCTTAGGCTCAGATTACATTCAAATCACAAAGGGTGGTTAACAAGTGATCGATATGGAGCGCTCAAGAAAAAGAATGCTGTATGTGTCAACTATAAGGTACAGATATTGGGCATGAGGTTTGAAAGACAGCAGAGGATGAAAGAGATATGGTTAGCCAGCGAGTTAGGAAACTATTAGCATGCGTACTGTTGCCATTTTTGAAAGAGACTGAGCACCTATAGGCCTGCCAGACATTCAGCAATGTCAGTTCTGTTAAAAAACGTAATCCTACTTGATTCATTTACAAAGTTTTCTAGATAAATACATCTGTGGTTAAGCCCTTGCCTTATGCTCCGAAGGGTTCGAATCTGGACCACACAGTTCTGTTTGTAAGTGCATATTTTCAGAGACCCCTAGGATTGTTGCCTGGGCTGCAGAGTTCATGCTTTATGCAATACTCTCGGCAGACTACATGCCATTTCCCTCTGAGAGGGACAGAGACATATGGGGTAAATCTCAGTATAATGATGTCAGTGCTTCGGGTTTAAACCATTTATACATTCCAGATAGAGAACTTCATTTGTTTACCCCAAAAACGCCATTTGTTCACCCCAAAAACGCAATTTGTTCACCCCAAAAACGCCATTTGTTCAGTTCCAAAGTTCACAGTGAGGTTGCGACGTCTGCCTTATTTTGCACCGACATATCCATTTTCAGTGGTCACTTTTAAGCCGGGTATGCTATCCATCATTTATCCCTATTCACTTAGCCGGACTGTGGCGATGCAGTCTGTTATGAAGATCATTACATGAAGGTGGAGTAGGATCCTGGTCGTGTAGTCCTCTTACTTCTCTCATCTCATTAGTTGCATCATGCAGCTACTCTAGCATGTGCTGTATACATAGTGTCTCAGTCTATTGTACCCCCTTCTTGCATAGTAAGGAAAATGAAATCTTTGTTCACTTCTTTCTGAAAAGCTGATGAAATAAATCATTTTTGCTCTTTCCATTCTTTTAGCATTTTTCTCTTCCCTTTTCTTTCATAGTTGGTGACTGTTCCGTCCACTTTTATGTTGTCTCAATGTTACAATGGAACAAGTTAATCCCTCAGAGCACATAGATCAACACTGGTATGATTCACTAGGGATTCCATCACTAACATCTGACCTTCTTTTCGAAAAGGGGCAAAAAGCATCTTGCCTCAAGTTTTTTTTCTTCCCGCAGTGTCCTTTATGATCTCTTTGTTAACCCTTTAGGTCATATAGGAAGTCATGGTAGAAACAACATGGGGACCCTTGCCAGTGCTACAAAGTTTGTGCACTACAGCTGAGATCGTCCTGTCTAAGAAAGAGATTGTAGCGCACATGTTTACTCACTGAACTGCAATGTTGATGGTCCAATCAATCAATAATAACCCAAGTGATTCGGTCATGTAACATGATTACCACCCAACAATACTTCACAAAGAGAACTACTATTAAGATCTTTCTCTTCTTTAAGTTCGTTCTTTACCACCAATATTGTAATCACTCCTTGGGATTTGCCAAGAACGTGTATACGCTGCACATTGGTTTTGGTAGGCACCTAAACGCATAGACTTCTACACGTTTAGGACACATGCATCCGATTTCAGCCAAACCTCTTTAGTTGCTTCTTACGACATGCGTGGCAGGTAACAGTGGTTCTATTCTTTACACCCCAAATTTGGGCCCCAGTAGCCACTCAGGTGACTATTAAGATAAAATGGTTTCAAAGCCAAAGGCCGTTCATGCAAACGACGGACTGTACTAATATCAAAGGCGCTAGGAACCACTATCAACAAAATGACTAATGTTGAGGTGTTGAATGAGATCAGGACACAGAGAAAGCTTATCATCATTATAAGAGGCACCCAGTGGTTACCGGGCCCAAATTTGGGGTGTAAAGAATAGAACCACTGTTACCTGCCATGCATGTCATAGGAGGCGACTAGGGGGATTTGGCTGAAATCGGATGCACATGTCCTAAACATGTAGAAGTCTATGCGTTTAGAGGGCCTACCAAACCAATGTGCAATGTATACACGTTCTTGGCAAGATCAAACATATCACAGAGTGATTAAAATTGGTCGTAAAGAACGAACGCAAAGAAGAAGATCATTATAAGAAAGAGGCAGTCATCATTTTTCGGGCATGTGATGAGGAGGGAGGTTTAGAACACATTGTGACAACCGGTAAAATCGAGGGTAGGCGAAACAGAGGAAGACAGAGAGAGAAAATTTTGAATAGCCTGACTTTATGGCACGGTAGAGCGTCAACATCTGAGTTGATAGCAAACACCAACGACAGAGATTTGTGGAGATTCATGATTGCTTACGCCAGTCGGCACGGCACTTGATGATGATGATGATAAACGAGGTATACTCAAGAATAGGGATGGATTAACGTAATGCATAAACATTCACCTATTGACTAGGACACAAGAGGGCTGTGGGTTCAATCCCATACTTGACGTTCCACCTGTGAGAAAAGGAATTGACCCACCTACCTCCTGCACACTAGGATATAGAGTAGTGAAGTGACTTCATACCCTAAGGTCTGAAAAGAACAGAGAAAAGAAGAAAGAAAGTCTTCACATAAGTTGACAGACAACATGAACAAAGAAAAGAAGAAAGAAAGTCTTCCCATTCACTGACAGACATAACATGAACAGAGGAAAAAAGAAAGAAAGTCTTCACATTCGCTGACAGACATAACATGAACAGAGGAAAGAAAGTCTTCCCATTCGCTGACAGGCATAACATGAACAGAGGAAAGAAAGTCTTCCCATTCGCTGACAGACATAACATGAACAGAGGAAAAAAGAAAGAAAGTCTTCACATTCGCTGACAGACATAACATGAACAGAGGAAAGAAAGTCTTCCCATTCGCTGACAGGCATAACATGAACAGAGGAAAGAAAATCTTCCCATTCGCTGACAGGCATAACATAAACAGAGGAAAGAAAATCTTCCCATTCGCTGACAGGCATAACATGAACAGAGGAAAGAAAATCTTCCCATTCGCTGACAGACATAACATGAACAGAGGAAAGAAAATCTTCCCATTCGCTGACAGGCATAACATGAACAGAGGAAAGAAAATCTTCCCATTCGCTGACAGGCATAACATGAACAGAGGAAAGAAAGTCTTCCCATTCGCTGACAGACATAACATGAACAGAGGAAAGAAAATCTTCCCATTCGCTGACAGACATAACATGAACAGAGGAAAGAAAATCTTCCCATTCGCTGACAGACATAACATGAACAGAGGAAAGAAAATCTTCCCATTCGCTGACAGACATAACATGAACAGAGGAAAGAAAATCTTCCCATTCGCTGACAGACATAACATGAACAGAGGAAAGAAGAAAGAAAAGTCACTTGCAGAAATGACGTTGCCACGCTCTGAGCACACCCAATGGTTTCAGTCATATTCAGAAGACAGCATGCATGCATGATGATGATGATGGTGCCCTAAGATCACAGGTGATACACACGTCCTATTTTGTCCTTATGTGAATCCTTGCACCCTTAGTTATTGTGACTGACAGGAAAATCGATGTCCTCAGAGAAAAAGAAACAAAATCTATTTTGGGATCATAATCGTGTCTGTAATGCTGGTCATGTCTGGGAGAGATCAATGATCCAACGGAGCATGGGTTTATTTTTGCCCCTCCGGCTCATTGCAATGTAGTGGTATCTGCATGTGTTTTGTAAGTCCTATATGTGTTCCGCCCCTGTGTTGCAGGGGCTAGCAAGGGGAGCAAAGAATACTAACACTGCAACATACAAGGCATGTCGTAAGAGGTTACTGAGGTAGGGGCCTAGGGAAAGCTACCAAGTAATTAAAAGCGTCGCAGAAATCGGTTGTGCTGGCACAACGTACAATCGCTCTTAGGCTCAGATCACAAAGTGTGGTTTACCAAATGGTCGATATGGTGCGTTTGAAGAAGACGATATGTGTTGCATGTATATCAGTGGCGGCTCGTCATTGAGGTGTATAAATAATGTGTAGCGTGTATTTATTGTTTTACGAAGTATTTATTCATAATTATTACATTTAAAGTGATGCTGATTAGCTTTGAAAAGTGAATATATAACGCTAAAATATCATATAGTCTGAAATTCCGCGTCTTTCCTCCTAATTAGTTTATAACTTCTCGAATAGACAAATAATAGTAAATACTAAAATATAATCTAACCCAAAAACCATGATTTTTCCAAAAGTTTTGTCTGGTCCCACCAACAAATATGATTACGAGCCGCCACTGATGTATATGGACTTGAGGAAAGAGGAAGAGGTGGTAGCCAACTGTTTTATAATGATGTGTACACAGCTGACACTCTGGAGTGTATTCTGGTTGAATTCTGTTCATATTATGACTAAGTGACATGTGTTGGACTCAAACTTTCGTCATGCTCATTAACGTAATTTTTTTTTTCAACCGATGAACACATTTGCATTGCACGGTATATTGAATTAGCTAGTATACTGGCTTTTCGTCATCTTAAATAGTACCGCGAGCCATTATATCGGCTCAGATGGGTGAATGGGTTAAAATCTGGAAATCCAAAGTATTAAACCAGAAAACAATATATAGAAGCAGTGTTCTGTGAGTTATCAGAGGACTATCATCATAGCACTCCGGATATGTTCATAGGTGCTCCGATCTCCGCTTCAACAAATCCAGCAGCGTCTATATTATACAATAGTCAGGGCTGAAAAATGACGAACAACATCGTAAACAAGCTGGATACATTGTAAAATACATGTTTAGAAAGAGTCCTGCAGATTTTCTGGTAAAATATGATAGCAAAGGAACAGCGTTTAAGACGAACATGCTGTGCATTATTGGAGACCATCAGTAAAAGAAGGATGTGGAGATGGATTGGTCATGTGTGATATATGCCAGTAAAGACATTGGCTCTGCGGACAGTTTGGTGGCAAATTGTTTCGCGTGGATTTTAACAAAAGGACGATGGCACCACCCGTTCAGAAAGCAATGGCAAACTAAAAGTTAATTGCATATCCTTTTCAGGACGTTGCGAATCAACCCGGCTTTAACGCTGTTTGTGATTTTCTAAGCATTATTACGTTCAGTAGTTTGCCATTGCTTTCTGAACGGGTGGTGTCATCGTCCTTTTGTAAAATCCACGCGAAACAATTTGCAGCCAAATTGTCCGCAGCGTGATTCGAACTCAGAACGTCGGGGTTAATAGACCGAGTCACTAACCCCTAGGCCACAGACGCCACCAATGGCAAACTACTGAACGTAATAATGCCTAGAAAAATCACAAACAGCGTTAAAAGCTGGGGTTGATTCGCAGTCATGTAAAGGATATGCAATTAACTTTTAAAGACATTGGCTAGGATAACTCTCCGATAGACAGCGGATGGAAGAACGGGCTGGGACGATCAAAGGAAACATTGAGAGGAACTGTGAAAGAGAGTTGAAAGATTATGGCCTGACGTGTGATACAATTGAAAAAAAAGGCTGCAGAACGACAACAATGGAAATCTTTAGTGTAGGCTTCATGTATCAAACGGGACACACGGATGATATAGATTGGTAGATGTGTTGATTTCCCCTCGTTTGGTTTCAGAGTAACGAAGATATATTCTCTCGCATGTAGTTAAGGGAGAGTAAGAAGGGTTAAGAGTGTGCCAGCGACCTTACACTGTTTTTTTTTTTAAATTTAAAAAAAGGCTCGCCTGCCCAGCGTGTTCGTAGCACGTTGGACGACGGGTGACAAGCCCCTGTGAGTGCTGTTCAATTCCGCGGGCTGACAGAAAAGGCACAGGTTCTCCAGATTTACGGTGTTCGTGGCACCGAACCGAAGGGTTACGATGTCCATGGCACCGAACCGAAGAGCTGAAAGCTCAAGTGCTTCTGGATCGAAAAAAAGCAAACTGCAAAAAAAAATAACGCAAACTGCTCAGAAGATATTTTGCCGATTCTGATACCATAGTAAGAAAGGCACAAGACGTGTTAGGTTCGAGGTGTAGTCAAAAAATAAATGACTCTCAAATCTCTCATTGTAAGGTGGTTTATGTTGGGGTTTTGGGTTCGGGATGGCCGTGTGTCTTTAGGCCTCTAGCCTAGTCTCCCATGCCACATCTGTTCAACCACATTTCTTTACTTGTTGTTTTTAAGAACTTATGCAGCCACTCTACTTGAAATAAACGTTGGAGAGTTATTTTCTGTCTTTGTCACTTCCAATTTGATCTTTCTGGTAGTATGTCCATGTACCCATTCAATCATTCTGAATATCTATCTGTCTGTCTGTCCATCAATCTTTCTGTAAATAAGGAATTCTACCACCAATCTATTATTCTTTGAGGCCTTCTATCCATCTATCTTAGCAGCTTTTGTGGATGTGTACATCTGTCTGTCTCTCTGTCTATCTCTGTGTGTCTGTCTATATGTCATCTATGTATACGTCCGTCTGTTGTCTGCATATCTGTCATCTATATATGTCTTTCTGCCTGTTTATCAGCTATCTATCTATATGTATGTCTGTCTATCTATCATTTATATGTATATCTATCATCTTTCTGTCTATCTATCATATATCTCTGTCTGTTATCTGTCTGTATATCTATGCTTTGTCTATCCATCTATCGATCGTTCTTTGAGAATAAACCCATATTTCCTGAGTCATTCTCACTTTTTATTTCTCTCTCTCCCATATATATATATATATATATATATATAATCTACTTATTTATTTATTTTTCTCTTGAGTCAGGCCTATCCATCAACTCATTTCTCCTCATGACTACTCGTCCTTCATTCTGTATTTGAACAAATAATTCCTCCCTCTTCAACCTCACACCCGCTTCCCCATCCTATCCCTGTTATCAAATGACTTGTTTTGTTTACCAAGTTCAATTTACGTTCACCTGATGATGTGACTTCATGACAGAAATGTGAAAATGGCAACTATTCTTTACCGTCATCTTAAGAGTGGTAACATTTTTTCAAACATAAATTCTTGTACGTTCATTCCCTCTGTAGAAAAAAACAACCCGTTACCCTCCTCCAACCGCAATCATGCCCTCCTCCCTCTTCTCTATCTTCACCTCACACGTAATCAACATTACTCACCATAAACCCGCCATATTTTTTCTCTCTATTTACCTTGTTTAATTCTCGCTCTCTTCCAAGTAGTCTTTCTCTCTGCATGTCCTTGCATGCTTTTACTAAATCTCTCCTGTATTCCTTCCCCACTTTCGCGGTAACAGTTGTAATGCGTGTTATGTTTCTTCTATTAGCCCAGCGGTTCTCAAAGGGTTGTCATGGCGCAGGCGCACAAGTGTGTTGGTGACATTCTTAGGTGCGCTATAGAAATCCCAGATCAGGGGGCGGTGTCAGCGGGCACCAGGGTAAGAAATTGCTAAGACACATCAGGTCCATGCTTCTCATAGGCAGAAATTAAATGATGGATACTTGTACGTAGCATTTTCCAATTATTTTTGTATATCTTTGCTTTTTGCGCCTCATTTATTAAGTTTGTGTGTATAGTATAGTGTGCCTGCGGTCGTCTAGCTTAAGCGGTAGTGAGCTCGATCACAACCCAAGCGTACCTGGTTCAAACTCCGCGGCAGGCAGTTTAGAAGCAAATTCGTTTCCTGGGATTTTTACGAAAGGTAAAAATAGACCCCACCGTTCAGAAAGCAATAACAAACTACTGAACGTATAAGTAAAAAAAAGGTAAAAGTAAAGGAACCCTTCCATACCTCGTGGTATATAGGTCAATACAGTGTTAGGCCTGTATTTATCATTGACCGTCGGCACCCGATGGTGATGTGGTCAGCATCACGCCGGCCGCCTTTACTTTTCCAGAGCATGTCTGGTACCCAGTTGAGGATGCGTCGACCTGAGAACCGTCGCGGTCGGGAAAATTCACGCGCATTGCGGAGTTGAACCCAGACCACCAGCCTTGAGAAGCGAGTTCACTCACAACTACGCTACGAACGTATAAGTGGTGCCTAGAAAATCAACAACTCGTTTACTGTGGTTGATGGCTACGTCATGTAAAGGATAGGCCACGATTTTTTGTTCATAGTGCGCCTACGATTTTTTGGTACGACTTCAAGAAGTTTGAGGACTACTGTATTAGCCAGCCGTAGACGGGTAAGTTTACTCACTACCAAGTTCCATCTTTACTGCCAGCCTTTCAACACACACTGTTTTCTGTAAGTCTCCAAGACTAGTTCTGTACAGTTCTCACGGCTTGACTATTGTGTGTATAAGGCATGCCTATTTTTTATTTATTACATAGCAAATTTGAAGTTGGTTGTTTTTTTTTAGTCGAGCGTTTGCTTACTCGTGTCTGCACAGTTGTCTGTCCCGGCTAGGATGAGGTTGGTGTTGATTATCCTCTCCCAGGGTACGAATTATTCACTCTTTATGCCTCACTGTACCAGATAGTGAAGCTTGTCGACTCCATGTTGTTTCTCTCCCCTTCCCCATCTCCTCAATAACATCCCCTTCTGATTTCTAGATTTACAAGATATTTCTATCAAATACAACAGGACTGATTCGCCTGTATGTTTGCAGGGGATCGCATGGGGAGCAAAGAATAGTGACACTGCTACCTACAAGGATACCGTAAAAGACGACTGAGGTAGGGACCGGGGAAGCTACCTAGTAAATAAAAAGTGTCGAAGAACTAGGATGTGCTGGCCTACTTGTAGGCGCATAACTGGCACGATGTACAATCGCTCTTAGGCTCTGATCACATACAAATCACAAAGAGTGGTTTAACAAGTGGCCGATATAGATCGTTCGAAGAAGAAGCAGATGACTAATGGTAGTATTCGACTTGGGGCAGGTTACCTCTATCCGGTAGAGAATTTTATCTACAAAATGCAACCAACCAACTATGACTAAGAACCCGAGGAAAGGGTTTAAAGGGAAATGGTTGACTTCATTGCACCGGGTTTCGCCATATGACTCTGTAGCTCCAGCAACAATTCTAGGGATCTCATAAAAATTTGCAGCGTGACTCGGTCCGGATTGGAACCCACAAGCTTCAGAACAATAGTCAACTGTACTAACCTCTCTTCTCTCTCTTTGCCTTTTTACCCCGGGTTGGGGCATAGGCCCTCAACCAACTCATGCCAAGTCTTCCTATCTCCAGCTATCTCCTGCAGCTCCCTCCAGCTCTTCTTTATATTGTTGATCTCCGCCTCCAAATCTCGTCTCCATGTATTTCTCGGCCCCCTTCTTTCGCTGTCCCTGCGGGTTCCAGGCAAGGACCCTTCTTGTTATATTCCCTCCGGTTTTCGCAAAGTGTGTCCTATCCAGCGCCAGCGTCTTTTTAACCTGTTCGTTCACTGGAATCTGTCTTGTTCTCTCCATAAGTTCCTCATTTGTGACCCTATCATACCATCTTATTCCCTCTATTCTGCGCAGACACCAGTTGATGAATGTTTGCAATTTATGCGCTATTGTTTTAGTTGTTCTCCATGTTTCTGACCCATACAGTAGAACTGCTTTAACATTAGAGTTAAATATCCGAATTTTTTGTACTAACCACTTCACCATAAAGACTCACAGTGAAAGCGAGAGCGAAATCTAGAAATACACGAAGAGGAGATTTGGGCGCAGCAGACATTAATGATATACGGAGGAGACGATATACGGAAGAGATAGAAAGACTTTGCACAACAATCTGATCTATCATCATGCTGTTACATATTGACATACAACAATTTCATGGCATGGTGCCGCTTCTATCAAGCTTCAACCCCCGTCTGCCCAGCGTGTTCGTAGCGCGTTGGACTACGGTGACTATCCCTCTGTGTGTGCGGGTTCAATTCCGCGGGATGGCAGAAAAAGCCACAGATTCCCCAGATTTACGGTGTTCTTGGCGCCGAACCGAAGGGTTACGATGTCCATGGCACCGAGCCGAAGAGCTGAAAAGCTCAAGTGCTTCTGGATAAGAAAAGAAAAAAAAAAATCAAGCTTCAATCGGGTAGGAGCAATCGTGGTCTCCGATAACATACGGCCGGTTGGATCAGGTCAATATTCTAGGAACTAAGAAGACCACAAGGCGTGATCCTCGCATTCCAGTGTTGTTGTATAAAGACTAATTTAGTTTAGTTTAGTCGTCGGATCATCATCACTGCACATCGAACCAATTAGTCCATACGTGCTCCGATCTCCCTTCAGTATTTCCTCAGCGTGTGACGACTAACGACACCGGTTCTTTGTTGGTTTACTATTCTTCTGTGACTACTAGAATAGCGTTCTTGTCTAGCTACACCACAATTGACTTGGAGTTCTTGCAGTCTGGTTAGTGTTGTAGATTCACCACTATTACATGAATCATGTACACGTCATCTCTCCCTTAGGGAATTTATAATATCAGCCTGGTCCATTGCTCGCCCGCTTTGTACAGCAGCCATACCTGCAAGCATATCCGCACGTTCATTCCACCTTACACCTGCATGCCCTGGCACAAAAATAAAACTGATCTTTGTCAGCTTAGACCTACCCAGCGACTCCATCCAATGTCTCCTATCCCATCCTTTTTCAATCTTCCTCATTGAGTCACTGAAAAAACATGCATGGATAAAAGTCTGTGATTCCAGCCAAACCATCGCTTTAGTTACTGCCATGATTTCCATAGTTAGACTGCTCGTAGTCACGGCAAAACCACCACTGTCTTCCTTCACAACATCCCCTCACCAACCATTTCAAAAGAACATAACATGCTAAATCAAGGTTATATGTTACAAATTAAGTTTAAAGCTAAGGAATATCAGTATTATTAATTTTCTTCATCAATAAATAACCATAGACTCATAGAATTGTGTAAAATTGTAAAAAAGCGTACAGTGTTCTATCAAACCTACACAAAAACCAGCCTCCATTAAACAGGAATTTTGGATTTTCCGTCTGAGCTAGTCGACCTTATGTTGCCGGGGGCCACGGAGCAACACTAGACATTTACAAGGCCACCTCCTAGAACTCTCTCTCTCTCTCTCTTATTCATTTTCGTGTCCAATAGAACACAGGGCTACAACCAGTGGCGGCTCGTGATCGTTTTTGTTGGTGGGACCAGACACATATTTTCGGGAAAATCATGGCTTTGGGTTTGTTATGTTATGCGATCGACGTCATGGCACATTGGGCAATCCCGTTCGTGCTCTGTCCTTCGCTGCAGCAGTCATCCCAAAGTCCATTTGCTCACAGTACCCATGAGAAGTTGATTACTATATCTTCTCTTTCTATCACGAAGACGACACTGTCTGGCATGTCCAAACTTAACGCCTAATTCTCGAACTCGTTCCAGTGTCTGAGACCCGCCCATGTCACACAATTGAGAGCGTACCGCATTGATGATATCGGCTCTGTCCATGCTTCTGCCCACTTGAGTCGGGGCACTGTTTGCAAGAGAGTCAGCACGCTCGTTACCCGCACTCCAGCATGTCCAGGCGTGTACAGCCAAGTCATTTTCTTGAGATGTGATCTCCGAATGATGTCCACCCATTCCACACGCATACGTCCAGATTCAATCAGTTGAAGCATATTCATCGAGTCTGATATGATGATCGTATGGTAACCTGTTGCTCAGCCACCCATGACAGAGCCCTAGAGGCAGCGGTGATCTCCATAGTCATGCTCGATGTTGTTGTCTCAAAAGCCCCGCAGTCCTCATGAAGTGTGCGACCGTTTCGTTGTGCTGAGTAAGCCCACGATGATCTGGTGCCACGCTTGACCGAGCCATCGGTGTAGATAATGATATCACCTGGTGGGAGTGCTGATCCACGAGTGCAAGAATTTTCGCATTGACGACTCCGGGGCCCATTCTCTACAGCGGCGTCCAAGTGTGCTGATAAACCTGGCGTAAGCAGTCATATCCTCTGATATAGGCATCCATTCGTCACCGTGCCTCAGCTCATCTAGAGTACAGACCTGTTTAATAACATCCTCTGCCTCGGCCATCCAGGATCGACCTCTCTTCAATCGTCTTTCCTTGTTCTCATTTATGGATTTGTGCAGAGGATGATTTGTGTCCGCAGAAACTCTCAGATACGCTTTTACCTGTGCGACTTTGTGTCTCGTGACTATCGTTGGCAATCCAAGGACATAGCGCATTGCCTCACAAGGAGTGTCACGTGTGCAACCGAGTATAAGCCTCATCGCTTCATTTTGGATCCTTTCTAACTTATCCAGCGATGTTCTGCTTACTGTTAGAAGACCAAGGCCATAGTCCACCACGCTCAGCACTAGTCCCTGGTAAAGAAAGAGTAGCAGGCGTTGCTCAATATCCGCCCCGCCATAACTTTGAGAGCGGTTAGCCCTTTTCTTGCCTTTATGATTACGTTCTCAACATGGCTCTTAAATGACAGGCTTCTGTCAACTGTTATTCCAAGATACTTTAGTGTTTCGCTTCTGTCAATGTCTTTGTTACACATGCTGACAACCGGGTAGGTGTCTTTACTATGTGAGTGTTAAGAGAGAACCATGTCAGAGAGGCCTTTGCTGGGTTCACATTCGCTTCTTTGGGTTAGGTTATATTTTAATTTATTAAATTATAAATACACGTTACATATTATTTTTGGCCCTTAATGACGAGCCGCCACTGGCTACAACTTATCACTAACTTAGTTTTTCAATTCAGCATCCCCAATAGATAATAGTGTTCTTCTTCGAACGCTCCATATCGACAACTTGTTAAACCACTCTTTGTGATCTGTATGTGATCTGAGCCTAAGAGCGATTGCACGTTGTGCCAGTTATGCGCCTACTAGTAGGCCAGCACATCCGATTTCTGCGAGGCTTTTTTATTTACTAGGGTAGCTTCTCTATGTCCCTACCTCAATCACCACTTTTACGACATTCTTTGTAGGAAGCGGTGTTACTATTCTTTGCTCACCTTGCGGTCCCCGGCAACACACGTGCGGATCATAGTGTTGAAATTATTTTGCTACCGCCATGTCAGTTTTTTTTATTGCAGTGTCTGTAAAAGTACACACACATACTGCACAAATCATTTATTGAAATCCATTTATGTTGTTAGTCACCCCCCAGCCAATACCAGATGGAATATCATACAGTATGACATATTTATGGTGGTGGGTTGCAAATAATATTTTAAGAGCATAAAACCCACCTTTATAGTACCATGTCTACTGTGCTGTTTTGTAGCACTGTGTCGGATCTGATTGAACATAGGGTAGATCATCAGACAAGCACTTGAGTGGAGCCCGCAAGGAAAACGAAAAAGAGGACGCCCTAAACAGACCTGGAGACGGAAGTCTTCTTGAGGAACTGAAGTGTGCTCGACTATCCATCCTGTGAGACCATAAAGAAAATAGCCAGAAACCGAGAAGAGTGGTGAACAACTGTTGTGGTGCTATGCTCCACGAGGCGCGGGGAAGAATAAGTCAAGTAGGCTGTCAGAGCTGACTTATGCTTTGTTTAGACCTGGGAAAGACCGTCAACGTTTGTCCTAGTTACAAGTATGAACAAGAAGAGTAACAAGAAGAGACCGGTTGAGAAATGAAGACATCAGAAAAAAGTAGGTACAACACTAGTACTAGACTTCATCAAGAAACAACAAATTAAATGGTTCGGCCACGTAAGCAGATCACCAACAGACAGTGCACCTCAAAGAGCAATGCTGCTCCGATACAATGGGTACAAAGCAAAAGGCCGGCCACGCAAAAGATGGACCTCAGAGCTAACAGAGGCGACGAAAGACACTATCTGCGAAGCGCACACAAGGGCCCATATTAGAAATATGTTCTTGACCTGACACTGTGAGGCAAACATGATTTGAGAAAAGAAGAAAGAAAAGAATGGGTTTATTGACAAGTATGAAGAAAACTGCTAACAAAAAATGTCTACACAATACGTGAATGTATGTATAATCCGTCTCTTTTCATTAATTCTCATATCATTTCTAATGTTTCATGACATCATTATTGGTTGATTTCTGTGTCCATGAAAAGTTTTACATCATCTCATCCTTGATTCCTTTCTTTTTCGATCGTTTGTTCTTCTCCCTTCCCTTCTGTCAATGCACATTCTAATTGCACGCTATTCTGTCTCACCATACTCACTCAGCCTCCTATTGAAAACAGGGTCTACATGACCCGGACGCTGGACACACGAGTTTTTTCCCCCCTCTCTCTCGCCTCATCTCCATTTGCTATCAACAACCACACTTAATACCCCACTCTTCCTATCGCACAGCCCTGTCCTCTCCTCTTCTAAGTGTCATTTTTTTAAATCCAAAAACTACCCCTCCTCTCTCTCTCTCTCTTCTTCAGAACAGAATATCAGGACGTATTGAATTGACATCTGCCCAGTTTCGACCCGTTCTCTCTACTAATAGAGAGAATAGAAGAGTGGCACAAAAAATCAATACTCGCTGAAACGCTCTATATGGCAGACTCTAGTTCCAATGATCTCCTTCCAATAAATGCCTCGTACTACGGGCAGGGAAATCTAGCTATGACGTAATCACGTGACCAGGTTTGGACCTTGATGTGTATCCGATGTGTCATAGCTTAAGAGATATCACTGAGCAGAGTTTCCGCACTAGTTGACGATGTTGTTGTTCTTCTTCTTCTTCCAACGTTTTCAGACATCGACTTGTATACTTCTAAAGTAGCTAGTGGTCAACGGGCTACCCGTGGGGTTCTTAACAAAAATGCATTATTCTCTTCTTAATATAAAATTGAAACTACTATTCTTCTTCTTCAAACGCTCCATATCGATCACTTGTTAACCATTCTTTGTGATTTGTATGTGATCTGAGCCTAAGAGCGATTTACGTTGTGTCAGTTATGCGCCTACAATTAGGCCAGCATATCCGAATTCTACGATGCATTTTATTTACTAGGGTAACTTCCCTAGGCCCCTACCTCAGTCGCCTCTTTCAATATGCCTTGTAGGTCGCAGTGTTACTATTTTTTCTCCCCTTGCGAGCTCCGGCAACACACGGGCGTAATCTACTATAAATGTGTATGTACGCTGTTTCGTCGCAAATATACGAGCAACAACAACAAGCTTATCACATGTGTTTGTACAAACACTGTTGGATCGAATCTGACCTGATTATTCTGTGTTCTATAGCCTGGGTGTCGTAAGAAATAAAAGTTTGTGGTTCTAATCTTGTGTTTGGTATTTTCTTTTTTCTGGAAGCCCCAAGTAATTGTTCATTGTGTATTTATTGATCATATTCATTGGCTTCGGTGCTTTCTCTGGGGTTCTTACATATTCATTGGCTTCGTGCTTTCTCTGGGGTTCTTACATATTCATTGGCTTCGGTGCTTTCTCTGGGGGTTCTTACATATTCGTTGGCTTCGGTGCTTTCTCTGGGGGTTCTTACATATTCATTGGCTTCGGTGCTTTCTCTGGGGGTTCTTACATATTCGTTGGCTTCGGTGCTTTCTCTGGGGGTTCTTACATATTCATTGGCTTCGGTGCTTTCTCTGGGGGTTCTTACATATTCGTTGGCTTCGGTGCTTTCTCTGGGGGTTCTTACATATTCATTGACTTCGGTGCTTACCCTGGGGTTCTTACTATTCATTGGCTTCAGGTGCTTTCTCTGGGGTTCTTACATATTCATTGACTTCGGTGCTTTCTCTGGGGTTCTTACATATTCATTGGCTTCGGTGCTTTCTCTGGGGTTCTTACATATTCATTGGCTTCGGTGCTTTCTCTGGGGTTCTTACATATTCATTGGCTTCGGTGCTTTCTCTGGGGTTCTTACATATTCATTGGCTTCGGTGCTTTCTCTGGGGTTCTTACATATTCATTGGCTTCGGTGCTTTCTCTGGGGTTCTTACATATTCATTGGCTTCGGTGCTTTCTCTGGGGTTCTTACATATTCATTGGCTTCAGTGCTTTCTCTGGGGTTCTTACATATTCATTGGCTTCGGTGCTTTCTCTGGGGTTCTTACATATTCATTGGCTTCGGTGCTTTCTCTGAGGGTTCTTACATATTCATTGGCTTGGTGCTTCTCTGGGGTTCTTACATATTCATTGGCTTCGGTGCTTCCTGGGGTTCTTACATATTCATTGGCTTCGGTGCTTTCTCTGGGGGTTCTTAAATATTCATTGGCTTCGGTGCTTTCTCTGTGGTTCTTAAAAACCATTATTGCCCAGCGTGTTTGTAGTGCGTTGGACTGCGGGTGACTAGCCCTTTGTTAGTGCGGGTTCAATTCCGCGGGCTGGTAGAAAAGCCACAGGTTCCCGAGATTCACGGTGTTCGTGGCACCGAACCGAAGAGCTGAAAGCTCAAGTGCTTCTGGATCGGGAAAAACACAAAAACACCCATTATTCTCTTCTTGATAGATTTAGAATAAGGTAAAGGGATGCCAATGTCGTGTAGTGGGATAAATGGTTAAAGCCTCACAGTACTGGGCCTTTATAGTCGAAGACTATCATTTCTCTTGCTCATTAACTTTCCCTTTCGGAGCACAGCTAGAACGATGTTGATCTTTTGTCGAACCACGATCTCAGACCATCCAACATCTTCTACCTCTGCCCTCCAAGATCTCTTCTTCCCTGAATTTTACCCGTTGTCACCAAATGTTCTAAGCATCCTCTTCACATTATATGCCCGAAGAACCTTGATTGTCTGCTTCTTATGCTTTTGATAAGGTTTCTTTGTATGCAAGCCTGTTTGGATTGACTTCATTACACCGTGTTTTACCCCATATGCCTCAGTCCCTCTCCGCAGAAATGGCACGCCACCTGCCGAGAGTATTGCCCAAGCACGAACTCCGTAACCCCGACAACAATCCTACGGGTCTCTGGACTCGTGAACAGAACGGCGCGGTCCGGATTCAAACCACCGAACTTCGACTCGCAAGGCAAAGCCTGTTTTAAAACTTATCATTTGTTTTCTTTGCTGTTAATGGAGTTTCCAACATTCTTCTGTAGAACCACATCTCTGTGGCTACTAGTGATCTTATTGATTGTTTGTTCATTGTCCATGATTCGCTGCCATACATAAGTATCGGTTCAATATAGCACTGGAGTACTCGTCTTCGCAGTGTCGTTGGTAGTGAATTCACACATATTGTTTTTTTTAAATTTTTTTATAAAAGGTGCTTTCGCTTGAGTTATTCTACTTCTAATCTCTGTTTAACATCTTCCATGTGATTTCAATCAGGAATGTTCCCAGATACTTGAATGGATGAACCACCCGAGTGGTTACCGGGGCCCAGATTGGGGTGTAAAGAATAGAACCACTGTTACCTACCATGCATGTTGTACCAAGTAAACGCTGGCTGAAACCGGACACATCGCCGAAGGATAAGCACCAGAGCTCCAAATGGTGCTGAATATGTGACGTAAAACGCACCGATGCTAAGGCTGCATGGATCAGATTTCCACATGAATAGAATTTATGGGGAGGTCTGGTACATCGGTCTGGGTGGTGATCGAGAGACAGAGAGAATGGATGGACTTGTTTCAGTGTTGTGTTGTTTATTTTGATATTGCATTGTGGTGTTTTCTGTTACTTAGAGATAAACAAAATGGTTTAAAACCGAAGAATTTGCTTCATTGCTCCGGGTTTACCCCATATGGCTCTGTCCCTTCTCGCAGAAATGGCACGCCACCTGCAAAGAGTATTGCACAAAGCAAACTCCGTAGTTCCTGCAACCATCATATAGGGATCTATGGGAAAAAGCACTCGCAAATTGAATGGTCCGGATTCGAAACCACGACCTTCGAAACGCAAGGTAAAGGCGCAACCAGTTAGCCACAGAGACCATAACCATGGCTATGACATCGCTACCTTCTGGACTACATCATCGTTCTTGACTACGCCAGTGATTTCTCACTCATTGACTGAACCAGGACCCAGCACATATTAAGTTAGATATTGAATGCAAGTATCTTGGGATCGCGAGAGAATGCAAGTATCTTGATTAATTATCTTTCTCTTATAAAAGACCTGAACAATGGACAATGAACAAGCAGTTAGAAGACAGAATTGTGCATTTGAGATGTGGATATATAGAAGAATAGGCAGAGTTTCATGGACAGAAAAACAGACAAATAAACAAGTTTAGGAAAACTAGGCATGAAGAAACAATTATTAAGAGAAATAAAATTCAGACAAGTAAAGTATTTTGGGCACATAAAAGACATGACACCATGATAAAACATTTACTAGAGGGGAAAGTTGAGGGGGAAGAGCAAGAGGAAGACCGAGAGATAAGTGGGAGGAAACTTTAAGAAATGGACAGGTTACAGTCTGGCAGAGAGCAACGCCAAGGCGAAAGACAGAGGATGCTGGAGATTCATGGCAGCCAACCTTCGATGTGGAGACGGCACCTGATGATGATGATGATAAGGACCTATCGCCCATGTGGTGCCGGGGCCCGCAAGGAATCAAAGTTTAAAGACCAGTTCTACAAGACAAACTATGGGGAACCGGTGAAGACCTCAAGCGCACCGCCCTGTTTATGACACATACCGGAGTAGTCGCATAACAAAGGTTGATCGCAGAAGAAGAAGGGCCAGTTCAACCTACAAGACGTCATAAGAGGCGACTGATGTAGGATCTAGGAAGCTACCAAGCAAGTATCGCAGAAATCAAATGTGCTGGCCTACTTGTAGGTCCATAACTGGCACAATGTACAATCGTTCTTAGGCTCAGATCACATACAAATCACACAAGTGGTTAACAAGTGGTCGATATGGAGAGCTCGAAATAGAAGAAGAATAAAGGACCAACAGATCCCGGGTGGTATATGTACTGCTTTATTTTCACGTGTTTACACTTGTCTTCCGTTTTCTTCTTTTGTCATCACACTGTTACCGGGTTTTTGCAGTGTCGTGGTTTTGCAGTCTTATTTAGTGGCCGTACCACTTCATTCTTTGTTTCTCAGTGTAATTCAAGCAAGGTTCTGCCCGGTCCCAGCTTTCTTATACTGTTGCTGGTGACCCCGTACTTTCTGATATTGATGGTAACTTTGCGTAGGCATACCATTTCACATGTAGTGATTTTTTGCACACGTAATTTGTGCACTGTATAAAGAACTATATATCGAGCCTGTGTAATTACTATATGGCTCAGAAACATGGACAGCCTACTCAAGACACGAGAGGAGACTTAACATCTTTCACCTTCGATGTCTCCGCAAGATTATGAACATCAGTGGTACGACAAGATAACCAACTCTGAAGTACTGCAACGTGCAAAACTGCCTTCCATCATGGGCATGATCAGCAGTAGAAGACTAAGATGGTTGGGACATGTGAGAAGAATGGAAACCTGCCGCATACCAAAACAAATGTTGTTCTGTGAACTTTCGGAGGGGAAGAGGCACCAGGGCAGACCACTGCTCAGATATAAAGATGTCTGCAAAGCCTCAATGAAAATTTTTCTATAGATCCCAGCGCATGGGATGGACTAGCTGATGACAGAGTTGTGTGGAAAGCCAAATTACGAAAGGGCGCAAAGTCTTTTGAGAAGAGACTTATATACGAGCTGAACGACAAGAGAGAATAGCGAAAACTCAGAAGTTGTCACAGTAAAACACTTGCCAATTGACCGTCTGTAAAGACGAAAAAGGCCATATAAAGAACTAACGGATCCAGATTGGTATATATAATGCTTATCTTTTATGTATTTTCACTGACCATCATGTACCATCTCGTAATCGACAATAGGACACCACATTTTGTTGTCATTATTTTTTCTCAGTTCTTTCTGTTACTGACTTTCCTCCGTGCCATTTCACGCTACAGTGATAATTCGTGTAAACATATCTAACAGCCATAACCTATTTCTTCCCCATGCATAGTTCCGTTTCTTGGCGCATTCAATCAGCCGCCCCCGCCCCCCTCCCCATGCACCCACTGCTTTTTTTCTTCCTATCTTCATACATTTCTTCACAATTGTTTCTATCCCTCCTCTGATTTGTCAGGGATGCCTCCTCCTCCCTCATTTCACCTGCTCTACTACTTCAGTTCCAACACGCGGACGATTGACCTCGCTAGCCTGCTCGTGAGGGGAGGAGGAATGTTAAAAGAAAATAAAAAAAAAACCGCGTGCCTTCAGCTTTCCCACACAGCAGTTCGTATTTACACAAGCGCTTTTTTTACAAGTAAAACGGTAACTGGCGCGAAGTATCGACTAGTACAGTAGGAATCACATTGATGGTATCGTTTTTTTCCCCAATAATATCATTGTGGACCAAGTATCGACTCGTGCAGCAGGAATCACATAGATGGTATCGTCTTTCCAAGCTACTTACCGACATACCTTTCCTTGCTCTCGCTACTGTCTTTCTAATATCTTTTGGAAATGTTTTTAAGGCTGTGAATTGTTGGCTTTAGCCTTGAGTTCAGGCATATATATATATGTCTTATGTGTTAATCGTTCTGATATAACTACTGGATTCTCCGAAAGGAGTTAATTCTTATTTTTCATGTTTGTTGGCCTACACGCCCTGATATAACCAATAAAAGGTTCGCCTTAGGTTGAAAGGGCGTGCCTCGGCTTAAAGATGCTTTAATCCCCTACTAAACAAACAAAAAACAATCGCTCTGATATAACCTAGAAAGTACCATGTCTCTGATTGAAATAGCTTGCCGTTGCCGTACCACAAGCTCTATTTCTCTGAACTTATGATGTTTGGCGATTTATCCAATGTTATTTTCTTGTTCTCTGATCTTTCTAATGAGTTTATTAGACGCCGAGTGGTTACCGGGGCCCAAATTTGGGTGTAAAGAATAGAACCACTGTTACCCGCCACTCATGTCGTAAAAGGCGTCTAAGGGAGGTTTGGCTGAAATCGGATGCACATGTCCTAAGCGTGTAGAAGTCTATGCGTTTAGAGCCCTACAAACAATGTGCAACGTATACACGTTCTTGGCAAAGATCAAACATATCAAAGAGTGATTAAAATTGGTCGTAAAGAGCGAACGCAAAGAAGAAGAAGAAGAGTTCATTAGAAAGATTAGAAACTAAAATTCCTTAAATATATTTTTACTAACTTCTAAATTACATTGGGGACCCTCGCCGGTGCTACAGAGTTCGTACACTGCCGCTGAGATCTTCTTATGTAATAAAGAGATCGGAGCACACATGGTTACTCACCGAAGTGCAATGATAATGGTCCTATCAATCAATCTCTGATCTGTCTCCATTGTAGTAGCAGCATGTTGTCTGTTTAATCTTCTTCTTCTTCATATTTCAACTCCCAACGAAGCACAGGTCGGTCTTCAATAAACTTCTTCCAGCTCTTCCTCTCTCTTTCTATCCCTTTCAATTCTTTCCATGTTTTACCTAACCTTTTAATATCAGCCTCCAGCTCTCTTCTCCAGGTCTGTCTAGGCCTTCCCTACTCCTCTTTCCCTGCGGGTTCCAAAACAGTGCCTTTCTTGCAATGCTTCCGGTAGGTCTTCTCAATGTATGTCCTATCCATCGCCAGCGTCTCTTCCTGAGCTCTTTCTCCACTCCTTCTTCTTCTTCTTTGCGTTCGTTCTTTACGACCAATTTTAATCACTCTTTGTGATATGTTTGATCTTTGCCAAGAACGTGTATACGTTGCACATTGGTTTGTAGGCCCTAAACGGCAGACTTCTACACGTTTAGGACACATGCATCCGATTTCAGCCAAACCTCCTTACTCGCCTCTTACGACATGCGTGGCAGGTAACAGTGGTTCTATTCTTTACACCCCAAATTTGGGCCCCGGTAACCACTCGGGCGCTTTCTCCACTGATATCTGCTTTGTTCTTTCTCCGAGTTCCTCATTTGTAATCTTATCATACCATCTCAGTCCCTCTATTCTATGTAACCATCCATTTACGAAGGTCTGCAATTTTTTTTAATGGTTTCTTTTGTTGTCTTCCATGTTTCCGAGCCATATAATAGCAGTCACTTCACATCCATATTTGTTAAAGTTGTTGGCTTACTTTTTCTACGGGGTGAGGTAGCCAGCCCCACAACCACCCTCCCTAGTCGCCTCTTACGACATGCCTGGCAGGTAGACATTGCTGCATATTCTTTCCTCTCCTTACGAGCCCCGAAAGCACACGGTTTATTTAATGTTTTGTATTAAAAAATTTTTCCTCGATCCAGAAGCACTTGAGCTTTTCAGCTCTTCGGCTCGGTGCCATGGACATCGTAACCCTTCGGTTCGGTGCCACGAACACCGTAAATGGGGAATCTGTGGCTGTGGCTTTTTCTGCCATCCCTCGGAATTGAACCCGACACACAGAGGGATAGTCACCCGTAGTCCAACGCGCTACGAACACGCTGACAGACGGGCAATGTTTTGTATTTTATGTTCCTATGTTAATCTAATTCCAATGCACTGTTCTCGCACGGTTGTCTAATGTGTTCACTTCTTGTTTAGAGCCGCATTTTAATTTAGTGTGCTTATGTTTCCTGTGTGGGCGTCTGAGGCTTAAGCGATAGTGAGCTCGATCACAACTCAAGCGTACCTGGATCAAACCCTGCGGCATGCCAATTGGAAGCAAATTCGTTTTCGTTGAATTTTTTTATTGAAAATCGTGGCATATCCTTTACAGTACTTAGTCATCAACCACAGTAAACGAGTCGTTGATTTTCTAGGCATCACTTATATATTCAGTAGTTTACCATTGCTTTCTGAACGGTGAGGTCTATTTTTACCGTTCGCTACCACGGAAACAAATTTGCTTCCAAACTGCCCGCCGCGGTGTTTGAACCAGGTACACTTGGGTTGTGATCGAGCTCACTACCGCTTAAGCTACAAAATAGACGTCTCCGTTCAGAAAGCAATGGCAAACTACTGAACTTATAAATGGTGTCTAGAAAATGGACGACTCAAAATCCTCTTTAGCCAGTCTGTCAGCATCTTCATTCCCCTTGATCTTGCAGGATATCTATTGGATTAACCAAAATGGCAGTAATGGTTTTATGTTTAGCTAATTCCATTCATGCCCACCTGCCCAGCGTGTTCATAGCCTGTTGAACGACGGGTGACAAGTCCCCGTGAGTGCTGTTCAATTCCATGGGCTTGCAAAAAGCCACAGGTTCTCCAGATTTACAGTGTTCGTGGCACCGAACCGAAGGGTTACAATGTCCATGGCACCGAGCCGAAGATCTGAAAGCTCAGTGTACTGGATCGGAAAAAATGTCATACATTGTTTTCCCTCTGTTGTCTGATGTTTTCACTGCTTGTTAAGAGCCGCTTTTAATGATGTGTGCTTATGTTCCTACTTTAATTTAACCCTTTCAGTCTTGTCAGCCGATATAGTGACTCGATGTATTTTTAAAAAATGTCTCAAAGCCGATTTACTATATAATGCAGTATACATGTGTAATATGTATGCGTCTGTATGTAGTGATTGCGTTTGATTGGAGATGGTAGTTATATTTTTCGTTGGGATTAATTCATTAGGTGACATCTCTACATCGAAGGATGGCTGCAATTGATCTGCAGCCCTTAATGTTTCCTTCCTAATTATATTATTTTCCGCTTGTCAATATATGTTTCCCTCTTGTCAATACATGTTTCCCTCCATTATGGCTTTCAGCCGTGTCTTGTCTATTTATTATACAATCCAGTATGACGTCAGTCGTGCCTTGTCTATTTATTGTACAATCCAGTATGACGTCAGTCGTGTCTTCTCTATTTATTGTACAATCCAGTATGACGTCAGTCGTGTCTTGTCTATTTATTATACAATCCAGTATGACGTCAGCCGTGTCTTGTCTATTTATTATACAATCCAGTATGACGTCAGCCGTGTCTTGTCTATTTATTATACAATCCAGTATGACGTCAGCCGTGTCTTGTCTATTTATTGTACAATCCAGTATGACGTCAGCCGTGTCTTGTCTATTTATTATACAATCCAGTATGACGTCAGCCGTGTCTTATCTATTTATTATACAATCCAGTATGACGTCAGCCATGTCTTATCTATTTATTATACAATCCAGTATGACGTCAGCCGTGTCTTATCTATTTATTATACAATCCAGTATGACGTCAGCCGTGTCTTATCTATTTATTATACAATCCAGTATGACGTCAGCCGTGTCTTATCTATTTATGTGTCAAACATATTTGATTTATCTTTTTGTCTTGATACTTAAGTAATTTCAACTTCTTCCTGACTTCTCCGGACTTCTTTATTTGTTTAATTTCTATGTCCATTGATGTGGTCCTTGCACTTCGGTGAGTAACCATGTGTGCTTCGATCTCTTTCTCACACAGGAATATCTCAGTGGCAGTGCATGAGCTCCGTAGCATCAGCGAGGTTGCCCGATGTAATTTAGAAGATGGTGAAAATATCTTGTAGAAATTTTTAAAAAAATCTTTCCAATGAATGTTGCCCAGACAGCCTGGCTCTTCTCCATTTTGAAATGACATTGGTTCTTTTACGTGCTCAACTTGAATACGGCACCTAGGTTTTTTTAACTTCCGTCTCCGATAGGACTAGAAACTCCATAACTTAATTTACTTGTTGGGATCGTCCGCCTGCCCAGCGTGTTCGTAGCGCGTTGACTACGGGTGACTATCCCTCTGTGTGTGCGGGTTCAATTCCGCGGATGGCAGAAAAAGCCACAGATTCCCAGATTGACGGTGTTCGTGGCACCGAACCGAAGGGTTACGATGTCCAAGGCACCGAGCCGAAGAGCTGAAAAGCTCAAGTGCTTCTGGATCGGAAATAACTTGTTGGGATGTTAAAACATGTGTTCTCTCTCTCTCTCTTTCTCTCTCTCTTCTCTCTCTCTGACTTCATTAACTTGTTGGGATGTTAAAACATGTGCTTATCTTCTTTCTCTCTCTCTCTCTCTCTCTCTCTCTCTCTCTATCTCGACTTCATTTACTTGTTGGGATGTTAAAACATGTGTTGTCTCTCTCTCTCTCTCTCTCTCTCTCTCTGACTTCATTTACTTGTTGGGATGTTAAAACATGTGCTTTCTTTTCTCTCTCTCTCTCGACTTCATTTACTTGTTGGGATGTTAAAACATTTCTCTTCTCTCTCTCTCTCTCTGACTTCTTACTTGTTGGGATGTTAAAACATCTCTCTCTTTTCATCTGACTTCATTTACTTGTTGAGATGTTAAAACATTTCTCTTCTCTCTCTCTCTCTCTCTGACTTCATTTACTTGTTGAGATGTTAAAACATCTATCTCTCTCTCTCTCTCTCTCTCCTTCTCTCTGACTTCATTTACTTGTTGAGATGTTAAAACATCCTTTATCTCTCTCTCTCTCCTTCTCTCTCTCTCCTTCTCTCTGACTTCATTTACTTGTTGAGATGTTAAAACATCTTTATCTCTCTCTCTCCTTCTCTCTTCTCTCTGACTTCATTTACTTGTTGAGATGTTAAAACATTCTTTACTTCTCTCTCTCTCTCTCATTTCTGTTAACTTTCTTTACTTGTCGGAATAATAAAACATTTTTTCTCTCTCTCTCTATCTCGACTTCATTTACTTGTTGGGATGTTGAAACATTCTTTCTCTCTCTCTCTTTATCTCTCTCTTTATCTCTTCTCTCTTTAACTCTCTCTCTCTCTGTTAGTTTTAAAAATATTTCTAAAATAAACCTCCACAAAGTAAATCATGATGTATTAAATTTCATAACAACAGCTGCAAATAAATGCAGAGAAATTCGCGACACACATATTGGTATCAGAAAGAGGTCGAAACACAATGCACTTATTCTATTCCTGCTCCTCTCTACACGTGTGCTCTCTTCTTATCATGTGTGTGTGTTTAATCTGCAGGAGGGACACAGTGTGCGTAATGAGACCTGGACTGAACTGTCAAGGTAGAAGCAGTGTGGGAAATAGCTAGGAAGGCACCTGTAGAAATTGCTTAGAAACTACTTGCACGCTTTACTACAATACAGGTGCACACATACAATAGAAATCAGTTTTATCACTACTGATCGGGGTCACGTGTTTCCGTCCTCTTGTGATCGTTCTCAGGGACGAATTGAGTTGTTCTCGTTAAGAATAGAGTGTGTAGACGACACTTTCAGGTGACCGCGTGTTAGGATTCCATTTTTATAAACATACGTCATTTACTGTTGTCTTTGACCGGGTTATTTACTCTGTGGCTAAGTGATAAAGCCATTATATTGAGATCTGAAGGTCGGGGGTTCGAATCCGACCGCACCGTTGCAATTTTTTAAGAACTCTAGGATAGTTGCAGTAGCTACGGAGTTCGTGCTTTGTGCAGTACTCTCGGCATGTGGCGTGCCATTTATGTGGAGAGGGACCGAGCGATACGGGGTAAAACCCGGTGCATTGTTGTCAATCCTTCGGCTTTAAAATCCTGTAACCCTTTCGTTCCGTAATTTACTTTTTTCCACGGCGCATTTACTTTGCAATGTACAATAAATTTAGCGTTAACTCCAATGTTAAACAATTCTGCTGTTTGGACCAGAAAGACGGATAACGACTAAAATAATAACGTATAATAGACAAACATTTATCAACTGGTATCTATGCAAAATAGAGACACTGAGATGGTATGATAGGGTCACAAATGATGAGCTTATAGAGAGAACAAGACATATTTCAGTGAACCATAAGGTGAAGAAAAGACGCTGGCGCTGAATAGGACATACAATGAGAAAATCCGAGGGAGTATAACAAGAAGGGCCCTTTCCTGAACACACAGCGAACGCGAAATAGAGGAAGCCCATGGGCGTATATAGTTAAGACAAATGGAGGGTGCTTTAAAATAGACTAGTTAAAAAAATTAACATCAGGGAAAAGGTGGGTTCAACAAATCTACTGAACTTTATCAAGAAACAACAAATCAAATGGTTCGGCCACATATGATTACCAATAGACAGTGCACCTCAAATAGCATTGCTACTCCGATACAGTAGATACAAGGCAAAAGGTGGACTTAAGAAATAACAGGCCGTGGAAACCACATTTATGAAGCGAACACAAAAGAACGTACTAGAAAACTCTTCTTATCTTGACGCTGTAAGGCAAAACATGATTCGAGAAAAGAGGAAATCGCTTGAGCTCTGTTACCAGTGCAAGGTCGGCGTGCAGTGGTTACCGTCAAACGGTTGGAATACCAGGAGATAGCAGACCGACTGGTCGAAGCAGGTGCTGCAGGAGAGCAGCTGGATGTACAAGTTGACTAAATACGAAAAGGATGATTTCTTTTCCCCCAATCCAGAAGCACTTGGACTTTTCAGCTCTTCGGCTCGGTGCCATGGACATCGTAACCCTTCGGTTCGGTGCCACGAACACCGTACATCTGGGAAATCTGTGGCTTTTTCTGCCATCCCGCGGAATTAAACCCGCACACACAGAGGGATAGTCACCTGTAGTCCAACGCGCTACGAACACGCTGTGCAGACGGGAAAAAGGATGATTAAATCAACCAGAAAGCTGCTACTACTTACACAGTAAAAGTAAAGGAATCCATTTTCACACCTCGAGGTATATTGGACAATACGGTGTAATGCCCGTATTTTTTCATTGATCGTCGGCACACGATGGATGATGTGGTCACCATCACGAGGGCCGTTCTTACTTCCAAGTCTTTTCCTGGACCCAATTAAGGCTGGAAGCCGTTACGGCCGGAAAAAATATTCCACGCTCAAGGTGAAATTGAACCCGGACCACAAGACTAGGAAACGAGTACGCCAACAACTACGTTACTGCTGCTCTCAATACTAACACATGTTGACTAGCAGAATTTGAACAGATTAGACTAAAGATGTCATTCTTCTCCTCAGAACAGGACACAAAAAATCAACTACTTGCAGCACCGAAGACACAATACGATCTATTAGGATTCCCCAGATTTACGGTGATCGTGGCACCGAACCGAAGGGTTACGATGTCCATGGTACCGAGCCGAAGAGCTGAAAAGCTCAAGTGCTTCTGGGGAGAAAAAAAATATATTAGCTGAGCGGATGTTTTGCCAAATCATACAAACAGTTTCATCCCAACAGTCTTTCATAAGTAGCTATAGACTACAGACACGAAGACATGAAGGGCTGGAGAAGACTATCATGAAAGGAGGCATACCGGTAAAGAGAAGAAGAGGAAGACCACGGGAAGATGGATTCATGATGTAACTGATGGGTTGAACATGACGGCTGAAGAGGCAGGGCATCTGGCCTGTGAGAGAGAGAAATTCCGGAGGATTGTTGGGGTAGTGACAAAGTTCTGCTCAGGACAAGCTATTTGATGATGATGGACTACAGTAGTTCATAAATAGGGGATAAATATAACCCAGACTAAAAACCGCAACCATTGACTAGTAATAATTTCACTCAAACTAGCTCGGTTGGGCGGGAAAACCGCGTACCTGGCGCACTTGCATTGTACATATTTTTAGTAAAAGGGAGTGAACTCTAGCATTTTCTGTGTGCCAACTCTTCCTATGTTAATCTAAAGTTGTGTTCTCCTTCATCATCTCACATATATTCCAGAAGCTTCTTAGTGCTGATGTTGTAAAACAGTTACAGATTTGGCCTCACAAACAAATAAACTGGATTTGTGTCCCCGGTGTAAGCATAGTTCACAGCCAACTCTGACTTTAGAGTTGGCTGTTGCATAGTTATACAAGTTGATCAAACTGAAATTGGACGTGTAGCTTGCTAACTTAGGGAAGGAGAACTTGTCAGCAGAGGCCTAGTACTCTGCGGTCTGTAATACTTCAAATCCTTGTGACATGGTCGAAAGACCACCCACAACACAACAGCAATGATGGGTACTATGGTCTGTCCCGTAGTGAACAACTTGCCATATTCCGCCTCTGTATCGGCTATAACAGACTCAGGGCCCACATGTTTAACAAATTTTAAATTGGCACAACTAGCCTGTGCCACTATGAAAAGGTGGACATGACTGCAAGACTGCCAGCAGCCCAAGAAAGAAACCTGACCCAATAACAGAGCTTCGCGAGAAGCTGTACAGAGGGACAAAAGCAACAGCAAAATTCATGATAAAATTTGGTTCATCAGTCTAGGCTGGGATCGTGAGAGAGAGAGAAATCCTTGTGACACTATGTGACATCTTCATTTTGTTCTACCTTAGGATGCTAGAAAGTAATACTTTTGTGCTTTTTTAGAAGTATCTGTGGTGAAGTGGTTAAAACATTTGCATGCACTCTGAAGATTACGGGTTTGAACCCGGGTTTGAATGTTGCACTGTTATGAGCAGCCCCCCCATCTCTGGGATTGCTAGGATTGTTTTCTAGAGCTATCAATTTCTTGTTTTGTATAGTACTCTAGAGACCCGATGAAGTCAAATGCTTGGCATTTAAACAGCTTATTTAATGATCCTTCTTCAACATTGTGAGAGCCGCTGTAGCATAGTTGTTAGTGAACTCGCTCCGCAAGGCTAGTGGTCTGGGTTCAGCTCCCGCAATGCGCGTGGAATTTTTCCGACCACGACGGCTCTCAGGTCAACCCAGCCTCAACTGGGTACCAGACATGCTCTGGGAAAGTAAAGGCGGCCGGGTGATGCTGACCACATCACCCATTGTGTGCCGACGGTCAATGAAAAATACAGGCCTAACACTGTATTGACCTATATACCACAAGGTATGAAAGGGTTCCTTTACTTACTTTTACTTCAACATTGTGTAAATTCTTGTATGTTTAGATCCACTTGTGTGGTACCGGGGACTGCATGGGAATAAAAAATAGTACCATTGGGACCTACAAGGCATGTCGTAAGAGACCACTGAGATAGGACCTAGGAAAGCTACCCTAGTAAATAAAAAGAATCGCAGAAATCGAATGTGTGGTTCTACCTGTAGTTGCATAACTGGCACAACGTACAATTACTCTTAGACTCAGATCGCATACAAATCACACAGAGTGGTTAATAAGTGATCAATATGGAGTGTTTAAGAAGAAGAAGAAGAATGTCTAGATCTCATTAGTTATTTATGTTATTAATTTTTAATTTTTTTTTAATTATCAGGAATGATCTCCAAATTGCAAGCACTTCTACTCCAATGCCACCTCAGAATCATAGCGTACCACCTCAACAACAGCAGCAGAATCCAGAGCAGCAGATGAGCCATACTTTAGTGGATCACAACGGTGGAGTCGGTGTGGGCATGACTGATCAACACTCATCACATTCACTGGAACATGCTCATGCAATGGTGGAGCATGCTGGTCATGGAATGTTAGACCTGAGTGAGACTGCAAGCTCTTTGGAGCATTTAGCAGGAGGTGGCCATTCCTCCCAACTGTTGGCTGATCTTGCTTCCGGGCGAGTCTCAGATCATTCACTAGAGGCTATCGCTGCTAATAATCGTAGAAGACAGCTGCAGTCTCTGGATAGATTTAGTGGATTACAAGATGGGAGTATTCAATCCATGAGACGGATAAGTAATAATGACAGAGACATCTCTGCGCTTAGCGGAAGCGGTGGTAATAATTCGAGTAATGGTAACTTAATCAGCCGGTCTTTATCAGGACTTGTGGGAGGTATATTAGCTGAAAGACAAAGCCAGCCCACGAGGAACTTGACTCCGGGGGGAACAGATGGTCGAGGTGGACAGAATAAATGTCTGGCTGTTAACATGAGCAATGATGGCCGTGGAAGTGTTGGACTTAGCAGCCAATGTTTGGCTGGAGGAGGAGGCAGTGGAAATGGATTACAAGACCCTGGTGGTACAAACTCCCAACCTCTGAACTTTAGCCCTGAACGATCATCTCAAAATTTATTGGATTCGGTTTCTTCTTTACCACATCGAGGTCGGCCCCCTTCAATGAGTGGGGTTCAGCATAATCTTAGTACTGTTGATCAGCAACAGCAACATGGGTCAATGTCATTGCCTCCTCATATGAGAGGACATTCAGACCAATCCCCACTCTCTCACCAAAACCTGGTGGACCACCATAACCAACAACAGAACATTGGCGGGGACACGAACAGCAACAACCACAATGGCCGAAGTCGTCTGTCAGTATTTGGAGTGGATAATAGTAATGGTCAGCTCCTCCCTCGTCCTGGATCAACATTGTTGTCAGAAGCAAACAGCCATAGTGAAGATCATGATCTTGTTCGTTCTGTTTATTCAACATCTTCTATATCTGCTGATCGAGCAGCACTTCTTCAATCCACATCGCGTATTGCAGAAACAATCTTAGCGGTTTCCTCAAATTTAAACAAGTCATCACCAGATGGAGGAATCATGCCTGGGCCACTGCCTCCAAATGCTCTTTTGGGACTTGGCAGTCTTGGATCAGTCCGTTCCAGCAGTGCATCTTCCCATCTGGTTCATGGTGGAGATGAATCTTTGGTGGACCTTGTTGGCAGACACCATACCCACTCTATCCCCATGCTATCAGAGCGGGCCAGTCAGTCACTCTCTGGTCTGATGGATGAGAACTCAATGAACCATTCTCCAGGACATAGCCAAGGAAGGGAACTGGAGAAGACACATCCATGTCTGACATGCCTGAAGTTGTTTCGCAGCAAGCAACAGCTGGCCCAGCACAATCTGGTGCACACTGGCGTTCGCAAGCATGTCTGTGCATTCTGTGACAGAGCATTCAAGCAGCTTTCCCACTTACAGCAGCATGTTCGCATTCATACAGGTTAGTACTCCACTTAAAACATCCATTTGTCAATTTTGTTTAGATTAAGCCATGTACCATCTCCTCCACCTTCAAGACTAGTTATAATGAATCTACATTTCCAGCCTCTTACCATGGTGTTGCATTCTATTAAACTATTATTTGACCATCTCTTAATGTTTCCCTCCCATCCACATCATTGTTTTCCTCGTGTCCACACGTCCACAACATGTCCCACTAGTATATTTTTTCAGAAAAGTGTCATGTCTCTATATGTGTCCAAAATATTTTACTCAGTTTCATTACCAATTTTTATGTTATTTTAATTCTGTTTTTATTAACATATTGTTTGCTCATCATTTGTTATCTGTTGAAGTCAATGTTTTGAATTGATGTGTTATATACACAGGATCGGAGTAAAAAGATAACTGATCAAGGAGACAGAAATGAGAAATTTAAGATATTTTGGTCATATAAACCCTTTCGCATCTCTGAGCCGATATACCGGCTGACAGTATTTTTTTAAGATGTCGCAAATCCAGTTTACTTGCCAATTTAGTATACATAGCAAAAAAAAAAAAAAAAAGTTCGTCCGATGGTAAGCAAAAATTACGGAGTGAACGGATTAAGAGATATGACACTGTTGAAAACCATCTTGGAAGAGAAGGTAGAAGGCAGGAGAGCGAGAAGAAGACAGAGATACAACTGGGAGGGAAATATCAGGAAGTGGACAGAAATAGTCGGGCGGAGTGTACCGTCAGAGCAAGAGACGAAACTTGTTGGAGAGCCATTACAGCCAACCTTCAATGCTGAGACTGCACATGATTGATTGATTGATTGATATATACATCAATTGATGTTATTGACATTTAAAAATTGTGCTTTATATTTTATTTTCTTGATTTTACTGTTTGTATGGTGTTTGGCAATAGGGGGAGGAGGGGTTTGAATGTAAAATCGCCCGTGTGGTGCCGGGGCTCGCAAGGGGAGCAACGAATAGTACCACTGCGTCCTACAAGACATGTCGTAAGAGGCGACTGGGGTAGGGGACTAGGGAAGCTACCCTAGTACATAAAAGCATCGCCGACATCGGATGTGCTCATCTACCTGTAACTGGTACAGCGTACAATCGTTCTTAGGCTCAGATCACATAAATATCACACAGAGTGATTAACAGGTGGTCGATATGGAGCGTAAGCAGAAGAATGTCAAATGTGAGGTATAGTTATTGTGTAAAAGCGTTATTGAACATCATAGACCTTGTAAACAGCGCACGAAACTGTGTTTTCACTTTCATGGTCTTTCTACTTCCTCATTTAGTGCACAGGTTCTCAAAGTGGGCGGTACGCCTCCCTCCCCTTCCCAGTGGGCGCTGAAGCCTTCTGCCTTATAGGGGGTGATAGTGTGTTAAGAAGTATTGGGTTGGGGGTGAAGGATCTAGAGTCGGTGGCTCCTTATAGAAGAAATTAATAGTACTTATCTAAAAATAAATTATTTTTCGTAATTTTGCGATTGAATAATAATTGTATTCAAGCGTAATCACATATTGACCACTACTTTTTCAATAAGCAGTAATGTATCATTAGTTACTATTTACGTCGAAAATATCAAACTGCTTGAACGCGGTAAACTGTTATAATGGGAGGGGGGAAGGGGTTGGCGTTACAAAATTTATGTCTTGTAAAGTGGGCGGTGACCCAAAACAGTTTGGGAACCTATCGTTTAGTGTTATTTTATGTTGCTTGAGCTCTGGAGTAAAAAAAAAAAGTGATTAGAATATTGGCACAGTAAAGTTAGTTAGAACGATGGCACGCCCGAGTGGTTACCGGGGCCCAAATTGGGGTGTAAAGAATAGAACCACTGTTACCTGCCACGCATGTCGTAAGAGGCGAGTAAGGAGGTTGGACGTGGGACTAGCTACCCCACACCGTAAAAAGCAATAGATGGCTACAGAACGGAGAGGAACCAATAAACGCTGGCTGAAACCGGACACATCGCTGAAGGATAAGCACCAGAGCTCCAAATGGTGCTGAAGATGTGACGTAAAACACACCAATGCTAAGGTTGCATGAATCAGATTTCCACATGAATAGAATTTATGGGGAAATCTGATACATCGGTCTGGACGGTGATTGCGAGAGAGAGAGAACGAACGATGACATAGTTAAATACTTAGAGCATTAGCATAATGAAATGGTTATATTGCTGGTTTAGTCACATGATCATTGACATTGGCGAACGTTCTTCGTCTTCCCCTTTCAACTCCCAACGGAGCACAGGTCCTTCAACAAACTTCTACCAGCCATCTCTTGCCTTCTCTTCCAATCCTTTCCACGTCTTGCCTATCCTTTTGATATCAGTCCCCAGCTCTCTTCTCCATGTATTTCTAGGCCTTCCCCTACTCCTCTTTCCCAGCGGGTTCCAAAACAATTCCTACCTTGCAATGCTTCTGGTCGACCTTCTTAATGTGTGTCATTTCCTATATAGTCAAATGGTTAGATGGCAGTGATCGTCGGCGAGATGCGAATGGATAAGGTAGATGTATATATTTGTTAGAGGACATCACACGCGAGGAAAGGAATTTGCCCTTCTACCGCATGTACACTTCTTCTGTTGTCGACACACCGCTACCGGGCTGTTGCCCAGTGTCGTGGTTTTCTATTTTTGTGTTGCGTTGTTCTGGTGGCTTGGGTTATTTTTATTTTTGTTCTTTAACAGGATTCTACTATGCCATGTAACCATTATTTTTCGTGGTCTTCCTCTCGTCTACTTTCCTAATGTTCTGTTGCAGACTCTGTATGCTGTGGAGTTTAGACGCATTCTTATTAAATGGCCAAACCACTCCATTCTTTGTTTTTCAATGTAATTCAAGCAAGACTCTGTGCCAACTTTCTTTCTTATGCTGATGTTAATGACTCTGTCTTTTCTGGTGTTGCTAGTAACTTTTCGCAGGCAGCGCATTTCACATGTACACTAGGGCCTAGAAATGTGAAGTGAAGCGATTTCATACCTTAAGGTCTGAAAAGGCTACGGGAAATGCTTTTGTGTACGCTTCATAGATGGTGTTATTTACCGCCACTGTTATTATTTGTGGGGCTCACCATTTGCGTGGATGGCCTTTTTGATTTGCATCCACTGTATCGGAGTAGCATTGCTCTTTGAGGCACACTGTCTGTTGGTAATCTACTTATGTTGCCGAACCATTTCATTTGTTGTTTCTTGATGAAGTTAAGTACTGATGTTGTACCCATTTTTTGGCTTCTGATGTCTTAATTTCTAAACCGGTCTCTTCTTCATGCTTCCAGCATTCTGCATAGACACTTCACCTCTGTCGTGATTTGATTATACCTCTGATGTATTCAAATGGCGATTGTTTGCATTCATTCGCCCGTCTCAACCAAGCTAACCACTCATTGTAATTTGTGTATCTTGCGCCGAGAACTTGTTGAGATTATTTCCCTTAGACTCGGTACTTGGTTTCCATCATGATGAAAAATAGTATGTGAATATATATATATATAATAATAATAATAATTCCTCTCGTACCGTTATACGTTACATAGGGCCTGCAAGTAATTTCTCCATACCGCTCTATCCTGGGCAACTCGCTCAATCTCCTACATGGAACTGAGACCGATATTTCCTGCCTCTCTCAGCAAAGTTCGCTTCAGGGTCTCCTTAGGTCGACCTCTCTTTCTTGAACCCCTTTGCATCCCACTTCAATGCCTGCTTTGATATTCTTTGATCATTTCTCCTCAAGGTGTGCCCAACATATCTCCATCTTCTCTTTCTTATAACAGTTGTCACTAGTGGTTGACCAGACATGTCTCTGATTTCATCACTTCTCCTGAATTCGTTCCATTTTATATTCATTATTTTTCGCAGACATCTATTTTCAAATGCATTCAACTTGCTTTCTATATCTTTAGTCATTTTCCAACTCTCGCTGGCATAGTTAGGATTGATACAACATTTGAATTGAAAATTCGTAATTTAGTTTTAATACTATATATGTATATGGCATATTTCTTCTTTACAGACGGTCAATCGGCAATCGTTTCACTGTTACAACTTCTGAGTTTTCGCTTGTCTCTCTTGTCTTTTAGCTCATCCCTAAGTCTCTTTTCAAAAGATTCTGCACCTTTGCGCAATGTTGTTTTCCTCTTCATTTGTGCCTAGCCTGGGCAGCTGACATGGGGAATGTGCCTATATATATATATATATATGTACGTACACTAGCGTTTGAACACCAAGGCTAGCATCCTTTAAGTTATAATACGTGTTGGTCCGTCTTTTCCCCCACACTCTTATTTTGTCATGTTCTAGTTAAAGTTTCCTAGTCATATCGAACTGAATGGTTCACGAACATGATGCGGGTCTAATTTTCGCTTTTGATCTCAGATATTTGCCGACTGCAGAAACACATGCCACATCAGATTGTCATGTCTGCATGCAATGATAAATTCCACATTGTTCACAAACTATTGTGGAAGTTTGTTTAGCAAGGTATAGTAAACATTTGACGTAATCTCGAACATACCAGATTATTGATACGATAGGTTATTGTCAACTTATAGACTTTCTAGAAGGTTGGAAAGAGGAATTTCGTGAAACACACCCCTAACGGAAATAAGTGAGCTCGAGAACTGCATAGTGCAGACTTGGACGATTCCGTATTCTGGCCAAAGTAGATTGATTATGCGTGCTCGTGATGTAGACTATTGCTTGTAGATGTGTAAGATATATATATACAGTGAAAAACGTAGGCCCCGTGTTTAAGCTGAGAATGTAAAAGAAACCTTGTAGTTAAAAATCAAGAAGATCAGGCTGGAAAGTCGCTGCCCGGGCAAAATTCATTAGAAAAGATTTTTTTTTAAATTCCTACAAAATATCTTCACCATCTTGAAAATTACACCGGGGACCCTCACTGGTGCTACGGAGTTTGTGCACTACGACTGAGATCTTCCTGTGTAAGAAAGATATCGGAGGACACATGGTTACTCCCTGAAGTGCACTGATGATGGTCCTATTAATCAATCAATCAACAGTGAAATCTCGTTAGTACATTCCACATTGTCTGGTATAGTACGATTTATTTTTCAAGTCGTTGCCAATCCTACTAATACATATCTAATTATATCCTGTTGATGCGTTTATTTGTTATGTAAGGATGTAAGCCCATGTACGAATCAGACAACCTCAGAACAAGTCTGTTTTGGGGGTTATATCGGAGCGTGTAGGCCAGCGCTGTCCTACATGGCTAGTGCAGTCGCAGCGGATCTGTTCAGGTTCGGATTTTTCATTTATACCCCAACAGAAAAAAATCATTGGTATTACTGTGAATTGAACACGGGTCCCGCATGGAGCCGCGCACTAATCCATGTTCTCTCTCTCGCCATCACCGCCTAGACCAATGTACAAGATCTCCCCATAAATTCCATTCATGTGGAAATCTGATTCATGCAGCCTTAGCATTGGTGTGTTTTAGTCACATCTTCAGCACGATTTGGAGCTCTGGTGCTTATCCTTCGGCGATGTGTCCTGTTTCAGCCAGCGTTTACTCGGTTCGCTCTCCGTTCTGTAGCCATCTAGTATTTTTTACGGTGTGAGGTAGCTAGCCCCACGCTAACCTCCTTACTCGCCTCTTACGACATGCGTGGCAGGTAACAGTGGTTCTATTCTTTACACCCTAATTTGAGCCCTGGTAACTACTCGGATGACTAATTCCCTTCAACCAGACGCTTCTCATTTGTAATTAACATAAGATTTTAGTCATTTTAAAAAAATGATAAATAAAGGGACACAATTATCTCACGCATTTTTTTTAACAGGACTTGCCTGGCCACACAAAAAAAAGTCAGTTTCATGATACGCTGTTTTAAGTTTCAGTTTAAAAAAAAATTGTACAGCCTGTTACAATACAATGATTTAAGAATATTGTCTCTACTCCTGTTGTGCCTCACAGCTTCAGGATAAGAAGTGATTTCTTGAACAGTCTTGTGTGTGCGCTTCATAAACAGTGTCTTTCGTCGTCTCTGTTATCTCTGATGCCCACCTTTTGCATTGACAGCCTTTTGCTTTTCTGTCTACTGAATGGGAGTAACATTGCTCATTGAGGCGCATTATCTGTAGGTAATCTGCTTATGTGGCGGAACCATTTAATTTGTTGTTTCTTGGTGAAGTTCAGCACTGATTTTGCACACACACTTTTCACCCCAGATGTCTTCACTTCTAAACCGGTCTCCTGTTGATACTCCCAGCATTCTAAGTAGACGGGTTTTCTGCCGTGACTAGTTTTCTTCTATCGTTTGATGTCAGCGTCCAAGTTTGGCACTGATAGCATAGTGTTGTGAGAATGGCTGCATTTAATGGGGGAGGAATGCGTTGTCAGCTTTGACGCATGTTTCTTCTTTGCGTTCGTTCTTATCAATCAAGATAACAACTCTTTGAGACCTGTGTGGCTTGCGCCGAGAATGTGAATTACGTTGCGCCTGGTTCAAATGCCCGTATGGCATGTAGGGCAGATAGACGCATCTCAATTTTGGCCTAGACGTGCACGTTGATTGTCACGACGATGTTGCAAATGGCTTTGATGTACCCGAACCTGGTGGAAAGTGATGGAAGCATTGGATACAGTACCTCATTATGTGTTCAGATTTGTTGCTGGCAATGATGTGAACTTGTTATAGTACAAATGGCACCCCAAAAAACTAATCAATTGTGTATATAGTTTTCAATATATATATATATTGATGTAGATATGTTGGACATAGCTTGAGAAGAAATGATCAACGAATATTAAAGCAGGCATTGAAGTGGGATGCAAAAAGTTCAAGAAAGAGAGGTCGATCTAGGGAGACCCTGAAACGAACTTTGCTGAGAGAGGCAAGAAATATCGGTCTCAGTTCCATGAATATGATTGAGCGAGTTGTCCATGATAGAGCAGTATGGAGAAATTGCTAACGGTACGAGAGGAGAGAGAGAGAATAGTAGCCGAGGACCAATATAACTAATGGCCAAGTGCTGTGGAAATTCCAGGACTAAAAATTTTGTTTACCGTGCACACCGTACACAGTTGGACTACTGCAAACCCTGAACCTTTACTTGGGGATCTAACTTACAAGTACCTCTGAAGTCAGAGTAAGGTTCGCCTGAATAACTAGGGGCGTTTGTGATAAGGAAAGCAATCACGCAAAAATCAGAGGTGACATATTAGGCTCCATAATTACGCCTGAATTCATAGCAGGATAAAACAAAACTAGATCCATTCTGTGATCGGATAGCACACATAGAGTTAACATAACAATACTTGAGATTGCAAAAACACAGAGAAAAATATTGGATAACCGAGCCACTAACAAGATCCTGAATAAAACATATAGTGTTATTTACTAAGAGTGTTTTCTCTTATTGTATGTTAAAAAAAAAAACACTTATCAATATTAATGAAATTTGAGTACTCGGGTTACATTTACTTTGTTAGTTTAATAAGAGATTCTTTCCCTTAGGACAAATGTGATGAGTTAAGTTTTCTTTGTTTACAGAATATTATATGTGGGTTAAGGTTAGTGGCAACACAGATAAGGAAAATGGAACAGGTAGAGATACAATTAAGAATATAGATGGCAAGATATTTTAGTGCATTAGGAAATATAAATAGGGGGTATGAAGGAGTAAGATTGACTTCTTTGCACTGTGTCTGGCTCACCATATGGCTTGGTCATTCTCCGCAGAAATGGTACGCTACCTACCGAAAGTATTGCACAAAACACGAACTCCGTAGCTCCAGCAACAATCCTAGGGGACTCTGGGAAAAAATGCACTTGTGAACAGAACGGTGCGGTCCGTATTCGAACCCACGACCTTCGACTCGCAAGGCGGGGGTGTAACCACTTAGCTATAGAAACACTCTAAGAAATATTTTAAAAGGGTATAAAGGCGAAAAATTGACTTCGTTGCACGAAGCACGAACTCCGTAGTTTCAGAGAAAATCTTCGAAAAATGCACTAATGTACCTAACCACGCGGTTCGGAATTCGAACCTACGGCCCTTCAGAACGCAAAGAAAACTATTCATGCACTACAACACAGATCTTCACACTAGGAAATGTATGAAGATCTACATAAATCATGCCCAATACTAAGATATTGAGAGTTGAAATCTTCAGTCATTATCCACGGAGCTGAAACATGATAATTGACTACTTATCTTTCTATCTGTCTGTCTGTCTCTCTCCATCTCTCTATTTCTCTACCTGCCTGGCTGGCTATCGGTCCGCCCGCCCATTCATCCATCTATTTATATGCCTGCGCGCTGCCTGTCTGTCTGTATCTTTCTGTCCGTCCATCTATCTCTCTTTATACATCTATCCATCAATGTATAACTTATCTGTCTGCCTGCCTGTCTGCCTATCTTTTGTCCGTTCGTATCTATCATCTCCACTTCATGTCAAGTTTGGCACATAAGGCTTCCACAAAAGATGTTCATTGTTGCCGTTCTGCCTCCTTTCTACTACTAATTGTTTCTCACATCAGACTACAATCTTTCAACTCTCTTTCCAGTCCTTGTCCATGTGTGATTTGGGCGTCCAGACCTACTTTTTCATCCGCTGCCCATCGGTGAGCTGCCCTAGCCAATACCCCTACGACATATATACCTAATTCACATCCATCTTCCGCTTTTAATGATAGCTACCAATAATGGAGGGACTTCGTTTCTAACAACACAGTGAGAGATAGAACTCAGCAACAACCCGTATCAAATATTATAAAGAAACGAAAGTGGAAATATTTAGGTCATGTTCTTAGATCAGACGAAAAGAGACTAAATCGACAAGTCCTTATGTGGTCACCAGTTGGGAAAAGAAAACGTGGAAGACCTAAGAGCACTCTTCGAAGAACAATCCTACAAGAAAGTAAACTATTGGGATGTAAAACCATAAGCTAGCAAAGAACCGCATCTTTTGGAGATCTAAAACCTCTGCCCTATGTGCCGCCGTTGGCACGAAAGGAATAAAATAACTAATGATGCACAGCTTATTAGTTTCAAAAACTCTTTATTTGCTATCACATTTGGCCAGAAAATCAAGTTCTCCGACCCCTGTCTGTACCAGTACCTCCACCCACTTTCGTCTCACATTGGTAGTTTCATTTGTGTCACATATTTAATGAATTCATATATTTATAACGGTTCCAGAACAAACTCCATCCTGACATCTATTTCTGTATATTAAAACTTGTTCTATTTGAAAACATACTTTCTAAACAAGTCATATATTTTATTGACAGAGTTATGTGTTACTCTGTATCAGTTGTATATCTTGTTAACACTTCTTTACACTTGAATCTCTGGTCAGGCGTGACTTATCTTTATTTCGCTGCACGTTTTCAAGATATATTTTAAAAAAAATAATCAATTCTTTACTTATGGAATCGTGTATTCGCAACACTTTTTTTTTTTTTTTTATTTTTAAACTACATATATAGCAGTAGTAGTAGTGGTAGGGTGGTGTTAGTGGCTTAGGTGATAGTGACTCGGTCTATTAACCCCGACGTTCTGAGTTCGAATCACGCTGCGGACAGTTTGGTTGCAAATTGTTTCGCGTGGATTTTAACAAAGGACGATGGTGCCACCCGTTCAGAAAGCAATGGCAAACTGCTGAACGCAATAATGCCTAGAAAAATCACAAACGGCGTTAAAGCAGGGGTTGATTCGCAAAGTCCTGTAAAGAAAATGCAATTAACTTTAGTAGTGGTGTTTCTTCATTTATAATTTACGTTCCGAAGATCGGGGGTTCGAATCCGGACCTCGCCGTTCTGTTCACGGGTGCACTTTTCCACAGAGATTCATAGGATTGTTGAGGAGCTACAGAGTACATGCTTTATGCAATACTATTGGTGTGCTATTTATGCAGAGAGGGACCGAGCCATATGACCCGGTGCTATGAAGTCAACCCATCGCCTTTTGACTCTTTATTTATTTATTTTTCCTATCCAGAAGCACTTGAGCTGAAAGCTCTTCGGCTCGGTGTCATGGACATTGTAACCCTTCGGCTCGGTGCCACGAACACCGTAAATCTGGGGAACCTGTAGCTTTTCTACCAGTCCGCGGAGTTGAACCCGCACTTACAGAGGACTAGTCACCCGTAGTCCAACGCGCTACGAACACGCTGGGCACGCGGGCTGACTCTTTATTTAAGAACTTCACACAATCCCATGGGCTCCAATTAGTCGTGGTTGGACGGCTTGTCTCTTGTTTCTCATTTGTGCTTCATTGAACTATGATGACCGGAACCCGTACTCAACCTGTGCATGGTCGGCTCAACCGTGGCCTCCGATATCATACGTTGCCGGAGACCATGGTTCAACCAAGCCATACAGGTTGTAAGGAGGGATAGGAGAAGGAAACGTGCACTTATTTCTAAACTTCCCCCTTTCACAATGGATGTTTGTTATAATAATAATAATAATAATAAAACCCATAACCCGTTAGGGTCGTAGGGATGTCAATGTGGAGACATCAGCACAAAAAACATGCCATGAATCTCTGTCTTCAACTCTTCGAGCAAGTGTGGAGAAACTCTGTCCTCCTGACCAGCTCTTGATGTTGTCAAACCAGGATTTTCTCTGCCCTCCTGTCCTTCTGCCACCTTCGACTGTTCCTGTAGGATAATCTTGGAGAGTGAGCCATGTCTCATCACATGCCCAAACCACGCAAGTTTACGCCTTTTCACAATGTGTGTTGAATTAGGACAAATAACTAACCTCTAGAAACAAATGGAAACTAAAATAAAAACCACAGCAAGTCAAAGTCCGCAAGAAACCTCAGCTGAGACGAGAACATTAAAAATTGTCCAGTTAAAATAAAAAAAATTAAGAGAACGCGTGGCCCGAGTGGTTGAATTAGTGGGTATTTCCTGACGGAAACGTCATTGTTCGACTCAAGGTAAAGCCACAAGTTATTTCTTTCTGTTAGTCAGAAAATAAAACCAATGACATACACACGCGTGGTGACAGCTTTGGGCAAATTGTCATAATTCATCTGCCATATACAATTCACCGGCGTACTCTCCGAAGTGGGAACTTTTCTTTCTTTCCTTCTTTTATCCCATCCTGTTTTGCCACACAGTGTCAGGATAAGAAGAGATGCATATGGAGATCTAAAGAAAACATGCCCAATACTTAGATGTTTCTTTTTCTTTCTCGAATCCTGTTTGCCTCACAGCGTCAGGTCAAGAAGAGATTTCTAAAACGGGCCCTAGTATGCGCTTTGTAAATAGTCTATTTCGTCGCCTCTGTTATCTCTGAGGTCCATCTTTTGCGTGGCCGGCCTTTTGCTTTGTACCCATTGTATCGGAGCCGCATTGCTCTTTGAGGTGCACTGTCTGATGGTATTCTGCTTAGATGTTGAGAGTTGATATCTTCAGTCATTATGTACAGAAACAAAGCTCTGAAATTACAGAGACATCCCAAAGAAGTGGAAACAAAACTCTGAAATTAGTCTTTTAAAAAGCCAATGTAGGTTGCTATAGTGGATAGTGGCTCGGTCTGTTAACCCCGACGTTCTGAGTTCGAATCTCGCTGCGGACGGTTTGGTTGCAAATTGTTTCTCGTGGATTTTTACAAAGGACGATGGCACCACCCGTTCAGAAAGCAATGGCAAACTGCTGAACGTAATAATGCCTAGAAAAATCACAAACAGCGTTAAAAGCTGGGGTTGATTTGCAAAGTCCTGTAAAGGATATGCAATTAACTAATCACTATGTAGCTCTGAAGAACTCCCTTACTTCCATATGTCAAACTCTCTCTGTGTACCACTGAAGAAATCTCTTTCTGGCTTGTATAGACAACAACTTATTTGCATATGCCTTATGTAAAACTTGGACTTATGTAACAGTTGGAAAATGACTAAAGATATAGTAAGCAAGTTGAATGCATTTGAAAATAGATGTCTGCGATAAATAATGAATATAAAATGGAACGAATCCAGAAGTGATTAAATCAGAGACATGTCTGGTCAACCTCTAGTGACAACTGTTATAAGAAAGAGAAGATGGAGATATGTTGCGGAAAAATGATCAACGAATATCAAAGCAGGCATTGAAGTGGGATGGATGGAAAGAGAGGTCGACCTAAAGAGACCCTGAAACGAACTTTGCTGAGAGAGGCAGGAAATATCGGTCTCAGTTCCATGGAGGAGATTGAGCGAGTTGCCCAGGATAGAGCGGTATGGAGAAATTACGTGCAGGCCCTGTGTAACATATAACGGTACGAGAGAAATTATTATTATTATTATGTAAAACACGTTTACACTTTCGATAGATATTAGCAAAACAAGTCATAAGACAAAGCTATCCGGAAAGAATCAAAGGTCTGTTTCGATTTTTGTATTGTAGGAGAACGCAAGTACACGTGCAAGTTCTGCGAAAGGGGCTTTAAGCAGCTGTCCCATTTACAAAAGCACACCCGCATCCACACTGGTATGTACCTGTTCGTGAATGGCAGCGACTAGGAGATACTATTCTATGCTTTCTGTAATCCTGTCGTACCTCTCGGGGATATCCTAACTTATTTGCGTAACTTAGGGAATGCTAACCCGAAACAAATGCTTGCAGAAAACGGATGCACCAGGCCGTAAGGCGCATAACTTGGTGCAACGACCCCTCACAACGAGGAATGGGATAACGGATTCTACGGTCGCTGATCTGTCTCTGAGATTTAGCCACGTAGTAAGAATGTCGGACCTACCATCACGAGGGTGGCCAAAGCTAACTGCGGGAGATCACACGGGAGCAAAGGCAAGGGAAACATATCCTACAGAACTGCCCCCCAGTATGCAGACCTGAGAAGAAAAATGTGGTCCATTTACACCAGCGTTCAAGACAAACTGTATGGCGTGGCTGATAATCTGAGACAGACGGCGGCCTTTATTTTCGTGTCCGAAATCCCAATCTAGTGAAAACGCAGAAGAAGAATTTGCGTAACTGTTACTTGAAGGGAATTTAGTAGGGTTAGGCTTATAGTCACAGTGGCCCCAAATACGAGGAATATATTAGAGTTTTAGTCCTATTGTCACCTGGTCATGTCTCTTCTCTGTATCATGCATCAACAGCAGGCTACATAGTCCGAAGTCTAAAACGGGCCTAAAGACGAAGGTTTGATTTTATTTCATCTGGTTTTACCCAAATGGTCATCAGTTAGTTTTTTCCCATATGTTCGACCGATAGAAAAATTCTTTATTTAGACGGATATCCTTATATCGCTGAGCGTAGTATAACTTCTCATGGGTGAAATGAAATGAAAATCGTGGCATATCCCAAAGAACGTAGCCACCAAACACAGCAAATGAGTCGTTGATTTTCTAGGCACCACTTATACGTTCAGTAGTTTGCCATTGCTTTCTGAACGGTGAGGTCTATTTTTACCTTTGTAAAAATCCCACGGAAACCAATTTGCTTCCAAACTTGCCCGCCGTGGGGTTTGAACCAGGTACACATGGGTTTGTGATCGAGCTCACTACCGCTTGAGCTACAGACGCTCACCTCACGCTCATGGATACGATGAGGAAATAGGCTTTGGGATGGCTGCTGCAGCGGAGGACAGAGCACGAATGGGAATTCCCAATGTGCCATGACGTCGATCGCATAACATAACATAGTAAAACCACGTATGAACGAACTCTGAAGCTTTTGTAATCGCTGTTTATAATACACGGCTATTGTTATTATACAGGGTGTTCAACTTAAAAGCAGCCTGTGAATGGAGCTAATCTGGCATATATGTATGGAAATGGAAAGGTTCAGTTATGACGTAGTATAGGTCAAGGTTGTGTGACGGTATGTAACTATAGTGCGGGAAGGGGCGATGAACAAATGTGACGTAGGACAAGCTAGTCAGAACCGGTTTAAATAGTAAATAAACACAACGCGATAGGTTATCTGGCAACATCCGATTTGTCAATGGGGCTGCAATTATCTTGAACACCCTGTATTATAACTATTCTAACTCTCCTGCCAAGTAGAACTCTCGACTTTTTAATGGAGATTTTTCTGAGAAATCTGAGGGACCTAAAGGCGAAGGACTGACTTCATTCCACCGGATTGCTCCATATGGCTCCGTCCCTGTAGGCAGAAATGCCACGTCATCTACCGAGAGTGTTGCACAAAGCACTAACTTCTCGGCTCCAGCAAATATCTTAGGGATCTTATAGTTATTGGTCACTGAACTGACATCACATCACTCCGAGCAGACCCATAAGTCTTTCTCCCCAACATATAAAAGGGTTTAAAAGCCGAAGGATTGACTTCATTGCACCGGGTTTTACCCCATACGGTTCGGTCCTTCTGCACAGAAATAGCACGCCACGTGCCGAGAGTATTGCACAAAGCACGAACTCCGTAGCTCCAGAAACAATCCTAGGGGTCTCTGGAAATAACTGCACTCGGGAACAGAATGGCGCGGTCCGGACTCGAACCCACGACCTTCGACTTACAAGGCAAAGTGCTTAACCACTTAGCCACAGAGACCCCCATGCATACTGGTGGTTCCTTTGGCTCGCTGGTTAAATACACCACTCTCTCTCACTCTCTCTCTCTCTGCTCATCAATCATCCAACTATACTTGTACAACGCGTAGGAATCGTTATATTTATATATGATGTATGTATGTATGTATAAGTGGTGCCTAGAAAATCAACGACTGTTTACTGTGGCTGATGGTTACGTCCTGTAAAAGATATGCCACGATTTTTTCATGTATGTATAGAAATGTATACAGAGGCCGAGATTTAGACTTTTGCTGACCTAGACACGTTTGGACATATACAAGGGCTGGAGAAGTTGATCATGGAAGAAGGCATACCGACAAAGAGAAGAAAAGGAAAACCACGGAGAAGATGGATTCAGGATGTAACTGATGGTTTGAACATGACGGCTGCAGGACAGGACATCTGACCTATGAGAGAGAGAAATTCCGGAGGATTGTTGGGGTGGCAAAGTTCTGCTCAGGAAAACTATTTGATAATGAATAACCAATCTATTGCTGTTTGATGATATATCTTCTCTCTCTCTTTCCCTTTTTTACCCGGGTTGGGGCATAGGCCCTCAACCAACTCATGCCAAGTCTTCCTATCTCTAGCTATCTCCTGCAGCTCCTCCAGCTCTTCTTTATATTGTTGATCTCTGCCTCCAAATCTCGTCTCCATGTATTTCTCGGCTCCCCCTTCTTTCGCTGTCCCTGCGGGTTCAGGCAGGACCCTTCTTGTTATATTTTCCTCCGGTTTTCGCAAAGTGTGTCCTATCCAGCGCCAGCGTCTTTTTAACCTGTTCGTTCACTGGAATCTGTCTTGTTCTCTCCATAAGTTCCTCATTTGTGACCCTATCATACCATCTTATTCCCTATTCTGCGCAGACACCAGTTGATGAATGTTTGCAATTTATGCGCTATTGTTTTAGTTGTTCTCCATGTTTCTGACCCATACAGTAGAACTGCTTTAACATTAGAGTTAAATATCCGAATTTTGTTCTAGATTTGATTTCTTGGACTTCCAAATGTTTCCCAGTGCAATGAAAGCTCCCTTGCCTTCTGTATTCTTATTTTAACATCTCTATCTGTTCCACCCTCTTTGTCTACGTTGCTGCCCAAATATGTGTATGATTCTACTCTTGAAGTGGATTTCCCCAGGAGATCGGGGTTGTCGTTTGCTTGGTTAATTCTCAATATCTTTGTCTTTCCTTATGAATGTTCAGCCCTAGTTGCTGGGACCTTTGATTCAATGTGTTAAGCTTATCCTGCATCTGATTTTGTGTATGTGACAGAAGGCTATATCATCACGAAGTCCAGATCATCTAGTTGCTCTGTCAGAGTCCATTGGATTCCATTTCTGGTGTTAGTTACTGTGGTCTTCATAATCCAGTCTATTGTCAGTAAGAACAACAAAGGTGATAGAAGACATCCCTGACGCACTCCTGTTTCTATTTCGAAAGTATCTGTTAGTTTACCTTCATGAAGAACTCTACATTTCATATCTGTATATGTTGCTTTTATTAGGTTAATAATTTTCTGTGGGATTCCATAATGCCTCATTAATTTCCAAGGGTTTCCTATCAATACTGTCAAAAGCCTTCTCATAATCAACAAATCCGATATAAAGTGGGGATTTTCATTCAATACTTTGCTCTATTATTATACGTAATGTGGCTATCTGGTCAGCACAGGATCTATTTGGTCGGAAGCCTGCCTGTTCATCTCTTAGCTTTATATCGATGGTATCTCTCAGTCTCTCCAGGATGACTCTGCTTAGTATTTTCCCAGGTACTGACAACAGCATTATTCCCTATAGTTTTCACACTTCTGAAGGTCCCTTTCTTTGGTAGCTTCACCAGGTATCCTTCTCTCCAGTTTGCTGGTATTTCTTCGGTCTTCCAGATTCTGCTAAATAATTTATACAGTATTTCTGTGGATGTGTTTATGTTGGCTTTAACCGCCTCTGCTGGAATACCATCTGGACCGGCCGCTTTTCCATCTTTTAAAAGTTTAATGGCTTTACTAATCTCCTCCTTGGATGGTTTCTCACAGTTGATGTCCAAGTCAATTTCTGCCGGTTGGATATCTGGGGGTTTGTAGGTGCTGGTCTGTTCAGGAGTTCCTTGAAGTATTCCATCCATCTTTCCATTTGGTCTCTAACATTAGTGATAGTTTTTCCACTACTATTTTTGATCAACCCATTTGATGGTCTGTATTTTCCTGCTAGCTTTCTAGTGATATTGTAAAGATCCTAAGGTTTTTTCCTGCAGCTACCTCTGCTTCTCTTGCTAGATCTTCTACGTATTGTCTTTTATCTAACTTTATTTGTTTCTTCACTTTCTTGCTAGCTTCTGTGTACTTTTCCTGGGCTATGGCTTTGGCAGTTCTAGTTTTGCTATTATTTAAATCTGCTTTCCTCTTTTTCCTTTCTTCTATTTCCTTGAGAGTTTCTGGAGTTATCCATGCCTTATGATTCCGCTCCTTCTTTCCTAATACCTCTGTGCATGTTTCATTCCAAATATTTTTGGCTTGCTGCCAGCATTCTTCCGCACTCACCTCATCTTCTAATTGCCGCAACACCTCATACTTATTAGAGACTGTGACCGTGAACTGTTCCTTTGTTGTTTGACTTCTGAGGTATCCTACATTATATTGGTGTCTATGTTCATGGGATGTTATGTATCGCTTAAGCTTCATTTTAATTTTACTTATCAGCAAATGGTGATCCGAATCTACATCTGCCCCCTTAGGACCCTTACATCTTGTAGAGATGACCTGAATTTCTTGTTTATGCATATGTGGTCAATTTGATTTTCTGTTCTGTGATCTGGTGATACCCAGGTTGCTTTATGTATTCTTTTATGTGGAAAGACACTTCCACCTATGACGTATTGATTCGCTGCACAGAAATTAGTGAATAGTTCTCCATTTTTGTTCATTATTCCTAGTCCGTGTTTCCCATGATCTCCTCGTAGCCTATGTTGTCCGAACCTATTTTGGCATTGAGGTCACCCATCAGAATTTTGATGTTCCCATTTCTCTGATTACCTATAGTATTTTGAAGTTTTATGTAAAATTCCTCTTTACTTTTTCCTCTTTATCATTGGTAGGTGCATAACACTGGGTCACATTCAAGAATACTTTCTTTTTGGTGGTTCTGAATGTTGCTGTGATTATCCTAGGACTCACTGCTTCCCACTTTATTAGTGCAGTCTCCGCTTCTTTAGATAGCATTAAAGCCACTCCTTCACTATGGGGGGCATTTCTTCCATATGGCCTGAGAACAGCATTGTTTCTCCTGTGTTTAGACGTTGTTTGCCTGCACCATTCCACCTAGTTTCACATAATCCCAAGATGCCAATCCGTGAAATTTCATCTCATTTACAACCTGTGCTGTCTTTCCCATTTGATACATACTTCTAACATTCCAGGTGCCAATTCTGGAGCTTTTCCTAGGTGAAAGGAAGATAATCTGCAGTGTAGACTCCTTGCGGCTTCTCTGCATCGCTTCATACCTCTTCTAGAAGAGCTTCCTTTCCTCTTGGCTGGCACAGTTTTTATTTTATTTTTATGTGACTTGTTCATGGTTGGTTGGATTTTGTGGCTAAAATTTTCTACAGGATAGGGTAGCCAGCCTACGCCAAACCCCACCTTAGTCGCCTCTTACGACATGCCTTGTAGGTCGCAGTGCTGCTACTCTTTGCTCCCCTTGCGGGCCCCGGCAGCACACGGGCGTTGATGATATATATATAATATTAATTCCTCTCGTACCGTTATACGTTACATATGGCCTGCAAGTAATTTCTCCATACCGCTCTTTCCTGGGCAACTCGCTCAATCTCCTCCATGGAACTGAGACCGAAATTCCTTGCCTCTCTCAGCAAAGTTCGTTTCAGGGTCTCTTTAGGGTGACCTCTCTTTCTTGAACCCTTTGCATCCCACATCAATGCCTGCTTTGATATTCGTTGATCATTTCTCCGCAAAAGTGTGTCCAACATATCTCCATCTTCTCTTTCTTATAACAGTTGTCACTAGTGGTTGACCAGACATGTCTCTGATTTCATCAAATAGATAAGATATATATATATATATATATATATATATATATAGAGAGAGAGAGAGAGAGAGACGAGATTCAGCTTTTAACCCTTTCGCTGCTACATACTTTCTGAAGGCTGAGCTAAAAAAGCTACTCTTTGTTTCTAGGTCACAAACGTGAATGTACGCCAATAGCAGTGACAGTAGCAATGTATAACGTGTTAACACGTCTTTAGATCACAGAGGAGAGATAATAACAGACGTGTTAATGTGTCTTTAGAAGTGAATGGGAAAACGTATATATACGTCCTTAGCAGCTAAAGGGTTAAGGGGTTTGCTGACCTAAAGACGTTATATATATAATTGGAACCGAAGCTTATAGAATATATATTTCACACTTTCCTTCATGCACTTCCATGAGTCCATTGACCTCGAAAAAAGTTAACTTTGTATCCACGCAACAAAAAAAGTTCCACAATAACATCAAATTTCTCACATTTGTTTGATTTAAAAATATTATTTTGTTTAAGTAGAATGACACAAAATGGCATGGACATGGATGTTTTTATATGTTAATTGACTAAGTCGAGACGTTTAGGGAGAAAATAAACTAAAATTATACAGATTCATTAAAATGATGTTTTATTTTGATCCTAAAATCGTAAATAGAATAATAATATGTTTTTATTAATTATGTCTTGTCATATATTTAATAGAAAGTATGCGATTGTATTTTCTTTATTGTCGTTTCATATTTTGATAGACGTTTCCAGATAACAGTTTGCATTCCCACTGGACGTTCAGTTTGGTCTGTTTAAAAGGGTTTTAAAGCCGAAGGATTGACTTCATTGCACCGGGTTTTACCCCATATGGCTCAGTCCTCTCCGCAGAAATGGCACGCCACCTACCGAGGTATTGCACAAGCACGAACTCATTAGCTCCAGCAACAATCCTAAGGGTCTCTGGAAAAACTGCACTCGTGAACAGAAGGCCGCGGTCCGGATTCGAACCCACGACCTTCGACTCGCAAGGCAAAGTGCTTAACCACTCAGCCACAGACCCCCTCAGTTTGGTCTGTATATGGTTTTGATTGATTGATAGGGTCATGATCATTGCACTTCGATGAATAACCATGTGTACTTGATTTATTGATTGATTTGTTCACCTATGTGTTGCCGGGGCTCGCAAGGGGAGCAAGAATAGTAACACTGCGACCTACAAGTTTGCAGTATGAGGCGACTTATGTAGGGCCTAGGAAAGCTACCCTAGTAAATAAAAAGCGTCGCAAAAATCGGATGTGCTGAACTACTTGTAGGCGCATAAATGGCACAACGTACACAGAAAGATTTCGTCAAAATTGGACACATGTAGCAGATGAAAAATGATAACAGAGATGAAATGCGTGCGAAAAATATCGAGAGTAACAAGGATAGATAAGATACAGGTGTCTAAAGGCCGAAGGATTGACTTAATTGTACCGGGCCTTAACCCGCATGGCTCGTTCCTCTCTGTAGAAATAGCATGTCATCTGTCGGAGTTATTGCAGAAGCACGAACTCCATAGCTCCGGCAACTATCCTAGGGTTCTGGACAAAATGCATCCGTGAACAGAACGGCACGGTCTGGATTTGAACCCATGACATTCAGAATGCAAGGCAAGGGCTAACCACTTAGCCACAGAGACCATTCGACATAGAGATAAGATTTAAAAAAAAAACTAGACTATTAGAGACTTGGTAACAACACCAGTGCTAGAGCATATTAAGAAACAACACCAGTGCTAGAGCGTAGTGTCTTTGTGGCTAAATGGTTACGCCCTTTGCCTTGTGAGTCGAAGGTCGTGGGTTCGAATCCGGACCGCGCCGTTCTGTTCACGAGTGCATTTTTTCAGAGACCCTAGGATTGTTGCTGGAGCTACGGAGTTCGTGCTCTGTGCAATACTTTCGACAGGTGGTGTGCCATTTCTGGAGAGGGACCGGGTCATATGGCCTAAAACCCGGTGCAATGAAGTCAATCCTTCGGCTTTAAACCCATTAGAGAAGAAACAACACCAGTGCTAGAGTATATTAAGAAACAATAAACCAAAATGATTCAGCCATGTAACAAGATTACCATTCAACTGTACATCACAACGAGCACTACTATTCAGATACAAAGGTTTCAAGACCAAAGATAGCCCACTCAAACGATGAACCTAAGAAATATTAGAGGCGGTAGAGAACACTATATACGAGGCGCACTCGAGGGAACTTGACAGAATCCTTCGCACACACTGAAAGGCACAATAGAAATAGACATTAGGTATATATATTTCAGTGATAGTGTAAGAAACTCCGTAGCATCGGCGAGTGTCCCAATGTAATTTTGAAGAAAGAGAAACAAATTTTGTCAATATTTTATTGTAATTTCAAGGGTTTTAAAGCCGAAGGATTGACCTCATTGCACCGGGTTTTACCCCATATGGCTCGGTCCCTCTCCACAAAAATGGCACGCCACCTGCCGAGAGTATTGCACAAGCACGAACTCCGTAGCTCCGGCAACTTCTTCTTTGCGTTCGTTCTTTACGACCAATTTTAATTACTCTTTGTGATATGTTTGATCCTTACCAAGAACGTGTATACGTTGCACATTAGTTTGGTAGGCCCCTAAACGCATAGACTTCTACACGTTTAGGACACATGCATCCGATTTCAGGCAACCTCCTTAGCCGCCTCTTACAACATGCGTGGCAGGTAACAGTGGTTCTATTCTTTACACCCCAAATTTGGGCGCCGTTAACCACTCGGGCGGCTCCGGCAACAATCCTAGGGGTCTGACTATTTTATTGTAATACTCCGGGTATCAACTTTGCTGCATACTTTTATCGATTTTTAACTACAGTTGGTTCTTTTACGTCTTGAATTTGAACATGAGATTAACGGTTACTCGGGGCCGTTTCTAATAGGACTAGGAACTCCATCTCACCTAAACCCTAGAAAATTAGTGCGTTCGCTTTACGCAGGGAACGAACCGATCACGTTTGAAGCTAGAAGCGACTTTAGGAGCGCCCGTCTGCCCAGCGTGTTCGTAGCGCGTTTGACTACGGGTGACTAGTCCAGACACCCACACAGGAAACATTAGCACACTAAATTAAAATGCGGCTCTAAACAAGAAGTGAACACATTAGACAACCGTGCGAGAACAGTGCATTGGAATTAGATTAACATAGGAACATAAAATACAAAACATTGCCCGTCTGCCCAGCGTGTTCGTAGCGCGTTGGACTACGGGTGACTATCCCTCTGTGTGTGCGGGTTCAATTCCGCGGGATGGCAGAAAAAGCCACAGCCACAGATTCCCCAGATTTACGGTGTTCGTGGCACCGAACCGAAGGGTTACGATGTCCATGGTACCGAGCCGAAGAGCTGAAAAGCTCAAGTGCTTCTGGAAAAAAAAAAAAAGAAGTGACTAGAGGCGAGCACCTTACCTTCGCTCCACACAGACCCCATCTAATATATATATATATATCTAGAGTTTTAGTAATAGTCACTACTTTTGCTAGAGGTCAGACGCCAACGGCACGCTACCTTAGTTCGCGTTAGTCAAACTTTGCCAAACCTCGGCGACATCCATATCGAACCGCGGCGCGCAGTTTAAAGAAAACACTTGTTTAGAAATTTTCAACACAGAATGTAAAATAGGTTCTGTCACACCCACACTGTATGTATTCACTCACAGAAGTCTCCGCCGTATACTCGGTTTTAAATGGTCAGAATTGATTACAAATACGGACTCTTGGAAAAGAACAAGACGGAAATCAACACAGCTGGAGAGCAAAGGGTGGCAGTTTTCTGCTTCTTCTTCTTCTTCTTCTCTTCCACCATTTACTTCTTTATAGAATTGTTGGGGGCGTAGTGATCGTGTGTGTGTGTGTGTGCTTGTTTTAAGGCACTTTGTAAGCTGATATTCAATTTTATAAGGCTGTTCTTGATGCCGTCGCTCCATCTTTGCGTGGTCTTCCTCTTGCTTTGTTCTCATTATACTTTTTCTGTGTGGCTCTCTGTGGTAGGTGATACCAGGGCATTCTTGTCAGGTGTCCAAACCATTTAATCTGTTGTTCTTTTATGAATTTTCATGTCTGGTTTCACATCCAGTCTTCTTCGGATTTCGTCATTTCAAATTTTGTCTCTTATTGTCACACCTGCAGCTAAGACACCTCATCTCTGTCGTTATGATTTTCCGTTCTTTAGCTGCTGTTATTGGCCGTGTTTGACACTGGTAGCAAACATAGTGTTGGCCAGAAAATCGTTAAGAGTGACAGTGACGATGTTTTAAGCACAGGCTCAGGAAATAATCGTTAAACCTAACCAGACATACACTTGACTAGAACATGCATGGGAAGAGAAGTTTGGGGATGGGGAGATAATTCTTGTCGATGAACGATAGAAGAGATTTTCTCTCGAAGCCTCATTCCATAAGTTCACCCGTGTGTTGCAGGGGCTAGTAAGGAGCAAAGAATAGTAAGACTGCGACCTACAAGGCATGTCGCAAGAGACGACTAAGGTAGGAGTCTAGGAAGCTACTCTAGTAAATAAAGAACTTCGCAGAAATCGGATGTGCTGACCTACTTGTAGGCGCATAACTGTCAGAAGGTACAATAGCTCTTAGGCTCTGATCACATACAACTCACAAAGCGTGTTTAATAAGTGGTCGATATGGAGCGTACGAAGAAGAGGAAAAAGAAGAATTCACATAAGTTGATGCCTCACTCTCATAGGCTGGAGCCTCACTCTCATAGGCTGGAGCCTCACTCTTATAGGCTGGAGCCTCACTCTCATAGGCTGGAGCCTCATTCTCGTGGGTCTAACTATTACTCCATCCACTACTACTCCATCCACACACTAACTACTATTCCATCCACACACTAACTTCTACTCCATCCACACACTAACTACTACTCCATCCACACACTAACTACTACTCCATCCACACACTAACTACTACTCCATCCACACACTAACTACTACTCCGTTCACACACTAACTACTACCCCATCCACACACTAACTACTACCCCATCCACACACTAACTACTACCCCATCCACACACTAACTACTACCCCCATCCACACACTAACTACTACCCCCATCCACACACTAACTACTACTCACGAAGTGTTATTCTACTATAGTTTAACAGTTTCGACCGCTAGGATTGTCAAATCGATCCCACGAATTGTCATACCGACCGTTGCTGTGCGTTCAATATCGACCACTATGAGAACTCAAGGTGTACACATTCTCTACTTGTCGCGTGATCAGCGTTCATTACACGGTGGTATCACTGAGATGTCGTTAGTTCACCTGTCTAATCGAACAATGAACATTTTGTCCAAACGATATTTGAAAACAAGATCAATTGAGGTATACAAACAGACGAGCATGTGTTTGGATCAGTATGTCAAGTACATGTATTTGCATAAGTGTATCATTAATAATAGTAATGGAGCCCCTAACCTATTTGGTTAGCAGGGGTGGAATCGCCAACACATATTCCATCCTTCTTCTTCTTCGAACGCTTCATGTCGACCACTTGCTAACCTCCCTTTGTGATTTGTATGTGATCCAAGCCTAAGAGCGATTGTACACTGTGCCAGTTATGCGCCTACAAGTAGGTCAGCACATCCAATTTCTGCGACGCTTTTTATTTACTAGAGTAGCTTCCCTAGACCGTACACCAGTCGCCTCTTACGACATGCCTTGTAGGTTACAGTGTTACTATTCTTTGCTCCCTTGCGAGCCCCGACAACACACGGGCGATCTCTGTCATTTTGGATTCTTCTTTTCTCATTTATTGTCAGTGTCTATGTCACTGTCCATGTCAGTGTCTATGTCAGTGTTCATGTCAGTGTGCACTCATCTTTTAGAAAAAATAGCTAGTATCATCGATTTATACATAAACGAGGCTGATCTAAGCTTAACTAACTGCTATCACGTATCATCATCATCATCAGGTGCCGTGCCGGCTGGCGTAGGCTATCATGGATCTCCACAAATCTCTGTCGTTGGTGTTTGCTATCAACTCAGATGTTGACGCTCTACCGTGCCATGTAGTCAGGCTACCCAACATTTTTCTCTCTGTCTTCCTCTGTCTCGTCTACCCTCGATTTTACCGGTTGTCACAATGTGTTCTAAGCTATCACGTATATTTTGTCTAAAAGGGAATGAATCAAATATCTTAGACACACAAGGAGACAAGACAGAGATGAATACCATTCTGGAAGGAAATGTTGAGGGCAAAACCAAGACAGTGATATCATTGGATGGGGAGCGTTAAAGGATCGACAAAGAACAGCTTAACATAATGTTTTGTCTGTTTGTCTTGTGTGTCTGTCTGTCTGATCTAATCTCTCTATCTGTTTGTCTGTCTGCCAGTCTAATCTAATCTATCTCTCTATCTGTCTCTATCTGTCTGTCTGTCTGCCTGCCTAATCTAATATCTCTGTCTGTCTGCCTGTCTAACCTAATATATCTATATATCTGTCTGCCTGTCTAATCTAATCTATTTTTCTAGCTGTCGTGTTTGTCTGTCCGTCCGTCCTCCCGTCAACCACCTACCTGGATACCTACTTTCCGCTGACTAGACTAGAAAATCGATCATACCATGTATAATATGATTAATACAGCACACCGTGGCTGTACTATCTCAACTTTCCTGTTCCTGTGAGCTTTTCAACACTTTACACCACAACATGCTCACATATTAGTGACATTTGATTTTGTTTGATCTTTTCTAATAATTAAGCTGGGAACCGCAGTAGCGTAGTTGTTAGTGAACTCGCTTCTTAGGTGTTTGGCCCGGGTTCAATTCCACAATGGGCGTAGAATATTTCTTCGACTGTAATGGCTCTCAGGTCGACCTAACCTCAATTGTGTGCCAGGAAAAGCACTGGGAAGTAGAGACGGCCAACGTGATGTTGACCACTTCATATATCGTGTACCAATGGTCAATGAAAATTACAGGCATGGTTATTGTTATTGGTTATTGGTTACTAAACTGACGTCATTGCACCCCGGGCAGACCCATAGGTGCTCAGTCTCCCCCAACAGATATTAAAGAGTATACATACTGATGGTTCCCGTGGCTTGCTGATTAAACACACCTCTCACTCTGCCTCTCAGGCATACAGGCTTAAAACCGTATTACCCCATATAACCCGAGGTATGAATAAGGGTCCTTTACATTTTAGTAATTAAGTTAAACGTTATTATGAACTCATGTATTCTTTTTGTTTTTCAGTGTGCCTTATTTGATTGCATGCTTTATTTTACTTCCTAATTCATTTGTTTATGCTTTGTTTTTCTTTGAATAATATAAAACAATGATTTCAGCTTGTTGTATTCGCTTTCAGAACCAGGAGAAAGATGTTCACCATCTAAGGAAATATTAACTTTAAATTGAAACTTATCAAGTGTTGCATGTTCCCAGCATTGAAATATGGTGGGACAAAAAAAATAAACGTGCATTGTATAAGCAGTTGAAAGGTAGAAGATAGGTCTTGGAGACACATATTAATGAGATGTGTTTCAACAAGTAGAACTTGGAACATTATGAACGAGGTCAAGAAAATCTGAACAAAATTGTTCAATATGACATACATTTGTGTTACTGATTAGATTCTCATCATCAAATAGCTTGTCCTGAGCAGATGTTTGCCACTCTAACAGTCTTCGAATTTCTCCCTCTCATAGGCCAGATGTCCCGCCTCTGCAGTCGTCATAAATAGCTTGTCCTGAGCAGAAGTTCACCATCCTATCAGTCCTTCGTATTTTCTTTCTCTCGTAGGTCAGATGTCCGGCCTCTGCTCAAATCATCAGTTACATCCTGGATCCATCTGCTCCGTGGTCTTCCTCTTCTCCTCTTTGCTGGATCCTCCTTCTTGATGGCCTTCTCCAGCCTTTGTATCTCATATATATATATATATATATATATATATATATATATATATATATATATATATATATATATTCGGTACAGGATTGCTAATTATTTCCATGTATATGTACGAGTATATGGACGGTTTGGTTGAATTCGTAGAGCATTTGTTTATCGAATGGGACAAAAAAGGTTGTGGGTTAATTTTCCACACCCAATGTTTCACAAGTGAAGAAAGGAATTGGCCCTTCTACCTCTTGCATATCTGTGTCAATGAAATGTGCCTTTATACCCTACAGTTTGCAAAGTCTTTACATATCATTTAAATAGATAAAACATAGATATCCGCTTCTCGTTGCTATCTGTTGGGGAAGACTGAGCACCTATAGGCCTGCCAAGCTTAGAGGTGACTGTAATACTATTAACTAACAGTAGATAGTTAAATATATGTACAAGTATAGACATGTAATGATGTGACCCTATATGTAACTATGTCGCTACTGCCTGCAGTACCGTTTATTAGGGCGCTGTAGAACAGTTGGGATGAGAGTCTGAGAAATTTAATGGCCGCATGGCTAGTGCAGTCGCCACGGCTGTTCAGGTTAGGATTTTTCTACTATGCCCACAAAGAAAAAAATCCTTGGTTTTACGTGGGTTGAACACAGGTTCCGCATGAGAGCCGCTCTAATCCATTTGGCCAATATCCCTCTCATATGTAAATTATGTAATTGTCCCACTACACAAGCACATGTTATTGTGTTTTTACGACCTATAACTACTTTCTTGTTCCCACTGGAGCATAGGACTTCATCTGTTGTTCTCTACAAAATTACAATATCTTCTTTAGCTCAGCCCACTTTGTAATAAATTTATCACAGAAATATTTAACAGGTGACAGTCAAATATCTCATTTCAAAGCAGAAGATCAACTGGAAAGTCTTCAATGAAAAAAATCAAATGTCAATTCTGGGAAACAACTCTTGTGTTGAGAAAGTTATGAAATGAACCTTATCATTGTTGATGTAGAATGTTAATTAGTTTGTTGTTTTAATACATTGTATTTAAGTGCAATTTAGCTGATCTCTTTAAAAACTGTAATTTCTATCTCTACTAGTAAGATAACTAACAAAATTACTTGTTTGATATGCTGTTGCTAACATCTTATATTGAATGAATAGGTACAATTTAATGCATTATGCCCTTTGCTGCTTGATTCATGTTCAGTTTTTTTTTTTATATTTTCTGTATTTGTCATCAAAAGATTTTTGTTGCTGGTTTCCTTGTTTAATTTTGTAACTTTTGTTTCGTTTTAGAGTTTTGTATCGTCGGACTCTTAGCCGCATCGAGTTCCCGCAGCAACGCTTTGTGAATCCGATCGAATTCTGTTTTTTTGGTTTCGTTTAATGCATGCCTTCAATACAAAAATTGTGATACAAAAGTTTATGTTTTTGAGTATGACTCTAGGTGTGTCCTTTCTTATGTTACTGCTTATAAATATCCACACTGTATATATACATATATATATTTATCCCCCCTGCTCCTATGCAACCATTAATAGTAGCTTAAGTTTAGGAATGTAGTTATATTTACTCAAACTTGTAGCATTCATATTAAGCAGGGATTAGGTTTAAATATAATTTTGTCCCTTAGAAAGTCAGGACTTAATATTTGTAATTATTTTTTAACTTACCTAAATACAAACATGAGTAGTGAAGCTCGGAAAGAAAGACTGTATATAGATAAGATTTTTAAAATAAATACTTAATATTTAACAAAATATAAAAAATTTGAAATTAGGGTTACAGAAAGTGCAAAAAAACCTCTGAAATAATTTGTGAATAAATGTGTGAAAGCTGTAAAAATTCCCTGCCTGCATTGAAAACAATTATTTATATGATTTTTCTCACAAGTTAGCACTGATAATTTTTTTCATGATTTTAAAATATGGACGATTATAATCTAGATGCAATGGTCAAATCTTTTCCATTTTCTGCAAGAGTTGATCAAATAAACAACGGGATAATTAATAGTTTACTTCAAGTAGATTGTTATTTTAGGAACAATAATAACATTTTGACCGTAGTTTAGATCGTTATTTTAGCAACAGTAATAACATTTTTGACCGGTAGTTTCAAACTTCATAAGGCAACACAAAAAGTCTCAGACTTGGAATAGTCTAATTAATAAATAACTTTAAAAACGGTAATAGTATCCTAATTCAATGAGAAATGTAGTCAGACGAAGAGTCAAACTCAAAAAAAAACATCAAACAGCTGTATTATCAATTTTTGTTTTGTAGGAGAGCGCAAGTTCATTTGCTCGATATGTGAAAAAGGATTCAAGCAGCTTTCACATTTGCAACAGCACTTCCGAATTCATACGGGTGAGTGCAATGTTGTTTAATTATATAGGTATTTATCAACAGACAGATATCTAAACAAAACATGTCTACATCTTTAAGAAGGCATCTGTATGTCTGTTAGTTATACCATATAGAGTAGTTTACTCACTGTTCAGTAGTAGGATAGGACAGTCTACCCTCTGTTCATTAGCAGGATAGGACAGTCTACCCTCTGTATCTATGCTCTGAATTTCCTGCTTAATCAGGTGTTTTTTCCTAATAGAGAGAGATTTGGTAACATGTTTATTTTATATAAATGTGTCCAGGCAGCTGCTTTACAGCCTGCGGTTTTCAATTTTCGTCAGCCACGGTTTCTGAACTTAGAGGAATTGATAGACATTGGCCTACCTTTTTATTATGTATCTCCAATAGGACTAGACACTCAGTCTCACCTACCCTGACATAAGGGATCACAGAAAAAACTTCATTGCACCAAATGGGGCACAAAGAAAATACTTTTGAAACATGAGACGGACAATGTATCTCAGTCCATCAAAGATTTATTACAAATTTTAAACTACACAACAAACTAAATAACTACAAACTAACATTTAAATTTAGCATTTTGTTGTAAAAGGTAAAAAGTAAAGGAACCCTTTTCATACCTTGTGGTATATAGGGTAATATGGTATTAGGCCCATATTTTTCATTGACCGTCGACACACAAACGCCAGCCACCTTTTACTTCCCAGTGGTTTTCTGGTACCCAATTGCCACTGGTCGACCTTTAGCCATTACGGTTGAAAAAATTTCACACCTGCTGTGGCAATCGAACACAGACCAGCCTGAGAAGCGAGTTCACTAACAACTGTTAATGACTACTGCGGCTCCCCAGCATTTTGTTGTAGTGTGTGGAAAATAATTTTGATAGGAACATAGAAGTATCAGATGGGAAGCATATTAGTACATGCACAGCTTACATATTTTTTGAAATCATTGATCACTTTTAGTTATTTTCCATCCAACCAATACATTGTCCATCAGTCTGAATGATATTACTTGCTACCGCTTGGGAAATGTATAAGAGTGTTACAAAAAATGACAGTACTAAAGTAATAGTATTTGTTGCAGGGTAGTATATATTTTATCATCATTAGTCCTTTAAAAAAAACTGTTGTTACTTCCTGCAATACAGCTTTTTGGGCGATGTAGGACAGGAGGGACATGAGCCTGTGCTATTTAATGGTCGCATGGCTAGTACAGTCGCCGCAAAACTGTTCAGGCTAGGATGTTTTCTTTATGCCCTCGACAGAAAAAACCTCCTATGCCTTACCATGGATTGAACTGGGACTCCCACATGGGAGCCGCACTCTAATCCATTTGACCAGACGCTCCACCGCATTAGTCCTTGCCACAGCTAATTGAATAAGGAATTTTAAGAACTCCAGGAGAAACACCGAAGTCGGTTGTCCTCTGAAAAATGCTCGTCTGCAAGGCTAGGCAATGGGTGCCATAGGAAGTAAAGTTGTGGTTTGAGTCCTGCGTTTATAAATTGTTTTTTCCCGGAGGCGCTTAATACTTGTTTATTGTCACGACTAAGCCAGAGACAAAAAAATATCCATTTAATTGTCTTGTGCCTTTCTTACTATGGCATCTGATCTTTATTATCAGCAGTTTGGGTTTAATTCTTTTTCTGTAGCTGTTTGATTTTTCCACAGTGTGCGGGTCATTGTCACCACGCCTGATTCCTCCTGCTTGCCTCGTATGACATGTGAGAGGAAACTAGTTCTTTTCTTAGCTACCCCAGAAACCACATCTAGGAATAGACATTTTAGACATTAAAAAATATATAACAATAAAATAGTAAGTAAGAAAGAGATGATGGAGATATGTTAGGCATACTCTGAGAAGAAAAGATTGAAGAAAATGACAAAGCAGGAATTAAAGTGGAAAGCAAATGAGTTAAGAAAGGATGCCCTAGAAAAACCCTGATTCAAATTTTACTGAGAGAGTCAAGAAATATCAGACACAATTCTGTATAGGAGATTGAGCGAGTTGCCCAGGATAGAGTGGTATGGAAAAATTGCTTGCAGACTCTAACATACAATGGTACGAGAGGAATGATATTATAACTAAGAACTGTTGATAAAAATAGTCTGAAGACTACTAGACTTGAAAATTAAATTTTTTTTCCAAACCAATTTGTTGAAAAATAAAAATTAAAAAAATTGTTTGAATTCAAAACATACCAGTTAGATACAGAAAATTAACTAATATATCTTGGATTGATAATAGTCCTGTTTTTCTCAGATGTGCGCAAGTATGTCTGTTCTTATTGTGATCAAGGATTTAAACAGCTTTCACATCTTCATCAACATATTAGAATTCACACTGGTGAGTGAGTAATTGTGAATACAATTTTTCACCTCGATTGTAAAATTAGCCATTTTTGTTTACAACTGCACTATTTCTGCCAACAAGGGGAAATAATTTTACTGTTAAGAGTAATGTCTAGACTACAAAATAACTCTTAAAATAACAATAAAATGAAAAGATTTTGATAAGAAGAATAATATGAAGAAAAAAATAACACTTTAAATATAAATTACAAAATACTACAATGACTAAACTTTTGTTTTGCAGCCAATAAAATGAAGGATTATGCTAAGAATAATATTTTTACTGGTTGAACTAACATGCAAATCTAAATTTCTACTTATTTTTCATGTTTGTTGGCCTACACGCTCTGATATAACCAATAAAAGGTTCGCCTTAGGTTGAAAGGAGCGTGCTTAAAGAGGCTTTAATCCCCTACTAAACAAATAAACAAACTCATATAGTTTATTTTGAAGTAGTCTTGCAACAGTGTTCCATAATTTATATATTTTTGCCAAAATAACTTGTTTTTAAAAATATTTTTAAATATTGTTTGTTATCTGCGCACAATAACATGCATTCTGCTACCTTTGTTTACCCCACAGAATCTTCTTCTTTTCACTAATCCTGTTTTATCTCAAAATGTCTGGATAAAAAGAGATTTATAGAACAGAATTTTGTGTGCACTTCATAAACAGTGTTTTTTGTTGCCTGTGTTATCTCTGAGCATATACCTTTACCATTTTGTTGGGTACCTATATACCTTTTGAGTGGACGACCTTTTGCTTTGTATACACTTTATGAAAGTAACATTGTTATTTGTGGCGCACTGTCTGTTGTTAATCTGCTTATATGACTGAAACATTTAATTTGTTTCTTGATGACTTTTTCCTAATGTCTTCATTTCTAAACTGGTCTCTTCTTGATGCTCCAAGTAGACACTTCATCCACACAATACACACAGAATATAAGAGAACTTTAGTTCAGTAACAAGTTATCTGTCAGATAGTGTCATGGTTTCTAAATTAACATTAATCTTGTAGATGTATTTGCCTCAAGGTATGGTCCTAATATTCTCTCTTCTTCCATACGAGTTTTGTATTAAGTAAATCCTTCATTTGTTACCTGCCATGCATGTCGTAAGAGGCGACTAAGGAGGTTTGGCTGAAATCGGATGCACATGTCCTAAACGTGTACAAGTCTATGCGTTTAGGGGCCTACCAAACCAATGTGCAACATATACACGTTCTTGGCAAAGATCAAACATATCACAAAGAGTGATTAAAATTGGTAGATAGCATCCCTTTGATCCTTTAAAAATGTCCCTTACTGTTTGTGTAATACCACTTTTAGGCTGGTGTAGGGGGACTGCCTAGAGTAGTTGATAGTAGCTCGGCCTGCTAGCTGTGAGACGCTCATAGCTCGGGTTCGAACCTACTGTCCGGCATTTGTTCGAGTCCCTGGTCTTACTCAGGACGATAACGTGAGTACCTCTGAAGTCGGAGAAAATCTGACTGTATGGTGAGGGAATACTAATTACGAGTACATTGAGCACACGGCTGCCAGTGTAAATTAATTTACAATGCACGCTCTGCCATTGTAAGAAATTGGGAAAACGGATTTTCACGCAAAATTCAGTTTCAGAGATGAAACTTGTCTGAGTTGAAAGGACGAAAAAAAAAAAAAAGGCTGGTGTAGGGCAGGGGGACATGAGTCTGTGGAATTTAATGACCGCATGGCTAGGGCTGTCGCTGAAACTTTTCAGGTTATTATTTTTTATTTAAGCCTTGACAGAAAAATTCATAGACCTTACAGGGTGTCGAACCCGGTCTCCCTAAAGGAGGTGTTCTAATTGATTTGGCCAGACCCTACTTCCTTTTGACCCTAATGGGTTATTATTATTATTAGATCTTAGTGTAGGGGAGATTGATTTCCTAGTCCTATCGGAGACGGACGATACAACATAGGTTCTATGTTCAATGTAAGCACGTAAAAAACCTTGGCAGTTCAAAATCAAGAAAATTAGGCTGGAAAAGCTACTGCCCAAAAAAAATTCATTAGCAAGATTATTTTTAAAAAATTGACCTCAAAATATTTTGATCACTTTCTAAATGATATCTGAGATCCTCGCGGTGCTGCTAAATATATATATATATTATTAGGTACAATCAATGGGGACATACTATCATCATTCAATGAATAAGTGTTTGATGATAATACAACTATCAGCAAAGCAACTACTTTGAAACTGCATATTTTTAAACAGGACAGTAAGAAGAAGCACTAGTTTACAATTAATTTATCTTCTTCTTCTTCAGCGATCTCTGATCATGCGCTTAGTTTACTGTGAACCACAAACTGGGCAGTCAGCTTCAGGTCTGTCAGGTTTCCCAAAGCTTAGTTTTCAGGTCGACTGGGTGTGGCCACATGTTGCTTCTCATCTCACCTTGGAGAGGACAGTCTTGCAGGATATGCTCCTGTGGCTGTTCTGCCTGCTGACACTGGCAGAGAGCTGTTCGACTTATTCCTAGTCTATATAAGTGTTTGTTGAGTCTGCAGTGTCCGGTGCATAGTCAAAATATAATGACCTGGATAAATTTATGACCAGAGAGATTCACTGGAACCATCATTGTGCATATACACCACTATCTGCTAAAAGGGACTGAGCACATGTGGGTGTACCTTGAGTGGTATAATGCAAGTGGTATATCACTGGTCCTGGTAAATTATAAAATGTCCAGTAGCCTTTTCAGAGCTTAATGTAGGAAGTGCTTATCACTTTATATTGCTAGTTCCTAGTGTGCAGGAGGTAGGAGAGTTGAGTGGAACCTCGAGTGTGGGATTGAACTCACAACCCTCATGAGTCCTAGTCAATAGGCGAACGCTCTACACTTTACACTAATCCGCCCCACTTGTTCTGGTAACAAAGAACAGATTTTACAACGGGACAGAACATTAACCAAGCGAGCAGCACATTAACAATGTCATCTCTGCCAGAATTGGGCAGGTTTCTTTAGAACTGAACTGTGTTAATTTTCCTTTTGTGTTTCAGGTGAGCGAAAATACGTCTGTCAGGTTTGCAACCGTGCATTTAAACAAATGACACATTTACAGCAGCACAATAGAATACATACTGGTAATACAATGCCTTGCTGTGTAGTTCTTATTTCTGTGGATCCTATATGTAGCCTTGGTTCTTTGTGAAATTCAGTTTTTATATATTTGTACCCCCAGTTGTGACTGTTCCTAAAATGTGTTGAATTTTCCCTCGTAGTTCCCTGTATTTCATTGTGAAGTATTCTTTTAGTTTTCTGTAGATTTTCATGGTTTGTTTTTTAGTTTGTTATAGTTCTTTGTTAGCAAACTGTTTTCTTTAGTTCTTTGTGAGGTTTTTCTATATTTTTATGTAGTTTTTCATGCATTTTCTGTAGATTTGAGTGAATTTTCTTCAGTTTTCAGTGGGAGTTGTGTTTTCTTGAGTTTTTATGTCATTTTTTTTGTTAACTTTAAAACTGTTTCTTAGCTTCTCCATATAACTGTTTATACTGTTTTTAAAATATAGTTTTCCAAAGTTCATCTTGTAGCCATTTATAAACTTGTTCTTCCTTTTTAAATAGGTTTTATTAAAAAGTAGCTTGTAAATTGTTTTTTAACAGCGGTTCTTAGGGCATACTAAAAATAGTGACATTCAATGGGTGGTCTGTGAAAATATTAGAATTGAACTCGGACAATGTCAGGTGGTTATTATGCTTGCTTCGCAATCGAGACTGTGTTTTTTTCCAATCTCAGCCACACTTTAATTATAATAATAATTCCTCTCGACCGTTATACGTTACATAGGGTCTGCAAGTAATTTCTCCATACCGCTATCCGCAACTCGCTCAATCTCCATGGAACTGGGCCATTTCCTGCCTCTCTCAGCAAAGTTCGTTTCAGGGTCTCCCTGGGTCGACCTTTTCTTTCTTGCAAGTTTCTTTTGCTCTTTTAATTTCTTGTGATGAGGTAGCTGGCCTCACGCACAAGTCCTCCTCCTTTTCATCCGGGCTTGGAACCGGCATTGGCAGAGTTAGCCACACTTTAGTTATTTTTTTTTTTAAAGCTTGAAATGGGTACCTAACTTGTTACGGTAGTTTAGGAAAATGTTAGTGAGGAAATGGAATTACCTTTTTTTTTTTTACCTACTAAGGCAAACTACTAATGGCAAACTACTGAATGTATAAGTGGTGCCTAGAAAATCGATGTGGTTGATAGTGACACCCTGTAAAGGATATGCCACGATTTTCACTCAATAATGGAATAAAAATTGGAAGAATTCTGGAAAATCCTGAACTTAATGAAAATACTTGGCACTGTATGATCTCTGTATATTGTTATCTTAGTAATAACTCATTTCAGATATAATAATAACATGTTATACAGGGACATCTAGATTTGAACCGGGGCATTCTTGATCTGAAGTCGAATGCTCTACTATTGAGCTATATCCCTCACAATAGCAGGGGCCTCAGTGGTCATTTCGTTTCCTTGTGTTCTGAAGGTCATGGGTTTGAATCCGACCATCATCGTTCATTTCACATATGCATTTTTTCTTGGAGATCCTTAGAATTGTTGATAGTGCTACGGAGGTCATGCTTTGTACAATATTTCCGGTAGGTGGGTACCATTTCTGCAGAGGGAAACTGAGCCATATAGGGAAACTTGTAATGAAATCAATCATTTAGCTTTGAAAAAATTATTAACACTGGTAGCGATTAGGTGCTCACCTCTTGTGCCAAATGTACCTGCCTCTCATGCCAAAGGTACTTGGTTCGCTTCCTCATGGAACAATCTGGATATTTTCCCAGAGATCCCTGATCTCAGTGTAGGGGAGATTGATTTCCTATTCCTATAGGAGAATTACGATAAAACATAGGTCCTGTGTTCAATGTAAACACGTAAAAAAAACCCTTGGCAGTTCAAAATCAAGAAAATTACGCTGGAAAAGCCGCTGCCCAGACAAAATTCATTAGAAAGATTTTTAAATAAAATTAATACAAAATATTTTCATCACTTTCTAAATGATATCTGAGACCCTCGTCGGTGCTGCGAAGTTCGTGCACTGCCGCTGAGATCTTCCTGTGTAAGAAAAAGATCGGAGGACACATGGTTACTCACCAAAGTGGAACCTTCTTCTTTCTTCTGATCGCCTTAGATTGATGTATCCATTTCCCCATAAATCTCATTCATGTGGAAATCTGATTCATGCAGCCTTAGCATGGGTGTGTTTTCGTCACATTTTCATTGCCATTTGCAGCTCTGGTGCTTATCCTTCGGCGATGTGTCCGGTTTCAGCCAGTGTTTACTGGGTTCGCTCTCCCTCCAAAGTGGAATGATGATGGTCCTATCAATCAATCAATTTTAAATATGAATTTAAAGCATAAATTTTTTCTAGATATTCCTGATGAGACAATCATTATTTAAATCTATAATATAAATATTTTTTCTAGTATTCAGTCGTACATTATAATATCAGTGAAATATTAAAAAAAATGAGTAATGAGTGTGACTCAGATTAGACATTACTTTTATATTTGATCTTTTATCCATAGGAGAGCGCAAGTATATTTGCCAGATCTGCAATTGTGCATTTAAGCAAATGACACACTTACAGCAGCACCATCTCATACACAGCGGTAAATCAAATCAAACCCACAAGCACTGTAAACCACCACATTTAGCACAGCTTAGAAAATATGTTTTAACAGATAATTTAGCAATTTTCTAGATGATTTAAGGTATATTCTAATTCTAGCATTGTCCATTTTGTGGCAAGTATCTTGCTAGTGAAAGCTGGTGGCATCAGTGTGTTCTTTTTTTCTTTTCCTTACTTCATCTTCTTTTCAAGCTACATTATTCCATGTTTCCTTCATCATTTTCATGTCATCTGACTATACATTTTTTTAAATTACTTTCATTTAAGCAAGACACTTTATTTGGTTCATTTCAGTAAGATACTTTATTTGGTTCATTTCATTCAGACTTCTTATTTGGTTCATTTCAGTCAGACAGTGCAGTTCAGAGAAACCTCTTACTTTAGCTCATTTCTAACTTGTCATACTAACGTGTAGAAAATTCCTTCTGATAGAACTAGTAGGAAATTATCAAGTTTTTGGGCGTTTTAGATAACAATATTTTCAACAGTCATTGAGTTTTATGAAAGAAATATTTTGTATTAGATAATGAAGTCTCTGTTTGATAATTCTTCTTTTGCCATCACACTGTTACTGGGCTGTTGCCCAGTATCATGGTTTTTTTGTTTTTATGCTGTTCTTCTGGCTTGAATCATAGTTAGTTTTGCTTTTTGGTAGGTTTCTGCTATGCGTCTAGCCATCTTTTTGTGGTCTTCCTCTCGCCTTCTTTCCTGATGTTCTGTTGTTGAAGACTGTATACAGTGGGGTTTGGTTGCATTCTTATTAAGTGACTGAACCACTTTATTCTTTGTTTCTCAATGTAATTCAAGCAAGGTTCTGTCCCATCTTTCTTTCTTATGCTGATGTCTCGCGATGTAATTCAAGCAAGGTTCTGACACAACTTTCTTTCGTTTGATAGTTCGATGTGATAAATACAGAAATAAATGTAATGTTTTGTTTTACTTAAGCAAAACTACAAGAAATGAAAACAGAACCAACATATCAAAACATTTATGGAAACTTTTGGTTGATATTTAGAATTTGTTAGTTTTTCTCATGTCCTTGACGTTGAAAAAATGTTTAAAAAATTTATTTCTGTATTTATCACACTTGATTCCAGTTATTGTCCAGCTTTTTGCATATATTTAAAATAACAACCTCTTCTTCTTTTCTTGGTAATCAAGTGATCATCTAAGGTAGAGCACATTCTCTGTCACCTCGTTCCTCATTAATACCAAAAAAGATCTTCAGTTGTGTTTGTAACACAGTTATGTGTTAAGTAATTCTTTCTTATGCTAACCTCTCATCATTTTAGAAATATCTTTTTCTCACATATTTTTTTTTGCGCAACGAATTAACAAATGTCATTCATTTTCCTCCGAGCGAATTCATTTCTACAACTCATGAATCAGAACACTTTTCACACTTTTGCGTATGTACTCATAATTTGTATTTGTTTTTCTTTCTTCCACCATACACTTTTTATGTCAATACTTATATATGCTTTCATATCACCAGTTTTTGCCAGCTCCAATTAAAGCAGTCTGTTACTAATTAATTTTATCAAAAGTATTAAGTGCGGGTGATTATCGTTATGTTGTTATCAGATGCTCTGTAGAAATAATTGAAGCAGGGACATGCTGTTAAGTAGGAGACATCGCAATAATTTGTGTAACATTTAGTAAATTAGGATTAAGTACGTTGGTGTAATATTAAGTAAGTGGAGTGTAGTACGGGTTAATAGTTAGTTCAGGTAAATAATTGGAGCACAAATCAATCAGAGTGAGTGTCAACAAGGTGTGAGACCTGTGCAAATCAGCTGAAATATACATTGGTTATTTCATTTGTAGGAGACTATATATATATATATATATATATTATTTTAATTAAAAATACTGTTTTTACTGTCCGTAATACTGCTTCGCTGCAGTGCAGGAACTGTGAAACTGTTCAGTTTAGGTTTTTCTTTATACCCGACAGAAAAACTCCTGACTTTAGCGGGATCGACCACGGATCTCCCGAATGTGAGCAGCACTCGAGTCCATTCGACCATGCGCTCCTCAATATTCAATAAATGCATGTAATAGTAAATAAATCAGTATAACTTTGAGTCCGTTTCTGTTAAGTTGCGTTTGGTTAAAGTGCTGACCACCATCATTTGATGGGACAACTCTAGTAACAATAGATAGTGAAAGCTATGCCAGTTGTGTGGTTATCAGTACTTGTTGGTATTATGTTGGATAGAATTACATGTTACACTAAATATATCATTTGTGATTTGAAATATAAGTGATATGTTATATATATATATAATAGTGGGGGATATATGTGAAATATAAGTGATATGTTATATATATATAAAATAGTGGGGAATATATGTGAAATATAAGTGATATGTATAAAATATATAAATAAGGAATATTTGAAATATAAGTGATATGTCTTTCTTCTTTTGTCCTCTGCTTTTTGGCCGCTAGGCGTAGCAGGTTTAACTGATGATCGGTTCCGAGATAATGCACGCTCGGTCGCTTGATATGGTGTATTATGGAGTTTTAAGATGTCTGTAACTCCATCAACCCATCTTTTTCTTGGTCTGCCCTTTCCTCTTGATGATTCCATTTTCAGGTTGTACGCTCTTTCAACTGGTGTATTCGGGTTCATTCTGACCAAGTGGCCAAACCATTTGAGTCTCTGTTTTTCAATAAATCTAATAGCAGGTGTTGTTCCGACTGTTCTTCTAATTTCCTCATTTCTTATATGGTCTCTTCTTGTTTTATTTACTACTTTCCTCAGGCATCTCATTTCGTATGTGGTAATTTTCCTTTCTTGTTCTTTAAGTGATATGTAACATATATATATGTATATATTATAGTGGGGGATATAAACACTAATGAAGTGGTGAGATGTAGTATGTAATAGTGGGGGACAAAATACAACTATGTGGTGTGACAAAATATAATTTAGTGAGATGTCAAATGTGACATTATCAGGTGCCGTACCTGCCGGCATTTATGATGATCATAGATCTCTACAACTCTCTGTTTTGAGCATCGGTTATCAACTCTGTTGTTGATGCTCTTCCTTGCCGTGCTGTTAGGCTGTTCAGTAGTGTACCTCTCTCATCTTCTTTCTTCCATTTCCAGCAATTTATCCTGTTGTTACAATGTGTTCTAAAATGTTACATAAAATCTATAATCAAATGTTGCTTAAATAAAATGGTTGCTTACAGCATCAAGCCCTTCTCTAATGTATCCATTCAATGAATCAGTTTATTTATCTGTAATTTTCATGACCGATTAGAGGCTTTTAAATTGTAAAACTCTAAAAATTAGTCTGTTTCAAGACTTTCTAGTTTTCAGATTCTCATGTGATAACTTAAAATTTACAAAGTCATAAGAAAGAACAGAGCATGTAACTTATAATAGTTTATTTACTATGAAATGTGTCATATTTAATACTTTAAATTAGAAAAAAACAAAAGTAAAATTTGTATAGAGAAATATATAAATTAATTCAGGGGGGAAGATTCTGGTCTGAAACTTTTTTGCTGCTTTCATATTAATGTAGAATTTGTATAGCATTTTTAGATATTATGACTTAAAAGAGTAGAAAAAATATGTTAACGTTGCCATGGAAACAATAAAAAAAATGGCAGCCAAACACAACATTTTTAATCCCTAAGGCTCTAAAAGTAATGAATATAAATGAATTCTATTTTAACTCTAAGGTGAGCAATTGTAATATCAAAAGAATTACACATGATTTTTAGGATGCATTAAATATAAAAATTTTATGAATTTTTGGACCCGCCCCAACAGCTTTTTTTTGGACCGAATTTTGAGAGAATTTTTACCCAAAATTTATAAAAATTAAATTTTTAATATATCTAAAAATCATGTGTAATATTTTAGATATTACAATTGCGCACCTTAGAGTGAAAACAGAATTCATTTACATTAATTAGATTCAGAGCCATAGGGATTTGAAATTTTGTTTTTGGTGGCCATTTTGTATTGTTTCCATGGCAACGATATGACTTTTTTAAACAAATTTTTTTCTACTATTCTAAGTCATAATCTTTCAAAATGGTTATACAAATTTTACATTAATGTGAAAACAACGAAAATAGCTTCATGATCCCCACAGTACCGAATCCCCCCTTAAGAATAAAGCATTACTTTACAACCCACACCACCACGCTACCCATCAATATTAAAAATTATTGTCAATCAGGGCGCATTCATATTGTTATGTCTGCTGACGTAGCATAGCCAGTGTACCGGCTTTGCATCATCTTAAAAAATATAGCAAGCTAGTTAGTATATGAGCTCAGAAGGACGAATAGGTTAATTAATATGAAATAAACAATTAGGAAAGTTAAATAAACAGTCTTTTATAACTCCAAACCACTCATAATAATTAATAATTTCTTGTGGACAAACGCCACATTACGTGGCTTTGTTGACGCTCTTACCAAGAGCCACACTAAAGGGCGTTTTTTTATTCTAAAAACAAATGGCTTGTAAAAACATAACTTTTGCCCTGGTTCACTGAGAGTTAAAGAGCAGAAGTTTTATTACAGTTTTTTTTGACAAATAGAAAATTTGTACTGAGTGTATTGAAACATTTTCATTCATTAAAATATGTTGATACAAAATGAGTCCTTCATTTTTATAACATATCGTATTTAAAGTGAAAGGGCGGGGGAACAAAGTAGATCACCCCAATGTGATTCTAAGAAGTCTAGATTTTAAGGTTGTCCTGGTTTATGTGGTTCAGTTTTGTGATACTTCAGTATTGTACTACTTTTTTCTTTGTGTGTTTCTCTGGTTCCGTTGTTGGGGATGAACTAATTGTAGAATCTCTACACTTGACCCGAGCAGTTGTGTGAAATGCAATTAAGGATAGTTGCACGTGAGGTTGTAACTTCATGTTGAAAATGATAGTTTGAGAAACCACCACCCTTTCAACACAACATGATTATTTTAGCTAGAAAAATCACCACTTCTGTAAAATCACATTGTTTAATGAGAAACCACCACCACCACGGTGATAATGCATTATTTTAGTTAGAGAAATCAACACTACTGCAAGATTGTATTATTTTAGTTAGAGAAATCAACACTACTTCAAGATCACATCATTATTTTAGTTAGAGAAACCACCACCACTACTGCAAGATCACATTGTTTTATGAGAAACTACCAACACCACTACAAGATTGCATTATTTTAGCTAGAGAAACTATCAACATTGCAAGATTGCATTATTTTAGCTAGAGAAACTGCCCAAAATTGCAAGATTGCATTATTTTAGCTAGAGAAATGCAACATTGCAAGATCACATCATTATTTCAACTAAAGAAACCAACACTACTTCGAAGATGACATCATTATTTTAGCTAGAGAAACCACAATTACTGTAAAATCACATTGTTATTATATTTAAACAAACCACCAGCACTGCAGATCACATCATTACTGTGACAACATTTCAGCTTCAGTACCTTTTAAAGCAGTGAAAAAATCACAAGTAAACATTTGAGAACATTATTTTAAAACAGCTACCACTGCTTGATCTCTATCTTGGCTTTATTACGTTTCTCATCTATTCTTCTGTATCATCCAACTATGACTGGTAACAACTTATATTAGGTTTTGTTCTCAGTATATGCAATGCTTTCATAGTTATTAGATAAGAAATGTGTTTTATGTATAGTAAAGATTTGGTTTTGTTATCTCTTTCCTACTAGAGAGAACGCAAGTATGTGTGTCAGGTTTGCAATCGAGCATTTAAGCAGATGACACACTTACAGCAGCATCATAGGATTCACACAGGTAATTTTACTGATATGTGTCTGTGTTCTAGCTGGAGACATAATTGAGAGTGTAGTATTATAAGTTCTCAGTGTAGGCAGATCGATTCTAGCCCTATGAGACGGCGAAACATAGGTAAAAGTAAAGGAACCCTTTCAAACCTCGTGGTATATAGGTCAATACAGTGTTAGGCCTGTATTTTTCATTGACCGTCGGCACACGTTTGGGTGATGTGGTCAGCATCACGCCGGCCGCCTTTACTTTCCCAGAGCATGTCTGGTACCCAGTTGAGGCTGGGTCGACCTGAGAGCCGCGCGGTCGGAAAATTCCACGCGCATTGCGGAGCTGAACCCAGACCACCAGCCTTGAGAAGCGAGTTCACTAACAACTATGCTTCAGCGGCTCTCTAAAAGATAGGTACCGTGTTCAAATTGAGCGCGTAAAAGAACCCTTGGCAGTTCAAAATCGAGACGAGCAGGCGGAAAGCCGTTGCCCAAGCAAAATTCATTAGATAAAATAGAAAATAAAAATGTGTTTTTGGACTTATTTAGATTTGTCTATGATGGTAATTTCGTCTGTTCTGGAACAACATTCTTTTGATCATCCTTAGCATATTTTTGCATCATGAGAAATGTTCTACGCAAAGGGTCATGAGGTTGTGTTCATATCTGTTACTTTCTGAATTTGTTGAGTTCTTTCCAGTTTAGGAACATTCTCAACCACGCTGGGACTAGTGTTATTTTGTCGTCACTAGGCAATTTGGAGTTTATATTTTGTATTTTTCCTTCAGAAGAAGGAGAAACATTGGGCAAGGGGCAGTTCAGTTTCGTCACATGCCAGAAAGCAAATGATATTTTTGCGCTCCTTCTTACATCACCCACCCCAGTCTCCCAGGTAGGGCAGCCTTTCCAGATAATTTTTGGTTTTGTGCATGGTCAACCTAACTAACACTGGAGCTTCCAGGGAGGGCAGTTTTGTTTGGTTCTAGAACACAAGTTTTAATTTTCCGCTCAGCCAACTTCGCCAGCTGCGTTACTTGCGCTTGGCTTCTAGTACAGAGTTAACAGCAACCTTTCCTTTCATTGACGTGACACAGACAAAATATCTCGAACTTTCACAATGACTTGCCTAAAGCTGACAACGTTGGTACAAACATTGACTATATGTGTCGGGAGTTTATGATTTTGCTCCGTTTTACGTTCAATTGTAGTGCACTTGTGTGCTTCCCTAGACTTTGACTATGAGACATAAGTATACACATTCAGTCTGAGATTCTGCTCGTCTGTGTTGCCACCAGATCTCATAGCATTCCTGATTGAGCCCACACTACTACTATACAGTGTGGCATCTCTACTTCGATCCCCACCCACTTTACCAACTAAATCTACAGTCTGTTTCCAGAGCCACTATGAGGAGTTGGGAGTATATGGGCATAATGTTTGAATGTTGCAATGTTGGCAATGTTCTGATAAAGGGATGTAATGTGTGAATGATCTGATAATAATGTATAACATTAGTGTAATATGAGAACTTAACATCTTTCACCTTCGATGTCTCTGCCTGATTATGAACATCAGGTGGTACGACAAGATAACCAACTCTGAAGTATTGCAACGTGCAAATTTTTCTTCCATCATATCATGCGCATGCTCAGCAGTAGAAGACTTAGATGGCTAGGGCATGTGCAAAGAATGGACAATGGCCGCATTCCAAAACAAATGTTGTTCTGTGAACTTTCGGAGGGGACAGGCACCAAGGCAGACCACTGCTCAGATATAAAGATGTCTGCAAGGCCTCAATGAATAACTTATCTATTGGTCCCAGCAAATGGGAAAAACTGGCTGATGATCGAGATATATGGAAAACAACATTGCACAAAGGTGCAAAATCTTTTGAAGAGAGACGTAGGGATGAGCTGAAAGACATGAGAGACAAACGAAAACTCAGAAGTTATCACAGTAACACACTTGCCAATTGACCGTCTGTAAAGACCTAAAAGGCCATATAATCTGAGAAATAGAGTGTACCTTGTTCTTGTGTTGTCCTTTGCCTCTCTTCCATAGTTATACCTGTTGTCACTATATTCTAGCTACCATAACATAGGTATCAAATAAGGAATGTTTCTTTTCGTATTTCTTTAATTTTTCTTCAGCTTTCAGGACCTTTGAGGTTCATTGCTGCAGATGTCATCTACCTACATTCATCTCCATTCGTAGCCTTCTATTGCCAATTGTTGAATCCCGGTGTCTCTAGATCTACTTCAATGCTATCTTTCCATCATTTTATTGGTCTGTCCTGTGGTCTCTTCCCTTTATTTCTTTTGTATATGTAGTTTAGGCTCACTGTTCTCCGCCACTTTTTAATATTCCCTAGCCATCATCATCATCAAATAGCTTGTCCTGAGCAGAACTTTGCCACCCACACAGTCCTCTGGAATTTCTCTCTCTCATAGACCAGATGTCCTGCCTCTGCAGCTGTCATGTTCAAACCATCAGTTACATCCTGAATCCATCTTCTCCGTGGTCTTCCTCTTCTTCTCTTTGCTGGTATGCATCCTTCCATGATGATCTTCTCCAGCCATTCATGTCTTTTTATATGTCTAAAATATCTCAATTGTTCTCTTATTTGTAGCATCAGCCATTTTTGTTTGATTTTGAGTTTCTTCGATTTTGAGTTTCTTTGATTTTGAGTTTCTTTGATTCCATAGCCAAGTGCTCTATTTTCTTCTCTTCTTCTCCTTTGAACACTCCATATCGATCACTTGTTAAACCACTCTTTGTATGTGATCTGAGCTTAAGAGTGACTGTACGTTGTGCCAATTATGCACCTACAAGTAGGCCAGCGCATCTACCTATGTAACGTACAACAGTACAAGAGGAATTATTATTTATTATATTGTGATCATGGTGTTACGGACAGACACTTGGATTTAAAACATGTTTTCTAGGACAAAGTATACTTTTATTTCCTTATTGAAGACCCTGCCCAAGTACTTACATTTCTGTTCTTTTGATTTTCATATTTTCTCCTTGTTTGTATTCAGTTGCCTTTCTATTTTCTCTCTTGCCATTATCATATATGTCAGGCCTTCGCTTTGCATTTTAAGGAGTGGGTTAGAACCCGGATCACATCGTTCTGTTTACTTGTCTATTTTTCCAGACCCCTAGGATTGTTGCAGAAGATACGGAGTGTACTTTGTGCAATATTCTCAGTATGTTTCGTGCCATTTTTTTAGAGACGGACTAAGTCATGTGGTCAAACTTGGCGCAGTGAAATCAATCTTTCGACTTTAGATTCTCTCCAGATTGATATTTAGTCATATTTTCTGCTGATTCCATCAAGTGTTTAAAATTTTCTTACAAGTTTCTTGTTCATTATCTCAGACCACATCTATGTTATCCACATAACTAAATGATCTTATTTTTTCATCTATAGTACCATTTTCCTGTATTTTCCTTATTATTTTGTCCAGCTCTATGCTAAAAATGAACTAGGGGCAGGGCATCATCTTGTTTTAAACCTGTTCTTATTTGAAATTGGTCTGATTTGTTGCCTTTATATATAACTCTGTTACATGTATCTTCCATGCATTCATATTTCTTTAATTGTTTTTTTTTTTTATTGAATTTCCTCTGCTCATCCTTTTTAATTTTTTTAGTTGCCATTGAATTCTTAACATTCTTCTTAATAGTCTGTGGATTGATTGTCCATGATTGTCTTCCATATTACAGGATTTGTTCTATATAAAATATGATAATCATCAAATAGCTTGTCCTGAGCAGAACTTTGCCATCATAACAGTCCTTCTGAATTTCTCTCCATAATAAGTCAGATGTCCCATCTCTGCAGCCATCATGCTCAAAGCATCAGTTACATCCTGAATCCATCTTCTCCTTGGTCTTCCTCTTCTCCGTGATCTTCCTCTTCTCCTCTTTACTGGCATGCCTCCTTCTATAATGGTTTTCTCCAACTCTTTGTATGTCCAAAATACTTCAATTTTCTTATTTGTAGCACCAGCCAGTTTTCTTTGATTTTGAGTTCTTTCTGAATCGATCTATTTGTTCTCTTCTCTGCCCACATATGAAATACCACATATGCTAAATATGATACAGATAATAAATAAGCCAGACTGGCACACATATAAATGCATAGCCATAAAGCACACAGTCATATACTACACAGAGATATGCTACACATAACAGAAATCATATGTTGGGTCAAATGGTGCATATCTCCCGTGTGTTGCCGGGGCTCTCAAGGGAAGCAAAGAATAGTAACACTGCCCTACAAGACATGTCGTAAGTGGCGACTGAGTAGGGGCCTAGGGAAGCTACCCTAGTAAATAAAATGTATAGCAGAAATCGGATGTGCTGGCCTACTTGTAGGTGCATAACTGGCACAACGTACAATGGCTCAGATCACATACAAATTGCAAAGTGGTTGAACATGTGGTCGATATGGAGCGTTAGAAGAAGAAGAAATAGTTCCAATATTATAGCTTCTCTGTGGGGGACTGCCTAGAGTAGTTGATAGTAGCTCGGCCTGCTAGCTGTGAGACGCCTCATAGCTCGGGTTCGAACCCACTGTCCGGCATTTGTTCGAGTCCCTGGTCTTACTCAGGACGATAACGTGAGTACCTCTGAAGTCGGAGAAAATCTGCCTGTATGGCGAGGAATACTAATTACGAGTACATTGAGCAACACGGCTGCCAGTGTAAAGTAATTTACAAATGTGCACGCTGCTGCCATTGTAAGAAATTGGAAAAACGGATTTTCACGCAAAATCAGTTTCAGAGATGAAACTTCGTCTGAGTTGAAAGCGGACGAAAGAAAAAAATAAAAAAAAATAGCTTCTCTGTAAACAGCAGCAAAATATGGCAGCTCTCAAATGATGAAAGTCACAGAAAGACCTTCGTTGTTATACTAAAGTGAATGCCAAACCTATGCCTTCAATACACGGGAACATTTTTTCAACCATCATTAAATTCGACAAAGGTTGCAGAGAAAATAAAATCCCACGGTGTTGGATGTAGATATTTAAGCCGTCATTGATGAAAACTGCAATGAAGGTGACATTGTGATTTACACGGATGGATCGGTAGTTTGCCACGAAAAGTTCATATGGGTCTTCTCTGCAAGCTCATGTGACAGAATGGTCAAGGAAGTCAGTGGTGCATTTAGTATGACAACAAACAGCATGACAATGGAGGTACTGGTGGTGATTAAGGCTCTACTCTGGCTGAAGTCACAAAACTATACTCATGCGTGCATTCTGAGTGGTTCATTGAGTACGATCCAAAAGGTGGAATTGGGTTCGGTGCGCAGGTGATGGACTGAATTACTACAAACGTCAACAATTTGAAGAACTACACTTATCTTCGTTCCGGGGAACATGGGTGTCGTTGGCAAGGAGAGAGCAGACATGCTGGCTGGCTCTGCCGCTATATCAGGGGGCCAGCTAATGGATAGAGCTGATATTTTGGGATTGACGATTGGTATAGCAAGAAAAGAACAGCACAACAGGTATATAAGTAGGCTCGTCAACCAAAATCGAACTGGTACAGTCAGTCGCTGGACGCTGTTGGAGATATTGCGAAAGAGATCAGAACACCTATGGACATGTCCAGAGTGCAATGAAGATATTCTAAACTGAAACTAAAGTGAATGAAGATGACATTGTACAAATAACACTTGAGCCCACATATGCACTTACAGATAGATACAGCTATTGGCAGGTGAAACCTTGTATGCACAGGTATATCCGCGTATGCACATGTAGGCCCACATATGCACAGAAGGACCTGTATGAACCGGTGAACCAAGATATACAGATGAATTCACATATACACAAGGTTGAGCCACATACGCACATATATGCACATTTGCAATTCTTATGCACAGATGGTCTGGTGTTTAGCACAGATGGTCGTGTGTTTAGCACAGACGAACTCATTTATGCACACTTGTAAACAATGCACAGATGGACCAGCATCAAATATAATATAACATAATAATAATTCCTCTCGTACCGATATAGGTTACATGGGGCCAGCAAGCAATTTCTCCGTACTGCTCTATCCTGGACGACTCGCTCAATCTCCTATGGAACTGAGGCAGATATTTCCTGCCTCTCTCAGCAAAGTTCATTTTTTGGTTTTCTTAAATCATCCTCTCTTTCTTGAACCCTTTGCATCCCACTTCAATGCCTGCTTTGATATTCTTTGATCATTTCTTCTCACTGTGTGTCCAACATATCTCCATCTTCTCCTTCTTATAACAGTTGTTACTAGGTATTGACCAGACATTTCTCTGATTTCATCACTTCTCCTGAATTCGTTCCATTTTATGTTCATTAATTTTTGCAGACATCTATTTTCAAAATAATATAATATAACATGGTCTGGTCATAATATTTATATTAAGTCTTAGCAAATATACCCACACAAACAAGTATGTTAGTGAGAATAAGAAAATTTGGTCATAATTTCAACACAGAAACACATCATTAAAACTGCAGCCCAAGACCTCCTGAGAGTTCATATAAGATATCTAAGACGAAACACATAAATACAAAGTAATGTAGTTTTCGTCATCATCAGGTGCCGTCTCCACATCGAAGGTTGGCTGCAATGAATCTCCAGCATCCTCAGTCTTTTGCTTTGGTGTTGCACTCTTTCCAGACTGTAACCTGTCCATTTCTTAAAGTTTCCCTCCAATTTATCTCTCTGTCTTCTTCTCGCTCTTCGCCCCTCAACTTGTATAATGTAGTTTTACAAAGTTCAAAAACAGGACACAGTGACATTTCAAACTAAAAGTTAGAAATTTATAATTTGTCTGATGTATAGGAAGTTTGAATTTCATCATTTCTTTTGTATCTTTTACTTGATAAAGGCCTTTTGGTCAAGATGTTGTTGTACACTGGATGTGAATTTCAGCCGGCCTCTAACCGAAGTCAATTTTCCGTTTTCTTTGGATGAAATTTGTGTATTCTAGCCTGAATGTGATAGACTAGTGCACCTTGTGACCCATCTAGAGGATTCTGAAGGCACTGTGACAGGCCTAGCAAGCAGTCAATGGTATAATATAATTTATGCTCATAAAATTATGAAGAGATTTCAAGAACTGGTAAACAAAACCAAAGGGAGGGAGCCAAGAAATAATGTCAAAATTTGCACCATTAATGTCTGTGGATCTAGACAAAAATTACAAGACATCGTTGAAGGTATGAAAAAAACGAAAATTATTTCTTCCAACATGCTATCAGTGCCAAACCTTCACGCTAACATCAAACGACAGAAGAAAACTAGTCACAACAGAGATGAAGTGTCTGCACAGAATAATGGGAGTATCAAGAAGAGAGTGGTTTAGAAATGAAGACATCAGGAAAAAGTAGGTACAACATCAGTACTGAACTTCATCAAGAAACAACAAATTAAATGGTTGGGCCACATAAGCAGATTACTAACAGACAATATTAATCCGATACATTTGATGCAAAGTGGATCTCAGAGATAACAGAGGCGATGAAAATCACTGTTTATGAAGCGCTCACAAAAGCCCTTTCTCAAAATCTCTTCTTATCCTGAAACTGGGGCAAAACATTAGAAAAAAAGAAAAGAAAGAGAGATCCATGGATTCTCCATATTGATTCTATATTGTATCCTTCCTCAGGAGAGCGCAAATATGTTTGCCAAATATGCAGCAGAGCATTTAAGCAGTTGACCCACTTACAGAAGCACCATGTTACTCATACAGGTAATGTCATGGTTATAATAATTCCTCTCGCACCGTTATACGTTACATAGGCCTGCAAGCAATTTCTCCATACCGCTCTATTCTGGACAACTTGCTCAATCTCTTCCATGAAACTGAGACCAATATTTCTTGCCTGTATCAGCATCATAGGGTTCATTTCAATCTTTTCATATCTCATCAGAAATTGTAAAAAACCAAAACCCTAATCACAAACCAGTACACATCAAAGTTCGTTTCAGGGTCTCCTTAGGGAATCCTCTCTTTCTTGAACTCTGTGCATCCCACTTCAATGCCTACTTTGACATTCTTTGATCATTTTTTTGTAACATATCTCCATCTTCTCCTTCTTATAACAGTTGTTACTAGTGGTTGACCATACATTTCTCTGATTTCATCACTTCTGAATTAATTCCATCTTACGTGTCATGGTTACAACTCTAAATTAATTTTTGTATCTGCTCTGTTGTCTCCTTTCAATGTTTTGGCATTGTAATTAACAACAATGGAGATTGCTATCTCATAACTACTCTCGTCTTTTCATACTCATTGGCTCCATGAGTATTATTTGTATGGTCAAAACAGGAATAGGATACTGGTACAGACAGATCACAGATATCACTTTCATTTTTGTCACTGGGCAAGCAGAAGTTAGTGGTAATGAATGAACTGATAAATTGGCTGGCATGGCTATGATGACAGAGGGACTGCAATGAACGAAATAACATTCTTAATAAATTAAGAACGTCTTTCCGAACAGAGGAGTTTCAGGGTTGTGAATTCTAGTCACTTGTCCAGATTGAGAGAGATGGGTGTCGATATTTGTGCAGCCCGAAAAGAATGACATACTAAATATACAAAAAGATTGATTAATCAACATCGAACTGGCATGTTGGGCTGCTTGATATGTTGAGGCGGAGATTGGAGCACCTGTGGATGTGTTTGGAGTGCTATGCTATGATGATAGTCCTCATATAACTGATAACAGTGGAGATTGTACAAAAGAAATCAGGAGACTAGCCATGGCATTTCAGAGGTTGGTTAGTATAAAGAAACTATGGCATAACACAGCAAAGAAACAAAAGTAAAACTTCTGTGGACATGCAATTTTCCAGTGGCAACGTGGATGTGAATCATGGAGACTATAATAAAGGATCTAACACTGAAGGATTGACTTCATTGCACCAAGTTGCACCCCTTATAGCTCGGCAACTCTCTACAGCAATGGCACGCAACTGCGGAGAGTATTGCACATTGCACAAATTCCCTAGCTCCAGCAACAATCCTAGGGGTATCTGGAATAAATGCACTTGTGGACTGATTGATGCAGTCTCTATCCAAGTCTAAAACCTTCGAAACGCAAGGCAAAGACTTGAACCATAACACAGGCATTAAAAACGAAATTGAATCTATGGAAGCAAAGTGCTATTGAAAAATTCATTGAATGCCCTGGACAGAAAAGAGAAAAAATATAGCATCAAGGAACATTGGCTCATAAACAACAGAATATTCCTCAAACTTAAATATTTTGTTCACATTAAACATCATAGTGGTTTTGAGAGAAAAGTATGGAAGGCATGGTTCTTGAAGGACAATGCAGGATATGACCAAGACAATGGTAGCAACATTACATAAAGGAAACTTCGAATAGGATGTTGGAGGAGGCAGGGGACCTTGATAGAAACCAATATCCTTTCATGCAGGCTTTGTTGAGAGTGACATTCTGCATAGGATATTCTACATATTGAGTGTTGTCTCAGTCTGGGATTTGTGGCAGTAAAATGTGACAATGTCTTTTGAAGAGGATTTTTATAAAAACCCTTGTTGTACCACACGGTATATAGGTTAATACGGTGTTAGGCCTGTATTTTTTCATTGACTGTCAGCACATGACGGGTAATTTGGTGAACATCACGCTGGAGGATAACTTGAAGAGGGGAACTACAACAAAGAAGCAAAATCAGCTCTCCAAGCACTTCAGCCCAGAAAATTACAGTGTCTGCATGTCATACTGTCTGAACTGTGAAACCAGTGCAAGATCATCTGACAGTGGATACTGTCTCACTAGGAAATACCAGGAAATGAAACATCAGACTGACTTGCCAAGGAAGTTGCTTCAGGAGAGCAACCGGATGTACCAATTACATTCATCTGCACCTCAGAACAGGACACAATCGACTCCGCAGCCATATATATACCAAATTAAAGATTGACAATTCAGTCATGTGGACAGGCACGGCACCCCATCCTACAGAGCACATACTTCAAGACTATCCCAAATATGATATGCTGAGACAAACTCACTGGCCTAGTCAAAGAGCAATGGAAAAAAAAACTACACAGACCTTTGTGTGAGCTACAAAAGACAGTGATTATAGACAATATTTCAAGCAAACGAAAGAAAGGAAGTCTAAGTTTAGTGTATAAAATTTCAAAACTACATCACACCAGAGATGATCACCAGACAAGTCAACTTCAACATAAAAACGGATCTAACAGTGTAATCATCAAAATAACGATCGCCAAGAAGAAGTGTATAAAATAGTACAATTTCCGGAAGCCTTTTAAGATCTTAGAGTATGAAGGTCCTACTATGCAGGACGTAGGAGATCCAATTCCTTCCTTTACATGTGGAGCACTGAGTGTGAGATTGAACCTCAATTTATTACACTACAAAAGGAATCGTAAAATTCAGCCATTTTTGATGAGTTTACTCGATACCTAGGTTTTTATACAGACAAATTGAAGGCTCCAAGTTGTCAGTTAACATTACTGAGATTCTTGAGAGTTTTAATTTCCTGGTCTAACTATGCAAGTAATCTTTTCATATCTTATCAGAAATTATAACCAAAAAAAAACCAAAACACTAATCCACAACCAATACACATCAAAGTAAATAACACATACCAATCAAAACACCATTTTCAAAGTCACCAGTCACCAGATGACCATCATTTTTTTTCTGAGAACCAGTCATTACAGACTACTGAATCCCATATATAGACAATGCATAAGTATTAGGAGTTTCCAAAAAAAACTTAGCATGTATTTGTGCAAACACTGTTCTCTCTCTCTTGCGATCGTTCTTGGCTAGTTTTTATAATTCTTATTGTGATGTGTAAACAGCCAAACATCAAAACGTAATGTACGTGCACCAACCTTCAGCACCTATTTGAGCACAGTTGCTTATCCTTCGGTGGGGTGTTCGATTTCAGCCAGCTATTGTGTGCGGTTCGCTCTCCGCTGCCGATTGAACCTTACATGATTATTGTGGCTAGCTATAACGAAGCGTTTGTGAAAGACATTCCTCAGTAATGCCATTTTTTATAATCGCTCGCTGGTTGTGTTCTTAACCCTTTCGCTGCTACATACTTTCTGAAGGCTGAGCTAAAAATAGCTACTCTTTGTTTCTAGGTCGCAAACGTAAATGTACACCTATAGCAATGACAGTAGCAATGTATAACGTGTTGACACGTCTTTAGCCTACAGAGGAGAGATAATAACAGACGTGTTAATGCGTCTTTAGAAGTGAATGGGAAAACGTATATATACGTCTTTAGCAGCTAAAGGGTTAAGAACGCTCGTATTGCTAGGCTAGGCAATGGGCGTCGTAATAAATAAGGGTAAGTAGCTCGAGTTCTGTTTTTGGTCATTTGTTTTTACAGAAGCTCCTAATACTTGTACACTGTCTATTTATTGATCATATTCATTGCTTCTGCTCGCCCGAGTGGTTACTGGGGCCGAAATTTGGGGTGTAAAGAATAGAACCACTGTTACCTGCCACGCATGTCGTAAGAGGCGACTAAGGAGGTTTGGTGAAATCGCATGCATGTGTCCTAAACGTGTAGAAGTCTGCGTTAGGGGCCTACCAAACCAATGTGCAACGTATACATGTTCTTGGCAAAGATCAAACATATCACAAAGAGTGATTAAAATTGGTCGTAAAGAACGAACGCAAAGAAGAGGAGAAAGATTGCTTCCGCTGTTTTCCCGGGTTCTTACAAAAACTGTGTTCTCATTGAATCACATATACCAACTTCAGATTTTTTACATATAGCATTTAAAAGAATCTGATGTATTTTCTATAACAATGGGTCTAAAAACCTTGCATGTCTACATACCTCAGCAAAGAAGGGAAAAAAAAGAAATTGTTCCGCAGTTTTTCAGAAAATATGTTTCGTTATTACTGTGTATTCACTGGGCAGAGGTTTTAGAGCTCCCTGTGATGCTGTGCGTTGCTAGCAGTTGGAGATCTTGTATGGTTTTACATCCCAATAGTTTGCTTTCTTGTACGGTTGTTCTTCGTAGAGTGGTCTTTGGTCTTCCACGTTTTCTTTTCCAACTGGTGACCACATAAGGACTTGTCGATTTAGTCTCTTTTGTCTGATCTAAGAACATGACCTAAATATTTCCATCTTAGTTTCCTTATAATATTTGATATGGGTTGTTGCTGTGTTCTATCTCTCACTACAAACTCGTAGCTCTAGCAATAATCGTAGATGTTTCTGGAATAAAATGTATCTGTGAGCAGAACAGTGCGGTTTGAGTTTGAACCCAATACGTTCGCGTGCAAGGCAAACAGTGAGACATTGAGAGCCACAGTAGCATAGTTGTTAGTAAACTCGCTTCTTAGGCTAGTGGTCCGGGTTCAATTCCGCAGTGGGCGTAGAATTTTTTCAAACCGTAATGGCTCTCAAGTCAACCCAGCCTCAATTGGGTACCAGGTAAAGCTCTGGGATGTAAAGGCACCTGGTGTGATGTTGACCATATCACCCATCATGTGCCGACGGTCAATGAATAATCCGGCCTAACACTGTATTGTCTTATATACCACATGGTATAAAAAGGGTGCCTTTACATTTTTTTTGGTTTACTTTACATACAATAAACCCCTCTCTCTCTCATATATATATACATATATACATTGTAGATTACAAGTTTAACTAGTGCTAAGATGTATTGACATCTTTCTCGAATGTTCATTGGTTTGTTTATCTCCCTACATAGGAGAGCGCAAATATGTGTGTCAGTGCTGTGATCGAGCGTTTAAACAGCTGACCCATCTGCAACAGCACTACAGGATTCACACTGGTAAGCCATCACTGATGGGACCCAGCTGATAGTTAATTGTCAGTAAGGTAGTTCCATCTGATAGTTTGTTGTTGGTAAGATGATTCTAACTGGTAGTTTGTTGTTGGTAAAATGGTTCTATCTGATAGTTTGTTGTTGTTGGTAAGATGGTTCTATCTGATAGTTGTTGGTAAGATGGTTCTATCTGATAGTTTGTTGTTGGTAAGATAGTTATATCTAATAGTTTGTTGTTGGTAAGGTGGTTCTATCTGATAGTTGTTGTTGGTAAGGTGGTTCTATCTGATAGTTTGTTGTTGGTAAGATGGTTCTATCTGATAGTTTGTTGTTGGTAAGATGGTTCTATCTGATAGTTTGTTGTTGGTAAGATAGTTATATCTAATAGTTTGTTGTTGGTAAGGTGGTTCTATCTGATAGTTAGTTGTTGGTAAGATGGTTCTATCTGATAGTTTGTTAGTTGGTAAGATGGTTCTATCTGATAATTTGTTGTTGGTAAGGTGTTTCTATCTGATAGTTGTTGGTAAAATGGTTCTATCTGATAGTTTGTTGTTGGTAAGGTAGTTCTATCTGATAGTTTGTTGTTGGTAAGATGGTTCTATCTGATAGTTTGTTGTTGGTAAGATGGTTCTATCTGATAGTTGTTGGTAAATGGTTCTATCTGATAGTTGTTGTGTAAGAGTAGTTCTATCTGATAGTTTGTTGTTGGTAAGATGGTTCTATCTGATAGTTAGTTGTTGGTAAGATGGTTCTATCTGATAGTTTGTTAGTTGGTAAGATGGTTCTATCTGATAATTTGTTGTTGGTAAGGTGGTTCCAGCTGATAGTTTGTTGTTGGTAAGATGGTTCTATCTGATAGTTTGTTGTTGGTAAGATGTTTCTATCTGATAATTTGTTGTTGGTAAGGTGGTTCCAGCTGATAGTTTGTTGTGGTAAGTGGGTTCTATCTGTAGGTTGTTGGTATGATGGTTCTATCTGATAGTTGTTGGTAAGGTGGTTCCAGCTGATAGTTTGTTGTTGGTAAGATGGTTCTTTTTGATAGTTAGTTGTTGTTGGTAAGATGGTTCTATCTGATAGTTGTTGGTAAGATGGTTCTTTTTGAAAGTTTGTTATTGTTGGTAAGTTGGTTCTTTCTGATAGTTTGTTGTTGTTGGTAAGATGGTTCTATCTGGTAGTTTGTTGTTGGTAAGATAGTTATATCTGATAGTTAGTTATTGGTAGGGTGGTTCCAGCTGATGGTTTGTTGTTGGTAAGGTAGTTCTATCTGGTAGTTGTTGGTATGATGGTTCTATCTGATAGTTGTTGGTAAGGTGGTTCCAGCTGATAGTTAGTCGTTGGTAAGATGGTTCTCTCTGATAGTTTGTTGTTGGTAAGATAGTTTGATCTGATAGTTTGTTGTTGGTAAGATGGTTTGATCTGATAGTTTGTTGTTGGTAAGATAGTTTGATCTGATAGTTTGTTGTTGGTAAGATTGTTTGATCTGATAGTTTGTTGTTGGTAAGATGGTTTGATCTGATAGTTTGTTGTTGGTAAGATGGTTTGATCTGATAGTTTGTTGTTGGTAAGATGTTCTATCTGATAGTTAATTGTTAGTACGATGGTTCTATCTGATAGTTCATACATTGCATGGTATTCTGTGATCAGTTGATAATATATCATTGCATGGTATTCTGTGATCAGTTGATAATATATCATTGCATGGTATTCTGTGATCAGTTGATAATATATCATTGCATGGTATTCTGTGATCAGTTGATAATATATCATTGCATGGTATTCTGTGATCAGTTGATAATATATCATTGCATGGTATTCTGTGATCAGTTCATAATGTATCATTGCATGGTATTCTGTGATCAGTTCATAATGTATCATTGCTTGGTATTCTGTGATCAGTTGATAATATATCATTGCTTGGTATTCTGTGATCAGTTGATAATGTATCATTGCATGCTGCACTTTGATTCCTCCAACATTACTCATTGCATGATGTACATTAGAATAGTGAAAATATTCAGCATCATATATTCCATTTCAAGAACGGATAGGAAGAATGACTGGAACAGAAAGTATAGACTGTATGAATTATCTTGTATACAGTTTAAACCGGTCATGAGAAGAAAATATTCAAAACTAAAACTGAGTCTTACCAACTTTGACTGGGGATGAGAAACAATTCAAACTCAACATACTTTTGACTGGTAAATGGCAACAATTCAAGCCTCACATACTTTGATTGGGGATGGGAAGCAATTCAAACCCATACTACTGCTGGTGAAGGGAAACAATTCAGACCCATACTTTGACTGGTGAAGAGAAACAATTCAAATCCATCAAACTTTGACTGCTGAAGGGAAACAATTAAAACCCATACTTTGACTGGTGAAGGTAACCCATCAAACTTTGACTTCTGAAGGAAACAATTCAAACCCATACTTTGACTGGTGAAGGAAACAATTCTTTCCATACTTTGACTGTGAAGGAAACAATTCAAACCCATCAAACTTTGACTGCTGAAGGGAAACAATTCAAACCCATACTTTGACTGCTGAAGGGAAACAATTAAAACCCATACTTTGACTGCTGAAGGGAAACAATTAAACCCATACTTTGACTGGTGAAGGAAACAATTCAAACCATCAAACTTTGACTGCTGAAGGAAACAATTCAAACCCATCAAACTTGACTGCTGAAGGAAACAATTAAACCCATACTTTGACTGGTGAAGGGAAACAATTCAAACCATACTTTGACTGGTGAAGGAAACAATTAAATCCATACTTTGACTGGTGAAGGAAACAATTCAAACCATCACATTTGACTGTGAAGGAAACAATTCAAACCCATCAACTTTGACTGTGAAGGGAAACAATTAAAACCCATACTTTGACTGGTGAAGGGAAACAATTAAAACCCATACTTTGACTGGTGAAGGGAAACAATTCAAATCCATACTTTGACTGGTGAAGGGAAATAATTAAAATCCATCAACTTGGCTGAAAGGAAACAATTCAAATCCATACTTTGACTGGTGAAGGGAAACAATTCAAATCCATCAAATTATGACAGTGAAAAGGAAACAATTCAAACCACACTTTGACTGGTGAAAAGGGAAACAATTCAAACCCATACTTTGACTGGTGAAGGGAAACAATTCAAAACCATACTTTGACTGGTGAAGGGAAACAATTCAAATCCACCAAACTATGACTGGTGAAAAGGGAAACAATTCAAACCCATACTTTGACTGGTGAAGGGAAACAATTCAAATCCATCAAACTATGACTGGTGAAAAGGGAAACAATTCTATCCTAATATAAGTGTCAGAACAAAACTTGTTCCGGATACTGGCATTAACATCATCCCATTTGTTTGTCTTTTTATGAATTTCTCATGCCTTATTGTGTGCATGTTAGCATTACAAATATAATTTCAAAGTTGAATTGGTGCTTTTAATTTATTGTTCTGCTAATTGCTCTTACCTCTAAAGTTTAATAAATTAAAAAAATACTTGATTTTTGACATAACTGCAGTGTTACGCCTTCATTGTTTATGTTTAAATTTCTGTATCTGACGAGTAAAGTAATTTGTCATTAAAATCATTTGGTTCTTATTGGTTTTTTGGTTCTTGTTTTTGAACATGTTTTTTTTTTAGAAATGAAATTCTTACAATATCTTCTTCTTCTTCTCTTCCACCATTTACTTCTTTATGGAAGTGTTGGGGTGAAACGTAGTGATCTTGTGTGTGCTTTTTAAGGCACTTTGTAAGCTGATATACATGTTCGTAAGGCTGTTCTTGATGCCGTCGCTCCATCTTTGCGTGGTCTTCCTCTTGCCTTGTACTCATTATATTTTTCTGTGTGGCTCTCTGTGGTAGACGATACCAGGGCATTCTTGTCAGGTGTCCAAACCATTTAATCTGTTGTTCTTTTATGAATTGTATAACTGGTTTCACATCCAGTCTCCTTCTGATTTCTTCATTTCTAATTTTGTCTCTTATTGTCACACCTGCAGCTCTTCTAAGACACCTCATCTCTGTTGTTATTATTTTCCGCTCATTAGCTGCTGTTATTGGCCATGTTTGACACTGGTAACATAGTGTTGGCCAGAAAATCGTTCTTATGAGATTTGCTTTAGTTGTTAGCGGTATCTCTTTGTGTGACAACAGTGGTGTTAACTGTCCCAGTACTTGGTTAGCTTTTGTGCAACGATTGCTGATTTCGCTATCGATACTTCCATCTGCTCATACTTCTATCGATACAATATCTTCATTCTGTAAATAGTTAATTATTTTCAGAGGAAAATATATTCATTATTTTGATAGTTTTTAATATTGGTTACTGAACTCACATCAGAGCAATCTGGGCAGACCCATGGGTTCTCAGTCTCCCAGTCTGCGGAAGAGATTTCGAAGGGTATGCACACTGATGATTCCTGTGGCTCGCTAGTTAAACACACTTCTATCTTTGCCCCTCAAGTATCCAGCTTTACTTGTCATTACTGCCTGTTGTACCGCTTTTTAGGGCGGTTTAGGACAGGAGAGACGAGACCCTGAGAAATTTAATGACTGCATGGCTAGTGCAGTCGCCGCAAAGCTGTTCAGGTTAAGATTTTCATTTATGCCCACAACACAAAATTTATGTGCGTTTGACTAATGACTGGAGGTATGGGCACCGTGTGGCAATTGCAATAATAATACAACCAATAATAATAGTAATCAAGTAATAATAATAATAATAATAATATTAATAAAAATAATAACATGAAAAACTTAATCCTGACTAAACGTTTAATTTTTTCAAATACTATGCTTATAAAGAAAATGAAACATACTGTTGTTCAGAAATACTTTTTTTCTCGAAACTCTTATTATCATTAAAGCTGGCATGCTAAATGTGGCACCAGAGATGCATCCACGAGCACCATGATAGCGCTTCGTTTACTTTTGTGTTTATCTTCTTTATATATATATAAATAAATTGTTGCCAGTGTTGCAGAGTTTGTGCTTTGTGCAATACCCTCAACATATAACATATATTTGATGTACTCCCTGTATTTTGTGTTGTGTTTCTGTTATTGCATTGATTTTACTAATAACAATCTTTGAAATTCTTTGTCCTCAGAGAATATCAAATAAACCATACTCACAAACGTGCATATACACACATATATATATGTTGTATTTTTGTTGTGATTTTTATTTTAAACTAATATTTGAAATTCCTTGTCCTCAGAGAATAGAAAATAAACGTATCACAAACGTGCATATATATATATAGATATTTTTATTTTGTTATGATTTTTATTAATTGCCTAATCTTTCAAATTCTTTGTCCTCAGAGAATAGAAAATTAACATATTCACAAACGTGCATATAAAAATATATATATGTTGTTTTTTTGTTGTGATTTTATTAATCGTCTAATCTTTCAAATTTGTCATTAGAGAATAGAAAACTAATGTATTCACAAAGTGCTCACAAAAGTGTGTATATATATATGCCCTGGCAGGTCCTCACAACCTTGTGTAGTCATGGTCAAGCACCTTGTAGTCACGAATGCATACATCTTTGTAAAAGGAAGGGTCTCTCCACCATTCTTTTGTCAGAATCCAATTCTCCGTATAGATTATCTTTGGATATATGTATATATACATTTATATATACATTTACATATATAGATTTATTTGTCTTACTTCAAATATGCGTTGTAATTGCTCTGCTTTTTGGTTAGATCAAGTGAGGTGACCAACTCATGAGCACCTTCAAATAGCCAATTAGCATGTATTATACATAATAAACACACTGTGGGTTAACAAGTGGTTGATAGGGAACGTTCAAAGAAGAAATACAGTCAGTACTTTGTTATAACTATGAAACACTGGATGGGGTCTTTGTGGCTTAGTGGTTATGTCATTACCTTGCGTTGCCAGAGTGGTTACCGGGCCCAAATTTGGGGTGTAAAGAATAGAATCACTGTTGCCTGCCATGAATGTTGTAAGAGGCGACTAAGGAGGTTTCGTTGAAATCGAATGCACATGTCCTAAATGTGTGGAAGTTTGCATTTAGGGGCCTACCGAACCAATGTACAACATATACACGTTCTTGGCAAAGATCAAACTTTCACAAAAAATGATTAAAATTGGTGGTAAAGAATGAACATAAAGAAGAAGATTGTCTTGTGCTCTGAAGGCTGTAGGTTCAAATTCGGACCTCGCAGTTCTGTTCACAAATGTATTTTTTCTGGAGATTTTTCGGATTGTTGCCAGAGCTCACGCTTTGTGCAGTTTTCTCGTACGTGGTGTGCCATTTCTGGGGAGGGGGTCCGAACCATATGAGGTAAAAATCCAACGCAATGAAATCAATCCTTTGGCTTTAGATATCTTTAGTTTTCAGACACTTTAAATTATGAAGCAATTTTTTAATGTATTATTTATCATCATTACTGTTCATTTCATCATCTCACTCACAGTTCCATCCAAAGTCTAGTCTCTTTTCTATTCCCTCTTACATTTTCAAAATCTGTATGATAAAGCAATGTGAATGGTAATAATTCCTTATTCTGTGAATGATAATGATTCATTACTCGAATCTGTATTCTTACCTGGATCTCTCTCTCTCTCTCTTGCGATCGTTCTAAGGCCGTTTTTATCATTCTAATGTGATATATAAACAGCTAAATACCAAGAACGAGTATACGTTCACAACCTTCAGTTCCAATTGGAGCTCTGGTGCTTATCCTTCGGCGGTGTGTTCGATTTCAACCAGCGTTTACTGAGTTCGCTCTCACTGTCCCCAGCCAAGGCAGCAGGTTTTACCTGGATCTGAAAGTAATGAGTGTGACCTATAAGAAAAAATATTGTTACTTCACCACTACTAGTTACATGGCCACTATTCGTTCTGTAGACCAGTATTTATGACTAGCTTTCTATTATTTATAGCAGAAAAGTTTGCGTTACATAGAAACCGTTTGATACATGATGAATACTCATTACTTATTCAATATTTGTATGGAGTCATTATGGAGATAAGTACTTTCACATGACTTTCTACAGCACCACTATTCCTTATATAGCCAGTATAATATATGCCGTCTGCCCAGCGTGTTCGTAGCGCGTTGGACAACGGGTGACTATCCCTCTGTGTGTGCGGGTTCAATTCCGCAGGATGGCAGAAAAAGCCACAGATTCCCAGATTTACGGTGTTCGTGGCACCGAACCGAAGGGTTACGATGTCCATGGCACCGAGCAAAAGAGCTGAAAAGCTCAAGTGCTTCTGGATCAGAAAAAAAATATAGCCATATTTGTAATATACACTTTGTAAAATCAGAAGATTTGTACTTGTTACTCCTGATCAAAAGAGCTGTGTAGCGTAGTTGTTAGTGAACTTGCTTCTTAGACTAGTGGTCTGGGTTCAATTCCACAGCGGATGCTGAATATGTTGGTTGTGTTTGACGTCACATTTGTACACAATTTATTTTCAAATACCCACAAATAAAAAAATATTCTCAGACTTCTTCTTCTTTGCGTTCGTTCTTTACACCAATTTTAATCACTCTTTGTGATATGTTTGATCTTTGCCAAGAACGTGTATACGTTGTACATTGGTTTGGTAGGCCCCTAAACGCATAAGACTTCTACACGTTTAGGACACATGCATCCGATTTCAGCCAAACCTCCTTAGTCGCCTCTTACGACATGCGTGGCAGGTAACAGTGGTTCTATTCTTTACACCCCAAATTTGGGCCTCGGTAACCACTCTGGCATATTCTCAGACTGATATATTGGGAGCTTGGGATATGCAACGCTTAATTCAATCCCAAAATATCGGGAGCCCAGGTTCTAAGGGTTAAAGGTAAAATATCAAGACACAAAGTAAGGTAGTTTTACACAGTATTACCTGAGCAGACTAAATGAATGTTTTTGCTTGAATTCTGCAACATTATGCACATCTATTAATCTTGACATTTTAATTTTTCTATGTGGATATTCTTGTTTGACAGTGCATTTGTCTTGTTCTGGACACAAGCTGTTAACTTTTGTAGATAAAGATAACCAATTATTTTATGTTTATTTTGATAAAGTTGGTCTGTGATTCATTGATGACTTAGTAAATTCTATCTATGATTCGTTTTTAGCATGGTCAGTTTGGTCTGGGGTTCATGTTTTACTTATTAACTGTATTCTGTGTTTCATTGTGTATTTGCAAAATTTATTCTGTGTTTCATTGTGTATTTGCAAAATTTATTCTGTGTTTCATTGTGTATTTGCAAAATTTATTCTGTGTTTCATTGTGTATTTGCAAAATTTATTCTGTGTTTATTTAATTTGCAAATTTTTCTTTTGTTTCTTGTTTTGCAATTTTTCTTGATTCTGGCACAACTAAGTAAAAAACAAATTTATGTAGTTTGATAGTTTCTGTGATTCATTGATGACTTGTAAACATCTAGGTTCGTTTAGCAGGTCAGTTGGTCTTTCTGTTTTCTTTAACTGTTCTGTGTTTCATGTGTATTGATTATTTTTGTTCATTTCACAAACAAGTAAAACACAAGTACTGTAGTTTTACAAAGTACAAAAACAATATACAAAAACGTTTCTTGTCTTCTTCTTCTTTGCGTTCGTTCTTTATGACTAATTTTAATCACTCTTTGCGATATGTTTGATCTTTGCCAAGAATATGTATACGCTGCACATTGGTTTGGTAGGCCCTTAAACGCATAGACTTCTATACGTTTAGGACATGTGCATCCGATTTCAGCCAAATCTTCTTAGTTGCTTCTTACGGCATGCGTGGCAGGTAACAGTGGTTCTATTCTTTACATCCCAAATGTGGGCCCAGGTAACCACTTGGGCGAGAAACATTTCAACCAAATACCTTTATCAAGCAAAAGATACAACAGAAGTGAAGATATTCCAACTTCTTTTGCGCCAGACATATAACATATACAATCGGACAATAAATCCTTAACGGCCCAAAATGAAAATATGGTGTGAAAAACGGAATAAATGTAAAAATACTATAACTGAAGAAAAGACAATAAAACAATAAAATAAATTAAAAAAAATATATATATATATATATATATATATATATATATATATATATATATATATTTTATATTTTTTTAACATATACATGTATATTATGGAGCATGAGTAGAGACAGTATTAAGAAGCACAAGAATTTAGTTCATTGAGTCCAAGAGGTCGCAAGGAGCTATATAAAGATATAAAACAATTTACAAGAGCAAATTAACTTCGATCATCAGAAGAACATGATCGGATGGCTCCAACCTGGATATTGCGAGCTCCCAAATTGTCAGTTCCATTGAAATGAATGACTACAGGGGTCACAGAGAATTTACTTATATCATGTAAGTGTTTTGCCGAAACAGTCACTAAGCTTTATGCTAGTTTTGCCTATATATGCCTTGTCATAACATTTACAAGTGATGCCGTTGATTATGTTGCGGGACTCACAATCTGTGATTCTTTGTGTATTTGCTAAACTTGGTCTGTATTTCACTGGTAAATTTGGCCTTTGATTCATTATTAACTTGATCAATTTTGTCAGTTCTTCTTTTCCCTAATCCTGTTTTTACCTCACAGCGCCAGGAGGAGAAGAGACTTTGTTTGTGGTTTATTGTTTATGTGTTACATTTGGTTGAAGTGTCATCTAGTAAGTCTGTCTGTCTGTTTCTCTGTCTGCCTGCCTGTCTATCTCATATCTCTTCTATCATCCTCTTTCCTATATCTGTCATTCTGTCCATCCACCCTTATCTATCAATCTACATTCTGCCCATCGTCTGTCCATCCATTCATCTATCAGTCCACCTGTATGTCATCTATCCATCTATATATATCTGTCTGTCTGTCTTTGACTGTCTAACATCCATCAATCATCTGTCTGTCTATCTTTCTATCTGTCTATCTATCTATCTATCTACCTACCTATCCACCAATCCATTCATCCATCCATCTATACCTGTTATACCTTTCAGCATTCAGGATAAACCTAGTAAATCCTTGACTTAAATATATGTAATGGAACAACTGCTTTGATTTCATAACATATTGCGTGCTCATACTTTCTTCTTCTTGACATTTATGAATATGTACTGCTTTCTAAGTGATCCCTGATATCAATGTGGGTGAGATTGAAAGTTTCCAATTAGAGAAAAAGTCATAGGTCCTGTGTTTCTTCTTATGCGTTCTCACTAGATTGGAATTTCGGATTCTCGAATAAAGGCAGCTGTCTGCCTCAGATTATCAGCCACGCCATACAGTTTGTCTTCTTCATTCTCACTAGGTTGGGATTTCAGATTCTTTAATAAAGGCAACTGTCTGCCTCAGATTATCAGCCACGCCATACAGTTGTTTGTCTTGGACGCTAGTGTAAGTGGGTCACCTCTTTCTTCTCAAATCTGCATACTGGGGGCAGTTCTGTAGGATATAATTCCTATGATTTCTGCCTCCCCATTTGTGCCCACCTCTTCCCACAGTAAGTATTGCCACCCTCTTGATGGTAGGTCTGACATTTTTACTGCATGGCTAAATCTCAGAGACAGATTGGCGACCGTAGAATCCGTTATCCCATTCCTCACTGTGAGGGGTTGTTGCACCATGTTATGGGCCTTATGGCCTGGTGCATCTGTTTTCTGCAAGCATTTGTTTCGGGTTTGCATTCCCTATCCGATTTCAGCCAAACCTCCTTAGTCGCCTCTTACGATATGTGTGGCAGGTAACTGGTTCTATTCTTTACACCCAAATTTGGGCCCCGGTAACCACTCGGGCGGGTCCTGTGTTTAAGTTGAGCACTTAAAGAAACCCTACACAGTTAAAAATGGATGAGGCTAGGCTGAAAAACAGATATCTGGACCAAGTTGTCATTCCACTTTGTTGTATGTTCTGAAATTGTTGAAACAAAAACAAAATTGGAACAAAAACGTCAAAGTAGAAAGGCAGTAAAACTTCCCACAAGTGCAAGTATACTTTGCCCACACTGTACAAGAACATTTCAAGCCTGTATCGGGCTCACTAGTTATCTACGCACACACAGACAAACATAACGCAACTACATTCCCTTGGATAAAAATTAGTGTGGTCATCATCACCCGTGATGGATGAGCATCATGGTCTGAAAACTATACTAAAGAGGTCTAAAATGAAGAGTTGACTCCTGTGCACCGGTTTACCCATATAGCTTGGTCATACTTGCATAAATGAAAACTCAACCTGGCAAGTATTGCACAAAGCACATACTCTATTTATCTAGCAACAATTCTATGGGTCTCTGGGAAAAATGTACCCATGAACGCAATGGCCATACCCATATTTCAACCCACGATCTTTGGAATGCAAGGTGAACGAACAGCTTCAGAAATAGTGCGTTAATAGGTCAATTTCTCAGTTTAGTCAATGCATTGTTTCATTTTTTAAAATTTGCTATATGCTAGCGACTTGTTAAACCACTTTTTCTGATTGGTATGGGATTTGCATCTTAGACCGAAAGTTTGTTGCTCCATTTAGATAAAAGCTTTTTTTTTTATACGGGCTTGCCTCACTTCATAGGACAAAAACAAATTAATAAATTTCTTATTTTAAAAAAAAGGTCACTAGCAGACTCCTCTTTCTTAACTTTTAAACATTCATAGGTTTTAAAAAAATATTTTTGATGACCTGCTCTATTACCTGCAGCCATATCTCTCTCTCGATCATTCTTTTTGGACATTTTGATCATTCTAGAGTGGTATATAAACAGCCTTTGCCAAGAACATTTTTTACGTCACATCTTCAATACCATTTGGAGCTCTGGTGTTTGTCCTTTGGTGACGTGTCCAATTTCAACCAGCGTTTACTGGGTTCACTCTCCGTTAGCCTTTGACTGTCCCCAGCCGACCTGCAAGGCAGCAGGTTACCTGCAGCCATATATATTCCTTGCATTGAAAATATGCATGTTATATATGGTTGGATACAGCCAGTTCATGAGTCATGTAATTTTGTATTTCATCATCAAATAGCTTGTCCTGAGCAGAACTTTGCCACCCCAACAGTTTCCCCCTGAATTTCTATCTCACATAGGCCAGATGTCCTGCCTCTGCAGCCGTGATGTTCAAACCATCAGTTACATCCTGAATCCATATTCTCCGTGGTCTTCATCTTCTTCTCTTTGCCGGTATGCCTCCTTCCATGATGATCTTCTCCAGCCCTTCATGTCTTTTTATATGTCCAAAATATCTCAATTTTTTTTTGGTATTTGTATTTATAAATGTGATATTCTCAATAGTAGAGCATTTAAGTGTTAAGAAAGACTAAGTGATCCCAGCTCTGCTGGATGCAGAGCCAGGCACAGAACATACCTTGTAGACAAATGCAGTGTTGAAGTTGATGATGTAGCACAAATATAATATACATATCGAGTTTGAATTTTATTTCTGAAAGGTAAAGATTAGCTTACCTTGAAGACTTGTGTTTGAACATGCTTTCTCAAGGTACAGAAACGTGTTCTAACTGTAATATATACATTTTAAATGCATTTTTAAATACATTTTTTCATGTAAGCCGCACCTGTGGTAGGGGATTGTGTTGGACTTTACAGTCACCTCCGTACACACCAGAGAGGTGCAGCAATACATGTCTGAGACTGTTATCATCGCTTGCATGGACGGCTTTATGAAAAAGAAAATCGTGGCATATCCAGGACATATGCCATCAACCACAGTAAATGAGTCAGCCATCAACCACAGTAGACGAATCATCTAATTTCTAGGCACCACTTATACACTCAGTAGTTTGCCATTGTTTTCTGAACGGTGAGGTCTATTTTTACCATTCGTAAAATTCCACGGGGATGAATTTTCGTCCAAACTGTCCGCTTGGGAGTTTGAACCAGGTATATTTGGGTTGGGATCGAGCTCAGTACTGCTTAAGCTAGATATGCCCACGACTGCTATTATACATTTTTTTAGAAGCCCATTTTGTAAAAATGATTCAAATCAAACACATACTGGGAATTTTTTGGTTATTATTGTTTGTAACAATTTGTTTGCAAAATTCAGTTTTCCTTGTTTCTTAGATTGAAGAACAGCATGATTCTTGTTTTGTTTTTGATCAGTCACACTGAGAGTATTGACTTCCCACTTGCATAGTCTCTTTCTTTCTTCTCTTCTTGTCCTGTAGACGAACGAAAGTATGTATGCCAGTGCTGTGACCGTGCCTTCCGACAGCAGTCACATCTGAACCAGCACTTCCGCATACACACAGGTAAGATGTTTTCATGGTTGGACTGTGGCTAGTGTGCAGCATTTTACTCTTGTGTGTATGTTTGTTTGTTGGTTAAGTGGTGGATTAAGGCTGTGTGTGGCCGAGGCATGTCCTTTCAATCTAAGATGGATGTCTTTTTTGGTTATATCAGAGCATATTGGCTTTTTTTTCTTGATGTGGCCTGGGGCTTGTCCTAAAAGGGACTATTTGTTGAGTATATGTTGCCCGCCAGCGCAGCGTGTTCGTAGCGCATTGGATGACAGTGTGACAAGCCCTCTGTGAGTGTGGGTTCAATTCCGCGGGCTGGCAGAAATAGCCACAGGTTCTTCAGACTTACGGTGTTTGTGGCACTGAACCGAAGGGTTACGATGTCCATGGCACCGAGCCAAGAGCTGAAAGCTCAAGTGCTTCTGGATTGGGGGGAAAAAAATATTTTGTGTTCTGGTATATGTCTGAAGGCCTGGGAAGGAAGCTTGGTGTTGGTCTGGGTGTAGCCCTGAAAAGAACTTTTTGAGAAGAGATTGAGACCTATTGGAAGCATTGTAAGACAGGCATTGTTTTGGAACCAGCAAGGAAAGAGGAGTATGGGAAGTCCTAGAAATATCTGGAGAAGAGCGCTGGAGACTGATATTAAAAGGATAGGCAAGACGTGGAAAGAATTGGAAAGGATGGTGAGAGAGAGGAAGAGCTGGAAGAAGTTTGTTGAAGACCTGTGCTTCGTTGAGAGTTGAAAGGTGAGAAAGAAGACAGGAAACATTACTGCATTCAGGGAAAATCCATAAAAGAGGCTAGTTCCCCCTTCTTTGATAAACATCAGTTATGCTTCTATTCCGAGATGGGTCATAAACAGGTTTGTGCTTCTGAAGTCTTCATCGTTCTCCACAAATGATCTCACAGGACTCTTCGCTTAGTCTATGTTACCATTCTTTGAATGGTAAAGTTGAGACAGTCTTGCAAGACATGTTCTGGTGTCTGTCTGGGTTCTCCGCAGCCACAAGCGAAAGTCTCTGCAACCCATTTTATGCAAATGGGTTTTGAGAATGCAGTGTCCCATTCAGAGAGCGAATATCTTTGTTTGTTCATTTCATTGGAGTTCATTTGTGCTGTCTTGTTCTGGCTTAAGTTTTGTATTTACTCCCTCCACTCCATTTTTCGCACATTGTTTCTCAAGTGTCTTTACTTTTTTGTAGCATGGGGTTCTGGGACCCACTGAAGAACAGGTTCGGTTTTTCTAGACAAAAACCTAATAGTTAGTTCCAACTTCACAGTAACGGATTGGCTCATAATTGGTCCGCTCCAGGGCCAGTGAAAATCACTCAAAATGCTCTTCATCATCTCATATAAAAAGGGTATAAAGCTGAAGAATTTACTTCATTGCGACAGGTTTTGCACCATTCGCTCAGTCCCTCGCTGCAGAAATGGCGCAACACCTGCCGAGAGTATTGCACAAAGCACAAACTCCATAGCTCCGGTAACAGTCCTAAGGGTCTCTGGAAAAAAAAAAATGCACTTATGAACAGACTAACATCCATATTCAAACCCACACCTTCGGAATGCAAGGCAAAGACTTAGCCACAGAGACCCCCTGAGATCATCTCAAATGAACTCATGAAGGAAACATAAATCGAGACACAAACCACCAGCTTGCACATGCATTAACTATATACGGCAGCTGCCAGAGTGCCAACACCAATCGTATGCCACTCGAATTTGCATTGCATGAAGAAGGAAACGGCTGTCACAATAAAAACCAGCAGTCTAAACAAACATTACTGCATAAGACAGCAGAGCTGCAAGATCACCAGCAACTGGCTGAACATGCAGTTTACAACGCAACCATCATGAACACACTCAAAGCATTTATAAGTGAAATTCACAGCTCACGGTGTCACACCAAGCACTCAACTTAGTAGCTTGGCAACAAATCCAGATCCTATAAGTGTGAAAATGTGCTAGCTACCATCTCCAGAAGCAAATAACAGTCCAAGCTCTTAACATCTCACTCATTTTTGCACCATGTTGACTAGGTAGCAAAATATTCAAACATCAACATAAGAAAGAAAGTTGGAAAAGAAACTTGCTTGAATTACATTGAAAAACAAAGAATGAAGTGGTTTGGCCACTTAATAAGAATGCAACCAAACTCCATAGTATACAGAGTCTTGTACAACAGAATACTGGGAGAGAATGCTAGAGGAAGACCATGAAAAAGATGAATAGATGACAAAGCAGAATAATGTATAAAAACAGAAATAACTATCACCCAAGGCACTAGAGCAGCGCAAGAGAAAAACAAAACCACTACACTGGCAACAACCCGGTAAAAGTGTGACGACAAAATAAGAAAACTTATTTCTAGTGGATGAGCTTATCTTTGGGAACATTAGATCATTTGGAGAACAAACCGTAGTAAACTGTAAACATGGAGTCAGATCTTATTGAATTTCTTCTTCTTCTAGTAGTTCTTTTCAGCCATTTTGATCTTTCTTATTGTGATATATAAACAGCCTACACCAAGAACGGGTGTGATTCGTCATATCTTCAGTGCCATTTGGAGCTCTGGTTCTTATCCTTCGGCGATGTATCCAATTTCAGCCAGCGTTTACTGGGTTCGCTCTCCGTCAGACTTTGGCTGTATCCAGCCGACCTGCAAGGCAGCAGGTTCTCATTGAATATAGTAGTGGCTGTCAGTCAGAGTTGGCTCATGTCCACATTATACCTATCATGTCATAATTCAACAGATTGTCATTGTCCAGCTATAGTATGTTTCCCTTATATATATTCTACTTTGTTTCTTCTTCTTCAATCCTGTTTTGCCTCACAGCGTCAGGATTAGAAGAGATTTCTAGGACGGGCCATTGTGTGCGCTTTATAAAGTGTCTTTCATTACCTCTGTTATCTCTGAGGTCCACCTTTTGCATGACCAGCCATTTACTTTGTATCTATTGTATCTGGGCAACATTGCTTTTGAGGTGCACTGTCTGTTGGTAATCTGCTTACGTGGCCGATCCATTTAATTTGTTGTTTCTTGATGAAGTTCAGTACTGATGTTGTACCCACTTTTTCCTGATGTCTTCATTTCTCAACCGATCTCTTCTTGTTACCACCAGCATTCTGCGTAGACACTTTATCTCTGTCGTGACAAGTTTTCTTTTATCGTTTGATGTCAGCGTCCAGGTTTGGCACTGGTAGCACAATGTGGGGAGAAAGATTGTGTTGAATATTGCTCTTTTTGTGTTCATGTTCAACAGACTATATATATCTTTTTGAGGTCAACTGACCCACTCTTTCATTACTACCAACCCCAGCCTGTCCTATGTTGAAACTTTCAAAGAAGGATCTAGTCAAGTTAAAAAGTAAAGGAATTCATTCTCATACCATGAGGTATTTTCAGAAGAAAAAGTGGTAGGTCTGTATTTTTCTTTGACCATCGGAACATGATGAGTGATGTGGCCAAATCATATGGACTGCCTTTACTTCCCAGTGTTTCTCTGGTTCCCAGTTGAGGCTGACCTGAGAATCCTTGCGGTCTGAAAATATTCCACTTCAGCTGTAGGATTGAACCTGGACCAGAATCCTATAAAGCAAGTGCACTAGCCACTAAGTTATCACAGTTATCAAGGGAGATATAGACCTTCAGAAAAATTCAATGTAGGATAAAACTGGCAACATCAAGCAGTTTCTAACGGGTTGAGGCTTGAACTGGAACTGGTCATAAGAGAGACAGCTGATAGGATCATGTGATGTTCTCTCAGAATGAGCTCTATACCTCAGATTAGAAGCTTATCTTATCTTAACCACATTTGCCGTGAAGCGTCGTGGGAGAGTTAGTTTCCTATCTTGTGCCAGGTGTGTTGCGCTTGACATTGTTAGTCCATGCCTTCACAGGGACTCTTGAGATGTTATCTATCCATCGTGTTCTTGGCCTGCCTCGTGCTCTGCGCCTGAATGTCGATTATTATAGGCACTTGATGGTAGTAAATGTGGTTCCATTCTCATTAGGATTAGAAGCTATTCAACTAAATAAACTAAGAAGACCTGGAGGTTGGAAGCATCTATCTATATATACTGTTAGAAGAAGACTAGCCATGGCGTTCCAGAGGGCGGTCAGCATTAAGAAACTATGACATGACACAAGCAAAGAAATAAAAGTAAGACTTCCAAGAACTTGCATATTCCCTGTGGCAACATATGGATATGAATCGTGGAACATAACACAAACATTAAAGAACAAAATTAAAACTTTTTAAACAAGGTGTTACAGAAAAGGTTTTAGTAGAATATCCTGGACAGAGAAAAGAAAAAACAAAGACATCCTACAAGACCTGCATATCGATTGGCATTGGCTCATAAATAACATCCTGTCCCAGAAGATTAAATATTTTGACCACGTCACAGTGGTTTGGAGAGAACAGCAATGGAAGGCATAGTTCCTGGAGTATGAGGCAGGGGAATGACAAAGACGAATGTGGCAGCAGGACATCAAAAAAAACCTTGAACATGATGATGGAGGAGGCGGGAGAACTTACTAGAGACAGAGAGTTTTTCAGGTGGGCTGTGATGAAAGCGATGTTCCACAAGAGACATGCTACTTGAGAGTCTATGGTTAATCCTATTGAGAACATAAATTTGGTATAGCATATCTTAGTTTATTTGTGTTGACAAGACTTTTAGTGTATGATTTTGTCTGTTATTTCTGTTCAGAACTGATTTTTAAATTATAATTCTTGTTATTTCTGTTTCAAGAAAAAAAGAAGAAATTCAGTTTAGTTTTGTATGTTCTGTTATGAATAAGACTTTTTGATAAAATAATTTTTTTTTTAAAATAGCTGCCCTACTTGATTTTTATGATTTTTATGAAGCTAAATTTTCTTTTGCCGGCTGGCAGAAAAGCCACAGGTTCTCCAGATTTATGGTGTTTGTGGCACCGAACCGAAGGGTTACGATGTCCATGGCACCGAAGAGCTGAAAAGCTCAAGTGCTTCTGGATCGGAGAAGAAAGAAAAATCACTGCCATATATTTATCATATGAAGCTACGTTTAAAAAAAACCAAACTACCATACATTTTTGTTGTTCTTCTTCTTTGTTCGTTCTTTACGACCAATTCTAATCACTCTTTGTGATATGTTTGATCTTCCAACTATCGTCATTGTTTGTAGGCCAACGCAGCCACGTTAGGCGTCATTCAGCAAACCTCCTTATGCCTCTCGACATCGTGGCAGGTAAATGGTTCTATTCTTTACACCAATTTGGGCCGTAACCACTGCACATTTTAACTTTAAAATAACTACCATATATTTATCATATGAAGTTAAAATAAAATCACTCATACATTATTTTATTACGCTTGTTTTTAATCCTACTTTTTAAATTACTACCATACATTACTTATGAAGCTACTTGTTTTGAAATTACTACCGTAATTACTTTGACTACTTTTAAATTACAGATTACTTTTATTCTTTGTTTAGCAATTAACGTATTACGTTTATGCTACTTTGTTTGAATACTCCTACATACTTTAGAACTACTTGTTTTAGATTACACCGTACATTACTATGAACTACTTGTGAAATCTACGACATTGCTGCAGAAGCTGTTCTTTGTTTTATACCCTAATTTGGGCACTTGGAATACTACCACATTATTTTAGAAGCTACTGTTTTAGAAATACTACCATATATTACTTTATGAAGCTACGTTTTAGAAATATCACGTCCTATACATTTTTTTGATTCACGCTTGTTTTTTAGAAGCTACTTTGTTTTAGAAATTACTACCGTACATTACTTTTATGAAGCTACTTTTGTTTTAGAAATTACTACCGTACATTACTTTATGAAGCTACTTTTTTCAAAATCACTAGCGTACATTTATTTTATTCTCCTTCAGGTCATTCTGGTGTTTCACGTTTCATTTACTCTCTGGTGTGCATCTCTGTGTACAGTAACGAAAACCACACTGAGATGGACACCCATAGGGTTAATGAAAATATGGAAGATCCAGATTTACCTGAAGGAGTATAGTAGAACAGGAACTGATATAAATGAATCATAGCTAGACAAAATACAGAGGACGGTCAATAACAGAGACGAATGGGGTGCATTTGTTGCCGCTGTAGGCGCCAGTATCATCACATGCTAGTGAGAGAGAGAGAGAGAGAGAGGGAGATTTCTTTTATGAAGCTACATTTTTTTGTTGGATCACTTCTTTACACTGTCTAGATTGTATTATCATCTTATATGAATTGTTAATTATTATGTCCAGCCTCTGAATCTTAATTAATTAATTTTAAAATATACCCTTGATTTGATCATCTAATAGAAGACACAGGGTTTAATGTCAAAGGTCCATTTTGTTTGCGTCACTTTTTCTTACCAAGTTACTCATTATTTGTGATAGGGGGTGTTGCGCTAAGAATGTGATTACGTTGAGTCCCAGGTTAGACCCTTGAGCCATGTAGGACTCTTGAGCCATGCACATCGAAATTGTATCCAAAGTGTATGCATATTATCTAACAGGGCACACATTTGTACAGATAAGTAAAGTACTGATAAGATCTTACAAAATATGAAACCTCACTTTAAGGAACCACGTCTGGAGTTATACTGTAACATTGTATCAGATCGATCTCTCGATCGTTCTTAGGTCCTTTTTATCATTTTAATGTGATATATAAACAGCCAAACATCAAGAACGGGTGTACATGCACAACCTTCAGTACCTATTGGAGATCAGGTGCTTATCCTTCGGTGGTGTGTTTGGTTTCAACCAGCGTTTACTGGGTTCATTCTCCGTTAGCCCTTTGCTGTCCCCAGCCAAACCTCCTAGTTAGCAGGTTGCTATTTTCTTTGGGGCAGCGACCCTTAGACGGCCTGCCCTCCCGGGCTTATGAGCGCATCTGCCCAGCGAACCGGTCATTTTGTGGACACCTTGGTTTGCCGCCCATCCAGTTTTGTGTACGGTTTGCTCCGCTAGCCTTTGATTGTCCCCAAACTACAAGGCAACAGTAGGTATCAGATCTGATTGGTTATAGGGAGGCAGTCAAAGCTGACTCATTCCAGAACATCCACTATATTGAATGTAACCTATAGGGGTTGTTTATTGGTACTATTCTTGATGCGCTATAACCAGACTGCACAATTAATGATACTGTTCTGTACAATATAACACTGCACAATTAATGATACTGTTCTGTACAATATGACACTGCACAATTAATGATACTGTTCTGTACAATATAACACTGCACAATTAATGATACTGTTCTGTACAATATAACACTGCACAATTAATGATACTGTTCTGTACAATATGACACTGCACAATTAATGATACTGTTCTGTATAATATGACACTGCACAATTAATGATACTGTTCTGTACAATATAACACTGCATAATTAATGATACTGTTCTGTACAATATAACACTGCACAATTAATGATACTGTTCTGTATAATATGACACTGCATAATTAATGATACTGTTCTGTATAATATGACACTGCACAATTAATGATACTGTTCTGTACAATATAACACTGCACAATTAATGATACTGTTCTGTACAATATGACACTGCACAATTAATGATACTGTTCTGTACAATATGACACTGCACAATTAATGATACTGTTCTGTATAATATGACACTGCACAATTAATGATACTGTTCTGTACAATATGACACTGCATAATTAATGATACTGTTCTGTACAATATGACACTGCACAATTAATGATACTGTTCTGTACAATATGACACTGCACAATTAATTATACTGTTCTGTACAATATGACACTGCACAATTAATTATACTGTTCTGTACAATATGACACTGCATAATTAATGATACTGTTCTGTACAATATGACACTGCACAATTAATGATACTTTTTTATCTTCATCTATTTGTTTATTTGAGCGTCTGTGGCTTAGCGTAGTGAGCTCAAATCACAACCCAAGCGTACCTGGTTTTCAAACACTGCGGCGGGCAATTTTGGAAGCAAATTAGTTCCCTTGGAATTTTTACGAAAAATAGAAATAGACCTCACCTTTCATAAAGCAATGGCAAACTACTGAGCGTATAAGTAGTGCCTAGAAAATTGACGACAAATTTACTGTTGCTAAGTCCTGTAAAGGATGTGCCACGATTATCATTATTTGCATCTTTATGATATAATTTTGAGATGCAGAGTTTGGGTTTTATACAATAGTTTTGCAAGGTGACATGCTGTTTCTGAGTGACTTGGTCATATGGGAGGAAATCTGATGCAATGAAGTCAATCTTTCATTGCCACATCTGATCACTCTCCACAGACAGGGCACGTAATTTGCAGAGAGTGTTACAGAAGGCATGACATTCATAGCTCCAGCAAAAGTTGTACGGTATCTCTAAGAAATAAATTCACTCGCAAACTGAGCGACACGCTACGAATTCAACCCCACTGTTTTCACTTTGTCACAGAGACCTCATGACGTTAGCCTTTTCTGTTTGCATTGTACATATCAATTTAGCCATTTTCTGTTTATGTAATACATATCACTTTAGCCATTTTCTGTTTATGTAATACATATCACTTTAGCCATTTTCTGTTTATGTAATACATATCAATTTAGCCATTTTCTGTTTATGTAATACATATCACTTTAGCCATTTTCTGTTTATGTAATACATATCACTTTAGCCATTTCTAGTTACATTCTACATTCACTTTTAAAATGTTTTTGACTATATCACTGTAGCCGTTTCTAGTTACGCTCTACATTCACTTTTTATGTGTTTGGCTATGTAATACATATCACTTTAGCCGTTTCTAGTTACATTCAGTTTTTATGTGTTTGGCTATGTAATACATATCACTTTAGCCATTTCTAGTTACATTCACTTTTTATGTGTTTGGCTATGTAATACATATCACTTTAGCGTTTCTGTTTTTGGGATACATTATACTTGAGCGTCTGTAGCTCAAGCGGTAGTGAGCTCGGTCACAGACCCAAGCGTACCTGGTTCAAACCCCACGGTGGGCAAGTTTGGAAGCAAATTCGTTCCGTGGATTTTTATAAAAGGTAAAATAGACCTCACCGTTCAGAAAGCAATGGCAAACTACTGAACGTATAAGTGGTGCCTAGAAAATCAACGACTCGTTTACTGTGGTTGATGGCTACGTCCTTTGGGATATGCCACAATTTTCATATAGTTGGCCGTTTCTATTTACATAATACATATCACTTTAGCTGGTTCTGTTGTGTAATACTTATCACTTTAACTGGTTTTGTTGCTCTCCCAGTGCTTTTCCTGGTACCCTTTTGAGGCTGGGTCAATCTGAGAACCGTTACAGTTGGAAAATAGTTTGCGCCCACATGCACACACACACTCCCCCCTACCCCCATCCGTCCTGCGCTGCCCTAAAAAAGCAGTATTATGGATAGTAGTGACAGTATTTAAAAAAAAATTTATCTTATTTCCTTCTTATTCGCAGTTATTATCAACAATACTATTATGTCTTGTGTAGATTTTCTATTGTCTTCTGTTTATGATATTATAATATCTCCTCTATGGGGAATTTCAGACAGGTAGGAGATCTTGGTGCCACTATCTACGTTAGGCATAAGGATGTGCGCAAGAGGTATTTGTATAATACAGGTGTTGAAGTTGATGTCTGTCCGTCTGCCCAGCGTGTTCTTAGTGCGTTGGACGACGTGTGACAAGCTCCCTGTGAATACGGGTTCAATTCTGCGGGCTGGCAGAAAAGCCACAGGTTCTCAAGATTTATGGTGTTCGTGGCACCGAACCGAAGGGTTATGATGTCCATAGCACTGAGCCGATGAGCTGAAAGCTCAAGTGCTTCTGGATCGGAAAAAAAAATTGATGTCTGAAAGCAGGAGGGTATGGATGACAGCTCGTTGTTGGGGAAGATCAATAGTTGAGTTAGGAGAGAGAGAGAAATGTATTGCAGTAAGAAAATGATTTTGAGTTAACCGTTGTATAAGTAAAAACTAGGGGATCTATGGGGCTAATTAGTTAAGCCTTTGTCTTGCGTTCCAAAGGTCGTGAATTCAAATCTGGATTGCACCATTCTGTTTGCAATTGCATTTTTTCTAGAGACCCCTAGGATTGTTGCAGGAGCTACAGAGTTTGTGCTGTGTGCACTACTCTTGGCGGGTGGCTTGTCATTCCTGCTGAGATATGATCAAGCCATTTGGGATAAAACCTGGCGCAATGAAGTAAATCCTTCAGCTTTATACCCTTTTGTAGACAAGTAAAACTGGATGCCTGAGGGACACAGTGATGAATGTGTTTAACCAGTGAGCTACAGGAACCATCAGTATGCATAATCTTTGACATCTGTTTGGGGGAAATTGAGAACCTTTTGGTCTGCCCGGAATGCTATGATATCAATTCAGTAACCAAAAAACAGCCAGAGACCGAGAAGAGTGGCAAACAACTGTTGAGTCCCTATGCTTCACGAAGAGTGGAGAGGAATAATGGGGTCTCTGTGGCTAAGTGGTTAATCCCTTTGCCTTGTGAGTCGAAGGTCACGGGTTCGAGTCCGGACCCGGCGCCATTCTGTTCACAAGTGCAGTTTTTCCAGAGACCCCTAGGATTGTTGCTGGAACTACGGAGTTAGTGCTTTGTGCAATACTCTCGGCAGGTGGCGTGCCATTTCTGCGGAGAGGAACCGAGCCGTATGGGTTAAAACCTGGTGCAATCCTTCGGCTTTTAAACCATTTTTAAGTCAATCAGTAACCAAGCAGAGAGGTCAAGATCTGAACACTTGAAGAGATACATCACAACAGGATAGGACAAAGTCCCAGGAATCCTATATTCCATGCAACAGTTGGTGAAAGATTTTACTCTGCACAGAGAGTGGTCCTGTTAGTGATATGAATTATTGCCATGGATTATATTATGTTTTACCTCGTTAGATCACAACTTATACACTAAAAGGGTGTAGAGGAAAAGAGTTCACTTCATTGCCCAGGGTTTCCTATGGCTTCATCCTCTCTGCAGAAATGACGTCACCTGATGAGTGTCGCACAAACTCTGTAGCCTTTACAACAACCCTAGGGATCTCCGGAAATGTGATTAGGCTTGGATTCGAGCCTACAACCTTTAGAAAGCCAAGCAAACATCTTATGCACTTTGCCATAGACCCCCAAACTTATACACTATCTTCAGCAAAGAAGGATAAGTTCCAACCAATATGATATTGTGTATATCATTATTTGGTATATATGTCATTATTTTATATCTACTTCTTCTTTGCGTTCCGCTTCCTATGCTCGTCTAAACCATGAGATGGGTTGCCTCTATGATGTTGCATGTCAGTTGAAGTTCTTCGAGGGTTCCCCATAGCTTGCTCTGTAAGCTTCGTTCTTGAGGCCATTTTTCATTGCATTGATTATTTTATATTAATGCTAATTTCTATATATATATATATCATTGTTTTTGATACTCCATTATTTTGTATATGTTGCTATTTTCTATGTATGCTATTATTTCTAACGTAGACTATTTCCTGCGTACATTTCTTACAATGATGATGATGCTTGTACATCACGGTGATGATGACCACACAAATTTTCATCCAAGGGAATGTAGTTGCGCTATGTTTGTCTGTGTGTGCGTAGAAGACTAGTGAGCCCGATACGCGGCTGGTGGGTACCCTACTTCTGCAGTCGAAACAAAGGAAAGATAAAAAGAAAGGCAAGATCCTGGCACATGGAACGTGCACACTCGGCTTGACAGAGACAAAACAGAAAGGCGACGCCCTGATTGGAAGAGAATTGGCCAGATACAACATTTCTTAGAATAATGCTCCACAGTAATACAGACAAAAAAGGGTACAGATTTATAGCTGAGGGATGTAAGCATCAGGAAAAGAATGTATTATATTTTTCTTTGATCACGGATGGACACAGCAGCCAGTGGCCTACATGACTTGCAACGTCGTGCCGGGCAATAACAAAATCTCTCTACTGTGCTTCGCTTGTTGGATCATCTTTGCAGGCTGTTTCAAGTCTGATGCACACACTCTATCACTTCCACCCCTATTCTATACATTCTTCATTGTTTTGGCAGTCATGTGAGCTACTAACTATGGATGTCCACCCCACTGCAAAATTTTGTTATTGTTTCCATATCTGTTGTCTTTTTTTTTTTTTTTTTTAGAACATAGATTTTTATCCAACCTGTAGTTACTACCTGCAATACCACTTTTTTGGGCTGTGTAGGACAGAGGTGATATGTGCTTGTGGAATTTAATGGTCGCAAAGCTAGTGCAGTCGCTCCGAAACTGTTCAGGTTAGATATTTCTTTATGCCAACGACAGAAAAACTTCTTGAACTTACCGTGGATTGATCCTGGATCTTCTACATGACAGCTGTGCTCTAATCCATTTGACCAGAAACTCCACTAACATCAAGTAGTAGCATGTTCCTTGCGGAACGTCGCATTCATCAAAGCCCACCTGAAAAGCTCTCTGTCTCTTGCAAGTTCTCCTGCCTCTTCTAGCATCATGTTCACAGTTTCTTTGATCACCTTCATCTTGGTCACCCCCTGCCTTGTTTCTAGGAACCATGCCTTCCATTACCTTTCTCTCCAGACCACTAGTATAGATAAAGATTAATGATTTCCATTACCTTTCTCTCCAGACCACTAACATAGATAAAGATTATTCAAAATGTGAAGAAAATGGGTCTGCTCCCTCTAATTCTCACTCAACCCTGTCAAGATAATTTATGTCTTTTTGTTTCTTTGCAGGAGAGAAACCATACCGATGTAAGTTTGAGAATTGTGAGCGAGCATTTGCCCAGTTGTCCAACCTGCAACATCATATGCGCAACCATGATGACCAGGTCAAGAAGGAGGCCACTCGCATTCACAAATGTCAAATATGTCACAGATGCTACACAAATGAGAGCAGTCTTAAGTCTCATACTCTCAAGGTAGGCTAATCGTGTTCATTCAGTAACATTCGGCAACATTGAAGAAGAAATAGGTTGTAAATTCTGAGCATCAAAATCATTGCATTATTTGAGGGTCTCTGTGGCTTATAGGTTAGATGCTTGTCTCTTGTTCCAAATTGCCCGTTCGCTCCTCGTGAAGCCATCTGGACATTTCTCCAGACATCGAGTTCCTAGTCATATCGGAAAAAATGTATATCCAGCGTTCATATTGAGCACATCAAAGAACCCATGACAGTTCAAAATCACGAAGAGCAGGCTGGAAAGCCACTGCCTGGGTAAAAATTCATTAGAAAGATTAGACAATAAAATTCCTAAAAAATAAATGTCACCTAAATTACATTGGGGACCTTTGATGGTAGTAGGCCTACATAGTTCTTGTACTTCGCTGAGATCTTCCTGTGTAAGAAAGATATCAGAGCACACATGGTTATTCACAAAAGTGCAATGATGATGGCACAAGCAATTGATTTCTTAAGTAATGTCATTACTTTGATTTTTTCTTTAATTTTCATGTTGTAGTCATCGTAAAGAGGATAAGAGGAAGACCATGGAAAAGATGGATTCAGGATGTAACTGATGATTTGAGTATGAGGGCTGCAGAGGCGGGACATCTGGTCTATGAGAGAGAAATTCCGAAGAACTGTTAGTGTGGCAAAGCTCTGCTCAGGGCAAGCTATTTGATGATAGGTCATCACATCGAAAGTCTGTTAACCTATATTGTGCAAACTGGTACAAGATACTATGTGATGTGCTGACACAGTGTGTCATTAGTAGTTTCATTGTTGTTAGTTTTTGACACAAATTTTATTTGTTGTTTCTTGACAGATGCATATCCATATCAAGCCAATAGATGATCACTCACCCCCAGTTGTCAAGAAAAAGAGAAAACGTAAAAATAAGGACCTTTACGGGGGTGCTCCAACTATGGTCCCTGTCTCTTCTTCTTCAGATGGAGCATTTGCTGGAGTCTTGCCTGCTATGAAGGCTAGTAGTTCACGGCCTCGCAGCCCAGCATCCACAGATGATGAAGATGATGATGATGACGAGATTATATTTGTGGGCGAGCAGGCTTGTCCAGCTCGGCCAGACTTTAGTGGAGCAGCAGGAAGTCTGGGAGGTCAAGGACAGATGCTTCAGGGACCAGGTGAACGTAATCATAACCTAAGCCATCAGATATCATTCTCAGGAATGGGGAACTTTTCTCGTGGTACAGATCCTCTAGCGCTGCTTGCCTCCGCTAACCGGTTCTCCCTGCAGGACAGCATGATCTCAAGTCTTGGTGGGCCTCTCAACTCTTTTTCAGACCAGTTATCTTTTCGAGATGCAGCTCTACTGAACAGTCGCTTTGGGGATCTCAGAGGCCCTTCTCAAGGATCTGGTTTTGATGACCGATTCTCAAACTTTAATCAGCAGCAGCATCAACAACAGCGAGACCGTGATGGATTCAGTAGCCTTAGTGACATGATTAGTCGTGGAAATGTTGGGAACAGCAGCAACAGTGCTGGGGATAGCAGTGGGGGAGGCGATAGCATGCAGGATCACAATGGTAACTCTAATGAGAACCGCAACCAAATTCCGGCTCACAACCAGGGTATGCTACGAGGTGCTGGTGTAGGGGGACTCGGAGCTGGATTAGGTGGGATGATGCATGGTGGCCAAGGAGGCCTTGGAGGTTTGATCAAGCAGATTAAGCAAGAACCGTTGGATTATTTCCCGCCTTCATGTCATGGTGGTGACCAATTTGCAGCCATGGGAGTTGGCAGTAGTAGGGGGTTTCTCTCTCCGCAACACATCATCAGTTCACACCTTCGAGGCCAGCTTCCATCGCTCAATGTACCCCTCATTCGGGACCACTTTTCCCACAGCCAGATGCTGCCACACTTCTCTTCAGCCTCTTCTGGTACTTCATCCACGTCCATATCCAATGTAGCCCCTTCTTCCACATCATCCACGTCCCTGGCCTCCACCACATCCTCTTCCTTAGTTTCCATCCCCCTTCCTCTCACCCATATGGGCCTTTATCATCAATCACAGTTCTCCAGCCCACAGAGGATGAGTGGTATGCATCCATCTCCAGCCTCCACCCCTTCAAGTCAGATGTCCGTAGGTGCTAACCTTCCCAGCAATCTCAGCTCGCAAGGGGGGCGATCCCCACTAGAGCAGGAAGACTTGCGCTGCTTCTCTCCCTTACGAAACTAAAACCAGTTATACAACAGGCAATATACTTAAGAAACGTTCTTAAGATAACACAGACACTTTTAAAAAATTACAATACAAATTGTTACTTAACCCTGGAGAAGACTGTGGAAATTGTCCTGACAGCAATCTTGATGATCTAGCAATATGAATAACCTCAGTGCAGAAGAGGCTACTTAGCTTATCATTCATTTGAACTGTTTCAGAGATTAACTGAATAACCTTCAACAGTTATTGAATGGTTTAAAGTTTTGGGACACCTTCAAACAATTTTCATTACAAACAGACCATCATTACAAGAATTGGGAATTTATATGTTTCAGAAGTCAAGCTTTTAAACAGAATTCACATAATATGGACCCAAACTATTATACATATTGTCTCATGTATTAGGGATTCAAATATCATATTGCTTTGTTGATTCACTTAATTGCGCTTCACTTAAATGAAGGCATGGACATTGTTTAAGTGTTGATTTTTATTTCATGATAAACAATATGTTGAAAATGATTTGTATAGACTTGGACAAACACAAGAGAAGTACTGCTATACACATTAATGGTACAAGACTTGTTATATATGGAAGTAATTCATAGTGATTAGAGTTTGGATTCTCTGTGTCACAGCACATTAGTGTATCATGATCTATTATGAGATGTCATTTCTAGTTTATGAGAGCCACAGTAGTTGTTAGTGATCATGCTTATAAGGCTTGTAAGTAAAGTAAAAAAGTAAAGGAAGCCTTTCATACCTGCGTGTATATAGGGCAATACAGTGTTAGGCCTGTATTTTTCATTGACCGTCGACACACGATGGGTGATGTGGTCAGCGTCACACCGGCCGTCTTTACTTTCCCAGAGCATGTCTGGTACCCAGTTGAGGCTGGGTCGACCTGAGAGCCGTCGCAGTCGGGAAAAATTCCACGCCCACTGCGTGAGTTGAACCCAGACCACCAGTCTTGAGAAGCGAGTTCACTAACAACTACGCTACCGCGGCTCTCCAAGAAAAGTATAGGAACCCTTTCATACCTCGTGGTATATGGGTCAATACAGTGTTAGGCCTTATTAGACTAGTGGTCCAGGTCAAATTTCACAGTGAGTGCTGAATATTTTTCAGACCATAACCGCTCTCAGGTAGACCTAGCCTCAATTTGGTACCAGGAAAAGAACTGGGAAGTAAAGGTGGCCAGTGTGATGTTGACCACATCAGCCATCGTGTGCTGACATTCAGTGAAAATATGGGCCTAACACTCTATTACCCAATATACCTGGAAGTATAAAAAATGATTCTTTTACTTCAAGTTTGCAACTAATGTATTGTATCTTAGTTTTTAATATATTGATATAGTTATATCATAATTTTTGGAGTCGGTGTGGATCTAGAGAAGTGTGTGCTGAATAAAATGTGTATGAAAAATGCTCTATCATCAAATAGCTTGTCTTGAGCAGATTTGCCACCATAACAGTGTTCAATTTCTCTCATAGACCAGATGCTCCGCCTTGCACTGTCATGTTTAATAAGTTACATCACAAATTCCATCTTCTTTGTTGTCTTGAAGTATGGTAGCATCTTAGTGATGAAAAAAAAATTACAAAATTTAATTAGTTATTGAGACAGGTCATTAAACAAAAAAAACTGTCTTATAGCTTATATTGCAGGTTAAGGAGGGTAGCTACAAGGTTTTCTATAAGCGGGAGATGTTAAATGCTGCTACATCAAAGCTCCATTTTATAAAGAACGGTCACGAATAGAGAAGAATTGTGTGCATTTGTTGCTACCTTAACTCTTAACAATACACATACTAAAACCGCCTTTTACGCACTGTTTTGAGGAACAAATTTTAAGGTGAAGATGTCCTTACAAAATTTGTTATAGCTTTCTTGTATTCAACAGCAGATACAAACTGCATACTCCAAAATGTGCGCAATTGAATGATCTATTACAAACACCCGCTTACTGTATTTGAATTTTAAAAATACACTTAAAACATTAAAGTCCTCTACGATATATTAACAACTGGTTAGAACCATATGGTCCGTGAAGTGGCTTGTCGTAAAATGGGAACTAACTTTATGGTCTGTCAGGTGGCGTTTCGTATTCTAAAGTTAAGCACCAAGAGCATCACAGACTAGAGAGACACCAAATCTGTCACCACACAGTGTACACGGGTGATTTATTTTAGTACCTCCCACAAAAAATATCCCATACTGTACCTGAGATTCGAGCATAGGTCATATAACAGAGATCAGTGCTCTTATCTACTCAGACACACGCTCTCCAATCATCTTTATAAAATATATATTTACTAACCTTGAAAAATAATACAAATAATTGTTTACAAATTGTTGAAATAGCCAGGGTGTTTTTTCTGAGTTTTTTTTTTTTTCAATGTTGACATTGTTGGCCATACATAAATTGTTGTAAGTACTTGTATAAGACAGTATTGTGACTAATCTACTTATTTTATTACTATTGTTTTATAACGGCAGTGCCATTCGGAAAGATATTTTTCTATTTGGAGTGAGTAGTCCAGAAGTATACATACAATATGGTTTCATGATCTGCGACATGTTTTTGAACGGTTTTATAATTATTTCTGTTTTGCTGCAGTAGAAGCATGAGGCAACCACTGTAGTTTATTATTTTATTTAGGAATACTGAACAAGGATACTGGTTTGTTCCTGCAGTGATTTTTTCTTTAGAACTATTTTTTACTCAAATATTCAATTCAGTTTTCCAAATGTGTGATAATTTGATGTTTGAGCACTTTTTCAGATGTATCCCTATTGAGTTTTCATTACATTGTATATTGTGTTTTCCTGCTGTGTTTTTTCATGGCACTTCCCTGTTGTGTTTTCCCAAAAATGTTCCTGCTGCTGTTTTTGTAACGCTTCCCTTTTATTTTTTCCTGGTAATTTCATCTTGTATTTTCCTGACACTTTCCTTCTGTGCTTTCCATGCACATTCATATTGTTTCTTCTTTCTTCTTTGAATGCTCCATATCGACTACTTGTTAAACCACTATTTGTGATCGGTATATAATCTGAGCCTAAGAGCAATTGTACGTTGTGCCAGTTATGCCTATGAGTAGGCCAGCACATTCGATTTCTGCAATGCTTTTTATTTACTAGGGTAGCCACCTGTGTGGTGCCGGAGCCCACAAAGGTAGCAAAGAATAGTACCACTGTGACCTGCAAGACATGTCGTAATAGGCGACTGATGTAGGACCTAGGGAAGCTACCCTAGTAAATAAAACATACTTGTAAGTGCATAACTGGCACAGCGTACAATCGCTCTTAGGCTCAGATTACATACAAATCACACAGCGTGGTTAACAAGTGATCGATATGGAGCGTTCAAGAGAAGACTAGTGTCGCTTCCCTAAGCCCTACCTCAGTCGCCTCTTACAACATGCCTTGTAGGTCGTAGTGTTACTATTCTTTGCTCCTCTTGCAGCCCGGAATCGCACAAGCGATTCATATGATTTATCTAGCACTATTCTGTTATGCTATCCTGGCGCTTTGCTGTTAGGTTTTCATAGTATATTTATTGCATTCAGATCAGCTTTTCAGTCAATACATGCTGACTTTGTTTCAATCTAGTTTTCTGATCCAGCAGTAATCTGAGCATTTGCCCTTCGACTTGAGGCCATGACAGTGAATTTACAGGTCTGTTTGAGTAAGGTTGTGTTAGCTTGTGAAGCCATCGGGATATTTTTCTGGAGACCCCTGATCTCAGTGAAGGTGAGATCGAGTTCCTAGTCATATCGGAGACGGACGATAAAACGTAGGTCCCGTGTTCAAGTTGAGCATGTTAAAAAAAACCACTTGGTAGTTCAAAATCGGGAAGAGCAGGCTGGAAAGCCGCTGACTGGCAAAATTTATTAGACATTTAAAAAAAAAATTCCTACAAAATATTCCTGGGGTTCCTGGCAATGCACAGACATCTGTTGATCTAAGTAATGTTAAACAGTAGTGACTTTTTCCTTACCATGAGATGTATTACCTGCCCAGTATTTTCTTTCATTACATGTCGCAGTAATCTTTGTCCTCTTAGCAGTGATTAGGTGAACCTTTTTATTATATACATAATATATATAGATAAAAAAAGTCTATGACTGCGGGTTTCTGTGGATATACATACATATATATATAAATAAAAAAAGTCTATGACTGCGGTTACTGTGGATATACATACATATATATAGATAAAAAAGTCTACGACTGTGGTTACTGTAGATTTAGATATATAAATATATATATAGATAGATAGATAAAAAAAAGTCTTTGACTGTGGTTACTGTAGATTTAGAGATATAGGTAAAGTCTATGACTGTGGTTACTCTAGATTTAGATATATACATATAAAGATAAAAAAGTCTTTGACTGTGGTTACTGTAGATTTAGAGATATATATAGATAGATAGATTAAAAGTCTTTGACTGTGGTTACTGTAGATTTAGAGTATATATAGATAGATAGATAAAAAAGTCTTTGACTGTGGTTACTGTAGATTTAGAATATATAGGTAAAAAGTCTATGACTGTGGTTACTCTAGATTTAGATATATACATATAAAGATAAAAAAAGTCTTTGACTGTGGTTACTGTAGATTTATATATATATAGGTAAAAAAGTCTATGACTGGTTACTGTAATAATAAATGCTAATAGATGTGGGGTTCTAGTTGTGAATGATTTACAGAATGCACATCGTTTGCTTGGAATCCTCATATTGACAATGAAAATTGTGGCATATACTTTGCAGGACTTAGCCATCAACCACAGTAAATGAGTCATCGATGATCTAGGCACCACTTATACGTTCAGTAGTTTGCCATAATTTTATAAATGGTGAGGTCTATTTTTACCGTTCATAAAAATCCAAGGGAACTACTTTGCTTACAAACTTGGGGGGAATGGTTCACTGTTTTTTCATAGAAACCAGCCTTTTTTGTATCATGTATTTACAGAATTTTCATTTTGTGTATTGACTTGTCATTTTGTGCTATAACTTGTCATTTGCATTACAATGTAAAATTTGCATTTACTTTATAATAGAACTTGAGATGTGGGTTGCAGTGTTAGCATAAGATCTCTACATCATTTTGGTGCAGGTTCAGACCCTCATAGGGTTAGGGTTTGTTCTTCCTTTGTGAATAAAAACTCAAACCCCATATTTTGCGCTATGCAACGATATAGACTAGCGAACTTTTTCCTGCGATTCATAAACCATCACAAGATGGTGGACTCCAGAGGGAATGCCTAAGAGAGACAAATCAAAGACAGCCTGGAAGAAACAGTGAAGATAAGAGATGTATATTACTGACAAAATTTGGAGGCATTATGTGACGGAGAACAATGGAGTGAGTAAGATGGAGATATTTTTCAGATCGTTAACAGCTTTCAAGCCAAACCATCCTCAACTGAAAAACACTAAAAAGTGAAGGCAGTTTGCATGATGTTGACTACATATCGCGTGTCGAGGATCAATGAAAAAATACGGACCTAACACCGTATTTCTCGATATACACTGTGAGATCGAGTTCCTAGTCCTATCGGATGATGACAAAATGTAGGCCCCCATGTTCAAGTTGTGCACATAAAAGAACCCTTGACAGTTCAAAATCGAGAAGAGCAGGCTGGAAAGTCACTGCCCACACAAAATTCATTATAAAGATTAAAAGATAATATTCCAACAAAATATTTTCACCATCTTCTAACTTTCATCGGGGACACTGGCAGTGCTGCAGAGTTCATACACTGTCGCTGAGATCTTCCTGTGTAAGAAAGAGATCGGAGCACACATAGTTATTCACCGTAGTGCAATGATAATTGTCCAATCAATCCCCAATATACCTCATGGAATAAAAAAAAGTGTTATTTTACTTACTTACCTTCAAGATACCAGAATACATGTGTGCCACTGGCTGCTTTGTCAGTTCCTTTGCTTGCCGGGGCCCGCAAGGGAAGCAAAGAATAGTAATACTGCATACCCGAGTCGTTGCCGGGGTCCAGATTTGGGGTGTAAAGAATAGAACCACTGTTACCTACCACACATGTCGTAAGAGGCGACTAAGGAGTTTGTGTCCTAAATGTGTAGAAGTCTATGCGTTTAGGGGCCTACCAAACCAATGTGCAATGTATACACGTTCTTGGCAAAGATCAAACATATCACAAAGAGTGATTTAAATTGGTTGTGAAGAACGAACGCAAAGAATTAGAAGTAACACTGCAACCTACAAATCATGTCGTAAGAGGTGACTGAGGTAGGGAGCTAAGGAAGCTACCGTAGGAAGTAAAAAGCATCGCAGAAATTGGATGTGCTGGCCTACTTGTAGACGCATAACTGGCACAATGCACAATTGCTCTTAGATTCAGATCACATACAAATCACAAAGAGTGGTTAACATGCAGTCGTTGAGCTATCAAGAAGAAGTTCCTTCACTACCAAGAAAAAAAAAATGTGAAACACACAAAATTCTCCTCTTCCTCACTGCGCTATAATAAAAGTCATTATTTTATTACATAATGAGAATATTGATCATGTTTACAATTGATCCATTGAAATAAATTGTATATTTGTATCTATTTTATTTTATATGCACATTTGTTGCAACTTTGTCAACAATTTTCTACATATCTCTCTGTCTTGTTTTTTTCTTGTTTGTGATTTATCTACCATTTTTGGGGGTTGAAAATTTCAAAATTTTATTTGAATGTAGAGGCATGACTGATGTCATTCTTTCCTTTCATTGACTTATTTGTTTGCCATGCTCTGATCATGTGTTGGATTTTAAATTGTGTATAGCCCACATAATGTGTATTGTTTGTCAATGATTTCTTGTAAGAAAAATACTATATTATTATAATTGTATTTTGGTGACTACATGTTTCACATATTTTCACACTTCTGAAGTTAGAAAAGGTATGTCTGTATCATGGGGGACACTAATAAAAAGGAAAGCAGGCCCTCAGGTAGAAATCAGTTAGTAGTGCCATACCAGACACCCTGACTATGCCCAAATTTACAGCAGACGAATGCAGAAGAAGAAGAACATATTTTAACGTGGTTGATCTGTCTTAACGGAACTATTTTATATCTGTCATAAAGTCATGAGTTTACATACATTATTTTTCGCCAGTTTGTTGCCAGGTTCGGCTTGGGGCTTGCTACCGTATCTGGTAACAAATTTAGCTACAAAGTCCAACTAACCGTGAACTAGCATGAGATGGTTGAGGGCCTATGCTCCAACTGGGGTTTAAAAGGCGAGAAAGTAAGAGACACATTTTTTTTAATAATGAAGAATTATTATTTTGTTATTGCTTCAACCACCACTACACACATCGCCACTACACACATCGCCACTACACACATCGCCACTACACACATCGCCACTACACACATTGTGTACATATCCTCTTTGTTGTACATCTTGAGCAGGGCATATGTTATTGTTGTGTTGCAGGTTACATTGAGAATGAGATATCTGCTCTTTTCAACCCAAACCATGCTTAAATATTGTTTCAAAGTTCTTAATCAATTACTGGGTAGCAAGGTGGTAGTAGTAGTGTAGTATAACTAGCTGAGTGGTAATAGAGTAGCAATGGTGGTAGTAGTAGTACAGCTGTAGTGGTACAGAGTAGCAATGGTGGTAGTAGTTAGTGGCAGTGAGAATGGTAGTAGATTAGTAGTGTAGTAGATTAGGCAGCGGTAGTAGAGTAGCAATGGTAATAGTAGTAGCAGCAGTGGTAGTAGACTAGCAACAGTGGTAGTAGATTAGTAGCAGCAGTGATAGTAGTAGTAGTATCAGCATCAGTGGTAGTAGATTAGTAGCAGCAGTGGTAGTAGTAGTAGCAGTATCAGCATCAGTGGTAGTAGATTAGTAGCAGCAGTGGTAGTAGAGTAGCAACAGTGGTGGTAGTAGTAGTAGTTGTATCAGCATCAGTGGTAGTAGATTAGTAGCAGCATGTATAAGACATACAACATCGTGTAAAGTACAGAAGACCAGCTTTGGAAAATTGAATATTATTTTAGTTTTGGTAACTGAGTAGCTACTGAATTGAAAATCGGGATATTGCTGAATTAATTAAAGTCTAGTTTAATGTCCCATTTGTAGCAGTGTTGGTCATGCACTGGAGGTTATGGGTTAATTCAACAGCATCGTTTTAGTTCACAAACACACTTACTCCACAGATTCCTTTTGGATTGTTGCTGGAGCTACAGAGTTTGTGTTTTGAGCGATACTCTCGGCAGGTGGAGTGTCATTTCTGCAGACAGTGACTGAACTATATGGATAAAAACCCAGTGCAAGGAATTCAATCCTTTGTTCCAAGACCCCTTTAGAAAACATATCGTAACAGCAGAGCTTGTATGCACAGATTTTATTTGATCATCACTTAACTCTTGTTTCATCTGGCACAAAGTAAACATTCATTTATAAGTTCTTGTTCTGCTTGCATTTTTTGCCTGCTTGAGTCATGACTTAGCACTGCCATTTTCTTTACTTTTCAACAACAATCTTGTCCGTTTTCGGCTGTCCCTATGAAGATTGTCACATTTTCTTACGTTATCTTGTTTGACTGTTTGAATTTTTTCATAGTGGTTTTGTTTTGATAAAATAAAAATAGTCGATTTGTAATTTTTTGGAAACTATCTATTTGTAATTTTGTTTGCTGCCGTCAGATGAGATGTATATATTTGTCAAAAAGCTTAACTCTTTCCACACAGAGTTATTTCCTCAATTTTAAACAGTTTATTTAAGGGAGGTTAAGAAAAACAAAACTAAATAACAAAACCGATCCCAACTACTCGTCAATAAATAAACATATATAGATTATTATTATATACTAAATTGAAGAAAACTGGACAACCCAATAGAATAACAAGGTTGAAAAGTAGTAGAAGTAAAACAGTAGAAGTAAAACTAGAAAGACTTCTTATAAGGGAAGCTACTCTATGGCGCAGTGTGCGGCTAATGACGTGCAACGGACTTCGCCATGGCACAGTGTGCGGCAAAGCGTGGAAAGAGTTAAAGTGCCTCAGAGAATTTTTGAGATATGAAACTGAAAATAATTGAGCATATGAAGTTATAGTGAAATATATCCAAAATAATATGTTTGTCGTCAGCTTTGAAAGAAAACGATGAGGGTTAAAGGAAATATCAAGATATAGGCAAATAAAAGTCTGTTTTCTTCTGCAATCAGTTTTTCATACTCAGAACTTCAGTCTATGAGATGATATATCTCCATGTATTCAGTGATTATTCTCAGTTGTAGCAATGGTAGTAGTAGTAGTGGTGGTAGGGTAGCAACTGCAGTAGTAGTGGTAGTAGTAGTAGTGGTGGTGGTAGGGTAGCAATTGCAGTAGTAGTGGTAGTAGTAGTAGTGGTGGTAGAGTAAACTGCAGTGGTATAGTAGTGAGTGGTAGAGTGGTAGTAGAGGTGGTAGTGAGTAGCTGCAGTAGTAGTGGTGTAGTAGTAGTAGTATGGTAGTGAGGTAGCAGACTGAGTGGTAGTAGTAGTGGTGGTGGTGGTGGTAGTAGTAGTAGTGGTAGTAGAGTAGCAACTGCAGTAGTGGTGGTGGTAGTAGAGGCAGTAGTGGTGGTAGTGGTAGTAGGTGGTAGTAGAGTAGCAACTGCAGTAGTGGGAGTAGTGGTAGTGTAGTAGAGCACTGCAGTAGTGGTAGTGGTAGTAGGGTGGTAGTGGAGTAGCAACTGCAGTGTGGGGTAGTAGTAGGGTGTAGTGGTAGTAGAGAGTGTGTAGTGGTAGTAGAGTATGGTAGTAGTAGCATGTGCAGTGGTAGTAGTAGTAGAGGTAGTAGTAGTGGTGGGTAGGTAGGTAGTAGTAGACAACTGCGGGTAGTAGTGTAGTGGTGTAGTGGTAGTAGGAGTAGTGGTGGTGGTGGTAGTAGAGTGTGGTGTGTAGTGGTAGTAGGTAGTAGTGGTAGTAGTAGCAGTGCAGTGGTAGTATAGTAGACGTGTAGTGGTAGTGGTAGTAGAGTGGTAGTGAGTAGCAACTGCAGTGGTGGTGTAGTAGTAGGGCTGTAGTGGTGGTAGTAGTAGAGGTGGTGGTGAGTAGCAACTGCGGTAGTGGTAGTAGTAGAGGTGGTAGTAGTGGTGGTAGTGGTAAACGCAGTAGTGGAGCTGCAGTAGTAGGGAGTAGTGGTGGTGTGGTAGTAGAGGTGGTAGTGGTAGTAGAGTAGCAACTGCAGTAGTGGTGGTAGTGTAGTAGTAGGCAGTAGTGGTAGTGATGTAGCATTGCTGTAGTGGTAGTAGTAGTAGTAGAGGTGGTAGTAGAGTAGCAACTGTAGTAGTAGCAGTAGTAGTGATAATAGAGTAACAGTGGTAGTAGTAGTGGTAATAAAGTGGTAGTGGTAGTAGTAATGCTGGCAACAGTAGGGTAGTAGTACAGTAGAGTACAATGGTAGTAGTCATAGCAGCAGTAGTATTAGTAGTAGTAGTAGTAGCAGAAGTTGTAGTAGGATAGCAACAGTAGTAGTAGTTGTGCTAGAGTAAGTAGTAGTGTTGGCGCCTATAATTGTATTGCAGTACTCTACATGGTAAATATTATAGTTGCAGGCATTGACAGATTTTTTGTGTGTGCAGAGTTCCTGGAAATCTCCCACTAATTCCATTTTTGGTTATATACATATTTTCTGGTGTGATTATTTGTTACAAGTTTTCTGTGTGCTTTGAGTATTTCATTGGTTTCTTGGAATCACTGAGCCTTCAGAGGAAATCAAGTGTCACAAGAAGTAAATACTAATGAGGAAGTAATAGTTTTTATAATTATATGTCATTTAAGTGTATTCAACTTACCCATCTCCCTTATATCAAATGTTTACCCATCTCCTTTCTATCAAGTGTTTACCCATCTCCTGTATAGTAAATGTATTCAACTTACACATCTCCCTTATATAAAAAGTTTACCCATCTCCCTTATATCAAATGTTTACCCATCTCCCTTATATCAAATGTTTACCCATCTCCTTTCTATCAAGTGTTTACCCATCTCCTGTATAGTAAATGTATTAAACTTATCCATCTCCCTTCTATCAAGTCTTTTACCCATCTCCCTGTTATCAAGTGTTTACCTATCTTTCTTTTTTAAAAATATTTACCTATCTCTCTTCTATTAATTATTTACCCATCTCCCTGTTATCAGGTGTTTACCCATCTCCCTTTTATCAGGTGTATTAAACTTACCCATCTCCCTTCTATTACGTGTATTAAGCTTACCCATCTCCCTTCTATTACGTGTATTAAGCTTACCCATCTCCCTTCCATCAAGTGTTTTATCCATCTCCCTTCCATCAAGTGTTTTATCCATCTCCCTTCCATCAAGTGTTTTATCCATCTCCCTTCCATCAAGTGTTTTATCCATCTCCCTTCTATTTTAAACATTGTATACTTTCCATGGATTTGCTTAATAAAGGATGACAGCAATCTCTAACAACAAAATAACCTGTGCCATTATAGCGACTCACACTGTTATATACTTCTTCTTGTGTTACATATCTGTGGGCTATAACAATCATTATTTGTGTCTGGCTAAAACTGAAACAATTGAGTGTTTTTATTTTGTGCTTAACTGTTACCCATTGACTAAGAGACTATTTACCGAGTTTCTGTAATTATTTGGTGCCCGTACACAACACTCGTTGAGATTTGGAGTGGCTTTTTACAAATGTTTATCATGAATTGAATGTTATAAGATATCTATATATATATATATATCATTTTTGTTGTTGTTATTATTGTTGGGTTCATACTAAAAGATTTGATTTGTTTATTCATGTGCATTTACAAAGTCTATGATTATATGACATGATTTGTTTCAATATATCGTTTTGATCATCGCGTCGTTGACTTGCGTAGATTTCAAGTGTGAAATTTTCAATTTTTATGGTTTTGTTTGTCAATGCATTTGAAACTGCTGCTTAATGTTTGTGAGATGTTTGAAGCAGTTATCATTTGCTCCATTATATCTCTCTCGCTCCCATATCATATTTCATCCTTCGCTCCATTCTCCAATCACTCCATTCTCCCCTCACTCCACTCTCAGCAACTCCCCGCTCACCCCACTCTCCCCTCTCCATTCTCCCATCACTCCATTCTCCACCTCACTCCATTCTCCCATTACTACATTCTCCCCTCATTTAGTTTTACCGCTACACTTAACTATTACATCAAGCTCATACTATGTATACATCAGATATCATACACTCCATCCTCCCTGACTCCCATCTTTCCTGACTGCATCCTCATTGACTCCATCCTCCATGACTATGTCCTCCCTGACTTCATCCTCCCTGATTCCATCCTCCATGACTGCATTCTTCTGACTCCATCTTCATTGACTCCATCCTCCATGACCGTCCTCCCTGACTTCATCCTCATTGACTCTATCCTCCATGACCGTCCTCCCTGACTTCATCCTCATTGACTCCATCCTCCATGACTGCCTTCTTCTGACTCCATCTTCATTGACTCCATCCTCCATGACTGCATTCTTCTGACTCCATCTTCATTGACTCCATCCTCCATGACTGCATTCTTCTGACTCCATCTTCATTGACTCCATCCTCCATGACTGCATTCTTCTGACTCCATCTTCATTGACTCCATCCTCCATGACTGCATTCTTCTGACTCCATCTTCATTGACTCCATCCTCCATGACTGCATTCTTCTGACTCCATCTTCATTGACTCCATCCTCCATGACTGCATTCTTCTGACTCCATCTTCATTGACTCCATCCTCAGACTGCTTCTTCTGACTCCATCTTCATTGACTCATCCTCCATGATCATCTTCTGACTCCATCTTCATTGACTCCATCCTCCATGACTGCATTCTTCTGACTCCATCTTCATTGACTCCATCCTCCATGACTGCATTCTTCTGACTCCATCTTCATTGACTCCATCCTCCATGACTGCATTCTTCTGACTCCATCTTCATTGACTCCATCCTCCATGGCTGCATTCTTCTGACTCCATCTTCATGACCCATCCTCCATGCTCATTCTTCTGACTCCATCTTCATTGACTCCATCCTCCATGGCTTCATCTTCCCCACTTCCACCCATCCCCTCTTCCATCCCTCCCCCAGCTCCCACTCTCTAAGTTTACCACTACATACAAACTGATGTTTGATGTTTATACTATGTATCAAGCATCCATCATTTACATCATCCTCCATCACTTCAACCTCCTCCACTTCATCCTCCTCCACTTCATCCTCCTCCTCCCCCTCACCTACATCATCATCATCACAACTATCATCAACACACAAACACCCTCCAAACCTATGTTACTCATCACTTCATTATTTTGAATCTGTACAAAAATAATTCTACTTTGTGGTTTATTTTATTCAAAAAAAGACAATAATTTGTTGATTTTGTTTTGTTGATTGATGATTCTTCTGAGAAATTTCTTCCTTATTTACTTGTTTCTGGTTCAATTTTCAGTTTGCATTTATTAAAAAGTTGGAGTGGAAAATGAACATTGATTTATTTATTATGTATTTAAACTAAAGCCTTCATGCACCGAATACATCGAAAGATAATAAATGCAGTGGTTTGGACATTTCATGAGAATGAAATACAACCAGTGGCGGCTCGTCATTGAGGGCCGGGCCCCACCAAAAATAATGCGTAACGTGCATTTATTTAATAAATTAAAATATAAGTCTAACCCAAAACCATGATTTTCCCGAAAATCTGTGTCTGGCCCCACCAACAAAAAAAAAGCACGAGTCGCCACTGAATACAACCAACCACCAATAACAGCATACAATAAAAAGAGATCGGGTACTAGAGCTAAGGGAAGGCCAAGAAAAAGATGGATAGACAATATCAAGACCACACTACATTAACAAGGATACAACAGAACAAGGGCGACTCATCTGGCCCTAGAACGCAAAATAAAGCTCCCATCCCTACGCTTAACGGTAAGAGTGGACAGCCAACTACACCTTCCATCTGGGAATAGACAATAGACTAAGCCTTTGATATCCTGCACACTGTGTGGAAATCTACTGCCATCTCCACGAAAACAAAGCTCAGGATATTCAGCTCAAATGTGAAATCTGTGTTGATGTATGGCTCGGGAAAAGTGGAGTCACCAAGTGTAATAAAAAAATATCATTCAGACCTTTCTCAACGCGGATTCTGAGACTGAGATGGTATGTTAGAATTGCAAACACAAACCTGTGTATAAGAACGGGCAGGAACCCATGATAACCTAGGTTAAGAGGAGAAAATGGCGATGGGCATACCCTGCGAAAGACACAGTCCAGTTTCACTAGACACGCATTTGAGTGGAATACGCAAGGAAAACGAATAAGAGCACGCACTAAACACCTGGAGACCAAGTCTTCTTGAGCAACTGAAGAGTGTTGGACTATCCTGGGAGATCATAAAAAAACAACAGCCAGAGACCGAAAAAAGTGACGAACTGTTGAGGTCTTATGCTCCACAAGGAGCGAAGAGGAATAAGTAAGTAGTAGTATGTATTCAAGCTATGTAACAAAACCCCAAATCATCTTACACACTAAGACCACCGCACAAGGTGGTTGATTGGTTGATCAATTGTTTGTGATCCAATCACTGAAGTAAGAATTTGGCATGTGTTATTTATATCATAGGAAAACCCCCACCAAAGGTGTTTGATTGGTTGACCTTTTTCAACTCATACTTTTCTTTCAAGTTCGCTTCCCTAAGTAGGACACCCCCCACCCCCTCTTCAACTGGCCTAGGAAAGTCCATCCATCTAGGCGAGCCATAACAGCCTCCTTAGTGTTTAACCTTGAAGTAACAGTTTCCCAGTCTGGACCACTGGCTGGTGGGGTTGACTTGTCTGTTCTACAGGTCATCAGCAGACTACAAGTTTTCATTTGTTACCCCTCCTAAGAGAAACTAGGCAACTCCAACTCTGCTGGATGCAGAGCTAATCGCAGATTACCCCTGTTAGGCCGATAGATTGACCAATTGTTTGTGATTGAATCACAGAATATAATACATGCCACCCCAATGACCGGTCAGGGTACATAGGTCATTCTACCTTATTGATGACAAGTCAAAATACATAGGTCATTCTATCTGCCTTTCTGATGACAGGTCAGGGTACATCGGCCATTCTACCCTGCTGATGACAGACCAGGGTACAGAGGTCATTTTACCCTGCTGATGACAGACCAGGGTACAGAGGTCATTCTACCTACCTTGCTGATGACAGACCAGGGTACATAGATCATTCTACCTACCTTGCTGATGACAGGTCAGGGTACATAGATCATTCTACCTACCTTGCTGATGACAGGTCAAGGTGCAGACCTCATTCTACCTTGTTGATGACAGGTCAGGGTACATAGGTCATTCTACCCTGCTAATGACAGGTCAAGGTGCAGATCTCATTCTACCTACCCTGCTAGAATTATAGATATGATAATGGTAAACAAATAATTTTGTATTGAAGTTCAATGAAGATATTCCGAAACTGCTGTGAATTGAACATTTTAAACTGGTTAGCATATCAAACTCAATATGACTTATGTTCCCGGAATCCAAGCAGATATGGATCAGATAGAAACAAGATGTTTTAAAGAAAATGTCAGCAGTGTATTTCTATTTCGTTCAGAATTGATAGATAGAAACGAACAGACTGCATCCTTGGAGACCATCATTAATAGACGAAGATGGAGGTAGTTTGAACATGTATGTAGTATGCCAGTGGGGGCATTGGCTAGGACAGCTCTCAGATGGACAGCGGATGAGAAGAGAAGGCCTGGACGTTCAAAGGAAACATGGAGAAGAACAGTGGAGAGAGAGTTGGAGGAGTATGACCTGACGTAGGAGACGGTTGGTAGAAAGGCAGCAGAACGGCAACAGTGGAAGTCTCTTGTGGAAGCCGTGTCAATAGAGGGGACACGAAGAGGATATAGATAGATAGAAATAGTTCTATTTACACAATTATTTCAATTCTTTGATAGTTCAAATAAAACACGTATTAACACAAAACAGGAATTGTTGGAAACCAGCTCAGATGCTACTGAAACTGTCGTTCGAAGCTTCCAATAACGAGAAACTGAAGAGACTACAAAATTGTCTACGGTTGGCGCACAGTCTCTGAGATAAAAGAAGTGATGTTGCTTTCTCTATGCATTGGGCAAATGTTAAGGGGAAGAAATTGTGGTCGCAGTAGTATGTGTGGGCATCTGTAGCTTAAGCGGGGAGTGAGCTCGATCACAACCCTAGCGTACCTGGTTCAAACACCGCGGGGGGCAGTTTAGAAGTAAATTCGTTTCCGTGGGATTTGTACAAAAAGATAAAATTAGACCTCACGGTTCAGAATGGCAAACTATTGAATGTGTAAGTGGTGCCTAGAAAATCAATGACTCCGTTCAATGGCTACGTCCTGTAAAGGATGCCACCATTTTTTTGAGTAGTATGTACATATGTCTAGGGGTAAACGCCGGCTATGGTACATGGGAAGTAATTCCATTAATTTAATCGCTTCTTTTTTGTTTATGTGGTTGTTGCCCTTAGACCATAGTATGTACTTGGCATGTTTTGCTGTTGCTCTAGGGACAATTGGTGGCAATTTATTCTGATCTAGCATTCTAAAGTCCAACCACACATTCTTGTCGTAGATGGGGATAACAGGAAGAAGTGACGGATTAATAAGCCTGGACAATATATGATGTGAATTATCCCACGAGACCGCTAAGGTTAACATAAGACCGCCCCTGATCAGCATTAATCGTCGTTTTGCAAACGAGACTGGCACTGCTGTTACTGCCTTCGAATGCCCACAGAGAGTATACTATTGCTAATAAAAAATCAAGCAAAAGTCAAAGATTGGTTATCGGCTACTGGACTGTCAGCATTGCTCTCCCGACCCTAGGTGCTCAGTCTCCCCCAACAGATGTCGAAAAGTATGCATACTGATGGTTCTCATGGCTCGCCAGTTAAACATACTCTTTGCCAAGACATCTGAACTCTCATTGTCTTCAATGCCACAGTGAGATGGAATCTCATCATCATCATCAAGTAGCTTGTCCCTTCCGGAACTTGGCTTCCATGATAGCAGCCCTGAAAAAATTATGTTCTGTGCAAGTTGACCAGCGTCAGCAGCAGTCATTCTCAGATCGTCAATGACATCCTGCATCCATCGTCTTCTAGGTCTTCATCTCATTCTTCTTCCAGGCACCATTCCCTTCAAAATTATTTTCTCTAGGCACTAATGTAAATATAATCTACTGCATGTAAATCTCTTTATTTATAAAAGAATGAACAATGTGTTTACACATTCTTCATCATCATCAAGATGCGTATCCTTTATAGGACGTTGCTATCTTTGCAGCACATCTTAAATTAACTTTGTCTCTTGCCAGTTCACCCACTTCGTCGATGGTCATGTTCATGGTTTCTTTAATATCTTGTAGCCATCTTCTTCTTGGTCTGCTTCTGCGTCCTGGGACCCTGCCCTCTAGTATTGTTCTTTCCAGGCCATCGTGACGCTTGATGTGACCAAATTATGTAATTTTCTGTATAGTATGTTGTTTATCAGCCAATTCTCTTTAACATTTAGTTCTTTCAGGACATGTGTGTTCTTTCTTTTTCTGTCCATGGTATTTGTAGGATCTTTCTGTGGCATTTAGTTTCGAAGGACTGGATTTTCGTTCTTAATTTTTGTGTAATAGTCCATGATTCACAACCATAAGTAGCCACTGGGAAAATGCATGCTCTCAATATTTTTAATATTAGTACTTTGCTGGTGCTTTGCCACATGTTCTTCATTTTGTTTAACTTCTTGTGTTACACATTACAGAACGAAAATTGTGTTTAACTTCTTGTGTTACACATTACAGAACGAAAATTGTGTTTAACTTCTTGTGTTACACATTACAGAACGAAAATTGTGTTTAACTTCTTGTGTTACACATTACAGAACGAAAACAACTTGTGTAACCTTCTTGCAACCATAGCTACATCGAAGGGAAATGTTATTTGAACATCTATCTCAAGTTATTAGTTTCAGTTTCATATTGGAATATCTTCATTGTACTCCGGACATGTCCATAGGTGATCCGATCTCCTTCGTAAAATCTCCAATAGCGTCCAGCGACTGACTGTACCAGTTCGATTTTGATTGCTGAGCCTACTCGTATACCTGTTGTTCTGTTCTTTTCTTGCTACCCCACATCTTGAATCGCCGCTCCTGCAATCTAGTAGTTGACGTGAAATGGTTTAAATGATAATCTTCTTTGCGGCCACACTCTATGAGGGCATTCAAAATGTCAGCTCTATCCAATGGCTGTTATTAGTATGTTTGAGGAAAACATCTACTTTTGTTATTATTACTAGAATCTAAGAATAGACAACAAAAGGTCATCCAGAGAGTTATGCTTAAGATTGTTCAGAGAAATTGGTTTTTTTCCGATCCAGAAGCACTTGAGCTTTTCAGCTCTTCGACTCGGTGCCATGGACATCGTAACCCTTCGGTTCGGTGCCACGAACACCGTAAATTTGGGAATCTGTGGCTTTTTCTGCCATCCCGCGGAATTGAACCCGCACACACAGAGTGATAGTCACCCGTAGTCCAACGTGCTACGAACACGCTGGGCAGACGGGCTCTGAGAAATTTCAAAGAAACTTCTTCTTCTGCTTACGCTCCACATCGACCACTTGTCAACCACTCTGTGTGATTTATATGTGATCTGAGCCTAAGAGCGATTGTACGTTGTGCCAGTTATGCGTCCACAAGTAGACTAGCACATCCGATTTCTGCGCTTTTTTTATTTACTAGGTACCTCCTCCCTAGGGCCTACATCAGTCGCCTCTTACGACATGCATTGTAGGTTGCAGTGGTACTATTCTTTGCTTCCTTGCGGCTCCAGCACCACACGGGCGCCAGAGGAACGAAATTGTAATTGGGAAAAATCCAATCATTATATACTGAGTACGACCTAATAATAATTAAGACTTATTTGTAGTTTTATGATGTGATTAGTCATTGTGTTTGCTTATGTGGTACCATACATAGGTATCTTTGTCATTAAACGCACATTTTTTAAGTATTACCACAGCCTCCCCTCGATTTTCTCCAGATCTGATCATAATCCGCTCTGACCACCTCAGATCTGTAGGTTTTCGTACATCGTCTAATATTGAGTTCCTAGTTCTGTCGGAGACAGACGATGAAACATAGTTCCACCGTACATCGTCTAACATTGAGTTCCTAGTTCTGTCGGAGACAGACGATGAAATATAGTTCCACCGTACATCGTCTAACATTGAGTTCCTAGTTCTGTCGGAGACAGACGATGAAACCTAGTTCCACCGTACATCGTCTAACATTGAGTTCCTAGTTCTGTCGGAGACAGACGATGAAATATAGTTCCACCGTACATCGTCTAACATTGAGTTCCTAGTTCTGTCGGAGACAGACGATGAAACCTAGTTCTATGTTCAAGTTGAGCACATAAAAGAACTCTTTGCAGTGGTAAATTGGTAAAAGTAGACTGAAAAGTATGGTGGCATCTGGGAACTAGGGGATAGTGACTTGGTCTATTAACCCCGACGTTCTGAGTTCGAATCACGCTGTAGACAGTTTGGTTACAAATTGTTCCCTGTGGATTTTAACAAAAGAACGATGGCACCACCCGTTCAGAAAGCAATGGCAAACTACTGAACGTAATAATGCCTAGAAAATCACAAACAGCGTTTAAAAGCTGGGGTTGATTCGCAAAGTCCTGTAAAGGATATGCAATTAACTTTTTTTTTAGACTGAAAAGCCACAGCCGACGAAAAAAATAACAAATAAAATTCCTACACCTTTTTTTGATCATTCTCAAAATTATGTGGTCGGTATGGGCACTTGATGACCAACACCACGGCGGAGGAGTAGTCATTCTAAGAAAAGGTGTGGAACAATAATTATTAGAATGGAAACCATTTGCAGTCGTCTGATTAACCCTTTCACTACGTAATTTCTTTTTACCAGCAGTCACATTTATATTGCAATATATACTGGACTAGCAAGTACATAGGCGTTGAGTCCTCATATAACATGTACAGCGAGCCAATATATCAGCTTAGAAGGGCGAAAGGGTTAAAACCAAATGAAATGGTAGACATACCAACATCACAACTCTACAATGCTATGCCCCAACTAATGATCGTGAAGATGCAGAGAATGATTCGTAATATAAAAATTTGCAAGCAGAGTTTGACAAATCAACATGTCATGATGTTATTATTGTTATGGGAGACCTCCATGCACAAGACAGACACAACATCACCCACAGCTATAGAACTATAGGAAAACATGGATGTGATGTGATGTGATGTGATGTGATGAATGATGGGGAACGTTTAGTGAACTTTTGCAGAATAAACAATCTCGTTATAGGTGGTTACCTTATTTCAATATCTCAATTAGTAGCTTGTCGACTGCCGAACGTCGTTTTCATCAAAGCCCGCTTGAAAATTTCTGTCCCCAGCAAGTTCTGCCTCCTCCAGCGATTTAATGTTTCTTTGATGTCCTGCTGCCACCTTAGACTTGATCTTCCAGGAACCATGCCTTCCGTTACCTCTCTCTCCAAACTACTGGGACGTTTAACATGGTCAAAATATTTAATCTTCCGGAACATGTTGTTATTGATGAACTAATGCTTCTCGATATTCAGGTTTTGTATGACACCTTTGCTTTTTCTCTTCTCTATCCAGGATGTTCCAAAAACGTTTCTTTAACACCTTGTTTCAAAAGCTTCAATTTTGTCCAACATATGGGCTTCCATAGAATAACATGGTACTCACCTAACGGCAGAGATAACAATGAAATAGATCGCCTGATGATAAATGGATGCTGGCGACGCTCACTTCTAGTTGTTGCGGTCAAGAGAGGCCGAGATGTTAACAGCGACCACCACTTAATAATAATAATTCCTCTCGTACTGTTATACGTTACATAGGGCCTGCAAGTAATTTCTCCATACCGCTCTATCCTGGGCAACTCGCTCAATCTCCTTCATGGAACTGAGACCGATATTTCCTGCCTCTCTCAGCAAAGTTCGTTTCAGGGTCTCTTTAGGTCGACCTCTCTTTCTTGAACCCTTTGCATCCCACTTCAATGCCTGCTTTGATATTCGTTGATCATTTCTCCTCAAGGTGTGCCCAACATCGACCACCACTTAGTCACAACTTATTTCAAACTTAAACTAAACTGCTACCCTGCAGGTCGGCTGGAGACAGCCTAAGCTGACGGAGAGCGAACCCAGTAAACGTTGGCTAAAACCGGATACATCGCCGAAGGATAAGCACCAGAGCTCCAAATGGCGCTGACGATGTGACGAACACACACATGCTAAGACTGCATGAATCAGATTTCCCATGAATGAGATTCATGGGAAATCTATACATCGGTCTAAGCGGTGATCGAGAGAGAGAGAAAGAGAGAGAAACTTAAACTAAGAAAAACAAGGCAGGAAAAAAACATTCAAAAGAGATGTGGATAAGCTAAAAAAACACTGAAGTAAAGAATAATTTTTATACTGCAGATAAAGAAGAAATTCCAAGTTCTAGAAAGTTATGAAAATGCAGATGAAACAGATGACAACATAAATAAAGCATGGGACAATATACCATCTATAGCAAGAGCAGTGAAACTTGTCTAGGGTACCGTCTGAGAAAAAGAAACGTATGGATAACACCTACGACATGGAAAATAATAGACACCAGAAGAATGCTAAAGAAACAACTTTTAGAAACAAAGTCTGAAAGACTAAAAGCAAGATACCAGAACAAGACAACAATGCCAGCACAGAGATCAAGCAGGCTGTAAGTATTACAAAGAACCTATGTCGAAGACTACTTGTCAACCACTCTGTGTGACTTGTATGTGATCTGAGCCTAAGAGTGATTGTACATTGTGACAGCTATGCACCTACAAGTAGACCAGCACATCCTAATTCTGCGCTGCTTTTTATTTACTAGGGTAGCATCCCTAGGGCCTAGATTAGTCGCCTCTTACGACATGCATTGTAGGTTGCAGTGGTACTATTCTTTACTTCTCTTGCGGGCCCCGGCACCACACGTGCGGCTAAACAGCAATGTGATTTGCTTTATTGCATTTATATTGGATTTCCTTAGGTATTCTTCCATTTGCTGAACAAAATTATCGCAAGGTATGTAAACTCTTTGACTTGTTTCAATTCATGTTTGACGATGAAAATATTGGAAGCGTTTTCATCTCTAGCCAATGTCATTACTTCGGTTTTGTCAATGTTTATTCTCATATTGTACCCTTGCATTCAGGGAAAGAGAGATCGCGGAAGACAGAAGGAGAAGATGCTGAATGGCCTGACATCATGGTTTGACACAAGATCGACGTCAGAACTCATTACATGCACCAAGCAGAGAGAATTGTGGAGACACATGATCGCCTACACCGGCAGGCATAGCACTTGATTGATTGATCATTGCATATTAACTAGCATCTTAAGCAACGAAATATGTACAATCTTTAAAGCGACGATTCGTCCCCGTGATAAGCCTTACGGATCTTTAAAGAGACGGCTCGTACGTAATCATTTATGTGTTGTTATGATTGTTCCTCTGCGATTGATATGATTGCCTGATCGTAGGCAAAAAAAAATTTAAGGAACCAATATATTCTCTCTCTCTCTCTCTCTCTCGTCGATCCTGCCTAAACCGATAAAAAAATTTTATCATGAATTGTACCGTTGTTTTTAGGGACTCCGTCTCTCAGTACAGCTTCTCGCGAAGCTCTGTGTTAATGGGCCAGGTTTCACTTCTCGGGCCTGCTAACAGCTGGCAGTCTTGCAGTTTGTGCTCTGCCGTCATGTCCGTCTTTTCGCAGTGGCACAGGTTAGTTGTGCCAATTTGGAATTTGTTGAGCATGTGGGCCCGAAGTCTGTTATAGCCAGTATGAAGGCAGAATATAACTTGTTCGTTACGGTATAGACCATAGTATCCATCCCTGCTGCTGTGTTGTGGGTGGTCTTTGGACCATTTTTCTTTATACCAATATATTCAAAACTGTTCTCTCTCTCCAATTACTATTGTCGGACACAGTTGCACCACATATCTTCGTATAACTGGTTAAACCACATATCTTCGTATAGCTGGTTGCACCACATATCTTCGTATAACTGGTTGCACCACATATCTTCGTATAGCTGGTTAAACCACATATCTTCGTATAACTGGTTAAACCACATATCTTCGTATAACTGGTTAAACCACATATCTTCGTATAACTGGTTAACCACATATCTTCGTATAACTGGTTAAACCACATATCTTCGTATAACTGGTTGCACCACATATCTTCGTATAGCTGGTTAAACCACATATCTTCGTATAACTGGTTGCACCACATATCTTCGTATAACTGGTTGCACCACATATCTTCGTATAACTGGTTAAACCACATATCTTCGTATAACTGGTTAAACCACATATCTTCGTATAACTGGTTAAACCACATATCTTCGTATACTGGTTAACCACATATCTTCGTATAACTGGTTGCACCACATATCTTCGTATAACTGGTTAAACCACATATCTTCGTATAACTGGTTAAACCACATATCTTCGTATAACTGGTTAAACCACATATCTTCGTATAACTGGTTAAACCACATATCTTCGTATAACTGGTTAAACCACATATCTTCGTATAACTGGTTAAACCACATATCTTCGTATAACTGGTTAAACCACATATCTTCGTATAACTGGTTAAACCACATATCTTCGTATAACTGGTTAAACCACATATCTTCGTATAACTGGTTAAACCACATATCTTCGTATAGCTGGTTGCACCACATATCTTCGTATAACTGGTTGCACCACATATCTTCATATAGCTGGTTGCACCACATATCTTCGTATAACTGGTTGCACCACATATCTTCGTATAGCTGGTTAAACCACATATCTTCGTATAACTGGTTGCACCACATATCTTCGTATAGCTGGTTAAACCACATATCTTCGTATAACTGGTTAAACCACATATCTTCGTATAACTGGTTAAACCACATATCTTCGTATAACTGGTTAAACCACATATCTTCGTATAACTGGTTAAACCACATATCTTCGTATAACTGGTTAAACCACATATCTTCATATAGCTGGTTGCACCACATATCTTCGTATAACTGGTTGCACCACATATCTTCGTATAGCTGGTTCACCACATATCTTCGTATAACTGGTTAAACCACATATCTTCGTATAGCTGGTTAAACCACATATCTTCGTATAACTGGTTGCACCACATATCTTCGTATAACTGGTTAAACCACATATCTTCATATAACTGGTTAAACCACATATCTTCGTATAACTGGTTAAACCACATATCTTCGTATAACTGGTTAAACCACATATCTTCGTATAACTGGTTAAACCACATATCTTCGTATAACTGGTTAAACCACATATCTTCGTATAACTGGTTAAACCACATATCTTCGTATAACTGGTTAAACCACATATCTTCGTATAACTGGTTAAACCACATATCTTCGTATAGCTGGTTCTGAACATGAGCTCAAGAGGAAATAGGTAAAAAACAAAGTAATATAGATTTACAAAGAAGAAAAACAAGAACATGCGCTCAAGACGAGACAATTTGTAAAACTAAATTACTTGGTTTTTACCTGTTTCGCCTTTGCTACATAATTTGAATATAGTCTTCTCTGATATCGATAACATGTGCTTAACAAAATACATGTTCTTGTCTCTACGTTGTTCATTCACAAACTATGGTTATGAGTGAATATGCAACGCAACTTCGAACTATCCTGAGATATGCAACGCAACTTCGAACTATCCTGAGATATGCAACGCAACTTACAACTATCCTGAGATATGCAACGCAACTTCGAACTATCCTGAGATATGCAACGCAACTTCGAACTATCCTGAGATATGCAACGCAACTTCCAACTATCCTGAGATATGCAACGAAACTTCGAACTATCCTGAGATATGCAACGAAACTTCCAACTATCCTGAGATATGCAACGCAACTTCCAACTATCCTGTGATATGCAACGCAATTTCCAACTATCCTGAGATATGCAACGTAACTTCCAACTATCCTGTGATATGCAACGCAATTTCCAACTATCCTGAGATATGCAACGCAATTTCCAACTATCCTGAGATATGCAACGCAACTTCGAACTATCCTGAGATATGCAACGCAACTTACAACTATCCTGAGATATGCAACGCAACTTCGAACTATCCTGAGATATGCAACGCAACTTCGAACTATCCTGAGATATGCAACGCAACTTCCAACTATCCTGAGATATGCAACGAAACTTCGAACTATCCTGAGATATGCAACGAAACTTCCAACTATCCTGAGATATGCAACGCAACTTCCAACTATCCTGTGATATGCAACGCAATTTCCAACTATCCTGAGATTTGAAATTTTGATCACGATCTATCCTATTTTTAGTTTGAGAAAACATTCCCAGTTTTATCTCCCAATATCTTATCTTTACACTTCACATCTTCTAATACCTTATCTTTATACTTCTCATTACCCAATATCTTATCTTTATATTTCACATCTCCTAATATCTTTATACTTCACATCTCCTAATATCTTATCTTTATACTTCACATCTCCTAATATCTTATCTTTATACTTCACATCTCCTAATATCTTATCTTTATACTTCACATCTCCTAATATCTTATCTTTATACTTCACATCTCCTAATATCTTATCTTTATACTTCACATCTCCTAATATCTTTATACTTCACATCTCCTAATATCTTATCTTTATACTTCACATCTCCTAATATCTTATCTTTATACTTCACATCTCCTAATATCTTTATATTTCACATCTCCTAATATCTTTATACTTCTCATCTCCTAATATCTTTATACTTCACATCTCCTAATATCTTTATACTTCACATCTCCTAATATCTTATCTTTATACTTCACATCTCCTAATATCTTTATACTTCACATCTCCTAATATCTTATCTTTATACTTCACATCTCCTAATATCTTTATACTTCACATCTCCTAATATCTTATCTTTATACTTCACATCTCCTAATATCTTTATACTTCACATCTCCTAATATCTTTATATTTCACATCTCCTAATATCTTTATATTTCACATCTCCTAATATCTTTATATTTCACATCTCCTAATATCTTATCTTTATACTTCACATCTCCTAATATCTTATCTTTATACTTCACATCTCCTAATATCTTTATACTTCACATCTCCTAATATCTTATCTTTATACTTCACATCTCCTAATATCTTATCTTTATACTTCACATCTCCTAATATCTTTATATTTCACATCTCCTAATATCTTTATACTTCTCATCTCCTAATATCTTTATACTTCACATCTCCTAATATCTTTATACTTCACATCTCCTAATATCTTATCTTTATACTTCACATCTCCTAATATCTTTATACTTCACATCTCCTAATATCTTATCTTTATACTTCACATCTCCTAATATCTTTATACTTCACATCTCCTAATATCTTATCTTTATACTTCACATCTCCTAATATCTTTATACTTCACATCTCCTAATATCTTTATATTTCACATCTCCTAATATCTTTATATTTCACATCTCCTAATATCTTATCTTTATATTTCACATCTCCTAATATCTTATCTTTATATTTCACATCTCCCAATATCTTATCTTATATTTCACATCTCCTAATATCTTTATATTTCACATCTCCTAATATCTTTATATTTCACATCTCCTAATATCTTTATATTTCACATCTCCTAATATCTTTATATTTCACATCTCCTAATATCTTTATATTTCACATCTCCTAATATCTTTATACTAATCTCCTAATATCTTTATACTTCACATCTCCTAATATCTTTATACTTCACATCTCCTAATATCTTATCTTTATACTTCACATCTCCTAATATCTTTATACTTCATCTCCTAATATCTTATATTTCACTCTCCTAATATCTTTATATTTACATCTCTAATATCTTTATATTTCACATCTCCTAATATCTTTATACTTCACATCTCCTAATATCTTTATATTTCACATCTCCTAATATCTTTATATTTACATCTCTAATATCTTTATACTTCACATCTCCTAATATCTTTATATTTCTCATCTCCTAATATCTTTATACTTCACATCTCCTAATATCTTTATATTTCATTCCTAATATCTTTATATTTCACATCTCCTAATATCTTTATACTTCTCATCTCCTAATATCTTTATACTTCACATCTCCTAATATCTTTATACTTCACATCTCCTAATATCTTTATATTTCTCATCTCCTATCTTATATTCACATCTCCTAATATCTTTATACTTCACATCTCCTAATATCTTTATATTTCTCATCTCCTAATATCTTTATACTTCACATCTCCTAATATCTTTATACTTCTCATCTCCTAATATCTTATCTTATACTACATCTCCCAATATCTTTATATTTCATCTCCTAATATCTTATCTTTATACTTACATCTCCTAATATCTTTATACTCATCTCCTAATATCTTTATACTTCATCTCTATTCTTTATAACTTACATCTCTAATATCTTTATATTTCTCATTCCTATCTTTATACTTCACATCTCTAATATCTTTTATTTCTCTCCTATCTTTATATTTCACTCTCTAATATCTTATACTTCACATCTCCTAATATCTTTATACTTCACATCTCCTAATATCTTTATAACTTCACATCTCCTAATATCTTTATATTTCTCATCTCCTATCTTTATACTTCACATCTCCTAATATCTTTATACTTCACATCTCCTAATATCTTTATATTCTCATCTCCTAATATCTTTATACTCACATCTCTAATATCTTTATACTTCATCTCCTAAATCTTATCTTTATACTTCACATCTCCTAATATCTTTATATTTCATCTCCTAATATCTTTTCTTTATACTTCACATCTCTAATATCTTTATACTCATCTCCTAATATCTTTATACTCATCTCTAATATCTTTATAACTTACATCTCCTAATATCTTTATATTTCTCATCTCCCATCTTTATACTCCATCTCCTAATATCTTTATATTTCTATCTCCTATCTTTATATTTCATCTCTAATATCTTTATAACTTCACATCTCCTAATATCTTTATACTTCACATCTCCTAATATCTTATAACTTACATCTCCTAATATCTTTATATTTCTCATCTCCTATCTTTAACTTCACATCTCCTAATATCTTTATACTTCACATCTCCTAATATCTTTATACTTCACATCTCCTAATATCTTATCTTTATATTTCACATCTCCTAATATCTTTATACTCATCTCTAATATCTTTACACTTCACATCTTCTAATACCTTATCTTTATACTTATTTCCCAATATCGTATCTTTATATTTCACATCTCCTAATATCTTTATATTTCACATCTCCTAATATCTTATCTTTATACTTCACATCTCCTAATATCTTTATAACTTCACATCTCCTAATATCTTTATACTTCACATCTCCTAATATCTTTATACTTCTCCCAATGTGTGTTCTTGTGTCGTTGCACAGTTTGACAAATCATAACAACAAAAGGTCGTCCACGCAAAAGGTGGACCTCAGAGATAACAGAGGCGACGTTAATACACTGTTTATACAGCGCACTCAAAAGCCCGTTCTATAAACCTTTTCTTATCCTGACACTGTGATGGAAAACAGGATTCGAAGAAAAAAAAAGAATTTTCTACATGAAAAACAAATGGATATTTTATTTTATGATAAAAGCAATTTGTGTAAAAGCATTAGCATTTCTTTGCTGCCCATACCACTATCACACCCATAACCTCATCATCGTCATCTCATTATCATCTCCAGTAATCAACATCATCATTTCTGAATGTTAGACTCAGGTCAAGCGCGTGATTGCCACCGTGGATTGATTTAACAGTCATATTTATTGGTCACAGGTAGAAAGCAATCATCGATGAAAGGAGACAAACGATTGGCCCATTCTGCAGATGTGCGTACTGGCACAAGATTAGATCATAAATCCAGACGATAGATTCTTGCAGAAGAGTTAGCCTTTTGTCTGCGCACGAGCAATGAGCTGGTCGTCTGCACGAAGCTGGGGAATAAATACTGAATCGTTGACAGCTTTACTACAGCTTTGTGCCTTTCTTGGGAAGAGGGGCCAGCTCGTCAAGAGCTTATCTGCATCTTCAAGATGTCGACCAGAGTCGTAGACATTTTGTACCTGTCCGTCATGATTACTGAGTTTACCGCAGATCTGAAGGTTCGACTTACTAAATTTTAATCGACGATTCATCCGTCTGTCTTACTGTTACGACTTATGATATTTCATTTGATTGATCGATCATTCTTTCATCTTCTTCTTCTCTTTCGTCTTATCGTTTCATTTCATAGTGTATCATCATCTTTTCGTATCATCATCATTGTGGTGTATCATCATCATTGTTATCACTGGCGCTTGAATCATTTTCTGTTGTCGGCAGACGAAATTTCAAAATCATGTTGTTGATTAATCTTGTTAGTAATATACACATGTTAGTGATATCTCATCATTGTTACGTGGCGGCTCGTCATTTTGTTGGTGGCGACAGAAATTTTCGGAAAAATCATGTTTCGTTAGATTAGATTTTAATGTATAAAATAAAAAATCACGTTTCACCTTACTTTTGGTGTTCACATGCTTATATACAGTTGCCATGTGTTAGTGATATCATCATCATTGTTAGTGATATCATCATTCAGTGATTCAGTGATATCATCATTGTTAGTGATATCATCTTTTAGTGATATCATCATCGTGTTAGTGATATCATATCATCAGGATGTTAGTGATATCATCATCATGTTAGTGATATCATCATCATTGTTAGATTGATATCATCAGTGTTAGTGATATCATCATTGTTGAACATTGATGATATCATCATCATTGTTAGTGATATCATCATTGTTAGTGATATCATCATCATTGTTAGTGATATCATCATTGTTAGTGATATCATCATCAGTGTTAGTGATATCATCATCATTGTGCTACCGAATACATTATCATGCATGCCATCTTTAGTATCATCATCATCACTGTCATCACTGTCATCACTGTCATCACTGTCATCACCATCATCATCAATATCTTATACCATTTGTCATACCAATTATTTCTGTTGTTTATTATTTACCATGTTGTAGTTGTTATCAATTCTTTTCTTTTTCTCAGACGGTACCTTAGACTACTTTCACTGCGTTTGCTATATATTGATAATATGTTGTCCAGTGGCGGTTCGTCATTAAGGGCCAGTGGGGCCAGGCCCCATCAAAAATAATGTGTAAATTAATGTGTAAATTAAAATATAACCTAATCGAAAACATGATTTTTCCGAACATTTGTGTCTGGTCCCATCAACAAAAATGATCACGAGCCGCCACTGATGTTGTCCCTTGCTATATTTATGTTGTTGTCTGTTTCATCTGCATTTTCATAACTTTCTAGGACTTGAAATTTGTTCTTTATCTGTAGTATAAAATTATTCTTTACTTCAGTGTCTTTTAGTCTATATCGAATCTCTTCTGAATGTTTTTCTGTTGTTCTGTTTTTTGTAGTTTATGTTTGATGTAAGATGGTGTGCCTGCCTGCCAGCGTGTTCGTAGAGCGTTGGACGATAGTGTGACAAGCCTTCTGTGAGTGCAGGTTCAATTCCGTGGGCTGGCAGAAAAGCCACAGGTTCTCCAGATTTACGGTGTTCGTGGCACCGAACCGAAGGGTTAGATGTCCATGGCCCGGAGCCGAAGAGTTGAAAGCTCAAGTGCTTCTGTATCGGGAAAAAAAATATAAGATGTAACCATATGGTGGTCGCTGCCAACATTTGTTCAAATAAAGTATAAAGGGATGAGAGGTGCATCCAGAGAAGAGACGTGGGTCCACACGGAGCAACACTCTGAGCCCTGAGGTGGGGGCCCGAATTGAGTTGCGTGTCTTGACAGTCTCGAGGCATAGTAAATGTGACCACGGTGAGAAATCTGATAAACACGGTGAGCATCCACCAAAGTAGAGCGAACACGCATATGGACGATACACAGTTGAGCCCACAGACATGCACGGTGCAGATGATGGAGCGACGAAAAGGCGTGGCAAACGTAGGGATGAGCGGACCACCCAAATGTGCAGAAAAACTGGAAAGCCTAGCAGGGGCTTGAATCCAGTGCAAACATTTCTATCGAATGGTGATAAACTGTGCACAGTCAGCTAGAAATGGGTAAAGGGGTCGCCCAATAGAACAATATGAACACAATTGCGAAGAGAAAAGGGACGGGTCCAGTCGGTGGACGAGGGCACAAACAGAAATGGGCGAAGGGGCACCCAAAGAAATGGAGGTGGACAAAACGGTGGCGAGCCTCGAAGATGGGGGTCTCCATCCAGAGAACAATAACCACGTTTCCCCTCGCAGATAAATACTACTACTTTATAGTTCGATTGGGGACAATCAAAGGCTAGTGGAGCAAACCGTACACAAAACTGGACGGCAGGCAAACCAAGTAGTGCACACATAAAAAACTGATAACCTGGGCAGATGACGCTCAACAACCCGGGAGGAAGGTTGTCTAAGGAAACTACCCTAAAAGAAACTGGGGACAGCCCAAGGCTGACGGAAAGCGAACCCAGTAAACGCTGGCTGAAATCGGACATATCGCCGAAGGATAAGCACCAGAGCTAATGCCGCTAAAGATGTGACGAAGCAAACCCATGCTAAGGCTGCTTGAATCAGATTTCCACATAAATAAAACACACAATTTAGCAGAATTTATGGTGAAATCTGGTGCATCAGTCTAAGCAGTGATCGCGAGCGAGGAGGGGTGGGAGAGAGACAGAGATAGATAGATAGATAGATAGAGAGAGAGAGATGTGTTCAAATAATTTAATATGTTCTTTTATGAATTGCATAACTGGTTTCACATCCAGTCTTCTTCTGATTTCTTCATTTCTAATTTTGTCTCTTATTGTCACACCTGCAGCTCTTCTAAGACACCTCATCTCTGTCGTTATGATTTTCCGCTCATTAGCTGCTGTTATTGGTCATGTTTGACACTGGTAACAAACATAGTGTTGGCCAGAAAATCGTTCTTATAAGATTTACTCTAGTTCTTAGCGGTATCTCTTGATGTAACAACAGTGTACAGTTAACCTAAGCGGTATCTCTTGATGTAACAACAGTGTACAGTTAACCTAAGCGGCATCTCTTGATGTAACAACAGTGTACGGTTAACCGTTGTTCTGTGAACTTTCGGAGAGGAAAAGGCACCAGGGCAGACCACTGCTCAGATATAAAGATGTCTGCAAAGTCTCAATGAAAAACTTTTCTATAGGTCCCAGCACATGGGAGGGACTAGCTGATGACAGAGTTGTATGGAAAGCCAAATTGTGAAAGGGCGCAGAATCTTTTGAGAAGAGACTTATGTATGAGCTGAACGACAAGAGAGAAAAGCGAAAACTCAGAAGTTGTCACAGTAAAACACTTTACCAATTGACCGTCTGTAAAGACGAAAAAGGCTATATATATATATATATATATATACAGTTAACCTACGCGGTATCTCTTGATGTAACAACAGTGTACGGTTAACCTAACAAAAACACCAGCTCCAATTCATGATGCAGAAAAAAAAGAGTGGAAACTTCTACTTGCCTTAATAATAATAGTTCCTCTAATACCGTTATACGTTACATAGGTTCTGAAAAGCAATTTCTCCATACCGCTCTATCCTGGGCAACTTGCTCAATCTCCTCCATGGAACTGAGACCGATATTTCTTGCCTCTCTCAGCAAAGTTCGTTTCAGGGTCTCCCTATTTCGTCCTCTCTTTCTTGAACCCTTTGCATCCCACTTCAATGCCTGCTTTGATATTCGTTGATCATTTCTCCTCAAGGTGTGTCCAATATATCTCCATCTTCTCCTTCTTATAACAGTTGTCACTAGTGGTTGACCAGACATGTCTCTGATTTCATCACTTCTCTTGAATTCGTTCCATTTTATATTCATTATTTTTATCTACTTCACTTGGGGTAGTAAAAAAAACAACAACAAATAAAACAGTTCAGTGGCGGCTCGTCATTAAGAACCAGTGGGGCTAGGCCCCACCAATAATCATGTATAACTAATATGTAAATACTAATATAAAACCAAACCCAAAACCATGATTTTTCCGAAAAATGTTGTCCGGCCCCACCAACAAAAATGAACACGGGCCGCCACTGCAAAAGTTATATTACTGGTGAGACTGTCATGTAAGCTTTCTCCAGTCTTCATACATCACCTACTTTAGTTAACAGATGTTAATATGGCATTATCAGTGACACAACTGCAGACAACAAAAGGTCATATCTTCAGATTAGATTATGGCTTAAAACCTGAATCCTCAATATCTTTATTTAGCCTTCCACGACTTAAAACATTAGCATACGAAGATTGGTAACAGATGTTGAATTTGGTATGTAGATATGAATACATCTTTATTGAATTTTGTTTCGCCCGTCTGCCCAGCGTGCTCGTAGCACGTTGGACTACGGGTGACTATCCTCTGTGTGTGCGGGTTCAATTCCGCGGGATGGCAGAAAAAGCCACAGATTCCCCAGATTTACGGTGTTCGTGGCACCGAACCGAAGGCTACGATGTCCATGGCACCGAGCCGAAGAACTGAAAAGCTCAAGTGCTTCTGGATCGGAAATAAAATAAAAAAATAATTGAATTTTGTTTTAAAGTATTCATTCTCCTTGTATGTAGATACTATTGTTTTTTTCACTGCATCTTGTATTTAGGTATGTATTCTCCATTTTTGCATCTTGCATTTAGATCTGCATTCATCGTTATTAAAATCTGTTTAAAAAAAAAGAATTTCCTGATCCATAAGCATTTAAGTTTTCAGCTCTTCGGCTCGGTGCCATGGACATCGTATCCCTTCGGTTCGGTGCCACGAACACCGTAGATTTGGAGAACCTGTGATTTTTCTGCCAGTCAGTGGAATTTAACCGCATTCACAGGGGACTTGTCACCCGTCGTCTAACGCGCTACGAACACGCTGGGCAGGCGGGCATTGAATTATGTATAAAAGTATTCATTCTCCTTGTATTTAGATACTGTTGTTCCTTTATAGCATCCGGTATTTAGGTATTCAATCTCCTTTATAGCATCCGGTATTTAGGTATTCAATCTCCTTTATTGCATCCGGTATTTAAGTATTCAATCTCCTTTATTGCATCCGGTATTTAAGTATTCAATCCCCTTTATTGCATCTTGTATCTAGGGGCTATTGCTTCTTTATTGCCTTCTGTACTATTTATGCGTTTTTATCACATTTTGTATCTAGGTATTTATTCCCATTTATTCAATCTTGTATCTAGGTATTTATTCCCATTTATTCAATCTTGTATCTAGGTATTTATTCCCCTTTATTCAATCTTGTATCTAGGTATTCATTCCCCTTTATTCAATCTTGTATCTAGGTATTTATTCCCATTTATTCAATCTTGTATCTAGGTATTTATTCCCATTTATTCAATCTTGTATCTAGGTATTTATTCCCATTTATTCAATTTTGTATCTAGGTATTTATTCCCATTTATTCAATTTTGTATCTAGGTATTTATTCCCATTTATTCAATCTTGTATCTAGGTATTTATTCCCATTTATTCAATTTTGTATCTAGGTATTCATTCCCATTTATTCAATCTTGTATCTAGGTATTTATTCCCCTTTATTCAATCTTGTATCTAGGTATTTATTCCCATTTATTCAATCTTGTAACTAGGTATTTATTCCCATTTATTCAATTTTGTATCTAGGTATTCATTCCCATTTATTCAATCTTGTATCTAGGTATTTATTCCCATTTATTCAATTTTGTATCTAGGTATTTATTCCCATTTATTCAATCTTGTATCTAGGTATTTATTCCCATTTATTCAATCTTGTATCTAGGTATTTATTCCCATTTATTCAATCTTGTATCTAGGTATTTATTCCCATTTATTCAATTTTGTATCTAGGTATTCATTCCCATTTATTCAATCTTGTATCTAGGTATTTATTCCCCTTTATTCAATCTTGTATCTAGGTATTTATTCCCCTTTATTCAATCTTGTATCTAGGTATTTATTCCCATTTATTCAATCTTGTATCTAGGTATTTATTCCCATTTATTCAATCTTGTATCTAGGTATTTATTCCCATTTATTCAATCTTGTATCTAGGTATTTATTCCCATTTATTCAATCTTGTATCTAGGTATTTATTCCCATTTATTCAATCTTGTATCTAGGTATTTATTCCCATTTATTCAATCTTGTATCTAGGTATTTATTCCCATTTATTCAATCTTGTATCTAGGTATTTATTCCCATTTATTCAATCTTGTATCTAGGTATTTATTCCCATTTATTCAATCTTGTATCTAGGTATTTATTCCCATTTATTCAATCTTGTATCTAAGTATTCAGTCTCCTTTATTGAATCCCCCCGTCCCCCTCCTCATCCTTACAAGTTAATGAATGTCGTTTTACGCAAATGTGTTGCCACAAAAAAATGCATGTTCTCATAATTATTTTTCATTTCAAAATTATTTTTTATTAATTTGCCACCGTCATTTCTGTCACTGTCCATGATTCACATCCACATGTTGTTACAAGAAAAATGTTTATCATCAGAATGTTAATTTTTTTGTTAACTTGTCTGTGATACAAGTAGTTTCTCGTTAACTTGTCTATGATACCAGCAGTTTCCTGTTAACTTGCCTATGATACCTGCAGTTTCTTGATAACTTGTCTATGATACAAGCAGTTTCTTGATAACAAGTGAAAGATAGCATATATATGGGAAGTCAGTAGCAGAGCATGGGGGAGAAGGAAAATGAAACGATTTGAAAAATGAAGAAAGCAAGCCAAACTTTAACTCTGCTCAACACAATCTGGAAAGCAACAAAAAAAAACCCATTAAATCTTTAAACAAAACTTAAAATATATAGTAGCAATGTCCTGGGAGTGTTATTTCACAATAGTGAGTGCTGGGATAGTAGCAATGTCCTGGGAGTGTTATTTCACAATAGTGAGTGCTGGGATAGTAGCAATGTCCTGGAAGTGTTATTTCACAATAGTGAGTACTGGGATAGTAGCAGTGTCCTGGGAGTGTTATTTCACAATAGTGAGGGCTGGAATAGTAGCAGTGTCCTGGGAGTGTTATTTCACAATAGTGAGTACTGGGATAGTAGCAGTGTCCTGGGAGTGTTATTTCACAATAATGAGTGCTGGGATAGTAGCAATGTCATGGGAGTGTTATTTCACAATAGTGAGTACTGGGATAGTAGCAGTGTCCTGGGAGTGTTATTTCACAATAGTGAGTACTGGGATAGTAGCAGTGTCCTGGGAGTGTTATTTCACAATAATGAGTGCTGGGATAGTAGCAATGTCCTGGGAGTGTTATTTCACAATAGTGAGTACTGGGATAGTAGCAGTGTCCTGGGAGTGTTATTTCACAATAATGAGTGCTGGGATAGTAGCAATGTCATGGGAGTGTTATTTCACAATAGTGAGTACTGGGATAGTAGCAGTGTCCTGGGAGTGTTATTTCACAATAGTGAGTACTGGGATAGTAGCAGTGTCCTGGGAGTGTTATTTCACAATAATGAGTGCTGGGATAGTAGCAATGTCATGGGAGTGTTATTTCACAATAGTGAGTACTGGGATAGTAGCAGTGTCCTGGGAGTGTTATTTCACAATAATGAGTGCTGGGATAGTAGCAATGTCATGGGAGTGTTATTTCACAATAGTGAGTGCTGGAAAATGACAAACAACATCATATACAAGCTGGATATTTCTGCCAATTTTATTACAAAATACAACAGCAAATGAAGAGGTTTTAAATCAAGCTCCTTGTGAGTGCGAGTTCAATTCTGTGGGCTGGTAGAAAAGCCACAGGTTTTCCAGATTTATGGTGTTCGTGGCACCGAACCGAAGGGTTACGATGTCCATGGCACTGAGCCGAAGAGTTGAAATCTCAAGTGCTTCTGGATCGGTTAAAAAAAAAAAAAAAAGAGATTTTAAAACGAAGAAACTGTGCTCTCAGATTGACAGTGGATGGGGGCGGGGGTGGAACAAGAAGACATGGATGTCCAAAGGAAACATGTAGAAGAACGGTGGAGGAGAGATAGAAGAAGGATTGTGTTCTGATGTCAGAAACAATTAACAGAAAGTCGGCAGAATGACAACAACAGTAATTTCTTGTGGAAACATATTTGTCAGACGATTATGGAAAAGACCTAAGCAGAACAGACCAGGTCATTATATTTCGACGAGCACAGGACACTGCAGACTCAACAAACACTTATATAGACTAGGAATAAGTCAAACAGCTCTCTGCCAGTGTCAGCAGGCAGAACAGACACCAGAGCATATCCTGCAAGACTGTCCTCTCTGTGTGAGCTGAGAAGCAACATGTGGCCACACCCAGTCGACCTGAAAACTAAGCTTTGGGAAACCTGACAGACCTGAAACTGTCTGCCCAGTTTGTGGTTCACAGTAAATTAAGCGCATGACCAGAGATCGCTGAAGAAGAAGAAGATGGAACATGAAGATGATATCCATATATATTCTTCATCTTCACCTTTCAACTCCCAATGGAGCACAGGTCATCATAAATTTCTTCCACTCCTTTCTCTCTCTTGCCATGTTTTCTAATTGATTACACGTTGTCTACCTGTTGGAGAAACCTTACCTGGTTTGGATGATGGAGTCAGATTTTCTTTTATGTGCTGTACTATCCATGTTTGTTGAAGTTTTTGGATTGTCTTTTCTACGGGGTGAAGTAGCCAGCCCCATTCAACTCTCCCTAACCGTCTCTTACATTTTGCTCGTGTGGTGCCGGGGTCTGTAAGGAAGCAAAGAATAGTACCACTGCGACCTACAGGGCATGTCGAAAGAGGCGACTGATGTATGACATAGGAAGCTACCTAGTAAATAAAAGCATCGCATAAATTCGATGTGCTGGTCTACTTGTAGGCGCATAACTGGCACAACGTACAATCGCTCTTAGGCTCAGATCACATACAAATCACACAGATGGTTAACAAGTGGTCGATATAGGGCGTTTGAAGAAGAAGCCGCCTCTTACGACATGCCTGGCAGGTACACGTTGCTGCAAATCCTGTCCTCCCCTTCGGGCCTCGACAACACACTGACAGGCTCCTACCTTAGTCGCCTCTTGGGCCGTGCGGTATATTTTCTCAGTATGATGCAAGTCTTCGAAATGCCGCCCCTTAAATTGTTTTTTCCTTAGAAACCTTCAATTGTAATTTTGATTTTGCCGCTTATGCCGCCCCCTTACGTTGTCGCATGATGCGGTCCCCTCTCTGTATCATAACTCGGTACGACCCTGATCGCCTCTTACAAAATGCCCTGTAGCTCGCAGTGATACTATTCTTTGCTCCCATTACGAGGCCAGAAACACACGGGGGATAGATAGATATTGTTCCCTAGAAAAGTATCTATTATATATCATTTCATGGTTAAACATGATAACTCTACATCAGACAGTAACAGATGCTGTGTCAAGACCCCATGACTACAGGGACATATGCTTGTCTCGTTTCAAGTGGATGGTAATTCTAACACTAGAGACGTCTTATTCTTCTCAATCCAATATCCAGCCATCCAGTCGTTGATAATACGTCAATGAACAAAAATAAAATTCGCAAATTTATTATAAAATTATGGAATTTTTAGCTTCAATTTCCTCTCACTCACCTCCCGTCACGTGCATACAGCACATCCATAAATTGGAGGACTTGTGTGCCTTGTCATCGCACGTGACATTCACCATTCTCCGCACGCGCGACATTTCTATTCTAAAGGCTGTCTAAGAATATTCGCGCTTCAATACCTTGACCAAGTTACCTTGTTGTCTCTCTCTCTCTCTCTCTCTCTCCGTCATTCCCGTTATTATACCTGAGCTGTATTCTAGATTTCTAATCCCATTTTTGATAGCCGATACCTTCCACCCCTGGTGATGTTTCTCTGCTCATTTCACACGCCCCGCGCATGCCACCCTTCTCATTAAAACCATCTTTAAGAGCGTCCCACGCCAGCACGAAACATAAAAAGACATTCTCAGAAATATTGTGATCACCTGAGATTGACGCATGCGCAATCGATGTCTGCCTTTTTTTCATCGTTTACTAAAGAGAAGATGGATGATGCTAAAATGGAGGGAAAAGGCGCATCTGAATTGATTACTTCATATCCAGCGTCACTCTGCCACAATGCCATTAAAAAGTCGCCTTTTGAAATCTGTTGTTTTTACGGCAGGCTGTAATAGGGTTTTTGTCCCCGCGTTCTGCCAGTCCTCCTCCATAGCTCAAAACCGGTTCCGGTTCCTGCGGGTGCCAGCTTCCGGTGCTATCTCCCCCACGCTAGTGAATCATAGATTCTTGGAGACAATAGCCCACCGTTGACGCTGTATCAGAAAGACGTGAGCCGACCGTGGCTCGTTAGAGTCAGGTATTGAAATACCGGCAATCTAAGAGCTAGATTATGATAGTGCAAGGCTCAAAGAGGCTAGGGCAATTGAGGCCATGAGAAAAGCAGAACCGTAAAGAACTTTTCAGAAGCTCTCAAGGATAAAGAAAAAAAATGATAATAATAGAAAATTGTGGATTCTTCCTATTTTAATTCACAAAAGGTAAAACGACAACAAATGTATAGCTAATTTCGAATGAAATAGATGTGTTGTCTCTCTCTCTCTCTCTCTCTTGTTTCCTCTCTCTTCATTCTCATATCTTCCTCTCTTCCATTCTTATATCTCTCCCTATTCTTATCTTTATCTCTCTCCATTCTCGTCTTGTCCTCTCTCTCTCTCTCTCCATTCTCATCTCTCTGTCCATTCTCATCTCTCTTTTTCTCTAATATCTTCTCGCTCTCTCTCTCCATTCTCATCTCTCTCTCTCCATTCTCATCTCTCTCTCTCTCTCTCCATTCGCATCTCTCTCTCTCTCCATTCTCATCTCTCTCTCTCTCCATTCTCATCTCTCACTCTCCATTCTCATCTCTCTTTTTCTCTAATATCTTTTCGCTCTCTCTCCATTCTCATATCTCTCTCTCTCCATTCTCATCTTTCTCTCTCCATTCTCATCACTCTCTCTCCATTCGCATCTCTCTCTCTCCATTCTCATCTCTCACTCTCCATTCTCATCTCTCACTCTCCATTCTCATCTCTCTCTCTCTCCATTCTCATCTCTCATCTCCATTTCTCTCTCTCCATTCTCACTCTCTCTCTCTCTCCATTCTCATCTCTCTCTCTCTCCATTTTCATTCTCTCTCCTCTCATCTCCCTCTCTATCCAATCTCATCTCTCTCACTCTCTATCCAATCTCATCTCTCTCTCCATTCTCATCTCTCTCTCCATTCTCATCTCTCTCTCTCTCTCTCTCTCCATTCTCATCTCTCTCTCTCTCCATTTTTATCTCTCTCTCTCTCTCTCCATTCTCATCTCTCTCTCTCCATTCTCATTTCTCTCTCTTTCTCATTCTCATCTCTCTCACTCATTCTCATCTCTCTCTTCTCTCCATTCTCCATCTCTTAATCTCTCACACATACTATCTCTCACTCTCCATTCTAAATCTCTCTGGAATTTCTACTCTCATTCTTCATCTCTCTCTCTCTCCATTTTCATCTCTCCTCCCTCTCATCTCCCTCTTTTCCAACCCTCATCTCTCTCACTCTCTATCCAATCTCATCTCTCTCTCCATTCTCATCTCTCTCTCCATTCTCATCTCTCTCTCTCTCTCTCCATTCTCATCTCTCTCTCTCTCCCATTTTTATTCTCTCTCTCTCTCCATTCTCATCTCTCTCTCTCCATTCTCATTTCTCTCTCTTTCTCATTCTCATCTCTCTCTCTCCATTCTCATCTCTCTCTCTCTCTCCATTCTCATCTCTCTCTCTCTCCATTTTCATCTCTCTCTCTCTCTCCATTCTCATCTTTCTTTTCCATTCTCATCTGTCACTCTCTCTCTCTCCATTCTCATTTCTCTCTCTCTCCATTTCTCCTCTTCTCTCTCTCCATTCTCTTCTCTCTCCATTCTCCTCTCTCTCTATTCGCATCTCTCTCTCTCCATTCTCATCTCTCTCTCTCCCCATTCCTCTCTCTCTCCATTCTCATCTCTCTCTCTCTCTCCATTCTCATCTCTCTCTCTCCATTCTCATCTATCTCTCTCCATTCTCTTCTCTCTCCATTCTCATCTCTCTCCATTCTCATCTCTCTCTCTCCATTCTCATCTCTCTCTCTCTCTCTCCATTCTCATCTCTCTCTCCATTCTCATCTTTCTCTCCATTCTCATCTCTCTCTCTCTCCATTCTCATCTCTCTCTCTCTCTCCATTCTCCTTCTCATTCATCTCTCTCTCCATTCTCATCTTTCTCCATTCTCATCTCTCTCCATTCTCATCTATCTTTCTCTCCATTCTCATCTCTCTCTCCATTCTCATCTCTCTCTCTCCATTCTCATTTCTCTCTCTCTCTCCATTCTCCTCTCTCTCTCCATTCTCTTCTCTCTCCATTCTCCTCTCTCTCTATTCTCATCTCTCTCTCTCTCCATTCTCATCTCTATCTCCATTCTCATCTCTCTCTCTCCATTCTCATCTCTTCTCTCCATTCTCATCTCTCACTCTCATTCTCTTCTCTCTCCATTCTCATCTCTCTCTCTATTCTCATCTCTCTCTCTCTCCATTCTCATCTATCTCTCCATTCTCATCTCTCTTCTCTCCATTCTCATCTCTCTCTCTCCATTCTCACTCTCTCTCTCCATTCTCATCTCTCTCTCTCTCCATTCTCATTTCTCTCTCTCTCCATTCTCATCTCTCTCTCTCTCTCCATTTTCATCTCTCTCTCTCTCCATTCTCTCTCTCTCCATTCTCATTTCTCTCTCTTTCTCCATTCTTATCTCTCTCTCTCTCCATTCTCAACTCTCTCTCTCTCTCTCTCCATTCTCATCTTCTCTCTCTCATTTTTATCTCTCTCTTCTCTCTCCATTCTCATCTCTCTCTTCACTTCTATTCTCTCTCTTTCTCCATTCTCATCTCTCTCTCTCATTCTCATCTCTCTCTCTCTCCATCTCATCTCTCTCTCTCTCTCCATTCTCATCTCTCCTCTCCATTCTCATCTCTCTCCATTCTCTCTCTCTCTCTCCATTCTCATCTCTCTCTCTCTCTCCATTTTCATATCTCTCTCCTCTCATCTCCTCTCTATCAATCTCATCTCTCTCTCTCTCTATCCAATCTCATCTCTCTCTCCATTCTCATCTCTCTCTCTCCTTTCTCATCTCTCTCTCTCTCTCTCCATTCTCATCTCTCTCTCTCTCCATTTTTATCTCTCTCTCTCTCTCCATTCTCTCTCTCTCTCTCATTCTCATTTCTCTCTCTTTCTCATTCTCATCTCTCTCTCTCCATTCTCATCTCTCTCTCTCTCCATTCTCATCTCTCTCTCTCTCCATTTTCATCTCTCTCTCTCTCTCCATTCTCATATTTCTCTCCATTCTCATCTGTCACTCTCTCTCTCCATTCTCATTTCTCTCTCTTTCTCTCCATTCTCCTCTCTCTCTCTCATTCTCTTCTCTCTCATTCTCTCTCTCTCTATTCATCTCTCTCTCTCCATTCTCATCTCTCTCTCTCTCCATTCTCATCTCTCTCCATTCTCATCTCTCTCTCTCATTCTCATCTCTCTCTCTCTCCATTCTCATCTCTCTCTCTCCATTCTCTTCTCTCTCCATTCTCATTCTCTCCATTCTCATCTCTCTCTCCATTCTCATCTCTCTCCATTCTCTCTCTCTCTATTCCATCTCTCTCTCTTCCCATTCTCATCTCTATCTCCATTCTCATCTCTCTCTCCATTCTCATCTCTCTCTCTCCATTCTCATCTCTCTCTCTCCATTCTCTTCTCTCTCCATTCTCCTCTCTCTCTATTCTCATCTCTCTCTCTCCATTCTCATCTATCTCTCCATTCTCATCTCTCTCTCTCTCTCCATTCTCATCTCTCTCTCCATTCTCCTCTCTCTCTCCATTCTCATCTCTCTCTCTCTCCATTCTCATCTCTCTCTCTCTCTCCATTCTCATCTCTCTCTCTCTCTCCCCATTTTCATCTCTCTCTCTCTCCATTCTCATCTCTCTCTCTCCATTCTCATTTCTCTCTCTTTCTCCATTCTCATCTCTCTCTCTCTCCATTCTCAACTCTCTCTCTCTCTCCATTCTCATCTCTCTCTCTCTCCATTTTTATCTCTCTCTCTCTCTCCATTCTCATCTCTCTCTCCATTCTCATTTCTCTCTCTTTCTCCATTCTCATCTCTCTCTCTCCATTCTCATCTCTCTCTCTCTCCATTCTCATCTCTCTCTCTCTCTCTCCATTCTCATCTCTCACTCTCCATTCTCATCTCTCTCCATTCTCACCTCTCTCTCTCTCTCCCTCTCATCTCCCTCTCTATCCAATCTCATCTCTCTCACTCTCTATCCAATCTCATCTCTCTCTCCATTCTTATCTCTCTCTCCATTCTCATCTCTCTCTCTCTCTCTCCATTCTCATCTCTCTCTCTCTCCATTTTATCTCTCTCTCTCTCTCCATTCTCATTCTCTCTCTCCCATTCTCATTTCTCTCTCTTTCTCATTCTCATCTCTCTCTCTCTCCATTCTCATCTCTCTCTCTCTCTCCATTCTCATCTCTCTCTCTCCATTCTCATATTTCTCTCCATTCTCATCTGTCACTCTCTCTCTCCATTCTCATTTCTCTCTCTTTCTCTCCATTCTCCTCTCTCTCTCCATTCTCTTCTCTCTCCATTCTCCTCTCTCTCTATTCGCATCTCTCTCTCTCCATTCTCATCTCTCTCTCTCTCCATTCTCATCTCTCTCTCCATTCTCATCTTTCTCTCCATTCTCATCTCTCTCTCTCCATTCTCATCTCTCTCTCTCTCTCCATTCTCTTCTCTCTCCATTCTCATCTCTCTCCATTCTCATCTCTCTCTCCATTCTCATCTCTCTCTCTCTCTCCATTCTCATCTCTCTCTCCATTCTCATCTCTCTCTCTCCATTCTCATCTCTCTCTCTCTCCATTCTCATCTCTCTCTCTCTCTCCATTCTCATCTCTCCATTCTCATCTCTCTCTCCATTCTCATCTCTCTCTCCATTCTCATCTCTCTGTCCATTTCATCTCTCTCCATTCTCATCTTTCTCCATTCTCATCTCTCTCCATTCTCATCTATCTTTCTCTCCATTCTCATACCTCTCTCTCCATTCTCATCTTCCTCTCTCTCTCCATTCTCATTTTCTCTCTCTCTCCATTCTCTCTCTCTCTCCATTCTCTTCTCTCTCCATTCTCCTCTCTCTCTATTCATCTCTCTCTCTTTTCCATTCTCATCTCTATCTCCATTCTCATCTCTCTCTCTCATTCTCATCTCTCTCTCTCTCATCTCATCTCTCTCTCTCCATTCTCTTCTCCCCTCAATCTCATCTCTCTCTCTATTTTTCATCTCTCTCTCTCTCCATTCTCATCTATCTCTCCATTCTCATCTCTCTCTCTCTCTCCATTCTCATCTCTCTCTCCATTCTCATCTCTCTCTCTCCATTCTCATTCTCTCTCTCTTCCTTTCTCATCTCTCTCTCTCTCTCATTCCATTCTCATCTCATCTCTCTCTCTCCATTTTCATCTCTCTCTCTCTCCATTCTCATCTCTCTCTCCATTCTCATTTCTCTCTCTTTCTCATTCTCATCTCTTCTCTCTCTCCATTCTCAACTCTCTCTCTCTCTCTTCTCTCATTCTCATCTCTCTCTCTCCATTTTCATCTCTCTCTCATCTCTCCATTTCATCTTTCTCTCCATTCTCATCTGTCCTCTCTCTCCCCATTCTCATTTCTCTCTCTCTCCATTCTCTCTCTCTCTCTCCATTCTCTTCTCTCTCCATTCTCTCTCTCTCTATTCATCTCTCTTCTCCATTCTCATCTCTCTCTTCATCTATTCTCATCTCTCTCTCATTCCCCATCTCTCTCTCTCTCTCCATTCTCTCTCTCTCTCTCTCCATTCTCATTCTCTCTCCATTCTCCTTTCTTCTCTATTCTCATCTCTCTCTCTCATTCTCATCTCTCTCTCATTCTCATCTCTCTCTCCATTCTCATCTCTCTCTCATTCTCATCCTCTCTCTCTCTCCATTCTCATCTCTCTCTCCCATTCTCATCTCTCTCTCATTCTCATCTCTCTCTCTCATTCTCATCTCTCTCTCCATTTCATCTCTCTCTCCATTCTCATCTCTCTCTCATTTTCATCATCTCTCCATTCTCATCTCTCTCTCTCTCCATTCTCATCTCTCTCCATTCTCATCTATCTTTCTCTCCATTCTCATCTCTCTCTCTCTATTCTCATATGTCACTCTCTCTCTCCATTCTCATTTCTCTCTCTCTCTCCATTCTCTCTCTCTCTCCATTCTCTTCTCTCTCCATTCTCCTCTCTCTCTATTCGCATCTCCTCTCTCCATTCTCATCTCTCTCTCCATTCTCATCTCTCTCTCTCCATTCTCATCTCTCTCTCTCCATTCTCTTCTCTCTCCATTCTCCTCTCTCTCTCTCTATTCTCATCTCTCTCTCTCTCTCCATTCTCATCTCTCTCTCCATTTCTCATCTCTCTCTCTCTCTCTCATTCTCATCTCTCTCTCTCTCCATTCTCATCTCTCTCTCTCCATTCTCATCTCTCTCTCTCTCCATTCTCATCTCTCTCTCTCTCCATTCTCATCTCTCTCTCCATTCTCATCTCTCTCTCCATTCTCATATCTCTCTCCATTCTCATCTCTCTCTCCATTTTCATCGCTCTCTCCATTCTCATCTCTCTCCATTCTCAATTCTCTCCATTCTCATCTATCTTTCTCTCCATTCTCATCTCTCTCTCCATTCTCATCTGTCACTTCTCTCTCATTCTCATTTCTCTCTCTCTCTCCATTCTCCTCTCTCTCTCATTCTCTTCTCTCTCTCCATTCTCATCTTTCTCTCCATTCTCATCTCTCTCTCTCTCTCCATTCTCATCTCTCTCTCTCTCTCTCTCCATTTTCATCTCTCTTCATTCTCATCTCTCTCTCTCCTTTCTCATCTCTCTCTCTCCATTCTCATCTCTCTCTCTCTTCTCCATTCTCATCTCTCTTTCTCTCATTCTCATCTCTCTCTCTCTCCCATTTCTCATCTTTCTCTCCATTCTCCTCTCTCTCTCTCTCTCTCCATTCTCCCAGCTCTCTCATTCTCCTCTTTCTCCATTCTCATCTCTCTCTCTCCCTTCTCATCTCTCTCTTTCCATTCTCACTCTCTCTCCATTCTCCTCTCTCTCCATTCTCTCTCTCTCCATTCTCCTCTCTTTCCATTCTCCTCTCTCTCCATTCTTCTCTCTCTCCATTCTCCTCTCCTCTCTCTCTCATTCTCCTCTCTCTCTTTTCCATTCTCTCTCTCTCTCTCTCCATTCTCCTCTCTCTCTCTCTCTCCATTCTCATCTCTCTCTTTCCATTCTCCTCTCTCTCTCCATTCTCATCTCTCTCTCTTTCCATTCTCCTCTCTCTCTCCATTCTCCTCTCTCTCTCCATTCTTCTCTCTCTCTATCCATTCTGATCTCTCTCTTCGATCTCCATTCTCATCTCTCTCTCCATTCTCATCTTTTTCTCTCTCCATTCTCATCCCTGACTTTTCCCTCTCTCTCCCTCCGTCTCTCTCTCTTAATACATATATCGATATATAAAGTGCGTATGTAGGCTATCTAAGCTAAATACAAGTCCTCCAATATATTGATGATATAAACACTTTGTTAGTCAAATAATAATAAGTCTACACCTATACAGGTATATTCAGGTATTATACAGGTATATTCAGGTGTTATTCAGGTAAGTTAGGAAGGGACGATACGGATCTAGGACTGGGGTTTCTGGAGACGCCTAGTGAAATAATGTGCACACTCTGACATTGTAATGAGAATCAAGAGGCGTGTGCTGCCTTCAATCTCAGACTTAAGACTTCAAAGATGGATCCTACCTGAAAACGCCATTAGGTGGGATGACCACGGGACAATAGTTGCGTATCGGTTGTTATAGCGGAGTCTGATCGTGGGCCGGTGATTAACTTAATCAAGGTAACGCTTGATTGATAATCTTGTCATAGATGGCATTCATCTCTTGCCTATTCGGTTCTCCATCGTGGGACTAGTTGAAGACTTCTGTAATTGAAAATCGATGGCGTCTCTATGGGGGGAGCTGTGCAACTTGGCTCGCCACTTAACTCTGAAAGGCGATTGACGCACACCGGGGTTTCATCAGTCGATATTGGCTGGAATTAAATCCAGAGATTTCAATACACGTGAGTAGAATGGAAATGAGGTCCACTAGAGATCAGGAACGTTAAGCTTATGATAAGACTTCATTTTGGTTCTTGGATGGACTCCATTATACTGTCTCGGAGATGCCAGATAATGGATACCTGGTCGGATGTTATAATATTAATAATTTGATATGATCAAAGTCAGTTTATGAGTTGTGGATTTCAAGTGGATATGGATAACTTTTGTGATCAAAATCTTTACTGATTGGTACTGATGAAGGCATATATCACAAACTGTCGATACCTCATTGTTGGGATAGAGTGTCTGAAGTATAAACCGAAAGCGAAATATGAAATATCACGAAATAAATTAGTTCTTAACGCGATGCAGCTTGTTTCCATGACTTCCAATTGCTCTCTCTCTCTCTCTCTCTCTCTCTCTCTCTCATGCCTTTTTAACCCCGATCGCGCCATAGGTCCTCAACCAACTCATGCCAAGTCTTCCTATCTCTAGCTATCTCCTGCTCTTCTTTATATTGTTGATCTCTGCCTCCAAATCCCGTCTCCATGTATTTCTAGATCTCCCTTTCTTTCGCTTTCCCTGTGGGCTCAAAGAAAGGGCCCTTCTTGTTATAATCCCTTCTGATTTTCTCAAAGTGTGTCCTATCCAGCGTCTTTTTTAAACCAATTGGTTCACTAGAATCTGTCTTGTTCTCTGACCTCCACTTTCTGGTTGAGTGAAAGTCTTGGCCAGCTGTAGTTTCCGAGACATATATTCTTCTTCAGACCCTCCTATTGACCAGTTGTTAAACCAATCTTTCGGATTTGTAAGTGATCCGAGCCTAAGAACGATTGTACGCTGTGATTGTTTATAAACCTACAAGTAGGCCAGCACATCCGATTTCGGCAACGTTGTTTATTTACTAGGGTAGTATCCATAGGCACAGCCACAGCCAGCTCTAGATAGCTAGACCAGACAACTGACCGGGGATTTCCTGACCTAGATCAGAAAAGGGGGCTGGAAATTACAGATGTTTGATAGAACGCCGCACGCTTTTTGCAATTTTACTCAATTCTGTGAGTCTATGGTTATTTATTGGTGAATAATATTGATATTCCTTATTGTTAAACTTAACTTGTTACATAATATAACTTCGATTCAGCATTTTGTGTTGAGCTTAAAATGAATTCGTCTATATACACCAATACTGGATCACGTGGTGTAGTTGTGGTCTGATTTCCCATAATTCTTACCTGACTCAGAAGGCCCATAAGTTTATAGTTGACTCTGCCCTAGGTCCCTACCGCAGTCGCCTCTTACGACATGCCTTGTAGGTGGCAGTGTTACTATTCTTTACTCCCCTTGAGTGTCCCGGCAACACACGAACGAGACTATATTGATATTTATCATCGCATCCCCTTCCTTTAGATCGCATCATCGCATCCCCTTCCCTTAGATCGCATCCCCTTCCTTTAGATCGCATCATCGCATCCCCTTCCCTTAGATCGCATCATCGCATCCTTCCTTAGATCGCATCATCGCATCCCTTCCTTAGATCGCATCCTTCCTTTAGATCGCATCATCGCATCCCTTCCTTAGATCGCATCATCGCATCCCCTTCCCTTAGATCGCATCATCGCATCCCCTTCCCTTAGATCGCATCCCCTTCCCTTAGATCGCATACAGTGTTCAGATATCTACACCTTCGATTCTCTAGTCAATCAACTGAACATGGGTTGATTACTTCCAAATTCACATTCGCTGTATGAGCTACCGTGTAAGTGTTCTGCTGGTGACATTATCAACTAGCTAAAATTGACAGAGCACATATTGGGTTTGCCTTTAGATTATAACAGTTGATTGTGTTCAATTTTGTATAAGTAATAGAACAAGTTGGCGTCTGTGACTTAGGGGATAGTGACTCGGTCTATTAACCCCGACGTTCTGAGTTCGAATCGCGTTGCGGACAATTTGGTTGCAAATTGTTTCGCGTGGATTTTTATAAAAAGACGATGACACCAACCGTTCGAAAGCAATGGCAAACTACTGAACGTAATAATGTCTAGAAAAATCACAAACAGCGTTAAAAAGCTGGGGTTGATTCGCAGTCCTGTAAACGATAAGCAATTAACATTTTTTTTAATAGAACAAGGTGCGAGGTATTAGTGTAATACGTAAGCGTTTGTCTATCAACTTGGACACAAGAGGGTTGTGGGTTAATCCACGACGTTCCACACATGAGGAAAGAAATTAGCCTTCCTACATCCCTCACACTAGGGCTTAGAAATGTGAAGTGGTAGCCATGGAAGGTAGCCATGACAGGAGAACAAGGCGAAGACAGATGTATATTTAGGAGGAAAACATCAGATAGGGGACAGGCAAAGATCAGGGACAGTCATAGAGTACCGTCAGGGAAGGAACCAGGATATGTTGGAGAGCCATTACAGTCAACCATCGATGGGGAGACGACACATGATGTATTGAGTCGCCCGAGTGGTTACCGGGGCCCAAATTTGGGGTGTAAAGAATAGAACCACTTTTACCTGCCACGCATGTCGTAAGAGGCGACTAAGGAGGTTTGGCTGAAATCGGATGTATGTGTCCTAAACGTGTAGCAGTCTTATGCGTTTAGGGGCCTACCAAACCAATGTGCAACGTATGCACGTTCTTGGCAAGATCAAACATATCACAAAGAGTGATTAAAATTGGTCGTAAAGAACGAACGCAAAGAAGAAGAAGAAGATATATTGAGTATATAGTAAAAATCAGTACCAATATCAGTGGGAGCTGCCATGGATCGAACTGACAATCTTCACACATTGAGAAAGTCTTTCCGAACAGAGGAGTTTCAGGGCTGTGAATCCCACTCGCTGACCAGATTGAGAGAGATAGGTGTCAATATTTGTGCAGCCCGAAAAGAACGACATACTAAATATGCAAAGAGATTGATTAATCAATATCGAACTGGCGTGTTGGGCCGCTGGACGCTGCTAGATTAGATGAGGCGGAGATTGGAACACCTATAGACATTTCCGGAGTGCTATGATGATAGTCCTCATAAAACTGATAGTAAAAATCTCAGGGAATGATAGAGTTGTGAAGAGACATGATCGCCTACGTTGTCAAGCAAGAAACCCGAAGGATAGTAAGAATGTAAAGAGTCGGTTTTCATGCCATGGGGTATGTTAGAAAATACGTTGTACATCATCATCATCATCATCATCATCATCATCAGTACCATCATCATTTCTGACACTCATAAGTTCACAATAGGTAAAGACAAAAATGTCCACTATACCGGACTGTGTGCCTTTCTCTGTATATCTCAAACCTAGTCTTAGGCATGGCTTTGAACTCTGCTTCAAATGCTCGTCTTCATGTGCTCCAAAGCCTTCTCTATTTTTGCTGCCTCTGCGGTGTCCACTGCATTGCATGTCGTGTCCATCTTTCTGTTCTCATTCTGTGGACATGTTAAAATCATCACCATCTCACTAGCATAACGTACAACCGCTCTTAGGCTCGGATCACATACAAATCACAAAGATCGATTAACAAGTGATCAATGTGGAACGTTCGAAGAAGATGAAGAAATGATCGATAAAGTTATTGTAATACAAATAATAAAATCGATAAAATTATTGTAATACAAATAATAAAATCGATAAAGTTATTGTAATACAAATAATAAAATCGATAAAGTTATTGTAATACAAATAATAAAATCGATAAAGTTATTGTAATACAAATAATAAAATCGATAAAGTTATTGTAATACAAATAATAAAATCGATAAAGTTATTGTAATACAAATAATAAAATCGATAAAGTTATTGTAATACAAATAATAAAATCGATAAAGTTATTGTAATACAAATAATAAAATCGATAAAGTTATTGTAATACAAATAATAAAATCGATAAAGTTATTGTAATACAAATAATAAAATCGATAAAGTTATTGTAATACAAATAATAAAATCGATAAAGTTATTGTAATACAAATAATAAAATCGATAAAGTTATTGTAATACAAATAATAAAATCGATAAAGTTATTGTAATACAAATAATAAAATCGATAAAGTTATTGTAATACAAATAATAAAATCGATAAAGTTATTGTAATACAAATAATAAAATCGATAAAGTTATTGTAATACAAATAATAAAATCGATAAAGTTATTGTAATACAAATAATAAAACCGATGAAGTTATTGTAATATAAATAATAAAATCGATAAAGTTATTGTAATACAAATAATAAAATCGATAAAGTTATTGTAGCACAAATAATGAAATCGATAAAGTTATTGTAGCACAAATAATGTAATCGATAACGCTATTGTAATACAAATAACAAAATCGATAAAGTTATTGTAATACAAATAATAAAATCGATAAAGTTAGTTTAAAGCGAACAAAGGAAATGAAACAGCAATCTTTGTGCACGTCACAAAAGAAAAGACTAACTATATAAAAAAATATCTTTATGAACTTCACAAAAGAAAAGACTAACTTTATAAAAAAATATCTTTGTTAACGTCACAAAAGAAAAGACTATATAAATCAATAAAATGAAAAGAAAGATATCACAGCGCAGCACCAGTAACGATAGTACCAACAAGAGAGAGAGAGAGAGAAAAAAAAACAGCAGCAAAGAGAACTTAAGAGGACAGTTAAAGCAGTCTCACATTAACGTTGAAGCGACATCATTAAACAAGAAAAGAAAGAAAAAAAAAGTTTGAGTGAAAACACAGAAAAAAAAGAAGAAATGTCACAATGAACAGCAGTAAAATGACGTCAACCGCGCCCTCGTCTACTGAACTGTACTGGCACAACAGCGATTACCAATCTAGCAATCACGACCTTGTTAGAGCTTAACGCATACAGCATAATCGATCTATTGTCTTTTACCCCCCAATATCCTTATTTCTTTCCACAATTCAGAACAACGCTGGGTATTTTATTTATTTCTGTTTTACTTTTTTTTTTATATTTTGAAAAGCGCTAAAACCAATTTACGGCTCCGTCGTCTTACGGTTCTCCAGATCTGTTTTCCGCTCCACCGCTGGGCAAATAAAAGGTGGATGACACTACCGGAAGTCGTCATCAATTCAATGGCGACCAAACATGGACACCGTTTTATCAGAACAACAAAGTGCCGGCTATAGGATCGTAAATTTGATGTTCTCTCAGATAATGATTGTCTATGCGATGTTCAGATTTATTGGCTGCCTGCACGTTTTAAACTGCTGGAGATTTATGGTCATACAGCGAATGAATGAATTTAATATTAGCCATCATTTGATTTTCTTTTTTTCTTCTATTGATTGTTTGATAGGGCTATCATCATTGCACTTCTGTGAGTAACCATATGTGTTCCGATCTCTTTCCTACACAGGAAGATCTCAGCGACAGTGCACTTACTCAGTAGAACCGGCGAAAGTCCTCGGTGTCATTTAGAAGATGGTAAAAATATTTTTGTAGGAATGTTATTTTTAACCTTTCTTGTGAATGGGCAGCGACTTTCCAGCCTGTTCTTCTCAATTTTAAACTGCCTTGGGTTCTTTTACGTGCTCAACTTGAACACGGACTTGCTTTTTATCGTCCATCTCCGATAGGAATAGGAACTCGATCTCACCTACACTGAGATCAGGGATCTGTGGAAAAATATCTGATGGCTTCACCAGGGAGCTAGCCGAGTACCTTTATAATGTTAGGATTTAGTATACTCCGTTTTTATTAGTTTTTCACGGGTGACGGGAGAGGGTTGCGTGTTCAATCCTCCACTCGAAGTTCCACACGTAAGGAAAGAAATCATAGCAGATGGAAAGATGAACAGAGAAATCGAGACTAGATGCCAGAAGGCAAACGCAGTGACATACCAACTGTCACCACTATTAAAACATCCAAGCATTAACATGGCAGTCAAACGACAACTGATAAACTGCATATTTATTCCAACTCTCTGCTATCAGTGCCAAACATGGCCCTGACTAAGACACAAGAAAGAAAGATTACAACATGTGAAATGAGATGTCTACGAAAAGCTGTCAACGTTACAAGGCGAGATAGAGTGAGAAACGAGAATATCAGAAGCATCGTTGGTACTATACCATGCATACAGTACATCGAGAAGCAAAGAATCAAGTGGTTCGGTCATCTAATGAGAATGGAACCACATTTACTACCATCACGTGCCTATAATAATCGACACTCAAGGCGCAGAGCACGAGGCAGGCTAAAAACACGATGGATAGATAACATATCAGAGTCCCTGCGAAAGCATGGACTAACAACGTCAAGCGCAACACACCTGGTACAAGATAGAAAACTAACTCTCCCACGACGCTTCACTGCAAATGTGGTTAAGATAAGATAAGATAAGGAAAGAAATTGGCCCTACTACCTCCTGCATACCGACTTGAAAATCGTGGGATATCCTTTACAGGACTTCACCAACAACCACAGTAAACGAGTCATCGATTTTCTAGGCACCACTTATACGTTCAATAGTTTGCCATTGCTTTCTAAACGGTGAGGTACATTTTTACAGTCCATAAAAATCTACGGGAATAAATTTGCTTCAAACTGCATGCCAGGAGTTTGAACCAGGTACGCTTGGGTTGTGATTGAACTCACTACCGCTACAGACTTCCATCTCCTGCACACTACAGACTTCCATCTCCTGCACACTACAGACTTCCATCTCCTGCACACTACAGACTTCCATCTCCTGCACACTACAGACTTCCATCTCCTGCACACTACAGACTTCCAACTCCTGCACACTACAGACTTCCATCTCCTGCACACTACAGACTTCCATCTCCTGCACACTACAGACTTCCATCTCCTGCACACTACAGACTTCCATCTCCTGCACACTACAGACTTCCATCTCCTGCACACTACAGACTTCCATCTCCTGCACACTACAGACATCCATCTCCTGCACACTACAGACTTCCATCTCCTGCACTAGACTTCATCTCTGCACCTACAGACATCCATCTCCTGCACACTACATACTTCCATCTCCTGCACACTACAGACATCCACCTCCTGCATACTACAGACGCCCACCTCCTGCACACTACAGACTTCCATCTCCTGCACACTACAGACTTCCATCTCCTGCACACTACAGACTTCCATCTCCTGCACACTATAGACTTCCATCTCCTGCACACTACAGACTTCCACCTCCTGCACACTACATACTTCCATCTCCTGCACACTACAGACTTCCATCTCCTGGACACTACATACTTCCATCTCCTGCACACTACAGACATCCATCTCCTGCACACTACATACTTCCATCTCCTGCACACTACAGACATCCACCTCCTGCATACTACAGACGCCCATCTCCTGCACACTACAGACTTCCATCTCCTGCACACTACAGACTTCCATCTCCTGCACACTACAGACTTCCATCTCCTGCACACTACAGACTTCCACCTCCTGCACACTACAGACTTCCATCTCCTGCACACTACAGACTTCCATCTCCTGCACACTACAGACTTCCATCTCCTGCCCCTACAGACTTCCATCTCCTGCACACTACAGACTTCCATCTCCTGCACACTACAGACTTCCATCTCCTGCACACTACAGACTTCACCTCCTGCACCACAGACTTCCACCTCCTGCACACTACAGACTTCCATCTCCTGCACACTACAGACTTCCATCTCCTGCACACTACAGACTTCCATCTCCTGCACACTACAGACTTCCATCTCCTGCACACTGCGGACTAGAAATGTGATGTGAAGTGACTCCATACCATCAGGTCTGAAAAGTCTATGGAAAATTCTATTATTTTAATATGCGCAAAACATAGAGCTTTCGCGTATCAAATCGGACACACGAATGTTGTTTCAGTCACACACTCTACGTTCCACATGTGAGGAAAGGCATTGGCACTTCTATATCCTATGAACTAGGAGTTAGAAATGTGAAAGGACATGCACTTTATGCCCTAAGATTTGAAAATGTAATGGGACATTAAAATAAATACGATCAACATCACGAAAAGTGTCCACATTCGAACTCATAGTCAGCAATTCTTCTTTGAATGCTTCATATCGACCACCTGTCACGCCCGAGTGGTTACCGGGGCCCGCCCGAGTGGTTACCGGGGCCCGCCCGAGTGGTTACTGGGGCCCAAATTTGGGGTGTAAAGAATAGAACCACTGTTACCTACCACGCATGTCGTAAGAGGCGACTAAGGAGGATAGGCTGAAATCGGGTGCACATGTCCTAAACATGTAGAAGTCTATGTGTTTAGGGGCCTACCAAACCAATGGGCAACGTATACACGTTCTTGGCAAAGATCAAACATATCACAAAGAATGATTAAAATTGGTCGTAAGAACGAACGCAAAGAAGAAGAAGAAGAAGAGACCACCTGTCAACCACTCTGTGTGATGTGTATGTGATCTGAACCTAAGAGCGATTGTACGTTGTGCCAGCTCTGCGCCTACACATCCAATTTCCGCACTGATTTTTATTTACTAGGATAGCATCCCTAGTGCCTATATTAGCCGCCTCTTACGACATGCATTATAGGTCGCAGTGGTACTATTCTTTGCTTCCCTTGCGGGCCCCGGCACCACCCGGTTGAGATAGTGAGCACTAAGGGCATTAGTTTGTGGAGATTCATGATCCCCAACGCCAGCCAGAATGCTACATGGGAGAGGAAATGGAATACAGTCACGGGAAGCTGTGCATCTAGCTATCAGGAAATATTAATCAATGATTGTCTTGCCTATATTATGCTGTCAGGACAGACTGACCACTGATTTTCTTGACCATATTATGCTGTCAGGACAGACTGACCACTAATTTTCTTGACCATATCTTCTTCTTTGTGTTTGTTCTTTACGACCAATTTTAATCACTCTTTGTGATATGTTTGATCTTTGCCAAGAACGTGTATACGTTGCCCATTGGTTTGGTAGGCCTCTAAACACATATATTTCTACACGTTTAGGACATGTGCATCCGATTTCAGCCAAACCTCCTTAGTCGCCTCTTACGACATGCATGGCAGGTAACAGTGGTTCTATTCTTTACACCCCAAATTTGGGCCCCGGTAACCACTCGGGCGCTCTTGACCATATTATGTTGTCCGCACCAACTGACCACTAATTTTCTTGACCATATTATGTTGTAAGGACCGACTGACCACTTATTTTCTTAACCTGACCATGCGATGTTTTCAGAACAGTTTGTCCACTACTTTCTTTAAGTTTATTAACTTTATCATGTCAGACTGACCACTATATTTTTCATGAGATATAAACCGCCAAGTATGTTAGAGAATATGTTATTAGATCCACATTTTTCTTTGACCGCAACACGTGATCAACTTTACTCCAACCACCTTTATTTCTCAGTGCTTCTCTGGTACCCAATTAAGGTTAATATCTGGACGTAAGATGGTGGCGTCTGTGGCCTAGGGGTTAGTGACTCGGTCTATTAACCTCATCGTTCTGAGTTCAAATCACGATGCGGACAATTTGGTTGCAAATTGTTTCGCTTGGATTTTAACAAAAAGACTATGGCACCACACGTTCAGAAAGCAATGGCAAACTACTGAACGTAATAATGCCTAGAAAAATCACAAACAGCGTTAAAAAGCTGGGGTTGATTCGTAAAGTCCTGTAAAGGATATGCAATTAACTTTAAAATCCGGTATACGATACGTATTACTCGTAATATAGTTGTTTTTTTAATGCCCGTAGATTTTCAGACCTTAGGGTATAAAGTCACTTCACTGCCCATTTCTAGACCCTAGTATGCAGGAGGTAGAAGAGCCATCTCCTTTCCTTACGTTTGGAACATCAAATGTGGAATTGAACCCTCAAACTTTTTGTGTTTGAGTCGAAAGGCGAACGGTTATGCGCTAGGCTCCGAGTCGACAGGCGAACGGTTATGCGTTAGGCTTATCGGTCCCTATAATACCCTACTTCCATGTTATAATTTAATCCTCGGTCCACACAACTACGAAGTAAGCCCCCTATCTACTACACTGTCGCGGCTGTATGTGAGAGTGAACGAAAGTTAAGAAGAGAGAGAGAGACAGAACCGAAGATATGGAGAGAAAGAGAAAGATATAGGAAGAGAAAATAGATAGGAAGAGAGAGAGAGAAAATAGATAGGGAAGAGAGAGAAAATAGATAGGAAGAGAGAGAAAAATAGATAGGAAGAGAGAGACGCCCGTGTGCTGCCGGGGCTCGCAAGAGGAGCAAAGAGTAGCAGCACTGCGACCTACAAGGCATGTCGTAAGAGGCGACTAAGGTGGGGTTTGGCGTAGGGCTGGCTACCTATCCAGTAGAAAATTTTAGCCACAAAATCCAACCAACCATGAACAAGTCACATAAAAATAAAATAAAAACTGTGCCAACCAAGAGGAAAGGAAGCTCTTCTAGAAGAGGTATGAAGCGATGCAGAGAAAGCCGCAAGGAGTCTACACTGCAGATTATCTTCCTTTCACCTAGGAAAAGCTCCAGAATTGGCACCTGGAATGTTAGAAGTATGTATCAAATGGGAAAGACAGCACAGGTTGTAAATGAGATGAAATTTCACGGATTGGCATCTTGGGATTATGTGAAACTAGGTGGAATGGTGCAGGCAAACAACGTCTAAACACAGGAGAAACAATGCTGTTCTCAGGCCATATGGAAGAAAATGCCCCCATAGTGAAGGAGTGGCTTTAATGCTATCTAAAGAAGCGGAGAAGGCACTAATAAAATGGAAGCAGTGAGTCCTAGGATAATCACAGCAACATTCAGAACCACCAAAAGAAAGTATTCTTGAATGTGACCCAGTGTTATGCACCTACCAATGATAAAGAGGAAAAAGTAAAAGAGGAATTTTACATAAAACTTCAAAATACTATAGGTAATCAGAGAAATGGGAACATCAAAATTCTGATGGGCGACCTCAATGCCAAAATAGGTTCGGACAACATAGGCTACGAGGAGATCATGGGGAAACACGGACTAGGAATAATGAACGAAAATGGAGAACTATTCACTAATTTCTGTGCAGCGAATCAATACGTCATAGGTGAAGTGTCTTTCCACATAAAAGAATACATAAAGCAACCTGGGTATCACCAGATCACAGAACAGAAAATCAAATTGACCACATATGCATAAACAAGAAATTCAGGTCATCTCTACAAGATGTAAGGGTCCTAAGGGGGCAGATGTAGATTCAGATCACCATTTGCTGATAAGTAAAATTAAACTGAAGCTTAAGCGATACATAACATCCCATGAACATAGACACCAATATAATGTAGGATACCTCAGAAGTCAAGAAACAAAGGAACAGTTCACGGTCACAGTCTCTAATAAGTATGAGGTTTTACGGCAATTACAAGATGAGGAGAGTGCGGAAGAATGCTGGCAGCAAGCCAAAATATTTGGAATGAAACATGCACAGAGGTATTAGGAAAGAAGGAGCGGAATCATAAGGCATGGATAACTCCAGAAACTCTCAAAGAAATAGAAGAAAGGAAAAAGAGGAAAGCAGATTTAAATAATAGCAAAACTAGAACTGCCAAAGCCATAGCCCAGGAAAAGTACACAGAAGCTAGCAAGAAAGTGAAGAAACAAATAAAGTTAGATAAAAGACAATACGTAGAAGATCTAGCAAGAGAAGCAGAGGTAGCTGCAGGAAAAGGAAACCTTAGGGATCTTTACAATATCACTAGAAAGCTAGCAGGAAAATACAGACCATCAAATGGGTTGATCAAAAATAGTAGTGGGAAACTATCACTAATGTTAGAGACCAAATGGAAAGATGGATGGAATACTTCAAGGAACTCCTGAACAGACCAGCACCTACAAACCCCAGATATCCAACCGGCAGAAATTGACTTGGACATCAAATGTGAGAAACCATCCAAGGAGGAGATTAGTAAAGCCATTAAACTTTTAAAAGATGGAAAAGCGGCCGGTCCAGATGGTATTCCAGCGGAGGCGGTTAAAGCCAACATAAACACATCCACAGAAATACTGTATAAATTATTTAGCAGAATCTGGGAGACCGAAGAAATACCAGCAAACTGGAGAGAAGGATACCTGGTGAAGCTACCAAAGAAAGGGGACCTTCAGAAGTGTGAAAACTATAGGGAATAATGCTGTTGTCAGTACCTGGGAAAATACTAAGCAGAGTCATCCTGGGGAGACTGAGAGATGCCATCGATATAAAGCTAAGAGATGAACAGGCAGGCTTCCGACCAAATAGATCCTGTGCTGACCAGATAGCCACATTACGTATAATAATAGAGCAAAGTATTGAATGGAAATTCCCACTTTATATCGGATTTGTTGATTATGAGAAGGCTTTTGACAGTATTGATAAGGAAACCCTTTGGAAATTAATGAGGCATTATGGAATCCCACAGAAAATTATTAACCTAATAAAAGCAACATATACAGATATAAAATGTAGAGTTCTTCATGAAGGTAAACTAACAGATACTTTCGGAATAGAAACAGGAGTGCGTCAGGGATGTCTTCTATCACCTTTGTTGTTCTTACTGACAATAGACTGGATTATGAAGACCACAGTAACTAACACCAGAAATGGAATCCAATGGACTCTGACAGAGCAACTAGATGATCTGGACTTCGCTGATGATATAGCCCTTCTGTCACATACACGAAATCAGATGCAGGATAAGCTTAACACATTGAATCAAAGGTCCCAGCAACTAGGGCTGAACATTCATAAGGGAAAGACAAAGATATTGAGAATTAACCAAACAAACGACAACTCGATCTCCCTGGGGGAAATCCACTTCAAGAGGTAGAATCATACACATATTTGGGCAGCAACGTAGACAAGGAGGGTGGAACAGATAGAGATGTTAAAATAAGAATACAGAAGGCAAGAGGAGCTTTCATTGCACTGGGAAACATTTGGAAATCCAAAGAAATCAAATCTAGAACAAAAATACGGATATTTAACTCTAATGTAAAAGCAGTTCTACTGTATGGGTCAGAAACATGGAGAACAACTAAAACAATAGCGCATAAATTGCAAACATTCATCAACTGGTGTCTGCGCAGAATAGAGGGAATAAGATGGTATGATAGGGTCACAAATGAGGAACTTATGGAGAGAACAAGACAGATTCCAGTGAACGAACAGGTTAAAAAGACGCTGGCGCTGGATAGGACACACTTTGCGAAAACCGGAGGGGAATATAACAAGAAGGGTCCTTGCCTGGAACCCGCAGGGACAGCGAAAGAAGGGAGGCCGAGAAATACATGGAGAAGAGATTTGGAGGCGGAGATCAACAATATAAAGAAGAGCTGGAGGAGCTGCAGGAGATAGCTAGAGATAGGAAGACTTGGCATGAGTTGGTTGAGGGCCTATGCCTCAACCGGGTAAAAGGCAAGAGAGAGAGAGAGAGAGAGAGAGAGAGAGAGAAATAGATAAGAAGAGAGAGAGAGAAAAATAGATAGGAAGAGAGAGAGAGAGAAAAATAGATAGGAAGAGAGAGAGAAAAATAGATAGAAGAAGAGAGAGAAAATAGATAGGGAAGAGAGAGAAAAATAGATAGGAAGAGAGAGAGAGAAAAATAGATAGGAAGAGAGAGAGAAAAATAGATAGGAAGAGAGAGAGAGGAAAACGACTAAATCTAAGAAAAAAGACAACCTCACCTCCACCTTTCATTTGAGACCTGAACTTTCATTCCTCACCCCATCCATTTAGCCTGGCTTAAGAACAATCGAATCATCTCTACAGACACTTGAAAAAACGAGACACGTTTTCTAACCTCGTTCCTGATCTTAGTCCCCTGTCGCGTCCAAAACCTCTTCTTTACCTCTGTCTTTCCTTTCCTCCCTTCAGACAGCTCTCTTTAGTTATCGCTGTCACTCGCAGCTGTTGTTTTTAACCTTTAACCTCAAAATGTTTCATCCCTGTCGGTCCGTCCACTTTTTTTTTGGTATCACTTCTGTCCAATGCGATTTAGCTTAAGGCTGGAGCGAGGGCAGGAACCAGGGGCACACGACCCTCAGATACACATTCGTGGACAGAATATCTTTCATTCTAGTAATTAAAAACAAAAATAATCAAGACACACGCGAGCGTGCACTCCCTCCAACAATGTAGTCTGTATGCACAACAACGACAGAGTACGGTCGCAATACAATTAAAAATTCAACATTGTCACAATCATCAACATTGTATTATTTAAAACTTTCCTATTTACCAGATAGAAGTACTATCTGTGTCCCTTTATAGTAATACTACTACTACTAATACTACTACTACTACTACTACTACTACTACTGCTACTACTACTACTGCTACTACTACTACTACTGCTACTACTACTACTACTGCTACTACTGTTACTACTACTACTACTACTACTACTACTGCTACTACTGCTACTAGTACTACTACTAATGCTACTAGTGCTACTACTACTACTACTACTATTGCTACTAGTACTACTACTGCTGCTACTAGTGTGCCTTTACTACTACTACTGCTACTAGTACTCACTCTACTACTACAACTACTAGTACTACTACTACTACTACTACAACTACTAGTACTACTACTACTACTACTACTACTGCTACTAGTAATACTACTACTGCTGCTGCCTACCTGCTAATACTTTCCTACTCTACTACTGCTGCTACTGCCTATCTACTAGTACTACTCTAATGCTGCTACTATACACTACTACTGCTACTGCTACTACTACTCTGTGCTGTACTACTACTACTACTGCCTACTACCTACTACACTCGCTCTCGCTACTACTACTACATGCTACTGTTACTACTACTACTACTACTGCTACTATACTACTATCTGCCACTACTTGCTGCACTGTACTACACATGCTACTAGGGCCTACTACTACACTGCACTATACTACTATGCTACACTACATCTACTACACTACTACACAATAGCTACTAGTCTTACTACTACGCTACTAGTAGATGCCTACTACTACACTGACTAGTACTACTATACTACTACTACTACCACTACTACTACTACTACTACTACTACAACTACTAGTACTACTACTACTACTGCTACTAGTAATACTACTACTGCTGCTGCTACTGCTAATACTACAACTATTACTACTACTACAACTAATGTTACTAAAAATAAGAAAAGGAAGAAAAAGAAGAATATAATCAGCGTTTAGCTCAATTTGAAACAGATAAAAAAGAAGTAGATATTAGTAAGAATAAGGAAGAAATAGATAATAGTAAGAATAGGGAAGAAATAGATAATAGTAAGAATAGGGAAGAAATAAATAATAGTAAGAATAAGGAAGAAATAGATAATTGTAAGAATAAGGAAGAAATAGATAATTGTAAGAATAAGGAAGAAATAGATAATAGTAAGAATAAGGAAGAAATAGATAATAGTAAGAATAGGGAAGAAATAGATAATAGTAAGAATAAGGAAGAAATAGATATTGGTAAGAATGAGAAAGAAATAGATAATGGCAACAATAAGAAATAAGTAGGCCCCAGTAAGAAAAAGAAAGATGAAGATATTGACAATAATAAACCTTTCTTTTATTGAAGTTCGAAGTGTGCACGTCAGATTGTTGTACTGACACTTTGAACAAAGGCAAACACAAACACACAAAAATGAACAAACAAAAAAATATAGTGCACTCCGATCTCGACCGTGCACGCACAACTCAAAAATGACCTGTCGAGTTAAAAAATCACACGCACGCGCTGTGACACGACACGTTTATACCACATCAGTTTTCGGTTATATTAGCGAACAATAGAAATTGTTCCAATGTGTCACCTGCTGAGATTTAAAAATCAGATGAGATGACATCCTTGGCCCAAACACGCGACATCGAAGATGTCATCCAGGTTGGAAAAGTCACCAACAATGTTTCTCGCGTTCTGAGAAAGAAAGAATAATTATGGAAACTAAATAAACACAGAGCGTGGCAATACTAGAATACCGATTTGATGACTGTCATATCTTTCTCGGTCTAAGTGTTGACTTTAGAAGGCAATGTTTGTAAAAAAGTCACTTGTTTAGAATGAACCAAATATTTTGTAATAATTGAGATTCATTTTTGGGCGAAGTCTTCTTCTTCTTCTTCTTTGCGTTCGTTCTTTACGATTAATTTTAATCACTTTTTGTGATATTTTTGATCTTTGCCAAGAACGTGTATACGTTGCACATTGGTTTGGTAGGCCCATAAACACATAAACTTCTACACGTTTACGACACATGCATCCGATTTCATCCAAACCTCCTTAGTCGCCTCTTACGACATGCGTGGCAGGTAACATTGGTTCTATTCTTTGCACCCCAAATTTGGGCCCCGGTAACCACTCGGGCGTGGGCGAAGTCAAATGCGGTTCTTGGTGGCGTAGTGGTTAGATTCTCACACCTCGTTCCTAAAGGTACTCGGTTGGCTCCCTCGTGGAGTGATCGGGATATTTTACCAGAAATAACTTATCTCAGTGTAGGTGAGATCGGGTTCCTAGTCCTATCGGAAGCGGACGATAAGACGAAGGTCCCGTGTTCAAGTCGAGCACGTAAAATAACCGTTGACATTTCAAAATTGAGAAGAGCAGGCTGAAAAGTCGCTGCCTGACCAAAATTCATTAGAAAAAACTAAAATTAAAATTCTTACAAAACATGTTCAACATCTTATAAATTACATCGGGGACATCGCCGATTCTACGGAGTTCGTGCACTGCTGCTGAGACCATCATGTGTAAGAAATAGTTCTGAGCACACATGGTTATTCACCAAAGTGCAATGATGATGGTGATATCAATCAAATAATAAGTCAAAACGGGATCGTTTAGTAGAATTGAACGAGAGTTTTGTTCTGTTTAACATTGAAAGAGGCAGCCTGGTAAATTGTTTTGTGTTCATCTTCATTTCATCGTTCAACTCTCAAACACAATTTGCGACATCTTTTTGGACAACAAGCGTACATCATCATCATTATCATCATCATCTTCTTCCTTGTGATCTCTATTTTGATGATTATACCGTTAGACGCGTTCTTATGATGAAATCAACTGTTGTCTGGAGCTCATCTCTAGTGCCATGTAGTTTTGAATGTAGTGTTGTGTTGTAGGGCCAGCATTCCTTTCTTGGGAGGACATACAGGGGCAGTCTTGCAGGACATGTTCTGTGGTTTGATCAGCGGTGCCACAGAGGGGATGGGTACGATCGTAGCCTGTGTAGGTGTTTGTTCAGTCTGTTATGACCTATCCTGAGTCGGAAGATGATAGTCTGTCCTTGTCTGTTAAGTGTGTTGTAGTCATCGTTGGGTGGTTTAGGTTCTTTTCTAAAGTCCACGATAGCTCTTTTTTTCAAAATATGTGATTTCATTATCTATATTTTTCACATTCTGCTTCCTTTTTAGCAAGTTTATCATCATCATCATCATCATCATCATCATCATCATCACCGAATAGCGTATCCTAAACAGAACTTTCTTCAAATTTTCTTTCTCCCATAAGTCAGATGTCCTACCTCTGCAGAGTTATGCTCAAATGGTCTGTCACATTGTGAATCCATCTTTTCCGTGGTCTTCCTAATAGTTTTATTACGGTGACCTCTGTTAGACCTTCAATAGACAGTGAAGTTTATACTAAAGACATTGAATATATAGATATAATTTCAAGCGAATGACAGGAAGGAAGAAAGCAGTCGAGAACTAGTGTGCCCATTCCCACAATCCCTTATTCCTTCCGTTATTAATTCACAAACTTGTTATTCTGAATTCGACGCTGTAAAATGATAAAAAGAAAAGGCGGTTGCTGAATTGTAGAAGTCAAAGATCGTGTCAAGAATATCGATGTCAGGAGAGGGAAAAGTTTGCAGATGCCGGATCTCATAGTTCAACAGGTAAGAGCTTTTCCTTCCCCTCCATTGCTCCAGTTATGAGTTATCTTTATCACTGAAGGATGGCCAGAGATGACCCCCTGCATCAACAATAGACGCGGCAGTTCAAACTTAGGATGACCAGTTGACCACATGCCTTTAGAGGTCAGACCTGGTCATTTTATATCATCTTAAGGTTGGACTAGGTCACCTAGTATCCTGGGAACACGTTTAGGTTTCAGCTCCCGCTACCGGATTACGGATGTGTCTTGTTTATGTCTTGTCTGTTTTTTTTGTTTCTGCTGCCTTTTCTTCTTGTGACAATGTCTGCTTGTTTCTGTTCTTACTGTGTTTCGTGACAAGGTACATGGAAAACCTGTAGAAACTTAGTACTGTATACATCATCATCAGGTGTCGTTTCTGCTGATAATAGTGATTTAAAAAAAAACAAACAGGAACCGCTTTAGTACTGTAGTTAGCGTATGTGCATCCTATCTTCTTCTTTTGTCGTCACACTGCTACCGGGTTGTTGCCTAGTGTCGTCACACTGCTACCGGGTTGTTGCCTAGTGTCGTCACACTGCTACCGGGTTGTTGCCTAGTGTCGTCACACTGCTACCGTGTTGTTGCCTAGTGTCGTCACACTGCTACCGGTTGTTGCTAGTGTCGCCTGCTCCGTGTTGTTGCCTAGTGTCGTCACATGCTGCCGGGTTGTTACCTAGTGTCGCCACTGCTACCGGGTTGTTGCCTAGTGTCGTCACACTGCTAGCGGGTTGTTGCCTAGTGTCGTCACACTGCTACCGGGTTGTTGCCTAGTGTCGTCACACTGCTACCGGGTTGTTGCTAGTGTCGTCACACTGCTCGGGTTGTTGCCTAGTGTCGTACACTGCTCGGTTGTTGCTAGTGCACCCTCGTTGTTGCTAGTGTCGTCACACTGCTACCGGGTTGTTGCCTAGTGTCGTCACCCGCTACCGGGTTGTTGTGTGTCGTGGTTTCTGTTTTGTTTTGCACTGTTCTGGTGGCTTGGGTGATTGTTATGTTTGCTCTTTCCCAGGATTCTGCTATGCCAACTAACCATGCGCAATGCAATCACGTTCTATTCGCGAACAACACAGATCACAATGAATTGCTAACTTGGTTGATAAGAACAGACGCAACACTGCAGCAGCAGCAACAACAACAACAATACAGTTAAAACATTAGCAACATCAAAACATTTAAATTATGACAAGACAAAGAAAGGACAAACCTTCTAAAGTTGGAGAAGTTACGCCTGTATGGCCTGGGACACTAAAAACAAGGAAAGCAGGCCTTCACGCAAAATTCAGTCAGAAGCGCCAATACAGGCGCCCTGACTACTTCTGAATTAATTGCGACCAACATAAGAAAAAGTAAACTATGACGAGACAAAGTAATGAGAATAGCAATAAGTAAACTATGACGAGACAAAGAAAGTAATGACAACAGCAAAGTAAACTATGACGAGACAAAGAAGGTAATGCCAACAGCAAAAAGTAAACTATGATAAGCCAAAGAAAGTAATGAGAACAGCAAAAAAGTTAACTATAACAAAAGAAATTAATGCCAACAGCAAAAAGTAAACTATGACAAAAGAAAGTAATGCCAACAGCAAAAAGTAAACTATGACAAAAGAAAGTAATGCCAACAGCAAAGTAAACTATGATAAAACAAAGAAAGTAATGCCAACATCAAAAAGTAAACTATGACGAGACAAAGAAAGTAATGCCAACATCAAAAAGTAAACTATGACGAGACAAAGAAAGTAATAAGAACATCAAAAAGTAAACTATGATAATGTAAAGAAATAAATGAAAACAGCAAAAAGTAAACTATGATAATGGCATGAACGTAATGACAACAGCAAAAAGTAAACTATGACAAGACAAAGTAATGGCAATAGCAAAAAGTAAATTTTGACAAGACAGTAATTTAAAAAAAAAAAGTAAAGTTAGCCGTGACAAGACAAAAGTCAAAACTAAAACAACAGCCACCATTTCTCACCGACATCTGTTAAAATAGCCAATCATCCCATGAACTTAAAGTCTGACACTGACCGTTACCAGGGTGCTGGTAAATCTGTACGGGTCATCTCTGGTCACTTGCCAGTGAAGGAAGGTCATCATGAATCCTCTGTGTGTCCTGGGAAAGCTGTTGCATCGTTTTGTCACAGATCGTTGTGTAGTCAGACATTGTTCACCAGGTTATGGGAAAGGAAACGGCAATGCACATGCAGCTGCAGTTGTATTCATGCTAAGGATGTTGTGACAATGGTGGATATTAAATGGAGACTAAATGAAAGGAATATAACGTTGTCCTTGAATACTGAAAGCTTGTCTTGTGAAAAATAAATGAAAATCGTGGCATATCCTTTATATGACTTAGCCGTCGTCCGAGTGGTTACCGGGGCCCAAATTTGGGGTGTAAAGAATAGAACCACTGTTACCTGCCATGCATGTCGTAAGAGGCGTCGAAGGAGGTTTGGCTGAAATCGGATGCACATGTCCTAAACGTGTAGAAGTCTATGCGTTTAGGGTCTACAAACTAATGTGCAACGTATACACGTTCTTGGCAAAGATCAAACATATCACAAAGAGTGATTAAAATTGGTCGTAAAGAACGAACGCAAAGAAGAAGACAGCGAAACTTAAGCCATCACACTGTAAACATAGTCGATTTTATAGGCACCACTTATACGTTCAGTAGTTTGCCATTGCTTTCTGAACTGTGAGGTCTATTTTTATCGTTCGTAAAAACTCAAGGAACTAATTTGCTTCCAAACTTGCCCCGTGAGTTTGAACCAGGTACGCTTGGGTTGTGAACGAGCTCCCTACCACTTAAGCTACAGACGCCCACTGTGTATCAATCCCAAAACACGTTAAAAAAAAGTACTTTAGTTTTACAAAGTACAAAAACAATATAGAACAACGTTTCGACCAAAATATCTTCATCAAGCAAAGAATACAAAAGAAGAGAAGAAATACAGACTTCCTATACAGTAAACATAACAGTTACAGTCAGATAATAAATACATAACGGCAGTAAAATCTTTATCTCTCACTTACATGAACTCCGCAGCACCGTCGATGGTCACAGGCGTAATTTTGAAGACGCTTAAATTATGCGCATTCAAATTTTAATTTTTTCGTAACTTTGCCAGGCAGCGGTAGTGCAGTATACATTTATCGATTTTCAACCGCCAAGGGTTCTTTTACGTGCCTAACTTGAACACGAGACCTACGTTATATCGTCCGTCTCCGATAGAGCTAAGAGCTTAATCCCACCTATATTTCTATCATGGATCTCTGGGAAAATATTCAATTACTTCACGCCAGAAATGAACAAAATACTTTAGAAGCGTGAGACGAGCACAGTACCTCAATAAAACACAATAATTCTGTTTAAAACTGGAACTCTAGCTAAAGTAATAGTGAAACGAATGCAATTATGCAGATGATATTAATCAAGCGTCAGCCGATACGAAGTAGCTCAAAGTGAAATAGTTCAACTTTTCACAACAGTTCAAACAATTGAACTTAAAGTTAATAATAAATATAATGGGAGAAAAATGGAGGAAAAACAAAATGAGAGAATGAAATGATATCACAAATTGAAGTCGTAGATATCTTTTTCTTCTGCATTCTCACTAGATTTCAGATTCTCTAATAAAGGCAGCTGTCTGCCTCGGATTATCAGACACGCCATACTGTTTGTCTTGGACGCTAGTGTAAGTGGGCCACATCTCACTTCTCAGGTCTGCATACTGGGGCAGTTCTGTAGGATATGTTCTGTTGTCATACTTGCCAAGCCACAGGGCACAGGTCGTTGGTGCCTATCTTGAATTTAGTGTACAGTTAGTGTCTCATTCTGTTGTGACCCGTCCGGAGGCGCAGTATGACAGTCTGGTCCCTTCTGACCAGTTGGTAATATCCATCATTCTTATTGTGTTTTGGATGTTCTTTATCCCCCTTTGCCCTGTAGTGCCCTTTGGCGATGGTTTTGCTTCTTCATAGCTAACCATGTTATTTTCTTGGGGCATTCCTGCTCCTCTTTAGCCAGTCTGTCAGCATCTTCATTCCCTTGATCTTGCAGTGTGAGGGTATCCACTGGATTACTACCCTCTTCGATTCATGGGATAACTGGGCTAAGGTTGACCTGAGATCACTTAGTTCTGTGTTCCTTTCAGATTTCAGTGCTGAGATAGCAGACAATGCGTCAGTCAAAAGCACAATTTTTCTCATGTATTTGGTTCATATGTTGAGTCGCAGATATGAGAAGAGATATAAGAAGAGATATAAGAAGAGATATGAGAAGAGATATGAGAAGAGATATGAGAAGAGATATGAGAAGAGATATGAGAAAGAGATATGAGAAAGAGATATGAAAAGATATGAAGAACAGATATGAGAACAGATATGAGAACAGATATGAGAACAGATATGAAAACAGATATGAAAACAGATATGAAAACAGATATGAAAACAGATATGAAAACAGATATGAAAACAGATATGAAAACAGATATGAAAACAGATATGAAAACAGATATGAAAACAGATATGAAAACAGATATGAAAACAGATATGAAAACAGATATGAAAACAGATATGAAAACAGATATGAAAACAGATATGAAAACAGATATGAAAACAGATATGAAAACAGATATGAAAACAGATATGAAAACAGATATGAAAACAGATATGAAAACAGATATGAAAACAGATATGAAAACAGATATGAAAACAGATATGAAAACAGATATGAAAACAGATGTGAAAACAGATATGAAAACAGATATGAAACAGATTGAGAAACAGATATGAAACAGATATGAAAACAGATGGGAAAACAGATATGAAAACAGATATGAGAACAGATGGGAGAACAGATATGAAAACAGATATGAAAACAGATGGGAGAACAGATATGAAAACAGATAGAAAACAGATGAGAACAATATGAAACAGATATGAAAACAGATATGAGAACAGATATGAAAACAGATGGAAAACAGATATGAGAACGATGAGAACAGATATGAAAACAGATATGAGAACAGATATGAAAACAGATGGGAAAACAGATATGAGAACAGATATGAGAACAGATATGAGAACAGATATGAAACAGATTGGAAAACAGATATGAGAACAGATATGAAAACAGATATGAAAACAGATATGAAAACAGATATGAAAACAGATATGAGAACAGATATGAGAAACAGATATGAAAACAGATGGAGAACAGATATGAAAACAGATATGAGAACAGATATGAAAACAGATATGAAAACAGATATGAAAACAGATATGAAAACAGATATGAAAACAGATATGAAAACAGATATGAAAACAGATATTTGATATGAATAAGGATATTTGATATGAATAAGGATATTTGATATGAATAAGGATATTTGATATGAATAAGGATATGGGATATGAATAAGGATATGTGATATAAATCTAATAAAATATATGTTAAATATATTAAATATTTATCGCTACCAATCAGCATATTTTTCAAAAAAATTGCACGCTCTCCCGTTCAAATGATTCAAAGTTGTATTCCCTACCCAATGACTCTCCCTCCTACCCAGTAACCAGTGAAATCGAATGACAACAATAGAAACTATAATATCACCCGTCATCGTGCCCTGATCAAGCTAGCATAAGTGATACAGAATATCTTAAATTTACTGCTATCAATCATGTCATGTTGACATGTGGTCATGATGAACCAGGTCCAGGTCAAAGTATCAAGGACATGCTGTTGTAATCAGGTATAACGAGAGAAATATCTTCTGTGAGTCTGCGATCGGTGTTAAAATTTAAGTCCCTTCGTTGTTCCTGTTTTTGAACACAGAATTTGTATATTCAGTTAAATTGTGTCATTAAGGTTAGTTAAAAACAATTAAAGCTACAGTTGGAGCATAGGCTCTCAACTAACTTATGAACTTTCATGGTTAGTTGGATTTTGTAGCTGAATGTTTTTTTTAAAAACCGGACTGCCGGGGCTCGCAAGGGGAGCAAATAATAGTAACTCTGCAAGGCATGTTAGAAGAGGCGACAAAGGTAGGAGCCTAGAGAAGCTATCCTAATAAATAAAAAAACGTCGCAGAAATAGGATGTGCTTGTCTAGTTGTAGGCGCACAACTGACATGAGTTCCTAGTCCTATCGGAGACCTGCGATAAAACTTTATTTGGGAGCGTAAAATAACTTTTACAGTTCAGAATCGAGAAGAGCAGGCTGGAAAGGCTCTGCCCGGGCAAAATTCGTTAGAAAGATTAACATATAAAATTCCTACAGACTATTTTTTTCTACTACATCGGGAGCCCTCGCTGGTGCTACGAAGTTCATGCACTGCCGCTGAGATATTCATGTGTAAGTAAGAGATCGACGCACACATGGTTACTCGATGAAGTGCAGTAATGATGGTCATATAAAAAAAACCCCAGAGCTTCTAACGATTTGTGTTTTAGAAACGATTTGAGTTTGTCAACAGAGATCAGAGGTGAAAAGAATTCAAAAGTGTCTGCATACTACATTTTGTTTCCACTTGCCTGCTGTGCGCATTGAAGTTTCAACGTTGTTTGACATTTGATTGTTTTTAACTTAACGTTTATGCTGGATATAATGCTTTTCTGGAAGTTCTTGGCACCCAGATGTGAGAACCGTCGGATGTGAGAACATTTGTATAAGAGCGTCTCCTGCGGCTGGCACCGAGATGTGAGAACCGTCGGATGTAAGAACGTTTGTGTAAGACTGTCTCCTGCCGCTGGCACCAAGATGTGAGAACCGTCGGATGTAAGAACGTTTGTGTAAGACTGTCTCCTGCGGCTGGCACCGAGATGTGAGAACCGTCGGATGTGAGAACATTTGTGTAAGAGTGTCTCCTGCGGCTGGCACCGAGATGTGAGAACCGTCGGATGTAAGAACGTTTGTGTAAGACTGTCTCCTGCGGCTGGCACAGAGATGTGAGAACCGTCGGATGTAAGAACATTTGTGTAAGAGTGTCTCCTGCGGCTAAGTTTAGAAACGGATGTAAAGACAAAACAGTGAAATAACATCTACACCAGACAGACTGGGAACGAAACGACAAAACAAATTTGTGAGTTCTGAAAGTAGAAATAGGAAGTGAATGCTGCATGCACAATGAGGACCCTGGTCTTTGACTTTCTAGTGCTTCGGGCAAACGATGTTTGGGTGTTTTTCCTCCTTCCCATTAATGTATTGTTTATATATAAACAATGAAAGTCGTTGCATATCCTTTACAGGACGTCGTCATAAACAACAGTAAACGAATCGTCGATTTTCTAGGCACCAATTATACGTTCAGTAGTTTGCCACTGTTTTCAGAACGATGAGGACTATTTCAGAAATCACATGTACTGGCTGGACTTCTTCTTCTCTTCTCTTCCACCATTTACTTCTTTATAGAAGTGTTGTGGGGTGAAACGTAGTGATCTTGTGTGTGCTTGTTTTAAGGCACTTTGTAAGCTGATATTCATGTTTGTAAGGCTGTTCTTGATACTGTCGCTCCATCTTTTGCGTGCAACATGGTCTTCCTCTTGCTTTGTACTCATTATACTTTTTTCTGTGTGGCGCTCTATGATAGGCGATACCAGGCATTCTGTCAGGTTTCAAACCTAGGCGCATACTGGACAACGACAAACGTTTAGGTTCAGATCACTACAAATCACAAAAGTGTTACAAGTATCGATATGGAGTTTTCGAAGAAGAAGAAGAAGAAGAAATATCTTCGTTGCAACATGTTTATTGACTTATCTACGTGTGCAACATGTTTATTTACTTATCTACGTGTGCAACATGTTTATTGACTTATCTACGTGTGCAACATGTCTATTTACTTATCTACGTGTGCAACATGTTTATTGACTTATCTACGTGTGCAACATGTTTATTTACTTATCTACCGTGTGCAACATGTTTATTTACTTATCTACGTGTGCAACATGTTTATTGACTTATCTACGTGTGCAACATGTCTATTGACTTATCTACCGTGTGCAACATGTCTATTGACTTATCTACCGTGTGCAACATGTTTATTTACTTATCTACCGTGTGCAACATGTTTATTTACTTATCTACCGTGTGCAACATGTGTGTTTACCTGACTACCTTATCTCTACTCGAATTTCTTCTCTCAGAATACGTGAGAAATATGTGCCGCCTTTGCTCTCTGATATTTCCTTTCTCCACTTATTAACTGCACGCGACCAGGTCAGTGATAGTGGACAATTCTCCACGTTATTACTGTTTCCACAGCTAACATCGCCAGATGTAGGGACCGCAATAGTCCTCTATATCCATCATCAAGTCTCATAATTTCTCGCTTTATCTCGCAACTTTGCTCACTAGCCGCACGTGCACCATACAACAGCTCTCGCGTGAGCAGAGACCTTTTTTTAATTACACTGGTCGCGGTCGAAACGAGCAAACTAATAATGGCGGTACATTCCAAGCGTCCCTAGCAACCTCCGTAGTGATCTTTGAGAAGGGAGACTATCACCATGGTTTCTACAGTAAGGGAGGTTACTATAAATGATTACTCTTGTCTTCAAAAGAAGATGGATGATATAGGGTGCAAAATGCCTTCTGGTTAGGGTCCCATAGATGCGGAGAAGATCAATCAGTTTCTTAGTTCTGATTAGATGGGGAAGAAAGGTGGGAAACACACATGTGAGAAGAGGCAATGTAAGAGTGACATGCAGGTAATATAAGAGAAGAGAGGTCATTTCTGGTTAAAAATCAAAGATAAATGTGAATATGGGAGTAGGTTTTCTTCTTATATTCATCGTTTTTTTACGGCCGTTTTTATCATTCTAGTTGTAATATATAAACAGCCTAACACCAAGAACGGGTGTACGTTGACAACCTTCAGTACCATTTGGAACTCTGGTGCTTATCCTTCGGCGATGTGTTCGATTTCAACCAGCGTTTACTGGGTTCGCTCTCCGTTAGCTTTTGCTGTCCCCAGCTTTTACGGTAGTGACTCTTAGACGACCTGCCCTCCCGGGTTGATGAGCGTCATCTGCCCAGTTAACCCGTCTTTTTATGGACTGCTTGGTTTGCCTACCGTCCAGTTTTGTGTACGGTTTGCTTCGCTAGCCTTTGATTGTCCCCAATCTAACTACAAGGCAGCAGTAGTTCCCTGCGAGCGGAAACTCGCACTGGAATCAACCTCTGCTGGGCTTTCCAGTTTTTTCTTTTGCACATTTGGGTGGTCCGCTCACCCTCGCGCCTGCCATACCCTCTCTTCGCTACACCATCAGCGCCGTGCACGTCTACCCACCGGTGGGCTAACCCGTTCATCGTTCTCAGCGTGCTCGCTCTGCCCTGGTGCCTGCCTCACCATCTCCGTCAGTTCTCACCGGCCTCACATTTACCTCTAGGGTGTCCGGACCTGGGGCTTAACTCGGGCCCCCACCTCACGGCTCAGAGTTTCGCCCTATGTGGGCCCACGTTCAACGCATCTCGGGCCCAAGTTTTGCTCCACGTGGGCCCACGTCTTGCTCCACGCGGGCCCACGTCACTTCTCTGGACACACCCCTTATCCCTTTATGGTTATCCGTTCATCTTCTCGTCCATCGGCCGGGAGAGACGAGCATTAATAGTCACTCTGGGATTTCGCACGTCTGTGTTGCGAGCGGATCCCATTCAACGTGACTACATCTGCATCTCTACCACCACGCGAGTAGCTCTCCCTCGATCCCTGCCCGCTTAGCCAGACCGGAACCCATGTCTGCTACCAGGGTCACCACGAGGAGGTGGGGTAGGATCTCGATTAGTGCCGGCTCACTAATCCTGGCGCGGCGTTATCCCCATGCACCTTTGACCCCGGAGTGGGTTTTGAAATATGGGAGTGTTTTATGAAATACAGGAGTGGAATCCAAAATCTTGGAGGGAATGTTAAAGGAGTTAATGATACAGACGTAGATGATAAACAATTGGATGATTTATAAGTGAATGTTTACTAAGTTAATGTTTAATAAGTGAATGTTTAATAAGTGAATTATCAAATCTGTAAAATAACTAACACCAGTGAAGAGAACAACATTGGGGAACTCATAAGTAAATATTTTTTTGTCAACGATAAAGCAATCATATCAACAACAGAGGAACAGATACAACAACAGAGGAACAGATACAACAACAGAGGAACAGATACAACAACAGAGGAACAGATACAACACATTAACAAACTCCAGTTAACATGCTATAAATGCAATATGAGAATAAACATCGACAAAACCAAAGTAATGACATTCGCTAGAGAGGAAAACACTACCAATATCTCCATCGACAAACGCCCATTAAAACAAGTCAAAGACTTTACACATATAGGAAGCATTTTGTCAGCAAATGGAAGAATAACTAACGGAATCTAACATGCAATAAAGCAAAGCAAATCATACGACAAATGATACCAATCTTGAAATGCAAATATGTCACCAAGAACACCACAAGACCATTGTTCAATACAATCTTTGTTTCAACATTACGCGATTACTGCTAAATCCGGACGCTGACATCAAACGATAGAAGAAAACTAGTCACGACAGAGATGACCTATCTATGCAGACTGCTGGGAGTATCAAGAAGAGACTGGTTTAGAAATGAAGACATCACAGAATAGTGGATAGAACTTAAATACTAAACTTCACCAAGAAACAACAAATTAAATGGTTCTACTACATACACAGATTACCAACAGACAGTTTGTTCCAAAGAGCAATGCTACTCCGAAATAGTGGCTACAAAAGAAAACGCCGTCCATCCAAAGGTGGAACTTAAATAGTGTTGCCGTATTTTAATCTTCCGAAATGAGCACACTTCTCCTAACATTACATTTTATAATCGCCCGAGTGATTACCAGGATCAAATTTGGGGTGTAAAGAATAGAACCACTGTTACCTGCCACGCATGTCGTAAGAGGCGACTAAGGAGGTTTGACTGAAATCGGATGTACAGGTCCTAAACATGTAGAAGTCTATGCGTTTAGGGGCCTACTAAACCAATGTGCAACGTATACACGTTCTTGGCAAAGATCAAACATATCAAAAGAGTGATTAAAATTGGTCGTAAAGAACGAACGCAAAGAAGATTTCATTTCATTTAAATTGTGTTCCATGTCTATTTTTCTAATGACCTGATCCATTTTAGAATGTCTTTCTTTGCATCAGATGTCCACAAAATTGTCTGCATGTGAAATATTTTTCATTAAGTTTTACAAGCGAAATTGACTTGACTGAAACCACACTAATACTGTTTTACTTATTGGTCCAGTGGATATGGATGACAGAAAATAGTATTTCTACCGAAGCATTGTGTGCTCAAATATGCAGTTACCAAGTAGTTATACCATATGATGTCACTGACAGTGTGTTAATTTTGCATTGATTTGTAAAATTGCAGACAAAACTTTGACTTTCCAAAATTGTTTGCAGACGCTCAGATTTATTCATGAAATGAGTACATGTCCGCAAAAATGAGGGCGTATGGCAACTCTCAACTTAGAAATAACAGAGGTGAAGTAAAACACTATTTATGAAGCGAACACAAAAGCCCGTTCTATAAATCTCTTTTTATTCTGACGTTGTGTGACAAAACAAGGTTGGGGAAAAGAAAGATAAATACTTTTGACATAACTAGACACACGTTAAGTATATATATAGATGAGCGATGATGACAACAGTCTCAGACGTGTGCTGAAGCACCTCTCTGGTGTGTGCGAAGGTGACTGTAGAGTCCAATCCTAGAACATAAACCCCTACCACATGTGGGGCATACATGATCAAGGTTAGACATGTGTGTGTTGTGTGTTCTGTCTTTTCGCGCAGCTCGTTTTCTCTGTGCCTCAACGGCACGATAATTCTCCAGCTATGCGGGTTCCTCTTTTGTTGTTGTAACGCCACATTTGACGAACTTGCGCAAGGTATTCTCAGCATGTGGTGTCTATATCGAAGCATTTCAGAGACACTTTAAGAGTGTCTTTAATGCGTTTTTTCCTGTCCGCGTTAAGCACGCTTGACATCACTACAGGACACTGTTGCAGACAAGCAGTACAGACACTGCATTGTCTAAAGATGAAAGCTGAAGGATTGACGTCACTGCACCGGGTTTTACTCCATTTGACTCTGTCCTACATCACAGAAATGGTACGTTACCTGCACCGAGTATTGCACAAAGCGTAAGATCTGTCGCTCCAGCAATATTCCTAGGGGCATCTGGAAAAACTGCTTTCGTGGACAGAATGGCGCGGCCTAGTTTCGAACCCACGATCTTTGAACTCAAGGAAAGGTCTTAACCACTTAGCCACAGAGACCTCCATCTTTCAGATAGTGTAAAGATTATCAGAAACTAGAGAAAGAGAAACAGAACCAGAATAAACTGAATGCCGAAATCGGATTTACTGGTCTGAAAAAGAACATCAGTCGCATCTTCTCTGTAAACTAACAACAGAATGTTCTTGCTCTCATTGTTTCTAATCACAAAGTGCATAAAGAGCAAATTATACGTGACTGTTCCAGAGCAGAGGGCAGAATCTTTTGAAAAGAGACTTAGGGATGAGCTGAAAGACAAGAGAGACAAGCGTAAACTCGGAAACTGTCACAGTGCAACACTTGTCAATTGAACGTCTATGAAGACAAAAAATAACATATGTATTACAGAGTAGAGAACCGCGGTAGCGTAGTTGTTAGTCTACTCGCTTCTCAGGGCTATTGGTCCGGGCTCAACTCCCGCAGTGGGCGTGGAATTTTTCCCGACCACGACGGCTCTCAGGTCGACCCAGCTTCAATTGGGTACCAGACATGCTCTGGGAAAGTAAAGGAGGCCGGCGTGATGCTGATCACATCACACATCGTGTGCCGACGGTCAATGAACGATACAGGTCTAACACTGCACTGCCCTATATACCACGAGGTATGAAAGTGTTCCTTTTCTCCGAGGTATGAAAGTGTTCCTTTTCTCCGAGGTATGAAAGTGTTCCTTTCTCGAGGTATGAAAGTGTTCCTTTTCTCCGAGGTATGAAAGTGTTCCTTTTCTCCGAGGTATGAAAGTGTTCCTTTTCTCCGAGGTATGAAAGAGCAAACGCAGACAAAGAAGTAGAGGAATATCTCTTTAGAGCTAGTCCCAGAATGATCATCATTCTTTGACAACTTTTAAAACTAATCGTCCTCTTTCATTTTCCACTTTCGAAGTTATTTCATCTTGCATACCAATCATGGTTTGCCGATGGAATCTGAGAACATATAGTCTCCTGAACTTTCATTAAATCGGTTCTATGAACAACTAACCTACGATAAATCGTTTGAAGTTTCCCGCACGGTAGTTTCAAAGGAATCCCCTGTTTAGTCTGGGTTTTCCCTGAATAGATCTTTGCGGTCTTTTTCACACATTCCGACAAATGTTAGATAACGTGTCAAAGCTGAAGAAGGTCTAGAGTTATCCAGTTAGTACACAGATGATGTGTACCAAATCCACATTTTGTATAGTTCAAATATTGACCAGTCTGTGTGATGGCCGTAGCGTTTTCGTCAACTACTACTTTGTCAGCAGCCAGGTACCGCTGAAGATAATTGAAAATCCTCAGTTGCGTTGATAGCGCCGACTGAAACGACCCTCTACATTGTTTGTACTAGGTCCCAAGCCGGTGCCTTTCGAGGTTAATTGCAAATTGCCACGTGCCAACGCGCGTCTAGAAAAGGCTGAAAATGTTCCTTCTCCGGATCAAACTCAAAAATGTACGGTAAAGCAAGGCCGAAATTGTACGGATCAGACAGGAAGTCCGGGTCCTGAACATTGGCGAAGGCCAATACTTTACACGGTGTTTTATACGAGTAAGACGCCGTCCGAGGACATGCTGACAAGCCCCGAGAAATATTTCTCAGTCAGAACGGGTAAAGCAGCATAACTCACTGTCCTGACGTAGATCACAAAGCCCAAATATACGGCAAAGTTGATCGAAAAGGCGTAGATCCGAAAGGATCGTACCCTAGGAAAGTTCACCCTAGTAAATCAAAAGCTGGCTGAAACCGGACGGGCGGGCCTAGTCACCATGGGCGCACAATCGTCCCGACGTAAATCACTGCGTTCTTGCCAGTAGACCAATTATACATCACAATAAGAATGATCAAATTGGCCGTGAAGAACGATCGCAGAAGAAGAAGAAGTTAGAATAATCAAACAGAAAGGAATGAGTTGGCTCTGACCACGACCTTGCATACGACCTATCTACCAGGTCTGATACCATGCTACAGTAAAACTCGCTAGATGTGATGCTATAAAGATGGGTTTTCTCAGGGTCGTGCCGTGCTATGATACAGAGAAGCGGTCACATCAGACCGCACCGTAAGGGGGGCGACATAAGAGGCGAAATCAAAATCACAATTTAAGGTATATTCTTGGATTCTCCGAAAGGAGTTAATTCTTATTTTTCATGTTTTTTTTACCTTCACTCTCTGATATAACCAAGAAAAGGTTCGCCTTAGGTTGAAAGGAGCGTGCCTCGGCTTAAAGAGCTTTAATCCCTACTAAACAAACAAACAAACAAACAAACAATTTAAGGTTATTTTAAAGAAAAAAACATTTCAGGGGCGGCATGTAGAAAACTTGCATCATACTGATAAAATATACCGCACGGTCCTGGGTTTTCTATCCATAATATTTAATGGTACCAACTTTATACAAATGACTGCCTTTTTAGACAATATTTAAAATGTGAAAAAACTGTCGTTACTGTCTGTAGTACCGTTTTTAGGGCAGTGTAGGACAGGTGGGACGTGAGCCTGAGGAATTTAATGGTCGCATGGCTAGTACAGTCACCGCGGAGTTGTTCAGATTATGATTTTTTTTATTTATCACCCCAACAGAAAAAAAATAATTGTCATTACCATGAATTGAACACGGGTTTCCTTCATGGGAGCAGCGCTCTAATCCATTCGGTCAGACACTCATCTTAGACACCATTGCTGGAGCAATGTTAGACAATATTGCTACATATTATTGACGATTTGGTTAGGGTTATCAAACGTTTGGTGACGTATGTGGTTTAGGGGATAGTGACTCGGTCTATTAACCCCGACGTTCTGCTTTCGAATCACGATGCGAACAGTTTGGTTGCAAATTGTTTCGCTGGAATTTTACAAAAGGACAATGGCACCACCCGTTCAGAAAGCAATGGCAATCTACTGAACGTAATAATGCTAGAAAAATCGCAAACAGCGTTAAAAAGCTGGGGTTGATTCGCAAAGTCCTGTTAAGGATATGCAGTTAACTTGTATCAAACGTTTATATCCTGAACGCAATTAGGTAGACACGTCGGGCAGTAGATCCAGATGATGGTTTAATTTTGTATCTATGTTCAGACTGCAGGAACTTGGATTAAAATGTACCCGTGTGTTGCTGGGGTTAGCAAGGAGAGCAAAGAATAGTAACACCAGTGGCGGCTCGTTATTAATGACTAGTGGGGCCGGAACCCACCAAAAATAATGTGTAACGTGTATTTATTATTTTAAAAAATAAATTATACCCTAACCCAAAACCATGATTTTTCAGAAAATGTGTGTCTGGCCCCACTAATAAAAATTATCACGCGCCGCCACTGAGTAACACTGTGGCCTACATGACAAGTCGTAAAAGGCGACTGAGGTAGATGCTAGGAAGCTCGCCTAGTAAATAAAAAAAGTCGCATAAATCGGATGTGCTGGCCTACTTGTAGGCGCATAGCTGGTACAACGTACAATCGCTCTTAGGCTCAGATCACGTACAAATCACACAGAGTTGTTTAACAAGTGCTCGATATGGAGCGTTCGGAGAAGATGAAGAAGAATGTGATTGTTGTTAGAAGCTTGGATTCTGTGTCTATGTACTGACTGCCTTTGCCTTGTGAGTCGAAGGTCGTGGGTTCGAGTCCGACCGCGTCATTCTGTTCACGAGTGCTGTTTTTCCAGAGACCCTAGGAATGTTGCTGGAGCTACGGAGTTCGTGCTTTGTGCAAAACTCTCGGCAGTTGGCGTGCCATTTTTGCGGAGAGGGACCGAGTCGTATGGGGTAAAACCCGGTGCAATGAAGTCAATTCTTCGGCTTTTAAAGACTTTTTTAAGAAGAAGTGAGGTAAATTTTCCCCAATGTGTTATCTTGTAGCTTCAAAGTGGCGTAGAGTTGCTAGGATTAAATTTATAGTTCTTTACTACGCTCAATGCCCGTGTTGGACGACGTGTGACAAGCCACCTGTGAGTGTGCTTCAATTCCGCGGGCTGGCAGAAAAGCCACATGTTCTTCAGATTTACGGTGTTTGTGGCAACGAACCGAAGGGTTACGATGTCCATGGCACCGAGCCAAAGAGCTGAAAGCTAAAGTGCTTCTGGATCGAAAAAAACCCAGAAAACTATGCTCAATATCACTGATATGTGATCGCTGTCAGCAAGCTAGTCGTCTAGTTTTTAACAGCAATGTCATTTGTGGCAAATGCTAAGTCTGGGCTAGACATTGTCATCCATCGTCTGGAATATAATGCAAGTATGTCTTCTAGAAAGTACTTAGAATATCATGGACAGAGAAAAGAACAAATGCTTCTGGTCTACAACAGCTTGATAGAGAGTTGGCTATTTTAACCCTTTCCAAACTCCGTAATTTTTGTTTACATCCGGTCATATTTATATTGCAAAGTATACTGAATTATCTAGTAAACTGGCTTTGCGTCATCTTGAAAAATACTACTAGCCACTATATCTGCTCAGAAGGGTGAAGGAGTTAAAGAACATAAAATCAAGGAAAATTAAATATTTCGTAAACATCAAACGACATGAGTGCGTAGAGATGATAATTTTAGATGGAATGATGTCTGGAAGAAGAATGAGAGAAAGATCTAGAAGACGATTGTTGAATGCAAGATGTCATTGACGATCTTCTTCTTCTTTGCGTTCGTTCTTTACTATCAATTTTAATCACTTTTTTGTGATATGCTTTATCTTTGCCAAGAACGTGTATACGTTGCACATTGGTTAAGTAGGCCCCTAAACGCATAGACTTCTATATGTTTAGGACACATGCATCCGATTTCAGCCAAACCTCATTAGTCGTCTCTTACGACATGCATGGCAGGTAACAGTGGTTCTATTCTTTACACTCCAAATTTGGGCCCCGGTAACCACTTGGGCAATTGACGATCTGAGACTGACTGCTGCTGACGCCGGTCAACTTGCACTGTATAGAGAGGTTTTTTTCAGGACTGCTGTTATGGGAGCCAAGTTCTAGAAGGGACAAGCTACTTGATGATGATGTCTTCTGTGTCAGTTATTATTGATATGTTATTAGATGGTGTTTGGAGGGACATATAACAAGAAGGGTCCTTGCCTGGAACCCGCGGGGACAGCGAAAGAAGGGGAGGCCGAGAAATACATGGAGACGAGTTTTGAAGGCGGAGATCAACAATATAAAGAAGAGCTGGAGGGAGCTGCAGGAGATAGCTAGAGATAGGAAGACTTGGCATGAGTTGGTTGAGGGCCTATGCCCCAACCCGGGGTAAAAGGGCAAAGAGAGAGATGGTGCTTGTTAGGCTTTCATTCGCTTACATCTAGAGTCCATTTTTGTGTAGCCATAACTTGGGAAGTGGTTGATAACATCTTGACAGTACACTTCTAGGACAGTACACTTATAGGACAGTACACTTATAGGACAGTACACTTCTAGGACAGTACAATTATAGGACAGTACAATTCTCCTTTGTAAAGTCTATGTGATACATTGATATGTGCTTATCAGAAGAACAATAATAGTTGAATATATTGTTTTTATATCTACTTCTTCTTTGCGTTCGGTTTCGTATGCTCGTCTAAACCATGAGATGGGTTGCCTCTATGAAGCTGCATGTCAGTTGGAGTTCTTCGAGAGTTCCCCATAGCTTGCTCTGTAAGCTTCGTTCATGAGGCTATGTTTCATTTCGTTGGTGTGTGTATGATGGACATGACTGCAGGATGTGCTCTGTAGTCTGTGTTTCTCTCTGGTGTTTTAGTACAATACATCTATATGATGTCTGCTTCTTCTTCTCTCTCTCTCTCTCTCTCTCTCTCTTTCTAGACCGTGAATTCCCTGAAATTTATGGGCCTGCGGACTCAGGTAAAAGCTGTGGGAAATCAGACCACAACTACACCACGTGACCTCGCATTCCAGTATTGGTGTATATAGACGAATTCATTTTAAAATCAACACAAAATACCAAATCGAAGTTATATTATGCAACAAATTAAGTTTAACAATAAGGAATATCAATATTATGAATATTTTCCCCAATAAATAACCGTAGACTCACAGAATTGAGTAAAATTGCAAAAATTCGTGCAGTGTTTTATCAAACATATATATTTTCCAGCCCCACCTTAAACTAGTTCAGGATTTCCCGTCAGTTATCAGGCCCAGTTAGAGTTGGCTGTAACTTAACACAGTGAGCTCCAGACAACAGTCGACTTCATCATAAGAACGCGTCTATCATCAAAATAACGATCGCAAAAAAAGAAAAAGAAGAAGAATAAACGCATTTCTTTTCGTGAAGCTCTGCTTAACGCTAAACCCAGAGGAATAAAATAGGGCGCCAGGGATGTATCACACACGCAACATGACGCCCGCGGGCGTTGCGTTAAACAACACTAGTTTAAATACTGTGCTGACTGCACTTTCGTATGTCACAAATTGTTTTGTTCTTGACACTTTCTCCAGTTCTTGAAGATAAAAAAAAAAAAATTAAGTAAATCTTGATTTTGTTGGCCCTCTCCGAGTAAGAATCAAGATAAGTCACATGTTAGTAAACAATCAGCAACGCACAGCTCTTCACGGGAAAGCGCAGACAGAAAAATGTTACCTCAACCTCCCCAGGTTGTCTTCTCAAGTTTCCAATGACTCTGTGTGGAACCGGCTGTTATCCCACGTATTTGAACATTTTTCCCCCATAATAAACCTCCTATCAGCAAGGTCCACACATTCCAGATTGTTCTCGTAACGTCTTTGTAAGCAAGGCAGGATTTGAATAAAAACTTCAAAACTCCAGTCCGTGTGGAAACACAGAGACAATACCGGCTGTGTTTGTTTTGGCGGGCTTATCTAATGCTGTACAGCATCTCTGGAATATCGTCTGTCATCTCTTGTCTGATCTCAAGTCAGGGCTCTTCCGTCGGAGCTAAGGTACGTTCCAAAAACTATGAATTTCTCCATCACCATCTCTTTAAGTAGTAGAAAATGTCTTTGAGTGTTGGTAAACGATGTAATGAAAATGTCATCCATCTCAACGAGTGTTTCTCAACGATGTAGAACAAAATGTCGACTATTTGTTTAGTGTTGGGAGGGGTTTAATGTAAATGTCGACTATTTTTTTAGTTTTAGGGAAAAGGTAATCTTCTCCTCTTCTTCGTTGCGTTCGTTCTTTACGACCAATTTTAATCACTCTTTGTGATATGTTTGAACTTTGCCAAGAACGTGTATACGTTGCACATTGGTTTGGTAGGCCCCTAAACGCATAGACTTCTACACGTTTAGGACACATGCATCCGATTTCATCCAAACCTCCTTAGCCGCCTCTTATGACATGCGTGGCAGGTAACAGTGGTTCTATTCTTTACACCCCAAATTTGGGCCCCAGTAACCACTCGGGCGAAAAAAGGTAATGAAAATGTCGACTATTTTTTGAGCGTTGTGAGAGATGTAATTAAAATGTCGATTTTTTTGGGTTGGAAAAGATGCAATGAAAATGTCGACTATTTTTGTTAGTGTTGGGAAGAATGTCAGGATATTGTCATCCACCATTTCTTTAACTGTTGGAAAAGATGCAATGAAAAAACGGTTCGTCTTCCAAAGTCAGATAAAATATCAGAAGGTGTCGTTGCTCAGTAGTAGTTCGATAATCTTGCATATAAACTGGAAAGTGTTCGATTCTCAATACATCTCATTCTTTAGTTAGTTATCAACTGGGTAGTAGGCCATTATGAATTGTTTAGAAATTCAAAACAGTCTCATTAGAGAAAGAGAAGGAGAGAGAGACAGAGAGGGATAGAGAGAAAGAGACGTAGAGAGAGAGAGAGAGAGAGAATGAAAGAAAGAGAATGTAACCTGCTTTAATAACATGTTGCATATTTGTGACTACTGTGTTAAACACGCATGTTTCTTTTAAAAAGACGGTGCAAGAAGGATGAAGTGGTCAACATAACGTCAGACCCCTGTAGCTACTGTGTAAGAGCTCTATTCTTGACACCTTCATAACAGCACCCAACACAAAGCTTTTTTTTTTCCGATCCAGAAGCACTTGAGCTTTCAGCTCTTCGGCTCGGTGCCATGGACATCGTAACCCTTCGGTTCGGTGCCACGAACACCGTGAATCTGGGGAATCTGTGGCTTTTCTGCCAGTCCGCGGAATTGAACCCGTACACACAGAGGACTAGTCACCCGCAGTCCAACGCGCTACGAACACGCTGGGCAGGCGGGCGCACAAAGCTTTACAGAAGCAAAGACTCTACTGAAACAATAAAAAAAATGATGTGGGAAAAAAAATCGGAGGATATAACCCAGAGCACGACAATATAAACACACTAAACAGAAAAGCACAGACCACAGTTTTCAAACTTAAAACGGGACACTGCAGTCTCAGAGCACACCCCAATAGAATAGGACACAGGAAGAAAATTCCTGAATTTATCTTATTTGGCATCTGGTAAACTGGTAATATGACCAGTCGGCCACTGCTCTCACCTGACCTGTCATCCCATTCACTGTGACTTATTCACTCAATTCTTGTGTCCTATGCGACCAGTCACTGTGTCATATGCGACCAATCACTGTATCATATGCGACCAATCACTGTGTCATATGCGACCAATCACTGTATCATATGCGACCAATCACTGTGTCATATGCGCCCAATAATGTGTCCTATGCGACCAATCACTGTGTCATATGCGACCAAGCACTGCGTCCTATGCGTCTAACAATTTGTCATATGTGTCAAATAATGTGTCCTATGCGTCCAATCCCTGTGTCCTATGCTCCCAATCACTATGTCATATTCGCAAAACAATGTTTCCTATGTGCTAAACAATGTGTCCTATGCGCCTAACCATTGTGGCATGTGCTCCCAATCGCTGTGTTCTTTGTGCACAGTCCCTGTATCATATGCGCCCAATCACTATATCCTATCACCCAATGATTGTGTCATATAATAATAATAATTCCTTTCGTACCGTTATACGTTACATAGGGCCCGCAAGTAATTTCTCCATACCGTTCTATCATTGTGTCACATGCGTCCACTCTATTCTGATGCTGTTGACCAATATTCTCAGCTTGGAATCGGAAGTAAAAAAATTGTGTTCCGGCTTCTGAAAAAAATTGCTTTCCAGATTCTAGAAATTATTCTTGTATTGTGAACACTCCTTAAGAACGAGCCCATGAGAAAGTCACCAGTTGTTGAAGGTGTTATCATGGAACCGGTGTGTCCATCACAAAAAAAACCGTTAATCTCTTAAGGTGTTTTTTCTGCCCGTCACAGTTATCCGTGTTTTTTTCAATCCTCTACACCTCAACAGCTGTCGCATGTCCCTGGTTTCATCTTTCTGGGACAATGTTAGAGTTTGACAACTTGTGGTCTATGCTAAGTTTGACAACTTGCTGGGTCTATGCTAAAGTTTGACAACTTGCTGGGTCTATGCTAAAGTTTGACAACTTGCTGGGTCTATGCTAAAGTTTGGGAACATGCTGGGACAATGTTAGAGTTTGACAACTTGCTGGGTCTATGCTAAAGTTTGGGAACATGCTGGGACAATGTTAGAGTTTGACAACTTGCTGGGTCTATGCTAAAGTTTGAGAACATGCTGGGACTTATGCTATGACGATAAACGTAAAAACAAAATACTGTAATTTTACAAAATAAAAAAACTATGCACAGCAACGTTTCGACCAAAAGGTCTTTATCAAGTAAAGGATACACCAGAAGGGAAGAAATTCACTTCTTAAACGGCAGACATAACATATGCAATTAGGCAATTCATTTAGGCAATATAGGCAATATTCAATATAGACAACAGACAGACAGACAGACAGACAGACAGACAGACAGACAGACAGACAGACAGACAGACAGACAGACAGACAGGCAGTCAGGCAGGCAGACAGACAGACAGACAGACAGACAGATAGAGAGATAGGTAGGTAGGTAGGTAGGTAGGTAGGTAGGTAGGTAGGTAGGTAGCTAGGTAGACAGACAGACAGACAGACAGACAGACAGACAGACAGACAGATAGATAGACAGACAGACAGACAGTCAATCAGACAGACAGATAGACAGACAGATAGACAAATAGACATATAGATAGACAGACAGACATACATACAGACAGACAGACAGACAGACAGACAGACAGACAGACAGACAGACAGATAGACAGACAGTCAATTAGACAGACAGATAGACAGACAGATAGACAAATAGACAGATAGACATATAGATAGACAGACAGACAGACAGACAGACAGACAGACAGACAGACAGATAGACAGATAGACAGATAGATAGATAGATAGATAGATAGATAGATAGATAGATAGATAGATAGATAGACAGACAGACAGACAGACAGATAGACAGATAGACAGATAGACAGATAGACAGATAGATAGATAGATAGATAGATAGATAGATAGATAGATAGATAGATAGATAGATAGATAGATAGATAGATAGATAGATAGATAGATAGATAGATAGATAGATAGATAGATAGATAGATAGATAGATAGACAGACAGACAGACAGACAGACAGACAGACAGACAGACAGACAGACAGACAGACAGACAGACAGACAGACAGACAGACCGACAGACAGACAGACAGACAGACAGACAGACAGACAGACAGACAGATAGACAGATAGATAGATAGATAGATAGATAGATAGATAGATAGATAGATAGATAGATAGATAGATAGATAGATAGATAGATAGATAGATAGATAGATAGATAGATAGATAGATAGATAGATAGATAGATAGATAGATAGATAGATAGATAGATAGATAGATAGATAGATAGATAGATAGATAGATAGATAGATAGATAGATAAAGTACTGGAAGCATAGCCCTAGCAACCACTGTCAACAAAGACGTAGTTAAGTGATAAAATAATGAGCAGACAGTCAACAATGAACAAGAAAACCTGAATAAACAGTGATCTAGCCCAGTGGTTCTCAAATTTGTGAAGAGGTCGTGGCATTCTTGAAGTGCTACAAAAAAACCTATGCACACTATACATAAAAACTTATAAATAAGATGCAATAAGTAAGGAAATACACAAATAAATAAGAACTGCTACCTACTTTTATTCATCATTTAGTTTACGACTCGCCCGAGTGGTTACCGGGGCCCAAATTTGGGGTGTAAAGAATAGAACTACTGTTACCTGCCATGTCGTAAGAGGCGACTAAGGAGGTTTGACTGAAATCGGATGCATGTGTCCTAAAAGTGTAGAAGTCTATGCGTTTAGGGGCCTACCAAACCAATGTGCAACGTATACACGTTCTTGGCAATGATCAAACATATCACAAAGAGTGATTAAAATTGGTCGTAAAGAACGAACGCAAAGAAGAAGAAGAAGAGTTTACGACTATGAGAAGCTTGGGTTTGACGTGTCATGGCGATTTTTTTACTCTGGTGCCCGCTGGTACCGCTTAGCCACAGCCAACTCTAGGTAACTAGACCAGATAACTGACCGAGGATTCCCTGACCTAGATCAGAAAAGGGATCTGGAAATTACAGATGTTTGATAGAACACTGCATGTTTTTTTGCAATTTTACTCAATTCTATGAGTCTATGGTTATTTATTAGAGAGACGCGGTAGCGTAGTTGTTAGTGAACTCGCTTCTCAAGGCTGGTGGTCTGGGTTTAACTCCCGCAGTGCGCGTGGAATTTTCCCGACCGCGACGGCTCTCAGGTCGACCCAGCCTCAACTGGGTACCAGACATGCTCTGGGAAAGTAAAGGCGGTCGGCGTGATGCTGACCACATCACCCATCGTGTGCCGACGGTCAATGAAAAATACAGGCCTAACACTGTATTGCCCTATATACCACGAGGTATGAAAGGATTCTTTTACTTTTTGTACTTATGGTTATTTATTGGTGAAAAATATTCCTAATATTGATATTCCTTATTGTTAAACTTAACTTGTTACATAATATAACTTCTATTTATCATTTTGTGTTGATTTTAAAATGAATTCATCTATATACACCAATACTGGAGTGCGAGGTCACGTGGTGTAGTTGTGGTCTGACTTCCCATAATTCTTACCCGAGTCCAATGGCCCATAAGTTTATAGTTGGCTCTGGCTTAGCCGACCCCTGATCTGGGATTTTCTAGGGTCCACCAAGGAATGTCACCTGGCATATTGGTGCGCTTGAGCACACCCTTTAAGAATCACTGGCCAAGCCGGTCGCGTTAAAGGAAAAACCCAGATCACCAACAACTGTAGACATACTGTAACTGTGAGGACGAATGTCTAGCTAAACGCTTGATGCCATCCAAGTCCGTCTCTACTTGACCACTTGTCGCTGCTGTCAATTTCTAAGCCCAGTCTGTTATCAGATTACGAGATTTCCTTTGTCTGGGGTCAAGCTGGCGCGACTGGGGCTGTAAGGAGATTCGTGACAATTCTACTGTTATCTGTGAGAGAGTTTGAAGAAAAATAGAATGGAGGAGGAAACGGGAGGGAGTGATTATTATCATACTCTTCATATTTATTTTAAAGTTAAGAAGGAGTATAGATCTTTCTTTTCTGACTTTCTTTCTTTCTTTTCTGACTTTCTTTCTTTCTTTTCTGACTTTCTTTCTTTCTTTTCTCCAATCCTGTTTGCCTCACAGCGTCAGGTCAAGAAGAGATTTCTAAAACGGGCCCTTGTATGCGCTTCGTAGAAAGTGTCTTTCGTATCCTCTTTTATCTCTGAGGTCCATCTTTTGCATGGCCGGCCTTTTGCTTTGTATCCATTGTATCGGAGCAGCATTGCTCTTTGATGTGCACTGTCTGATGGTAATCTGCTTACGTGACCGAACCATTTAATTTGTTGTTTCTTGATGAAGTCTAGTACTGATGTTGTACCCACTTTTTCCTGATGTCTTCATTTCTCAACCGGTCTCTTCTTGTTACAACCAGCATTCTGCGTAGACACTTCATCTCTGTCGTGACTAGTTTTCTTCTATCATTTGTTGTCAATGTCCAGGTTTGGGTTTAGATAGACGTAATAAATGACCGTCGTTTATGCGAAGAGGAGAAGGTAGATAGAGAGGGTGAGGAATGGAGCTTTACTTTACTTTTACTTGTCCGATCCAGCAGAAGAATGAAGCAAAGATGTATGAACATAGACAGGGAGGTAGATTTTTTTTTCCCGATCCAGAAGCACTTTAGCTTTTCAGCTCTTCGGCTCGGTGCCATGGACATCGTAACCCTTCGGTTCGGTGCTACGAACACCGTAAATCTGGGGAATCTGTGGCTTTTTCTGCCATCCCACGGAATTGAACCCGTACACACAGAGGGATAGTCACCCGTAGTCCAACGCGCTACGAACACGCTGGGCAGACGGGCACAGGGAGGTAGATAGAAGGGGGGGGGCGAAGATAGGCACAACGATATATGAACGTAGACAGGGAGGTAGATAGAAGAGAGAAGATAGGCACAACGATATATGAACGTAGACATGAAGGTAGATAGAAGAGAGAAGATAGGCACAACGATATATGAACGTAGACAGGGAGGTAGCTATTATGGCGAGGACAGGGAGACAGACATATGGGGAAAGACAGGAAGGAAGGTGTGGGTAGCGCGAAGACATGAAGATATAAAGACGGATGTAGGTAGGAAGGTAATCATTCAAGCGAAGACAGAAAGGATGAAGGTGGACGAGGACATGGAGTCAGACAGTCGGAGAAGACATAGAGGAAGATAGAAAGCGAGGACAGAAAGACAGGATGTAGACCGAGAAAGACGATTAAAACTGAGGTTGGGGACAGAGATACTTACGAGCGAATACAGAAAAACAGACAGTGGAAGAAAGAAACAAGCTCTTTTATCAGCGGTCCTGTCTAGTGTTGTATAATTTTAAAGAGCGGTTTTTAAGCCGAAGGACGCCCGTCTGCCCAGCGTGTTCGTAGCGCGTTGGATTACGGGTGACTATCCCTCTGTGTGTGCGGGTTCAATTCCGCGGGATGGCAGAAAATGCCACATATTCCCCAGATTTACGGTTTTCGTGGCACCGAACCGAAGGGTTACGATGTCCATGGCACCGAGCCGAAGAGCTGAAAAGCTCAAGTGCTTCTGGATCGGAAAAAAAAAAGCCGAAGGATTGACTTCATTGCACCGGGTTATACCCCATATGGCTCGACCCCTCTACGCAGAAATGGCAGGCCACCTGCCGAGAGTATTGCATAAAGCACGAACAACGTAGTTCCGTCAACAATCCTAGGGTCTCTCGAACAAATTGCACTTGTGAACAGAACTGCGAGGTCCGGATTCGAACCCGCGACATTCGACTCACAAGGCAAGGGTTTACCCACATATATGTTATAGTTCAGTAGGTATTGGGAATAATATAACAAACACTATATGATCTTCTGTCTGTAGTAACCTGTATTTTATATACTTATACAATTATACTCCACCTTTCTGCCATCTTGTCCGTTGTTCTCCACCCCGCTCCTACGTCAAACTCGTGCACTGCTGTTCTGACTTCACTACTGTTTTGCACGCCAAAGTGTGCAACCTTTCTTTATTATGTCTCGTCTGCTACTATTACTGGTTTACTGTCTATTACCTTCTTATGCCTATGGCATCCTATCATATATATCTACCTACATTGTTTACATCTATCTAACTATCTATTTGTCGGTCGTCCTGTCTGACTATATATAAATATATTTGTTTCCATTCAATTTTATCATAAGATACATAGGATGTTTGCTGGAGCTACGGAGTTCGGACCTTGTGCAACACTTTAAACAGATGGGGGGAATTTCTGTAGACAGGGGCGGAGCCATTTGGAGAAACCAGGCGCAAGGAAGTCATTCATTTTTCTTAAGACCCTTTTTAAAGAAAGAGCCGATACTTTCTGTCGGAGGCCTCTGTGGCTAAGTGGTTAAGCCTTGCCTTGCGAGTTGACGGTCGTGGGTTCGAACCGGACCACGCCGTTCTGTTCACGAGCGCATTTTTTTCCAGAGACCCATTAGATTGTTGCTGTAGCTACGGAGTTTGTGATTTGTGCAATAACCTCGGCATGTCGCGGAGAGGGACCGATCCATATAGAGTAAAACCTGGTGTATTGAAGTTAAACTTTCGGCTTTAAAATCTCTTTAAAACTTTATGTATGTCTGCCCCCTTTCCTTTCCGTCTGTCACTATTCATAAAAGGTTTACGTTAATATAGTAATACCTTAGAATATGTCAAATCAGTTTAACATGGAACGAGCGTAACTATATTTGTAGAATGTCACTGTGCAGACTCAATTACATCTGTCCGGTGAAGCACTGACCCTGTCCCGTGTCGGCTTCTCTTGACACGACAACATTTCCTTTAGCCATCTTTTGTCTAGGCATTAGGGATACCTGATTACCTACTTGGCGAAGTCCGAACTGACAGGATGAAGTGGTTCAACTTAAACAGACATCATTAAGAGACGAGTATCCTTTAGGCAGAAATCTTTACTGTCCACTGAAGCAACGACAACTTGATTCAGTAGTTCGTTGAAAGGTACCACTGGGTTTAGGGATATTTACATTTATTTGAACAGTTTTTTTTTCTTTCTACAGGATCTGTATTCAACATGAGAACATTGTTTTTGTTTCCCCTTGCCAGAGGTCATCTTGGAAATGTCTAAGAATGCGCCATTACTGACATTGATTACTTATCTGGGACAGAAGTGAGGAACAGGTCACGGAACAGTGGACTGTCCCCCTTATGTTAACTAAGAAAGGGTCCTCCTAACTTAGAACCCGAGGCTGGTCAGATTATCCGCATTCTTTCAACCTTTTAACGTTCTTTTCTGTTTTGATTCCGATTAGCTCTTTCAGGATAACTTCGAGCTGAGACTTGTACGAGTCGCAACTGAAGTGGACACAGCCGGACACTTGAGCGTCAGCAAGCGTCTTGTTTTCCCATGTTGCCAGAATGTGACACGCAATGAGAATTAGAACATAAAACTAAAACTATGATCCAGTACATATGCAGGAAAGGATATATGTGGTTAAGTAGTTAAGCCATGCGTTGCAGAACCTAAGGTTACTTGTTCGAATCTGGACCGCGCCGTTCTGTTCACATAGTCATTTTTTTCCAAATGATTCGTAAGATTGTTACCGAAGCTACTGAGTTCGTGCTTTGTGCAATACTCTCGGCAGCTGGCATGCCATTTCTGCTTAGAAGGACTGAGCCAGAGTGGGTTTTTTTTTTTTCGATCCAGAAGCAAATGAGCTTTTCAGCTCTTCGGCTCGATGCCATGGACATCGTAACCCTTCGGTTCGGCGCCACGAAACCGTAAATCTGGGGAATCTGTGGCTTTTTCTGCCATCCCACGGAATTGAACCCGCACACACAGAGGGTAGTCACCCGTAGTCCAACGCGCTACGAACACGCTGGGCAGCATAGTGGGTAAAACCAGGCTCAGGAAAATCAACCCTACAGCTTTAGACCCTTTAGAAGACTTGTGTAGTCAGGAATTACGACGGGACCTGCACCGAATCAGTGCATCGTCAGGAAAACTTACAGAACCGTAGGGTATATTTTCTCAGTATGATGCAAGTCTTCAAATTGCCACCCCTTGAATGCTTTTCTTTAAAATAACCTTCAATTGTGATTTTGTTTTAGTTGCTTATACCGCCCCCTTTCGGTGCCGCCTGACGCGACCGCCTCTTTGTTTCATAGCACGGCATAGACCTGAAAACTTAACATACATGTCAATCAGTATTAGGCTAAAACAGGTCCTCTAATTCAAGTACATGAGTAGTAATTGCTTACAGAGAATGATATAATCTCACTGACAGTTAAACAACAGATGATTAATGGCATTTTCATACCTACTTTGTGTTACCAGAGCCAAACATGGACAATGAGCAAAGTTAGTCGCAACAAATAACTACATGTGAAAGGCGGTGCCTGCGAAAAGTTACCAACAACACAAGAAAAGACAGAGTCACCAACATCAGCATAAGAAAGAAAGTTGGCACAGAACCTTGCTTGAATCACATAGAGAAACAAAGAATGAAGTGCTTTGAACACTTAGTAAGAATACATCCACACTCCACAGTAAACAGAGTCTTCTATAACAGAATACCAGGAAAGAAGGCGATATTTGTATATGATTTGTATGTGATCTGAGCCTAATAGCGATTGTACGTTGTGTCAGTTATGTGCCTACAAGTAGACAAGCACATCCGATTTCTGCAACGCTTTTTATTTACTAGGGTAGCTTCCTTAGACCCCTACCTCAGCCGCCTCTTACGACATGCCTTGCAGGTCGCAGTGTAACTATTCTTTTCTCCCCTTGCTAGCCCCGACAATACACGGGCGATCCAAAGAGTCCAAACGTCGCTGAATGATTGAATAAATAAAAAATTTCATGTTTTATATTTATGTTCTCAAAATTGCGTTCAATTTCCTTTCTTTTTCTGCTTTCCCAGGGGTTCCATTACACGTTAGATATCATCTGGTTACACGATGATAAATCTATAAATACACTATAACTACACGATAGACTTCGATAACTGGAGATTGACTTAGTTAACAAAAGATCAGACGTACTAAAAACACCCACGCTGTTCGTTGTTTCATGAAGAGAAAAATGACCAATTCAATGTAACTCTAAGGAAGTTCCTCTTCAGTCAACAGCCACATCCTTTAATCATCAGGCAAGTGTCATATGTTGAACACTCCTAACTACTCTTAAGTCGTAGTGTTAGCTGTTTATAGCCAGCATCTTCCACTTTAGGCAGCTAGGCATCTTACTGCTTCCTCTTCTGTATTCAATATCCTAATTAGTGGTAAAAGATTCCACTTATGATATTGCCTCCTGTCTTGCTGTAGATTTCCTGCTTAATAAACCTCTTCTAAGTTTCCAAGTTATCTGATTTCAATGTTGACGTCAACACTCGTCAATGATATTCTGGGATGATAAAGAAGAATTTATAGAGACGACGAAAGACACTGTTTATCAAGCGCACAAAAAAATTCGTTCTAGAAAACTCTTCTTCTTCTTCTTTGCGTTCGTTCTTTACGACCAATTTTAATCACTCTTTGTGATATGTTTGATCTTTGTCAAGAACATGTATACGTTGCATATTGGTTTGGTAGGCCCCTAAACGCATAGACATCTACACGTTTAGGACACATGCATCTGATTTCAGCCAAACCTCCTCAGTCGCCTCTTACGACATACATGGCAGGTAACAGTGGTTCTATTCTTGACACCTCAAATTTGGGCCCCGGTAACCACTTGGGTGGAAAACTCTTCTTATCCTTACGCCGTGAGACAAAGTAGGAATAGAAAAAAATGAAACAAAGAAGAAGGAAAATAAGAATGGTATTACCAGCACTACATAGTGTTTGAGAGCCACAGTAACGTAGTTGTTAGTAAACTCGCCCGTGCCGTGCCAGGGCCGACAAGGGAAGCGAAAAATAGTACCACTGCGACCTACAATGCATGTCGTAACAGGCTACTGACAGTTGCGGACAGTTTGGTTGCAAATTGTTTCGCGTGGATTTTAACAAAAGGACGATGGCACCACCGTTCAGAAAGCAATGGCAAACTACTGAAATTAATAATGCCTAGAAAAATCACAAACAGCTTTAAAAGCTGGGGTTGATTCGCAAAGTCCTGTAAAGGATATGCAATTAACTTTAACATAGTATTTGAGAGTCACAGTAAGGTAGTTGTAAATGAACGCGATCGTGTGGTGCCGGGGCCCGCAAGGGAAGCGAAAAATAGTACTGCTGCGACCTACAATGCATGTCGTAACAGGCTACTGAGGTAGGAGCCTAGGGAAGTTACCCTAGTAAATAAACAACGTAGCAGAAATCGAATATGCTGGACGACTTGTGGGCTCATAACTACAGAGTGTTCAAGATAATAGCAGCCTGTGAATGGAGTCAATCTGGCATATATGTATGAAAATGAGAAGGTTCAGTTATGACGTAGTATAGGTCAGGTTATGTGACGGTATGTAATTGTAGTGCGGGAAGGGGCGATAAACAAATGTGACGTAAAACGAGCTAGTCAGAACCGGTTTAAATAGTACAAAAACATTATCTGGCAACTTTCGATTTGTCAATGGGGCTGCTTTAATCTTGAACACCCTGTAGCACAACGTACAATCACTCTTAGGCTCAGATCACATACAAATCACAAAGAGTGGTTAACAAGTGATCGATATGGCGCTTTCGAAGAAGAAAATGAAAAAGACTAGTAATAATATATTGACAATAATAAAAGTAATAATAATAATAATAATAATGATTTAGGAAGAAACAAAAGTTGAAAGATGAGGAATCCTTCTCCTTTTCTTTCGTTCTGCATCAACCATTTTCTTCTTCTTCTTCTCTCGTTCGTTCTTCAGGGTCAGTTTTATCCTTCTTTTTGTGATATATAATTGATCCTTTGTCAAGAGCGTTTGTTCTACGTTGTACATATTATGCGCCTATGGTGACTAGGCCAGCACACCCGGTTTCAGCCAGCTGTTTATTTACTAGGGTAATAGCCCTGGGAACGATCCATTCTGCCGTATATTTTGGCCCGGATCTACGCCTTTTCGATCATGTTTTTATCGTATATTTGGGCTTTGTGATCTACGTCAAAATCGCCCGAGTGGTTACCGGGGCCCAAATTTTGGGTGTAAAGAATAGAACCATTGTTACCTGCCACACATGTCGTAAGAGGCGACTGAGGAGGTTTAGCTGAAATCGGATGACATGTCCTAAACGTGTAGAAGTCTATGCGTTTTTGAGCTCTCCAAACAAGTCAAGTATCATCGTTCTTCAGATCAAACTACAATGATTAATTGTCAAACGAACGCAAAAACAGAATGACATGTAATAATAATTTTGTGGAAAATTTATGTTCTTAGCTTCTTTCACTTATATCATCATATCCAATTACCAGATCATCATCCTCATCACCATCAACTTTCTTAAAGACAACGAATGAACACCATGTCACAAATAGTAGCATATATCTTGCGGAACGTCGCTTTCTCCACAGTCCGTGTGAAAAACTATCTGTCTCTTGTAAGTTCTCTCATCTCCTCCAGCATCATGTTCAATGTTTCTTTGATGGCTTGCTGCCACCTTCGTCTTGGTCGGCCCCTGCCTTGTAATCCAAGAACCATACCTTCCATTACCGTTATCTACAAACCACTGTGACGTTTAACATAGCCAAAATCGTTATTTTTGTTATATAACTCATGTTTTGAAAATTTATATTTCTTTTGACTTCTGTTTCACTTATATCATCAACATCATCATCATCAGCATCATCATCAGCATCATCATGATTTGTTCTTATTTTATTTATTTTTTAAATTTTTTCAATCCAGAAGCACGAGCTTTTCAGCTCTTTGGCTCAGTGCCATGGACATCTAACCTTCGGTTCGGTGCCACGAACACATGAATCTGGGGAACCTGTAGCTTTTCTGTCAGCCCTGGAATTGAACCCGCACTTACAGAGGGCTAGTCCCCCCGTAGTCCAACGTTCTACGAACGCGCTGGGCAGGCGGGCATTTGTTCTTACAAGACCAGCGCAAGAGATACCATGATTACCCTGTTATTCAATTCAACCCATTTCTCCCTGTGACGATTGCCTCATTTCAATTGATCAATGAACTCATCTGTGTACAGCCACATCCGCACTCTCACAAACAGAAGTGATGCGGCGGACACGAGGATCGACTCAGCGCATCCTCTTCACCAATTATCTCTTAAGCCGCGCGAGCTCTCCTGGTTGTAATTCGATAAGAAGACAAACTGGAGGGACTCCATGACCAGGACAGCCAATACCGCTGAAGATACCCACTTAAATAATGGTATACCGGGCTCAGGTCCTAGTGGGTGAAAGATGATATTTTCATTATCATAGAATCTCAAACATTATTTGTTAACAAAAACGAAAAGGAAAATAGAAGGAAAATTAAGATAGAGCAGTGGCGGCTCGTGATCATTTCTTGGTGAGGCTAGACAAAATTTTCGGAAAATCATGTTTTTGAGTATTTACTATTATTGTCTATTCCGGGAAGTTATTCCCTTTCGGTTTTGTTGGACGGCCCCACTGGCACTTAATGACGAGCCGCCCCTGGAAATAGTATCATCATCAGGTGCCGTCGCTCGTGTGTTGCCGGGGACTCGCAAGGGTAGCAAAGAATAGTAACATTGCGACCTATAAGGCATGTCGTATAAGGCGACTGAGGTAGCGGCCTAGAAGCTAACTGTAAATAAAAGCGTCGCAGAAATCGGATGACTGACCTACTTGTAGGCGTATAACTATACAGCATACAATTGCCTTTAGGCTCAGATCATATAGAAATTAGAAAGAGTGGTTTAACATGTGGTCGATATGGAGCGCTCAAAGAAGAAGATCAGATGCCGTGCCAGCTGGCGTAGGCGATCATGAATCTCCACAAATCTCTGTCCCTTATGTTTGCTATCATCTCAGACGTTGACGCTCTTCCGTGCCATGAAGTCATGCTATTTCGAATCGTTTAAGAATGAGTATCAAGACAGAACAATACTGAGAATATCATGGATTCCCCGAAAGGAGTTAATTCTCATTTTTCATGTTGGTTGGCCTATATATAGTGTATCTATATAACTGAATGACGCATACCAAAACAAATGTTGTTCTGTGAACTTTCGGAGTGGAAGAGGCACCAGGACAGACCACTGCTCAGATATAAAGATGTCTGCAAAGCCTCAATAAAAACTTTTCTATAGGTCCCAGCACATGGGAAAAACTAGCTGACAGAGTTGTGTGGAAAGCCAAATTGCGAAAGGGCGCAGTCTTTTGAAAAGAGACTTATGTATGAGCTGAACGACAAGAGAGAAAAGCGAAAACTCAGAAGTTGTCACAGTAAAACACTTGCCAATTGACATCCGGCAATCAAGGTTCTTCGGCATATAATGCGAAGAGAAGGTTTAGAATATTTGTGACTACAGGTAAAATTCAGGGAAGGAGAGATCGTGGAAGACAGAGGAGAAGATGTTGGATGGCCTGACATCATGGTTCGACAAAATATCGACGTCAGAATTGATTACATGCACCAAGCAAAGAGAGTTGTGGAGAGACATGATGGCAGAGTTGCGGCAGGCATGGCACTTGATTGATTGAAAGACGAAAAAAGCCATATTTATAACTGAAGAAAGAGCATGTCCTACAGAACCGCCCACAGTATACAGACCCGTGAAGAAAGAGGAGGCCCACTTACACTAGCGTCATACACGAACATATATAACCAAAACAAGGTTAGTCCTTAATGTGATCCTCGCGCGACTACACTAGCCATCTCTCTCTCTTGCCTTTCACCCGGATTGGGGCATAGGCCCTCAACCAACTCATGCCAAGTCTTCCTATCTCTAGCTATCTCCTGCAGCTCCCTCCAGCTCTTCTGTATCTTGTTGATCTCCGCCTCCAAATCTCGTCTCCATGTATTTCTCGCCTCCTTCTTTCGCTGTCCCTGCGGGTTCAGGCAAGGCCCTTCTTGTTGTATTCCCCTCCGGTTTTCGCAAAGTGTGACACTAGCCATGCAGTCCTTAAATTCCTTAGTCTCATGTTCCATCTTTCCTAAAAAAGGCTGCAAAGGCGAAGGATTGACTTCACTGCACCGGTTTTCCCCATATGGCTCCAACCCTATCGGCCGAGATAGCATGCCATCTGCCGAGAGCATTGCACAAAGCACCAACTCCGTAGCTCCGGCATCAATCCTTGGGATCTCATGAAAAATTACATATGTGTCTCGGTCCGGATTCGAACCCACAACCAGTTCAGTTTCAGTTCAGTTTCAGTTTCAGTTTCAGTTTCAGTTCAGTTTCAGTTTCAGTTTCAGTTTCAGTTTCAGTTCGGAATGTCTTCATTGCATTCCGGACATGTCCATAGGTGCTTTGATCTCCTTCACAATATCTCCAACAGCGTCCAGCCACTGACCGTACCAGTTCTATTTTGGTTGATGAGTCTACTAATAACCTTCATTACAACAGGCAAACCACTTAAACTCTTCGCTATTGAGACCCATGAATCCGCCCTAAAAGGAGGTATTACAGGTGGTAACGATAGTTTATTTTAATATGCTTCACGTATCTACTAGTTAGGACTCGGTCTATTAACCCCGACGTTCTGAGTTCGAATCACGCTGCAGACAGCTTGCTTGCAAATTGTTTCCGTTGATTTTAACAAAAAGGACGATGGCGCCACACGTTCAGAAAGCAATGGCAAACTACTGAACGTATAAGTGGTGCCTAGAAAATCAACTACTCGTTTACTGTGGTTGATGGCTAACGTCCTTTAGGATATGCCACGATTTTCATTTCATCTACTTTAACCTGCTACATTTTTTCTGCTCAAGTACAAGTATCTTCTTCTTCTTTCTTCTTCTTCTTCTTCTTCTTTTCTTCTTTCAACGTTCCATATCAATCACTTGTTAACCACTCTTTGTGATTCGTATGTGGTCTGAGCCTAAGAGCGATTGTACGTTGTGCCAGTTATGCGCCTACATGTAGGTCAGCACATTCGATTTTCGCGATGCGTTCTATCTACTAGGGTAGCTTCCATAGGCCCCTCCCTCTGTCGCATTCTTCTTCTTTGCGTTCGTTCTCTACGACCAATTGTAATAATTCTTTGTGATATGTTTGATCTTTGCCAAGAACGTGTATACGTTGCACATTGGTTTGGTAGGCCCATAAACGCATAGACTTCTACACTTTAGGACACATGCATCCGATTTCAGCCAAACCTGTTACGACATGCCTAGCAGCTAACAGTGGTTCTATTCTTTACACCCCAAATTTGGGCCCCGGTAACCACTCGAGCCGCCTCAGTCGCCTGTTACAACATGACTTGTAGGTCGAAGTGTTACTATATTTTGCTCCCCTTGTTAGCTCCGGCAACGCACAGGGAAAGAACAAGTATAAGAAGAAACATGTATTGTTGTAAACAGAGTTCTTACAAATGAACAATCGTAGGCGGTAGCTATAGAAGAAAGAATAATGGAAACAGTAAACTGACATTACACATCGATAGAAAAATATACACGAAACGGAAGGCAGACATTACGACAGACGACCACAAACCGTCATTGCCTGAAGTAAGCATTTTGTCTTAACATCAAACTAACACTTTTTAGTTGTGTAATGTATTCGCCTGCGGGACTCTAATTTTCTGAACCAGTATGACCTTCTACGCTTCAAACATTGTTTCCATTGGGTGGGAACATTCAGAGACAATAAGGGAACACGGTTAACTCACTCAGAACACAAATTTGTCCCGTTTAACGTAGATATGTTTACATACATTATGAATCACACTCCGATAGAACTAGGTAACCCTTGGCAACGTGTGAGTTCCACTTCCTTTTGGTGAGGTTTCCCGGTGTGAACATCTTTTAGACCTCCCATTTTTAGTTCCGGATTTCATATGTTGCGGTGTTATCGCAACTTGTGATTCTATTTGGCTAGATATACGAGTCCAGCTTTTTATGGTAACAATAAATTTGTATCAGATGGTATCTAAGGACGTGAATTGTTCTGTATATTACTTCTCGGACATTGCTGAAATTGTCTTAGAAATGAAACGTTCTGAGTATAACGAAGACAATGTTGAGTAGGCGAGGTCTGATGTAGTCAAAACAATATGGGACGGAAAAGTTACTTTAGAATATAAAAAAATGTATACTTTTGTTGAATACCAGGCGTGTTCAAAACCTCAATGTGTTTGTTTTGTAGCGCATCGCTATAATTTGATACAATCTGGTCGCCCGTATGTTTCTAGGGTTCTTAACCCTTTAGCTGCTAAGGACGTATATATACGTTTTTCCATTCACTTCTAAAGACGCATTAACACATCTGTTATTATCTCTCTTCCGTGGGCTAAAGACGTGTTAACACGTTATACATTACTACTGTTACTGCTATAGGCGTACATTCACGTTTGTGATCTAGAAACAAAGAGTAGCTATTTTAGCTCAGCCTCCAGAAAGTATGTAGCAGCGAAAGGGTTAAGGGTAGCAATGATAAGTAATACTTCGACCTGCTGTAAGACGCGACTGATGTAAGGGTCTAGGGAAGCTACTCGAGTAAATAAAAAGCGATGCAGAAATCGGATGTGCTTGCCTACTTGTAGGCGCGTAACTGGCACAACGTATAATCGCTCTTAGGCTCAGAACACATACCGATCATAAAGAGTTGTTAACAAGGGATTGATATGGAACTTTAGAAGAAGAACAAGTTTAGATAAAACAAGTAACTTTAAATTGTATAGTTTTCAAACTAACATACAAATGTGAAATTTCAATGTTGTCTCAATCCTAACATATGTACGTCAATGTCTCATTCCTAACATATGTATGTCAATGTCTCATTCCTAACATATGTACGTCAATGTCTCATTCCTAACATATGTATGTCAAAGTTTCAATCCTAACATATGTACGTCAATGTCTCATTCCTAACATATGTATGTCAATGTCTCATTCCTAACATATGTACGTCAATGTCTCATTCCTAACATATGTATGTCAATGTCTCATTCCTAACATATGTACGTCAATGTCTCATTCCTAACATATGTATGTCAAAGTTTCAATCCTAATATATGTACGTCAATGTCTCAATCCTAACATATGTATGTCAATGTCTCATTCCTAACATATGTATGTCAATTCTATTCCTAACATATGTACGTCAATGTCTCATTCCTAACATATGTATGTCAAAGTTTCAATCCTAACATATGTATGTCAAAGTTTCAATCCTAACATATGTATGTCAAAGTTTCAATCCTAACATATGTATGTCAAACTTTCAATCCTAACATATGTATGTCAAAGTTTCAATCCTAACATATGTTTGTCAAAGTTTCAATCCTAACATATGTATGTCAAAGTTTCAATCCTAACATATGTATGTCAAACTTTCAATCCTAACATATGTATGTCAAACTTTCAATCCTAACATATGTATGTCAAACTTTCAATCCTAACATATGTATGTCAAACTTTCAATCCTAACATATGTTTGTCAAACTTTCAATCCTAACATATGTTTGTCAAAGTTTCAATCCTAACATATGTATGTCAAAGTTTCAATCCTAACATATGTATGTCAAACTTTCAATCCTAACATATGTTTGTCAAACTTTCAATCCTAACATATGTATATCAATGTCTCATTCCTAACATATGTATGTCAAAGTTTCAATCCTAACATATGTATGTCAAACTTTCAATCCTAACATATGTTTGTCAAAGTTTCAATCCTAACATATGTATGTCAAACTTTCAATCCTAACATATGTTTGTCAAACTTTCAATCCTAACATATGTATATCAAAGTTTCAATCCTAACATATGTATGTCAAAGTTTCAATCCTAACATATGTACGTCAATGTCTCATTCCTAACATATGTATGTCAAACTTTCAATCCTAACATATGTATGTCACAGTTTCAATCCTAACATATGTATGTCAAAGTTTCAATCCTAACATATGTTTGTCAAATTTTCAATCCTAACATATGTATGTCAAACTTTCAATCCTAACATATGTATATCAAAGTTTCAATCCTAACATATGTATGTCAAAGTTTCAATCCTAACATATGTATGTCAAACTTTCAATCCTAACATATGTATGTCAAAGTTTTAATCCTAACATATGTATGTCAAAGTTTCAATCCTAACATATGTTTGTCAAATTTTCAATCCTAACATATGTATGTCAAACTTTCAATCCTAACATATGTATATCAAAGTTTCAATCCTAACATATGTATGTCAAATTTTCAAAATAAGATTTAAAAAATAAGTTGAATGCATTTGAAGAAAAAAAAGGGCAGCGAAAATTAATGAATATAAAGTGATATGAATTCAGCAGAGTTGATGAAATCAGAGCAATGGTTGGTCAACCACAAGTAACAACTATTATAAGAAAGATAAGATGGAGATATACTGGGCATACTCTGAGAAAAAAAGGATCAAAAATCACAAAGCATGTATTAAAGTGGAAGGTTCAAGAAACAAAGAATGCCATAAGGAAGCCTTGAAGATAACTTCACATAAAGTGAAGAGTAATATCTGACTTAATTCCAAAGGAAGCATTTTTCCAGAGATCCCTAGGATTGTTGCTGAAGCTACGGAGTTCGTGCTTTGTGCAATACTTTCTGCAGGTGGCTGGACATTTCTGCGTAGATAGACCAAGCCGTATGGGAAAAAGACCCCGATGCAATGAAGTTAATCCTTTGGCTTTAGAGTCTTTAGACCATATAGCACCCGTGTGGTGCCGGGGCCCTGAAGGAAGCAAAGAATAGTACCACTGCAACCTACAATGAACTAGTTGTTCAGGGCTTTAGACCCATAGAGAGATTGAACGAGTTGCTCAGGACTTTAGAACCATAGAGGAGATTCTCTTGAAGGATCTAATCTTCAAGTACCTCTGAAGTCGGCGAGATGTACATATGGTTGAGGGATGCCTGTAAAAGGGTAATATAGGTCGACACAAATGTTAACGAGTTTCTCAGGGCTTTAGACCCATAGAGGAGATTGCACGAGTTGTTCAGTGCTTTAGATCCATAGAGGAGATTACAGGAGTTGCTCCAGGATTTAGACCCATAGAGGAGATTGCACGAGTTGCTCAGGGCTTTAAACCCATAGAGGAGATTCAACAGGTTGCCCAGAGCTTAAGACCCATAGAGGAGATTCAACGAGTTGCTCAGGCTTAAGACCACAGAGAGATTCAACGAGTTGCTCATGGCTCTTTCTTCTTCTTCTGCTTCTTCTTCTTCTTCTTATTGTTCAAGTTAAACACACCGAAGGCTCAAAGTTGATTGAACGGTTTTCTCAACTCTCAGGATGTCCCTTCTCTAAATGTTCTTCTTCGATTTCTCTTTCTTCTTCTGCATCTACGTCATTCTGGTTCCCAAGACGTGTTAAAATTGTATGCTCATACTTATCTCCAGAGCATATAGTTTTCACCTTCTTCTGTTTCTTCTTCTTTCTCATCATGTTTAGTATTTCTACAACTTCTGGTAGATTTCTTTGATCATGTCTCCCAAGTACCTTTGCCCTCATGGCATGTTTCTTCGTCTTCTTCTTCTTCTTCTTCTTGATCAGTCTGAAGACTCGTCCAATGATCGACAGATCATCCCTGTCCACTATTAGATGTTCTTTTTTTAAATGTTTTTCTTCTTCCTCTTTCTGTTCTTCTTCTTAAAGTTAGCCAGCATCAATACTTGCTAAAATTGTCTGTTCATATGTCTCAACAAAGTATCTATACTAATTCGATTTTCTTCATTTTTCCCCTTCTTTTTCTACTTTTTTTTATTCTTTTTCTTTGTATTTATATTTGTCTTTGTCTTATTTTTCCCTTCTTTTTCTTCTTTTTCTTATTCTGTTTCTTTTTCTTTTTCTTTTCTGTTGTTTTCTTTTCTTCCTTCTTCTTGCCTATAGTTTCTTTAGTCTGAAACCTCTTTAAACCTTTGAATGAACTAAGTTATTTTCCTTCTTTTCTTTTGAATTTTCTTCTTGTTCTTCCCCCATCTTTTTTTCTTTTTAATTTAAATTTCCTTCTTTTCCTTTTTCATCATTATTTCTTTTCTTCTTGTTTTCTTTTTCTTCTTTTTTGTTTTCTTTTTCTTCTTTTATTTCTTGTTTTCTTTTTCTTCTTTATTTCTTGTTTTCTTTTTCTTTTTTTTCTGTTTTCTTTTTCTTCTTTTATTTCTTGTTTTCTTTTTCTTCTTTTATTTCTTGTTTTCTTTCTTCTTTATTTCTTGTTTTTCTTTTTTTTTATTTCTTGTTTTCTTTTTCTTCTTTTATTTCTTGTTTTTCTTTTTCTTCTTGTTTTCTTTTTCTTTTCTTCATCTTGTCTATAGTTGTTTAGTCTGAAATCTTTTTAAACCTTTCGAATGAACAAATTTTTTTGATTGGCTGTCTGCTAAATAAACGATAAAACTAGTTTTCTCTCTTATATATATATATATATATATATTGTCCACATTTGGCAGCAGACGAAATTTTTGTTTGAAGTAAATCTGATCTAACATACACTTGTAAACATCCTGGCATAGTGGTAAGAAACATTCGTATTTTTCATTGCCTAAATGGATATTCAACTCATGTCTGCTTTCAGCACTGTATATTATGAATCTGTATAAAACAAAATTTGAGAAAAGGCCAACATCATACCCTCTTGTGAGATACACAATTATCTCTGGTCTCCACTCGTTCATCAGTTTCTAAGTATCCAGCCATGCTGTCATTGTGTCATGAAGATAAACAATACAAAACTAATAAACACTCTTTGTATACAGTAGATGGAAGTCTTAGCTTTGTCTGCTGGCACGTTTTCTAGTGTCTGAGACTGGGTAAACCTTCTTCATCGTACATACAGATAAATGTAACACTCAATTTTTTTGGGGAGGTTCTAACACACACATACAGAGTCGTGAAGTGGGGTTTTTTCCTGTTTTTTGTTCATTTGTTTATAAGCGTATTTTATAATGTTTTACATCATAACTTCTTTCCGTGCCTCCTTCCTTCGCTAGTTTATTTAATTCTTCCTTATCTATTCTTTCCGTCAACACATTTTACCCTCTTTCCGGAGCAGATTGGTAGATCTATGTGGCTTCAAGGTAAAGTGTTACCCTCTCGCTCTGTAGGTATTCGGTTTGTTCTCCACGTGGTGCGATAGGGATATTTGTCAAGAATTCATTTTCTAAATGTAGGTGAGATTAAGTTTCTATTCCTATTTTAGACAGACGATAAAATGTAGGTCCCGCGATCTAATGAAGAACATAAGAGAACCACTTCATCTTCTCTTTTGTCGTCACACTGCTACCGGGTTGTTGCCCAGTGTCATCACACTGCTACCGTGTTGTTGCCCAGTGTCATCACACTGCTACCGTGTTGTTGCCCAGTGTCATCACACTGCTACCGTGTTGTTGCCCAGTGTCGTGGTTTTCTGTTTCTGTCTTGCGCTGTTCTGGTGGCTTGTGTGATTGTTATTTTTGCTCTTTCACAGGATTCTGCTACGCCATCTAACCATCTTTTCCGTGGTCTTCCTCTTGACTTCTTTCCGATGTTCTGTTGTAGAAGACTGTATACTGTGGAGTTTGGATGCATTCTTATTAATTGGCCAAACCACTTCATTCTTTGTTTATCTATGTAATTCAAGCACGGTTTTGTGCCAACTTTCTTTCTTATGCTGATGTTGGTGATTCTGTCTTTTCTTGTGTTATTAGTAACTTTTCGCAGGCAATGCATTTCACATGTAGTTATTTTTGTGACTGCGCTTTGCTCAATGTCCATGTTTGGCTCTGGTAACACAAAATAAGTATAAAAATGCTGTTGATCATCTGTTGCTTAGCTGCCTGTGAAATTTTTGGGTGCCTTAACAATGGGACTAGCTGGTAGGTTATAGCATTTGCTTTTTGCACTACTGTAGCTGAAAAGTAAGCTGTTGATGATTATGTGATGTGGACTCAACACTGGTCGTAAAAGTACCGAGGGCTCGAGGACTCAAGTGGTTCGGACAACAGTTTTCCTGTAACGATCAAACTTGAAGGATCTAATCTTCAAGTACTCGGCGAAGGTTCGCCTTTATGGTGAGGGGAAATCAGTCAAATCGTAAGCAGGCCTCACGCAAAAATCTGTCAGAAGCGCAATATCAGTCGTCATGTCTACCGCATGAATTGACAGCGGGCGTTCACAGAAGAAAAAGAAAGTGATGATGATGATGGTTGATGTTCTTGTTTGATGACGATGATTGATGATAATGATGATGATAATGATAAAGATGATGATGATGAGGATGATGATAATGGTAAAGATGATGATGATAATGATAAAGATGATGCTGATAATGATGATGCTGGTAATGATGATGATGATAATGATGATGATAATAATGAAAATGATGATGATGATGATGATAAGGATGATGATGATGAAATATTTCATAGTCGATGATCAAGTTAAATAAGAAAAGAAAATGCGTGTCAGTGCTTTGAAGAAAGTGTCACTACTAATATATTGTGCAACCAACTAAAATAATTTAGAAAAAAAATACTTTAACATCAAAAATATTTGAGAACACGTCCTAACAAGGGTCGACGCTAGTTAGTTTATATGTGGTTTCATTGCAATGTCTCATGAGGAAGTGGAGGTTGTAGTTGTACTGCGCCGTGTGGGTAAGTAGGTCGCTTGAATTGCAGTCAAGTTTTGATTTCAGCCGTTGAGTTCGGTCATGTTGCAGACACTTGCAGGAACGAAACAGGGAAGATTTGACAAGTGAGAATTGGTATGAATATATTTGATCGTGGAGAGAGAGAGAGAGAGAGCAAGAGAGAGAGAGATAGAGAGAGAAAGGAACAGTGAGAGAGAGAGTGAGCAAGAGAGAGAGGGAAACAGTGAGAGAAATAGAGAGGGGGAACGAAAGAGAGAGACAGGGAGATAAAGAAAGATAGTGAGAGACAGGGAGACAGGGAGATAAAGAAAGAGAGAGAGACAGGAAGAGAAAAAGACATGGAGAGAGAAAGAGAGATAGACAGGGAGATAGAAAGAGAGAGAGAAACAGGGAGAGAAAGAGAGAGACAGGGAGACAGGGAGATAAAGAAAGAGAGAGAGACAGGGAGACAGGGAGATAGAGAAAGAGAGAGAGACAGGGAGACAGGGAGAGAAAGAGAGAGAGACAGGGAGACAGGGAGATAAAGAAAGAGAGAGAGACAGGGAGACAGGGAGATAAAGAGGGCGAGTGAGAGACAGGGAGATAAAGAAAGAGAGAGACAGGAAGAGAAAGAGACATGGACAGAGAAAGAGAGATAGACAGGGAGATAGAAAGAGAGAGAAACAGGGAGAGAAAGAGGGGGAACGAAAGAGAGAGACAGGGAAATAAAGAAAGAGAGTGAGAGACATGAAGACAGGGAGATAAAGAAAGAGAGAGAGACAGGAAGAGAAAGAGACATGGAGAGAGAAAGAGAGATAGACAGGGAGATAGAAAGAGAGAGAAACAGGGAGAGAAATAGAGACAGGGAGACAGGGAGATAAAGAAAGAGAGAGAGACAGGAAGAGAAAGAGACAGGGAGAGAGAAAGACAGATAGACAGGGAGATAGAAAGAGAGAGAGACAGGGAGAGAAAGAGAGCGAGAGAGAGAGACAGGGGTATAAAGAAAGGAGGAGAGAAAGAGAGAGCGGAGAGGAAGAAGAGAGAGACGGAGAGGCGAAAGAGAGACAAAAACGAAGAGAAAGGAAATGAGAGAGAGAGAAAAAGAAAGAGAGAGACAAGGAAAGAGAGAAAGAGAGAGAACGAGAAAGAAAGTGAAATGACTGCATATTCTCTCGTTAACGGTTGAAACAAAACAACAGTAGTTACAAACAAAATGAAATATTTTATATGTCTATAGTGGATTCATGTTTATCTTAAAACGCGGGCACAAGATACAAGTGTGCACACGTTTGCTTGCGAATGTGCTGGCGCGTGCGTTTTAGTACAGTGTATGCGTGCGTGTATATGTGTACGTGCGTAGGTATGCATATGCATGTAAATGTATGTGCGTGTGTAGATTGATGTACACTTTTTTCTACACACTTTCAGACAATGATAAGAATCAACACTATGTCGTCGTGTCTAAAATTAGATTTGATGTGACGTAATCATGATTTTTTTTTTTAAAGGTGAAGGACGCTGGTGATAATGAAAATCGGGGCATATCCTTTACAGGACGTAGTCATCAACCACAGTAAACTAGTCGTTGATTTTTCTAGGCACCACTTATACGTTCAGTAGTTTACCATTGCTTTCTGAACGGTGAGGTCTTTTTTACATTTCGTAAAAATCCCACGGAAACGAATTTCTTCCAAACTTGCCCACCGTGGGATTTGAACCAGGTACGCTTGGGTTTGTGATTGAGCACACTACCACCTGAGCTACAGATGCTCACTGGTGATAGGAAAATAAAAGAAAAAAAAATTATCCGTATCCTTTACAAACCTTATGATAGGAAGTCACTTTACTTTACAGTTCTATATTCCGTCCGAGTGGTTACCGGGGCCCAAATTTGGGCTGTAAAGAATAGAACCACTGTTACCTGCCATGCATGTCGTAAGAGGTGACTAAGGAGATTTGGCTGAAATCGGATGCACGTGTCTTAAACATGTACAAGTCTATGCGTTTAGGGGCCTACCAAACCAATGTGCAACGTATACACGTTCTTGGCAAAGATCAAATATATCACAAAAAGTGATTAAAATTGGTCGTAAAGAACGAACGCGAAGAAGAAGAAGACAGTTCTATATTATATTGTGCAGGAGGTAGGAGGGCCAATACATTTCCTCACCTGTGGAACGTTTAGTGTGAGACTGTATCACAATTTCTTTTGTCCGAGTCAACAGGCGAACGTTTATACATTACGTTAATCCGTCGAACTAAAGAAAGCAAGCGTTTCGGGAAAAAATAAGGCACATGTGCCATATTAGAGGTCAACAAGACTACGCCTGAATTCATAGAGGACGAACGCCCCCAAGAATTAAGGATGATGGGGGAAAGGGGTGACACTCAATTTGTAATCTATCTGAAACTCTAAAAATTGGTAAGAAAGTATTGACACTGTTAAGTAAAGTTCAAACTATACATTTTTCTGTTCCAGATTACGGTAACGCTAAGTACATTAATTAATTTCCTGCGATAAGCAAGTTTTCGCTTAGTTTTATCCTTATAACAAATAGTTAATCCTTATTATAGCAAAGAACAATTAAAATAACAATATCCGCTTAAAAAAACAATGATACTTCGATAGAGTAAATACAGATAAAAAAGTCGTTCACGAAAAAGATGGAGCTCAGAAATAGCAGGCGGTGAAAAACATCATTTATGAAGTGCACACAAAATCCTTTTCTATAAATGTCTTCTTCTCCTTGAGCTGTGAGGCAAGACAGGATTAGAGAAAACATAGAGAGAAAAAACAAAAATTATATGCGTAATATTGATAATTACTAATGATGTAAGCTTTAGGGATAGATTAGTCCGATACTAGAATAGTAAAAATATTACTTCTTTCTTCTGTTTCTTCTTTGAAAGCTCTATATCGATCACTTGTTAACCACTCTGTGTGATATGTATGGGATCTGAGCCTAAGAGCGATTTTACTGTAACCGTGCGGCGTTTCCATGTGATACGTTATATTCCTCGGGGGTCTCTGTGGCTAAGTGGTTACGCCCTTTTCCTTGCGAGTCGAAGGCCGTGGGTTCGAGTCGGGACCGAGTCGTTTTGTTCACGAGTGCAGTTTTTTTTTCAGAGACCATAGGATTGTTGCTGGAGCTACGGAGTTCGTGCTTTGTGCAATACTCTCGGCAGGTGGTGTGCAATTTCTGCGGAGAGGGACCGAGCCATATGGGGTAAAACCCGGTGCAATGAAGTCAATCCTTCGGCTTTACGTTATATTATATATCTTACTATCTATCTCCTTCGTATAACACTAATCTTCTCAACTTTTATTAACTTTCCTTCGTTATCTCATCAGTACAAAAAAAGCATAGTTACATCTATAGAGCATACAGTATATTCATACACATTAATCATCAACACAAATATTTATCCCACAATCATTAATCTTCTTCTTTCTTTCTTTCTTTTGTCGTCACACTGCTACCGGGTTGTTGCCCAGTGTCGTCACACTGCTACCGGGTTGTTGCCCAGTGTCGTGGTTTTCTGTTTTTGTCTTGCGCTGTTCTGGTGGCTTGTGTGATTGTTATCTTTGCTCTTTCACAGGATTCTGCTACGTCATCTAACTATCTTTTCCGTGGTCTTCCTCTTGCCTTCTTTCCCGATGTTCTGTTGTAGAAGACTCTGTATACTGTGGAGTTTGGATACATTCTTATTAAGTGGCCAAACCACTTCATTCTTTGTTTATCTATGTAATTAATGCACGGTTTTGTGCCAACTTTCTTTCTTATGCTGATGTTGGTGATTCTGTCTTTTCTTGTGTTATTAGTAACTTTTCGCAGGCAATGCATTTCACATGTAGTTATTTTTGTGACTGCGCTTTGCTCAATGTCCATGTTTGGCTCTGGTAACACAAAGTAGGTATAAAAATGCTCTTGATCATCTGTTGCTTAGCTGCCTGTGAAATTTTTGGGTGCCTTAACAATGGGGCTAGCTGGTAGGTTACAGCATTGGCTTTTTGTACTCTAGCCTCTATCTCTCTATCTAGTCTTCCGTCTTCTGTAAATATGCTTCCTAAGTATTTGAATTCTTTCACTTGGTTTATTTTAGTGCCATTGACATGCATTAATCATTAACTAGCCATACAAATCTCGAGTTACCTTGAACATCGTCTTCCCTGATTACCAATATTTAGAAATACAAGACCTAGAGATTGTCAGTTACTTTGATGAAAGATAACCTACTTCTACATATCGGCCACTTGTTAAACCACTCTATGTGATCTGAGCTTAAGAGCAATTGTATATAGTGCCAGTTATGCGCCTACAAGAAGGACATCACACCCGATTTCTACAATGCTTTTTATTTACTATGGTAGCTTCCTAGGTCCTACATCAGTCGCCTCTTACGACATACCCTGCAGGTCGCAGTGGTACTATTTTTTGTTTCCCTTGCAGGCACCGGCACCATATGGGAGGGTAAAATTATTAAAGGATGAGGTATTTCCTTGTCAGTTTAGACCTCGACCAGTTACTTGATTTGATTTTGAAAACTAGTTCTTTATTCAAACAACGATTTCACATGTTTGACATTCAGCTTTTTCCTTCTCTTTTTAATTGTCAGGACCAGCATAATTGCACTTCAATGAGCAACCATAGGTGCTCCGATAATTTTCTTACACATGAATATCTCTGCGACAGTGTATGTACTTCGTACCATCGGTGACACTACCAGGTGTAATTTTTTATAAAAGCAAAAAATGTGAAGAAATGTTATTGTTAATGAATTTTATTCCTGAAGCTGTTTCCGGCTTACCTTTATAGGTTTTCAATTGCTACGAATTCTTTGAAATGTTCAACTAGAACATGGATTCTCAAACTTTTTCGGCCTATCGCCCACTTTTCACAAAATAAACTTTGTAACGCCCAACTCCCTATTATAACAGTTTGCCAACGCACATATATACATGCTCTATTTTCTCTTTGACATAGAAAATTGATATCTATTTCTGTAATGCATGGTCAATTTTCAAAAGATGATATGCATGAAATAGAAAATGCTTTAAAAAATGGATCGTGTGTAAGACGGGCATAAGATGAATTAAAATGCAGAATTCAAATTTTAAATGATTATTCAATCGCAAAATCACGAAAATAATTTATTTTAAAATATTTATTATTAATTTCTTCTTTAAGGAGCCACCGACCCTAATCACCTGAACCCCCAACCCCTCCTCCCTGACCATATTCTTCTGAACCCACTATCGGACCCCTAGAACGCTTCAGCGCCCACTGGGGGCCAGTACCGCCCACTTTGGGAAACGCTGAACTAGAAGACGGGACTTATCTTTTTTTCGCCCGCATGCCCAAGTCGTTCGTAGCTGCTGGACGACGGGTGACAAGCCCCACGTGAGCGCGGTTCAATTCCATAATCATATCCCATAAACATCATCAGCTGAGACATAAATCTAACTCACTAGTTCTTAGCCATGGCGATTCCTTTCTGTAAAAAGGTATATATTTTGTGTGGTTTTTTGTTTTTTTGTTCATCTCCCGCTTTGAATTCAGGTGTAATCCGAGCGCTTAATATTGCACATCTCATTGACTTTCGCGTGAAGACTTACTTTCCTTATCATTAGTGTCCGCCCGCATGCCCAGTGTGTTCGTAGCGCGTTGGGCGACATGTGACAAGCCCCCTGTGAGTGCCGTTTAATTCCTCGGGCTAGCAGAAAAGCCACATATTTTCCAGATTTACGGTGTTCGTGGTCACCGAACCGAAGGATTGCGATGTCCATTGGCACCGAGCCGAAGAGCTGAAAGCTCAAGTGCTTCTGGATTTTAATAAAATCATTAGTGTCGCCTTGCTATTAATTTGAGCCTTATTACAACTTATGAAATACTTTATTTTTAATTCCCATTTTGTGTTTGTCAGTTGTCATAGTCACATCTTTGTTTCTATTCTGAAATATAAATTCCTCGCGTCTATAGTGTGCCTTTATACAGTCAAAATAAGCTATTTAATCCTTTCACACTATGTTAAAGAAAGATTGTGTTATCTGTGTTCTCTCTCTCTCTCTTCTTTCTCTCTCTTCTTTCTCTCTCTCTTCTTCTTCTTCTTTGTGTTCGTTCTTTACGACCAATTTTAATCACTCTTTGTGATATCTTTGATATTTGATAAGAACGTGTATGCGTTGCACATTGGTTTGGTAGGCCCCTAAACGCATAAAACTTCTACACGCTTAGGACACATGCACCCGATTTCAGCCGATCCTCCTTAGTCGCCTCTTACGACATGCGTGGCAGGTAACAGTGATTCTATTCTTTACACCCCAAATTTGGGCCCCGGTAACCCCGGTAATATATATTCATTCATACCATCAGATATATTATGGAATACGATGTTAAGTCAGAATTGTTTCTTTTGAAATTGGCACAAGGTGGGATGTGTCTTCTTCTTCGTCTTCTTCTAGTGTTCATTCGCGATGAATTCTAGCGTTGTCATGGCTTGTGTGACGCTTCTGACTGATTTTTGCTTGAAGGCCTGCATTTATTTCTCTCAGTGTCCCCCATCATTAATTTACCCTTTAGATGCCAAAGACGTATATATACGTTTTTCCCCATGCACTTCTAAAGACGCATTAACACGTCTGTTATTATCTCTCCTCTGTGGGCTAAAGATGTGTTAACACGTTATACATTGCTACTGACACTGCTATAGGTGTACATTCACGTTTGTGACTTAGAACAAAGAGTAGCTATTTTTAGCTCAGCCTTCGGAAAGTATGTAGCAGCGAAAGGGTTAAGGCGTGCCTTCTCCGTCTTCAGAGGTACTTGTAGCTTAGGTCCTCTAGTTTGATCTGCCACACGATGGGTGATGTTGTTAATATATATCAATATGTATTGATCTCTTGATTTAATAGGTTCGTAACGCCCATGTGGTGTTGGGACCCGGAAGGGAAGCAAAGAATAGTACCACTGCAACCTACAATGCATGTCGTAAAGGCGACCGATGTAGGCCCTAGGGATGCTACCTAGTAAATAAAAGCAGAAAAATCGGATGTTCTGGCTTACTTGTAGTCGCATAACTGATACAACGTGCAATCGCTCGTAGGCTCAGATCACATACAAATCACATAGAGGGGTTGACAAGCGGTCGATATGGAGCGTTCGAAGAAGAAGAATAGGCTAGTACGGATCTGAACACTGGAACAAGAACGAGAAACTAGGGTAGTTAGCTGGTATAAAGCTTGGCAAGAGAAAGCAACATCTACGGTACACCATACCAAATTACACACGCATATACTCGTCAGTGTACAGAAAAGTATACAGTCTATACATGTGCACGTATACACACATATATGATACCGTACATACACAGGTACACACGTACACACGTACACACATACATACTACATACATACATACATACATACATACATACATACATACATCATACATACATACATGCATACATACATACATACATACATACACACATACATACATACATACACATACACACATACACACACATACATCCATACATACGTACACAGGGCACAATAGGCTGAGGTACCATCTGTTTAACAAGTACAAAATATGCCCTTCTGACATATGTACATGTGGCACCAGCAAGATGACTGAGACACACATACTACAAGGATGTCCAACATACAGTGAACAGAGAGAAAACACATTATCAACTCCCATACCAGTCCAAGACAAGCTTCTTCTTCTTCTTCTTTTGCGTTCGTTCTTTACGACCAATTTTAATCACTCTTTGTGATATGTTTGATCTTTGCCAAGAACGTGTATACGTTGCACATTGGTTTGTAGGCCCCTAAACGCATAGACTTCTACACGTTTAGGACACATGCATCCGATTTCAGCCAAACCTCCTTAGTCGCCTCTTACGACATGCGTGGCAGGTAACAGTGATTCTATTCTTTACACCCCAAATTTGGGCCCCGGTAACCACTCGGGCGCAAGACAAGCTATATGGAGATGTACATGGACTCCGGTTGACCACTAACTACTTTAAAAGAATACAAATCGATCTCTTCCTCTTCTTCTTCTGCATTCGTCCACTATGAATTCAGACGTAGCCATAGTGCCTGGTGTGCCGCTTCTGTCTAGTTTTTGCGTGAAAGCATGCTTACCGTTTTATTGGTTTCCTCAATACAGGTGGGCTCTTGACTCAGAGGTAGAATCGATGTCTGAAAGCGTTGGAAGACGAACATGCATACGTACTTACGCACATACATAATTAAGTACACATAAATAACAACATACATAAACACGTATTTTTTCCTGATCCAGAAGCACTTGAGCTTTCAGCTCTTCTGCTCGGTGCCATGGACATCGTAACCCTTCGGTTTGGTGCCACGTACGCTGTAAATCTGACATAACACGTATATATATACACACACAGATACATAGCTACACACACATACTTCTTCTTCTTTTAACCAGGGCTGCGGGTTTTCACTCTTGGGCAGCACACATGCGTATGTACATAACACTGTGTGTACTTTTGAGCGTGTGTTTGTGTGTGTATATATGTATGTGTAGGGATTAAATTTGATGAGTCGCTCAGCGCGATAGTTTATGTGTACGGGGCGAAGTTATTCTTCCGCGCACAAACAGATACAACGGTGGCTTGTGATACTGTAGGCAACTATCACGTAAGACAGAGGATGTAAATATGAAGAGAACAAGACTGCATTCAACGATGGAAAGATGATGAAGAAGATAGAAGTGTGAACCCACATGTGAAAAACAATCCGTGGGAAGTGTTCTTCTGTCATTGTCTCACACAGAAATGGCAGGGGCGGACACTTGTCTGTGGGACTGTAGGGATACAAGTTGTGTACACAGACACACAGAGTTACAAGAAGAATATGACAAAAATATTATTGTTTGCGTTTTATGTAACAAAATTGGAAACGGGTGTTGGAGAGTAGGCAACACATCTGTTGATACGATACGTATTCTGTGGGTAAGTTGTACACATGTGAGTACACGTGTGGCGTAGACTCGTTCCGGTCTGTTTTCATGTTTCGTGTTTCCCAGACGTTAAGATAGCATGATATGACGTCATTTATCTTATACCGATTTCATTTGGAATTAATTCGGAAAGAAATACAGCGTACATGTTTACCAAGACCACGAGATACAGGAAATCGTGGCCCTCGGCAAGATACAGCCGACTAGCTCAGACGGGAAATTCATAATTCCTGTTTAATGGTGGCTGGTTTTGGAGATGTTTGATAGAACCCTATAAGCATTTTTGTAATTGTACTCAATTCTATGAGTCCATGGTTTTTTGTTTATTGATGAAAAATATTAATAATACTGATATTCCTTATTATTAGATTGAACATGTTACATAATATAACCTTGTATTATTATTTGCTTCCTCGCTGGCACTGGTATCACACGGCGTTAATTTCTTCAAACATGAAGAAGATAACCACCTTACATAATCTTCACCGTGAAGAAGATAAACACCTTACATAATCTTCACCGTGAAGAAGATAACCACCTTACATAATCTTCAACGTGAAGAAGATAACCACCTTACATAATCTTCACCGTGAAGTAGATAACCACCTTACATAATCTTCACCGTGAAGAAGATAACCACCTTACATAATCTTCATCGTGAAGAAGATAACCACCTTACATAATCTTCAAACATGAAGAAGATAACCACCTTACATAATCTTCACCGTGAAGTAGATAACCACCTTACATAATCTTCATCGTGAAGAAGATAACCACCTTACATAATCTTCAAACATGAAGAAGATAACCACCTTACATAATCTTCACCGTGAAGTAGATAACCACCTTACATAATCTTCACCGTGAAGAAGATAACCACCTTACATAATCTTCAAACATGAAGAAGATAAACACCTTACATAATCTTCACCGTGAAGTAGATAACCACCTTACATAATCTTCACCGTGAAGAAGATAACCACCTTACATAATCTTCAACGTGAAGAAGATAACCACCTTACATAATCTTCACCGTGAAGTAGATAACCACCTTACATAATCTTCACCGTGAAGAAGATAACATCTTACATAATCTTCATCGTGATGAAGATAACCACCTTACATAATCTTCACCGTGAAGAAGATAACCACCTTACATAATCTTCACCGTCAAGAAGATAACCACCTTACATAATCTTCACCGTCAAGAAGATAACCACCTTACATAATCTTCAACGTGAAGAAGATAACCACCTAACATAATCTTCACCGTCAAGAAGATAACCACCTTACATAATCTTCACCGTGAAGAAGATAACCACCTTACATAATCTTCACCGTGAAGAAGATAACCACCTTACATAATCTTCAACGTGAAGAAGATAACCACCTTACATAATCTTCACCGTCAAGAAGATAACCACCTTACATAATCTTCACCGTCAAGAAGATAACCACCTTACATAATCTTCACCGTCAAGAAGATAACCACCTTACATAATCTTCAACGTGAAGAAGATAACCACCTTACATAATCTTCAACGTGAAGTAGATAAACACCATACATAATCTTCACCGTGAAGAAGATAAACACCTTACATAATCTTCAAACGTGAAGAAGATAACCACCTTACATAATCTTCAACGTGAAGTAGATAAACACCATACATAATCTTCACCGTGAAGTAGATAAACACCATACATAATCTTCACCGTGAAGAAGATAAACACCTTACATAATCTTCACCGTGAAGTAGATAACCACCTTACATAATCTTCACCGTGAAGAAGATAACCACCTTACATAATCTTCAACGTGAAGAAGATAACCACCTTACATAATCTTCACCGTGAAGTAGATAACCACCTTACATAATCTTCACCGTGAAGAAGATAACCACCTTACATAATCTTCAACGTGAAGAAGATAACCACCTTACATAATCTTCACCGTGAAGTAGATAACCACCTTACATAATCTTCACCGTGAAGAAGATAACCACCTTACATAATCTTCATCGTGATGAAGATAACCACCTTACATAATCTTCACCGTGAAGAAGATAACCACCTTACATAATCTTCACCGTCAAGAAGATAACCACCTTACATAATCTTCACCGTCAAGAAGATAACCACCTTACATAATCTTCAACGTGAAGAAGATAACCACCTAACATAATCTTCACCGTCAAGAAGATAACCACCTTACATAATCTTCACCGTGAAGAAGATAACCACCTTACATAATCTTCACCGTGAAGAAGATAACCACCTTACATAATCTTCAACGTGAAGAAGATAACCACCTTACATAATCTTCACCGTCAAGAAGATAACCACCTTACATAATCTTCACCGTCAAGAAGATAACCACCTTACATAATCTTCACCGTCAAGAAGATAACCACCTTACATAATCTTCAACGTGAAGAAGATAACCACCTTACATAATCTTCAACGTGAAGTAGATAAACACCATACATAATCTTCACCGTGAAGAAGATAAACACCTTACATAATCTTCAAACGTGAAGAAGATAACCACCTTACATAATCTTCAACGTGAAGTAGATAAACACCATACATAATCTTCACCGTGAAGTAGATAAACACCATACATAATCTTCACCGTGAAGAAGATAAACACCTTACATAATCTTCACCGTGAAGAAGATAACCACCTTACATAATCTTCACCGTGTAGAAGATAACCACCTTACATAATCTTCAACGTGAAGAAGATAACCACCTTACATAATCTTCACCGTGAAGAAGATAAACACCTTACATAATCTTCACCGTGTAGAAGATAACCACCTTACATAATCTTCACCGTGAAGTAGATAAACACCTTACATAATCTTCAAAAGGAAATAACGCCCACCTTATCTGTTCTGACCACAATTATCACATTCACTATCGTATATTGTTGAGACTGAATGTGGATGAGAGAAGAACACAAATATCATTTAAGATAACAATGTATCCCATCAACTCGACATCTTTACCTCCATCATCTCCTTTATTTTCTCCACTTTTCCTTAAATCCACTATCTGTCCATCCTCTCCTTGATTCTTTTTAGTTCTACTATCTGTCCATCCTCTCCTTGATTCTTTTTAGTTCTACTATCTTTCCATTCTCTCCTTGATTCTTTTAGTTCCACTATCTGTCCATCCTCTCCTTGATTCTTTTTAGTTCTACTATCTGTCCATCCTCTCCTTGATTCTTTTTAGTTCTACTATCTTTCCATTCTCTCCTTGATTCTTTTAGTTCCACTATCTTTCCATTCTCTCCTTGATTCTTTTAGTTCCACTATCTGTCCATTCTCTCCTTCATTCTGTTAGTTAACTTCACTATCTGTCCATCCTCTCCTTCATTCTTTTAGTTAACTTCACTATCTGTCCATTCTCTCCTTCATTCTGTTAGTTAACTTTACTATCTGTCCATTCTCTCCTTCATTCTTTTAGTTAACTTCACTATCTGTCCATTCTCTCCTTCATTCTGTTAGTTAACTTCACTATCTGCCCATCCTCTCCTTCATTCTTTTAGTTAACTTTACTATCTGTCCATTCTCTCCTTCATTCTTTTAGTTAACTTTACTATCTGTCCATTCTCTCCTTCATTCTGTTAGTTAACTTTACTATCTGTCCATTCTCTCCTTCATTCTGTTAGTTAACTTCATTATCTGTCCTTCCTCTCCTTCATTCTGTTAGTTAACTTCACTATCTGTCCATTCTCTCCTTCATTCTTTTAGTTAACTTTATTATCTGTCCTTCCTCTCCTTCATTCTGTTAGTTAACTTCATTATCTGTCCATTCTCTCCTTCATTCTGTTAGTTAACTTCACTATCTGTCCATTCTTTCCTTCATTCTTTTAGTTAACTTTATTATCTGTCCTTCCTCTCCTTCATTCTGTTAGTTAACTTCACTATCTGCCCATCCTCTCCCTCATTCTGTTAGTTAACTTCATTATCTGTCCTTCCTCTCCTTCATTCTTTTAGTTAACTTCACCATCTGTCCATTCTTCCTCATTCTGTTAGTTAACTTCACTATCTGTCCATCCTCTCCTTCATTCTTTTAGTTAACTTCATTATCTGTCCTTCCTCTCCTTCATTCTGTTAGTTAACTTCACTATCTGTCCATCCTCTCCTTCATTCTTTTAGTTAACTTCATTATCTGTCCTTCCTCTCCTTCATTCTGTTAGTTAACTTCACCATCTGTCCATTCTCTCCTTCATTCTTTTAGTTAACTTCACTATCTGTCCATCCTCTCCCTCATTCTGTTAGTTAACTTTACTATCTGTCCTTCCTCTCCTTCATTCTGTTAGCTAACTTCACTATCTGTCCTTACTCTCCTTCATTCTGTTAGTTAACTTCACTATCTGTCCTTCCTCTCCTTCATTCTTTTAGTTAACTTCATTATCTGTCCATCCTCTCCCTCATTCTGTTAGTTAACTTCATTATCTGTCCTTCCTCTCCTTTATTCTGTTAGTTAACTTCACTATCTGTCCTTCCTCTCCTTCATTCTTTTAGTTAACTTCATTATCTGTCCTTCCTCTCCTTCATTCTTTTAGTTAACTTCATTATCTGTCCTTCCTCTCCTTCATTCTGTTAGTTAACTTCACTATCTGTCCTTCCTCTCCTTCATTCTTTTAGTTAACTTCACCATCTGTCCATTCTCTCCTTCATTCTGTTAGTTAACTTCACCATCTGTCCATTCTCTCCTTCATTCTGTTAGTTAACTTCACCATCTGTCCATTCTCTCCTTCATTCTGTTAGTTAACTTCACTATCTGTCCATTCTCTCCTTCATTATGTTAGTTAACTTTACTATCTGTCCATTCTCTCCTTCATTCTGTTAGTTAACTTCACCATCTGTCCATTCTCTCCTTCATTCTGTTAGTTAACTTCACTATCTGTCCATTCTCTCATTCATTCTGTTAGTTAACTTCACTATCTGTCCATCCTCTCCTTCATTCTTTTAGTTAACTTCACCATCTGTCCATCTTCCCCTTCATTCTTTCCGCTTTTTCTTAAATTCTTTATCTTGTGATTCACCACCATGAAAAAAAAAAAACTGGAGTAAAATGGCGACATGATGAGTGTGTTACGACTAATGCGATACTTGATATTTCATTGAGACTCTTAGATTATATATAAGAAAATACAAACAAGCAAATCTAGTAAAAAACACTAAGATAACACTGGCTTGAGCTGAGATTGAAATAGAAGAAGACGCGACGTTAGGAAACAGACAAACGCTAGAAACGACATTGTAACATGTGCTATTAATTCTGAGTTGAATAATGTTCATAAAAATAGTGGATGGGAATAAGACTTGTAAAAGTTGGTTTAGTTTATTTAGTTGTTCTAATCAAGTTGTTGGGGGATGAGAGATGGTAACCACTTAAGGGAAGAGGAGGGGAAGATGGTATGAAAGTGGGGATAGGTGAGTGCGATTGTTGCGTACTGGGGTGGGAATATATGTTGAGAAGTTGTAAACAGTTTGATTTGCTTTCTTATGGTGGTTGATGTGGGCGGTGGATGTAATTTTTATATTCTAGAACATAGCTTCTTCTTCTTCTTTGCGTTCGTTCTTTACCACCAATTTTAATCACTCTTTGTGATATGTTTGATCTTTGCCAAGAACGTGTATACGTTGCACATTGGTTTGTAGGCCCCTAAACGTATAGACTTCTACACGCTTAGGACAGGTGCATCCGATTTCAGCCAAACCTCCTTAGTAGCCTCTTACGACATGCGTGGCAGGTAACAGTGGTTCTATTCTTTACAACCCAAATTTGGGCCCGGTAACCACTCGGGCGATAACAGATAAAGTGGTTATCTCTCTACATTGAAGATCACTTAAGGTGGTTATCATCTCTACATTGAAGATCACTTAAGGTGGTTATCATCTCTACATTGAAGATCACTTAAGGTGGTTATCTCTCTACATTGAAGATCACTTAAGGTGGTTATCTCTCTACATTGAAGATCACTTAAGGTGGTTATCATCTCAACATTGAAGATCACTTAAGGTGGTTATCTCTCTACATTGAAGATCACTTAAGGTGGTTATCTCTCTACATTGAAGATCACTTAAGGTGGTTATCATCTCAACATTGAAGATCACTTAAGGTGGTTATCATCTCTACATTGAAGATCACTTAAGGTGGTTATCTCTCTACATTGAAGATCACTTAAGGTGGTTATCATCTCAACATTGAAGATCACTTAAGGTGGTTATCATCTCTACATTGAAGATCACTTAAGGTGGTTATCTCTCTACATTGAAGATCACTTAAGGTGGTTATCATCTCAACATTGAAGATCACTTAAGGTGGTTATCATCTCAACATTGAAGATCACTTAAGGTGGTTATCATCTCTATATTGAAGATCACTTAAGCTGGTTATTTCTCTACATTGAAGATCACTTAAGGTGGTTATCATCTCAACATTGAAGATCACTTAAGGTGGTTATCTCTCTACATTGAAGATCACTTAAGGTGGTTATCATTTCTACATTGAAGATCACTTAAGGTGGTTATCTCTCAACATTGAAGATCACTTAAGGTGGTTATCTCTCTACATTGAAGATCACTTAAGGTGGTTATCTCTCTACATTGAAGATCACTTAAGGTGGTTATCTCTCTACATTGAAGATCACTTAAGGTGGTTATCTCTCTACATTGAAGATCACTTAAGGTGGTTGTCTCTCAACATTGAAGATCACTTAAGGTGGTTATCATCTCAACATTGAAGATCACTTAAGGTGGTTGTCTCTCTACATTGAAGATCACTTAAGGTGGTTATCATCTCTACATTGAAGATCACTTAAGGTGGTTATCTCTCTACATTGAAGATCACTTAAGGTGGTTGTCTCTCTACATTGAAGATCACTTAAGGTGGTTGTCTCTCTACATTGAAGATCACTTAAGGTGGTTGTCTCTCTACATTGAAGATCACTTAAGGTGGTTGTCTCTCTACATTGAAGATCACTTAAGGTGGTTATCTCTCTACATTGAAGATCACTTAAGGTGGTTGTCTCTCTACATTGAAGATCACTTAAGGTGGTTATCTCTCTACATTGAGGATCACTTAAGGTGGTTATCTCTCTACATTGAAGATCACTTAAGGTGGTTATCTCTCTACATTGAAGATCACTTAAGGTGGTTATCTCTCTACATTGAAGATCACTTAAGGTGGTTATCATCTCAACATTAAAGATCACTTAAGGTGGTTATCTCTCAACACTAAAGATCAGATAAGGTGTTACTCTTCCTATCTTTTCTACATTGAAGTACTATGTTTCCAAATTTAAGAGATGCTTAGAGCTACCAGACATAACATCAATAGTTTCATTCTTTCTTCTTTGTCTTTGTTGCTCTGCTACTTCTATTTCTTCTTGTCATTTCTTCTTCTTGCTTCTTCTTCTTCTTCTTCATCTTCTTCTTCTTCTTCTTTGTCTTCTTCTTTTCTTCTTCTTTGTCTTTCTCTCTTCTTCTTCCTCTTTGTCTTCTTCTTCTTTGTCTTCTTCTTCTTCTTTGTCTTCTTCTTCTTCTTTGTCTTCTTCTTTCTTTGTCTTCTTCTTCTTTTGTCTCTTCTTCTTTGTCTTCTTCTTCTTTGTCTTCTTCTTCTTCTTTGTCTTCTTCTCTTCTTTTGTCTTCTTCTTCTTCTTCTTGTCTTCTTCTTCTTTCTTTGTCTTCTTCTTCTCTTGTCTTCTTTCTTTGTCTTCTTCTTCTTTGTCTTCTTCTTCTTCTTTTTCTTCTTCTTCTTCTTCTTTGTCTTCTTCTTCTTCTTCTTCTTTTTCTTCTTCTTCTTCTTTGTCTTCTTCTTCTTCTTCTTTGTCTTCTTCTTCTTCTTTGTCTTCTTCTTCTTCTTTGTCTTCTTCTTCTTCTTTGTCTTCTTCTTCTTCTTTGTCTTCTTCTTCTTCTTTGTCTTCTCTCTTTGCTTCTTCTTCTTTGTCTTCTTCTTCTTCTTTGTCTTCTTCTTCTTCTTTGTCTTCTTCTTCTTTGTCTTCTTCTTCTTCTTCTTTGTCTTTTCTTCTTCTTTGTCTTCTTCTTCTTCTTTGTCTTCTTCTTCTTCTTCTTCTTTGTCTTCTTCTTCTTCTTCTTCTTTGTCTTCTTCTTCTTCTTTGTCTTCTTCTTCTTCTTCTTCTTTGTCTTCTTCTTCTTTGTCTTCTTCTTCTTCTTTGTCTTCTTCTTCTTCTTTGTCTTCTTCTTCTTCTTCTTTTTCTTCTTCTTCTTCTTTGTCTTCTTCTTCTTCTTCTTTGTCTTCTTCTTCTTCTTTGTCTTCTTCTTCTTCTTCTTTGTCTTCTTCTTCTTCTTTGTCTTCTTCTTCTTCTTCTTTGTCTTCTTCTTCTTCTTTGTCTTCTTCTTCTTCTTTGTCTTCTTCTTCTTCTTATTTGTCTTCTTCTTCTTCTTTGTCTTCTTCTTCTTCTTTGTCTTCGTCTTCGAAAGCTCCATATCGACCACTTACTGCTCGCCTGCCCAGCGTGTTCGTAGCGCGTTGCACGACAGTGTGACAAGCCCTCTATGTGTGCGGGTTCAATTCCACGGGCTGGCAGAAAAAGCCACAGGTTCTCCAGATTATAGTGTTCTTGCCACCGAACCGAAGGGTTACGATGTCCATGACACCGAGCCGAAGAGCTGAAAGCTCAAATGCTTCTGGATCGGGAGAATTTAAAAAAAATCAAAAATCGACCACTTGATAACCACTCTGTGTGATTTTAGCTAAGAGCGAGTGTACGTTCTCCAGTTATGCACCTACAAGTAGGCCAGCACATCAAATCTCTTTGACGCTTTTTATTTACTAGCGTAGCTTCCCTAGGGTCCTACCTCAGTCGCCTCTTACAACATGCCTTGTAGTAGGTCGCGGTGTTACTATTCTTTGCTCCCCTTGTGAGCCCGGCAACACACGGGCGTTAGCCAGCTATGAATTCATGTTGTTGGTAGAGCTCTTCTGACTGATTTTTGCGTGGCCTGCTTTCCTTTTTATCAGTATCCCCCTTTAGCCTTTGTATCTCTTTTGTTAGTTCAATTCATGTTCTTTTTTCTACTGTCCTTTGTTCTCTTATTGTTAGATTTTTTTTTCGTTTTTTTCCGATCCAGAAGCACTTGAGCTTTTCAGCTCTTCGGCTCGGTGCCATAGACATCGTAACCCTTCGGTTCGGTGCCACGAACACCGTAAATCTGGGAATCTGTGGCTTTTTCTGCCATCCCGCGAAATTGAACCCGCACACACAGAGGATAGTCACCCGTAGTCCAACGCGCTTCGAACACGCTGGGCTGACGGGCCTGATTGTTAGTTCAATCCATGTTATTTTTTCTACTGTGTTTTATTCCTTCAATAATATGATTGTTTTATTCCTTCAATAATATGATTGTTTTATTCCTTCAATAATATGATTGTTTATTTTGATTTCAGGCATCCATTTCGTGTGTGTGTTCTTCTCTAACGAAGGTTTGAAGAAAAGCATTATGGAAGAAGACATCCTGGCAATGTAGAGACAAGGGAGACCACAGGGAAGATAGATGGATACAAGATGTAACTGATGATTTAAGCATGATTGCTACAGAGGCGTGACATCTGGCATATAATAAATAATAATAATTCCTCTTGCAGACATCTAAAAATAATGAACATAAAATGGAACGAATTCAGGAGAAGTGATGAAATCAGAGAAATGTCTGGTCAACCACTAGTGACAACTGTTATGAGATGGCATATGGGAAAAATAAATTCCGAAGGACCGTTAGGCTGGCAAAGTTCTACTTAGCTATTTGATGATGATGATGTTCTTCTCCAAGTTACTTTGATTTCCATCCTGCTCTATTCTACAAATGTATTTTTGTAAGTAGACTCTTGAAATCTTTGCTTGTTTGCTGATCATCCCAAGAAGAAGTATTTTTATGATTTTTATATGTACCACTTTGGAGGTGTTTCTATAATATTTGATCATGCACAGGAAGGAGTCTCAAGAGGTCTTGGTGAGGTAGACGATGCTGAGAATTGTTAATGCTTTTACTTAGATGGTTGGGAAAAAATATCATTACAACTGTAGAATGGAATCCAGACCATTTGCATAAGATGTGAGTGCTCTAACTCGTATGCTGTCGAGGCTCTAATTAATAGTAGTATTATCAGTAGTAATTGTAATCAGTATTAGTTTAGTAGTAGTAGTAGTATTAGTAGTAGTAGTAGAAGTAGTAGTAGCAGTAGCAGTAGCAGTAGTAGTAGTAGAAGTAGTAGTAGCAGTAGCATAGTAGTAGTAGAGTAAGTAGTAGTAGTAGCAATGAGTAGTGTATTAGTATTAGTAGTAGTAGTGAATAGTAGAGTGTGAGTAGTAGTAGTTGCAGTAGTATTAGTGAGGTATAGAAATAGTAGTAGTAGTAGTAGTAGTAGCAGTAGTAGAAGTAGTAGTAGAAGTAGTAGTAGTAGTAGTAGTAGTAGTATTAGAAATAGCAGAAGCACTGGAATTGAATTCATTCAGTAAAATGTTCATTAAGTAATTTCTCTCCATATCAGTACTCCTTAAACCTACAAGGTGTCTCACATATAACGCATCCATTTGCAGTTCGTCTACCACACATGGCAATCATCATCACCTTTGCCTTCCATTCCTCCTATGTTCTGGTACATCCGGTTCCATGATTGTCTTTTACATGTCTTCATGATGATTTAAGTTCCCAAAATACATCAATTTTCGCTGTCCTTTCCTTTTTTATCTTTTTTTTCTTCATAAATTTGTGCGATAAAGTACATCCTGAATCCATCTTTTCTGTGTTCTTCCTCTTCTCCTCTTTTCCGGGTTACCTCCTTCCATAGTCATCTATTCCAACCCTTCGTATCTCTTTACATGTCTAAAATACTTTAATTTTCTCATTCTTATTTGTAGTATCAACCAGTTTTTATTTGATTTTGAATTCTTTCAAGATAGATATATTTGTTCTCTTCTCTGTCCATGATATACGGAGGACTCTTCTGTAACACTTATATTCAAAAGCATATATATTTTCTCCACTGACTTATTAAATGTCCATGCTTCACACCCATATGTTGCCACTGGGAATTTGCATGGTCTTAGTATTCTGATCTTTGGTTTCCTATCCGTTCCATTCTATACTTCTATCCAGGGGCGGCTCGTCATTAAGGGCCAGTGAGGCCTGGCCCCACCAATAATCGAAAGGGGAAACTTCCCGGAATAGACAAATAATAGTAAATACTCCAAAAACCCTGATTTTTCCCGAAAATTTGTGTCTGGCCCTACCAAGAAAAATGACTACGAGCCGCCACTGCTTCTATTCATTTACTCTATAAAATTGTTATAAAAATATATCTATACAATTTTTTCAAAAAAAGATAGTACTATTCTACTATACTTTAATATTACTATATAGAGCTGCTATTCTTAATACGATATATTTTAAATTGTTATATGTTGAGTGTTGGCGTATGACGCTGAGCGGTAGTAAGCTTGATCACAACCCAAACGTACACTGTTCAAACCCGTGTCGGGCAATTTTAAGCAAAGTTTTCATGTGGATTTTTACGAACGGTAAAAATAGACATCACCGTTGAGAAAGCAATGACAAACTACTGAACGTAAAAGTGGTGCCTAGAAAATTTGACGACTCGTTTACTGTAATGATGGTAACGTCCTGGAAAGGATATGCAGATTTACATTTGTCATGTCATTGTACAATGCTTAGATAAATAAATGACATCACAGGAAGAAACACATACCTGCGAATGGATGCTTTTTTCTTTTCCGATCCAGAAGTACTAGCTTTTCAGCTCTTCGGCTCAGTGCCATGGACATCGTAACCTTCGGTTCGGTGCCACGAACACCGTAAATCAGGAACGTGGCTTTTAATGCCATCCTGGAATTGAACCCGCACACACGATGGATAGCCACCGTAGTCAACGCGCTACGAACACCCTGGGCAGACGGGCAACTGAATGCTTAAAATCCAAAGAAGGTACGATATTAATGGGGGAAGAAAACATAACAGGACGATGGACGGAATAAATTGGAGAACTCTACAATGATGACAGAGAAGAACTAAATATACAAGACACATGCAAGGGACCACCAATACTTGCAGCTGAAGTTGAAGATGCCATAAAACATATTAAGAGGGGAAAGTCTCCAGGTCCAGATTACATAACAGCAGAAGAAATTCAAGCTCTAGGAAATCTAGGAACAGAAGTCTTCTTCTGCTTCTTTGTGTTCGTTCTTTACGACCAATTTTAATCACTCTTTGTGATATGTTTGATCTTTGCCAAGAACGTGTATACGTTGCACATTGGTTTGTAGGCCCCTAAACGCATAGACTTCTACACGTTTAGGACATGTGCATCCGATTTCAGCCAAACCTCCTTAGTCGCATCTTACGACATGCGTGGCTGGTAACAGTGGTTCTATTCTTTACACCCCAAATTATAGCCCCGGTAAGCACTCAGGCGGGAACAGAAGTGATAACAAAGTTTGTAAACGACATTTATGACAGTGGTTGTATTCCAAAAGATCTACTAAAGTCCATATTTATTGCTTTGTCAAAGAAATCAAGAACAGTTGAATGTGAAGATCACCGCACTATTAGTCTTATGAGTCATATGACAAAGATACTACTGATGATAATAAGGAGAAGAATGAGAAGCAGAATAAGACCAGAAATCAGCGAAAAATGGTGTGGATTTGTTGAAGGCAATGGCACGAGCAACGCTATATATATCAAGAGCAGTGGCGGTTCGTGATCGCTTTTATTTGTGGGACCAGATACCCATTTTCGGGGAAATTATAGCCTTGGGTTAGGTTATATTTTAATTAATAAAATAATAAATACACGTTACATATTATTTTTGGTGGGGCACGGCCCATCTGGCCCTCAATGACGAGCCGCCACTGATCATGAGAATACTAATAGAAAGATTAATAGAAGTAAAAACAGATTTATACTTGTGCTTTATAGACTACACCAAAGTAAACCATCAGGAACTTTCCAAAATATTAGAGAGCTTAAACATTGACAGCAAAGATCTAAAAATCATTCAGAACATATATTGGCAGCAAACATCAGCTTTAAGAATAGACAAAAAGATAGGAACTTTCCAGAAGATCAAAAAGGGTGTTAGACAAGGATGCGTATTATCACCAGACCTTTTCTTACTGTATTGTGAAAACATTTTTAGGTCTGTAAATGAGATTGCTGGAATAGCTGTGGGAGGACATGCCGTAAATAACCTGAGATACGCGAATGATACCGTCTTAATAGCAAGAAATGAAATGGAGCTCCAGAAATTAGTTGATAAGGTTGTGACAGAAGTAACAGCGAAGGACTGAGTTTGAATGTTAAAAAGACAGAAGTTATGATCATATAAAAAAGCACCATCACAGTAAATGGGACATTTAGCTAAGACAAGTACAGCAATTTAAATACCTCTGAGTCCTGGTAACATCAGATGGCAGATACAAATCAAAAAAAAAAAGCAGAATAGGACAGGCCAAAACAGTGTTCCAGAAATTGAAAAGCATTATATGCAACAAGTTATTGTCAATTGATATCAGAATGAGAGTTATACAGTGCTACATAGAACCAATATTGACATACGGATGCAAGTCATGGACAATGAACAAACAGATTGAAAAACCTGAAAGGGCCACAGAGATGTGGTTTTATAGAAGAATGATGAGAATCCCATGGACTGCTAAAATGAAGAATGTAGAGGTGTTGAATGAGATCAAGAAACAGAGAAAGCTTATCATCAATATACGAAAGAGGCAGTCTTCATTGTTCGGGCAAGTGATGAGGAATTGAGGTTTAGAACACAATGTGACAACCGGTAAAATCGAGGTTGGACGAGACAGAGAAAGACAGAGAGAGAAACTTTTTGGATAGCCTGACTCATGTCATGAAAGAGTGTCAACATCTGAGATAATAGCAAACACCACAGCCAGAGATTTGTGGAGCTCCATGATCGCCTACGCCAGCCGACACAGCACCTGATAATGATAAGGATTTCATATGTTGAATTCTACGTGCATTGAAATAAGAAAATGTTTGCAAATGAGAAAAAAGTGGAAGTAAAGGAATGATCGAGAAAAGAAACGGCAATGTAGATATTTAACTGAATGCACGTGTGTTATAAAACCGTTGTCTGGAAACATAAAGACAAAACCTCATGTGTTAGCTAACTTGTGTTTGTCTTGAGTAAAACCACTGTAATTCTTCATTCTTGTTATCATGTTCACCATCTGGCCTGGCTTGTCAGTGGCATGCTCTCCGCACATCAGGTTTCGTTTGGAAAGTCGTGCACTAGGAAATCTATCACCCAAACAAACACATAGACTGACACACGTTTACAATGACGGGCATGCATATTGTGTCTACATAAACTAAACGTGATAGATATATATACCTTCTTCTTTCTTTCTTTCTTTCTTCTCTTCCTGTAGTGCCTTTCAGTGTTCTTTTTCTTCTTCCAACGCTCCATATCGACCACTTGTTAATCACTCTGTGTGATTTATATGTATCTGGCCTAAGCGATTACGTTCAGTTAGCCCTACAAGAGCATCGATTCTGCACGCTTTAATCGTGCTCCAGGCTTCTATTAGCGCCTCTACGATATTCTTGTAGGTGAGTGTACTATTATGCCCTTCAATCAGCAATACACTGTGATATATATAAGATGCATCTCTGACTGAGTTGCATCAAACATGCTCTTCTTCTTTGCGTTAGTTCTTTCACCAATTTTAATCACTCTTTGTGATAGTGTTGATCTTTGCCAATGAATCGCAATACTCACTTGGTTTGTAGGCTAAACATAACTTACAACGTTTGGACATCTCCGATTTCAGACAAATGCTTTCTCTATTATCTATGCTTCTGCCATTCAGGCGATCTTGCCCTCGGCTTCAGATGGTAACTCTTTGTGATCCGTGTAGTTTGCACCGAAAACGTGAATACGTTGCGCCTCGTTTTATATACATCTACATTATGTAGGACAAGCGTTAGCAAGACGTAGACATTCTTAAAGGGCAAGAAGAAGAATAAGTATCCATGATGACAGGGCCGCGCCGTGCTATGATGCAGAGAGGCGGCCTCATCAGGCGGTACCGTAAGAGGGGCGGCATAAACAACCAAATCACAGTTACAGTTGAAGGTTAATTTTAAACAACCAAATCACAGTTAATTTTAAGGAAAAACCATTGCCCGCGTGCCCAGCGTGTTCATAGCGCGTTGGACTGCAGGTGACTAGCTCTCTGTGTGTGCGGATTTAATTCCGTGGGCTGGCAGAAAAGCCACAGGTTCCCCAGATTCACGGTGCTCGTGGCACCGAACCGAAGGGTTACGATGTCCATGCGCCCCTGAGCCGAAGAGCTGACTGCTCAAGTGCTTCTGGATAGGGGAAAAAAGAAAAACCATTTGAGGAAGACATTTCGAAGACTTGCATCATACTGAGAAAATATACCGCACGGCTCTGCATAATGTTAGTCTTCTTTCTAACTGAAGTCTGTTGAGTTTTGATTCAGCTGCACTTGCATCCGACGTTCAAATACGCCATTATTTTATCTTTTTTTTTTTTCTTTTGTGAATTGTTGTTTGTGTTTTAGTTGACGAGATTTGTTGTTGCAGGTTGCTGGCAGAGATGATGTGGTGGTGACATTTATACAGAGAACTGTATGCATGATTCTATGTACCTGCCTACAGCGATCTGTTGCGTCTATGTGTTTGGATATTTAAACCCCCCAAAAAAAAGAACATGATTGTTTATTGTCTGTTTGTTAGTATAGGTTTCAGTGTCCGTTTGTCAATGTCCTAAGTGTGTGTGTGTCACTGGCCATGTGTCAGTGTGTCAATGCTCATGTTTCAGAGTTTATGTGTCAGTGTCCATGTGTTGGTGTGAATGTATCAGTTTCTACACGTCAGTATTTGTGTGTCAATGTCTATGTTTCAGTATCCATACATAATATCTAAAGTCGAAGAAGGCCCGTCTGTATGGCCAGGAAACCTATAAAACGGTAAGCAGGCTTTCACGCAAAAATCATTCAGAAGCGCCACACTAGGCGCCGTGGTTAGGTCTGAATTCATAGCGGGCGAACGCAGAAGAAGAGGAAGTATCCATATGTCAGTATCTGTGTGTCAGTATCCATATGCCAGTATCCATATGTCAGTACCAGTATGTGTCAGTGCTCATATTTCAAAGTATATGGGTCAGCCTGAACTTATGTGGAAACTTAGTAGGAAAGAAGAAAGAAGATGCTATGATTTGTCTGTCAAGACAATTCAAAGAAATTTCTGAACCTGATCCACAAATATACAGGTTGTCAAGATAATTGCAGCTCCATTGACAATTAGAAAGTTGCCAGGTACACATTGAGTTGTGTTTATTTACTATTTATACCGGTTCTGACTAGCTCGTCCTACGTCACATTTGTTCATCGCCCCTTCCGCACTACAATTACACACCGTCACACAGCCTTGACCTATACTACGTCATAACTGAACCTTCCCATTTCCATACATATATGCCAGATTAGCTCCATTCACGGGTTGCTTTTAAGTTGAACACCCTGTAGTTGCAGTGTTCCAATGACTTCGTTTGTAGCATATGTGTCTAAGCCGTCTATTGTCTGTTGTCTTTCCTCAGATGGATGATGTAACTAGTTGTCCACTCGTGCGGTTAAGCATAGAGGTGGGAGCTTTAATTTGCGTTCCAGTGCCAGATGAGACGCCCTTGTTGTGTTATATCCATGCTTATTTAGTGTGGTCTTGAGATTGCCTATCCATCTTTTTCTTAGTCTTCCCTTGGCTCTAGTACCTGATCTCTTTTTATTGTATGCTGTTATCTATGCCGTAGTCAAGTGAAAATATCTTCTCCATTTTGAAAATTACATCAGGGACCCTCGTCGGTGCTACGGAGTTCGTGCACTGCAGCTGAGATTTTCCTGTGTTAGAAAGAGATCGGAGCACACATGGTTACTTACCGAAGTGCAATGATGATGGTCCTATCAATCAATCAATCAATCAATCAAACAATCCATCAAGTGAATTCACTTGAACGTTTAAAATTCAAGAGCAGATGTAAAACGTTATATATCTTGAGGTATATGTAAGGTAATACGGTGTTAGGTTCGTATTTTTCATTGACCGTCGGCACACGATGGGTGTTGTGGTCAACATCACGCTGCTCGCCTTTACTTCCCGGTGCATTTCCAGGTATCCGATTGAGGCTTCGTCGACCTAAGATTGTTTGTTTGTTTAGTAGGGATTTTTTTTTCAAAATCCAGAAGCACTTGAGCTGACAGCTCTTCGGCTCGGTGTCATGGACATCGTAACCCTTCGGCTCGGTGCCACGAACACCGTAAATCTGGGAAACCTGTAGCTTTTCTGCCAGTCCGCGGAGTTGAACCCGCACTTACAGAGTACTAGTCACCCGTAGTATAACGCGCTACGAACACGCTGGGCACGTTAGTAGGGGATTAAAGCCTCTTTAAGCCGAGGCACGCTCCTTTCAACCTAAAGCGAACCTTTTATTGGTTATATCAGAGCGTGTAGGCCAACAAACATGAAAAAAAAGAATTAACTCCTTTCTGAAAATCCAAGACAGTAGACATACGATCGACCTGAGAGCCGTTTGGTCGGAAATATATTCCAAGCCCACAGTATAATTGAATCCGGATCACTAGTCTAAATAAGCGAACTCACTAACAACTACGCTACTGCGGCTCTTTAAGGACACGTTTACCATAAGAACAAATCTTAGCACACATAGCTATTCACCGAAGTGCAAAGATGATTGACATATCAATCAATAAATCAATAAGTTATTATATTGACTTCTTCAACGCTGACGATTATCCCCATAGAAAAAAAAAATGAACAATACCAAATTTGTTAAGAGCATTAGAAAACTATAAGGCCTAACCGACATTCGCACTGGATACTTCATGGGAAACAAGCAAATCTCCACTCAACAAGAGTCTAGTTTTAGAATGTAATTCTCGTACACCCTCGATTGATAAGCTCAAAGTCAATTTATACAACTGTATTTATTTTTAAATTATACATTTATTATGTTTGCACAAATGAACCGCATTTTGTGAACAAAAAACACGAGAACAGATCGAGGGCAAAATATGGAAGACACGGAACGAGTGTACACATATTAATATCTGCTTCTCTTGTATTCAAATTAGTAATCTTTTTCTCTCACACACGGCAGTAATAGAGTCTTAAATTTTTGACCTTCCCTTTCGTTCTTAAGTCTGTGACCTGAAATATCTTTACCTTAATCTTCATATTCGCATACCCTTTGTTCATTTATGAATCTTAGCTTTAAGATCTGGTAAAATCTGTACTAATCCTATCAGAGGTGCTCAGAAAGATACAGTGTATGACTTGCACAAAGTAGCAGCAGATTTGTTTCTGATATCTAACTTAACAATCTCAGGTAATATTTCAAGAGCTCAAAGCAGGGGTGTATAGATTAACAACTAGCAGACATGTCAAATTTATGGTTCAGAAAATACACACAAGTTTAACAAGATCATCCCACGGAACGTCATGGAGATCGTAAAAGAAGGACAATCATATTTTTGTCCAAAGCTGAAGAAAGGTTAGATATATGGAACGAATTTCAATTGAAAGATATGAATACGCTAGAAAGAAATCCAAACCAATTTGTTGGAAAGTCTGAGGGATTGTGGTTAAATGAGTTTCTTAAGAGATTACTTTGATTAGTTGTAAAGCATGTCAGTAGAGTTCAGATATGATATATTACAACAGGTATAATAATAATTCCTCTTGTATCGTTATTCATTACATAGGACCTACAAGCAATTTCTCCATACCGCTCTATCCTGGGCAACTCGCTCAATCTCCTACATGGAACTGAGATCAATATTTCTTGCCTCTCTCAAAAAAGTTGGTTTCAGAAAGTTCCTTAGGTCGTACTCTCTTTCTTCAACCACATCTAACTCTAGATAACTAGGCCAGACAACTGACCGGGAATCCCTGACCTAGATCAGAGAAGGGGCTGGAAAATATATATGTTTGATAGAACACTGCAAACTGTTTTGCAATTTTACTCAATTCTGTGAGTCTATGGTTATTTATTGGTGAAACATATTCATAATATTGATATTCCTTATTGTTCAACTTAACTTGTTGCATAATATAACATCGATTTAGTATTTTGTGTTGATTTTAAACTGAATTCGTCTATATACTTAACAATACTGGAATGCGAGGTCACGTGGTGTAGTTGGGGTCTGATTTCCAATAATTCTTACCTGAGTCCGAAGGCTCATAAGTTTATAGTTTGCTCTGCTTGAACTCTCTGCGCCCCACTTTAATATATGCTTTGATATTCTTTGATCGTTTCTTCTCAGGGTAGGGTGTATCCAACATACCTCCATAGAAAATTGCCAGGTCTGCAGACCCTACTGTCTAAACTGTCCAAGCAGCGCAGGGTCGTCTTCCAGTGGATACTTTCTCACTGTAGAATTCCAGAAAATGAAACAGCAGACCGAATGGCCAAGGAAGGTGCTGCAGGAGAGCAACCGGATGTGAGAGTTACCTACCACCAAAAGAAAAAATAAGATTAAATCAATCAGAAAGCCGCTCATTCTCACCAGCTCATGGTCTGCTAGGCGTGTCACCAGCATGTAGACGTAGTCAATAACATATAATCATCGATCGTTGATTGATTTATTGATTGATAGGACAATCATCATTGCACTTCGGTGAATTTCTATATCTGCTCCGATCTCTTTCTTACACAGGAAGATCTCAGCGACAGTGCACGAACTCCATAGCACCGGCGAGGGTTCCCGATGTAATTTAGAAGATGGTGAAGATATTTTATAGGAATTAAAAAAAACTTTTCTAATGAATTTTGCCCGGACAGTGGTTTTATAGCCTGCTCTTCTCAATTTTGAACTGTCAGGGTTCTTTTACGTTCACAAACAGAACCTACGTTTTATCATCCGTCTCCGATAGGACTAGGAGCTTGATCTCACCTACATTGAGATCAGTGATTTCTGGAAAAATGTACGAGGAAGTGAACCGAGTACCTCTGGACGGAGAGGGGATCACCTAACCCAGAGCCAACTATAAACTTATAGGCCTGAGGACTCAGGTAAGAATTATGGGAAATCAGACCACAACTACACCACGTGATCTCGCATTTAATTTTTTGATGTATATAGACGAATTCATTTAAAAATAAACACAAAATGCTAAATCGAATGAATACTGGTCAAATCTATGTTCTGCGATACAAAATGCTGCAGATATGGCAACACCAAGGCAATGTACGAAAATATCAGAGTAGCTCTGGGACCAAACATAACAAAATTGCACCACTAAGATCGGACACAGGTGAGCCAATAACAGATATGACTAAACAGCTCGAAAGATGGGTGGAACACTATTCCAATCTTTACTCTGTGGAGAAACCAGCACACCCAGTCCTCGATCAGATCATACCGAAACACCATGACCAAACCGAGCTGGATACCGAACCCACGGAGCAGGAACTTTCCGAAGCAATCAACAAACTTTCAAATGGCAAGGCATCAGGACTAGACAACATTCCTGCAGAAGTCCTCAAATACAATAGGGATGTCCTGCTGCCCACCTCTACAATCTCCTTATTCAGTGCTGGAGAGGGAACACTTCCTCAGGACATGAGGGATGCAAAGATAGTGACACTCTATAAAAACAAAGGGGATAAGGGGATTGTAACAACTACAGAGGCATCTCCTTCTAAGCGTAACAGGCAAAGCTTTGCACTAGTCCTTTCAAAACGACTACAGAAACTGGCGGAGCGTGTTCTTCCAGAGTCACAATGTGGATTCAGAGCTAGACGGTCAACAACTGACATGATATTTACCCTTCGACAGCTACAAGAGAAGTGCAGAGAGCAGAGCAAGCCTCTATGTATTGCTTTCGTGGATCTGACTAAGGCATTTGACACAGTCAGCAGGCCAAGTCTTTATAAAATATTGAAGTATATTGGTTGTCCCCAAAGTTGCTCCAATTGATTGTTTCCTTCCATGAGGGCATGAAAGCCAGCATACAGTTCGATGGCAGCACATCTGATAGTTTTGAGGTTAAGAGTGGAGTCAAGCAGGGCTGTGTCCTTGCCCCACTCTCTTTGGTATCTTCTTCGCAGTCCTTTGAACCACGCCTTAGGGGACGCCGATGGTGATGTTTTCATCCGCACTAGATCTGATGGTTCACTGTTTAACTTGGCTCGCTTAAGAGCCAAGACAAAACGACGGAAATACTTCTCAGGACCTCCTTTTCGCTGACGATGCTGCCTTAGTCGCCCACAGTGAGACTACACTGCAATGTCTAATTAATAATTTGTCAAAGGCATGCGACCTCTTTCTCTGACAATAAGTGTCTCCAAAACAGTTGTATTATGTCAGGAGGTAAGACATCAAATATCACTTTAAATGGTAACCATCTAACACCAGTGCAAAAATTCTGCTATCTTGGGTCCACGGTCACTGCCAGCCTTTCTCTTGATGAAGAAATCAACGCTCGTATAGGAGTGCGGCTACTACATTCGGCATACTATCAAAGCGAGCGTGGGACAACAAAAAATTGACATTGCAGACGAAAACCCAAATATATCAAGCCTGTGTAATTAGTTCTTTACTATATGGCTCAGAAACATGGACAGCCTACTCAAGACACGAGAGGAGACTTAACATCTTTCACCTTCGATGTCTCCGCAAGATTATGAACATCAGGTGGTACGACAAGATAACCAACTCTGAAGTACTACAACGTGCAAATCTGCCTTCCATCATGGGCATGCTCAGCAGTAGACGACTAAGATGGTTGGGACATGTGAGAAGAAGGGAAACTTATCGCATACCAAAACAAATGTTGTTCTGTGAACTTTCGGAGGAAGAGGCACCAGGGCAGACCACTGCTCAGATATAAAGATGTCTGCAAAACCTCAATGAAAAACTTTTCTATAGATCCCAGCACATGGGAGGGACTAGCTGATGACAGAGTTGTGTGGAAAGCCAAATTACGGAAGGGCGCAGAGTCTTTTGAGAAGAGACTTATGTACGAGCTGAACGACAAGAGAGAAAAGCGAAAACTCAGAAGTTGTCACAGTAAAACACTTGCCTATTGACCGTCTGTAAAGATGAAAAGGGCCATATATATTATCCAGCAAGTTAAGTTTAACAAAAAGGAATATCAATAGTATGAATATTTTTCACCAATAAATAACCATAGATACACATAATTATGTAAAATTGTAAAAAAGCTTACCGTGTTCTATCAAACGTATATTTTTTTTTTCCCGATCCAGAAGCACGGTGCCATGGACATCGTAACACTTCGGTTCGGTGCCACCAAAAGAAAACACCGTAAATCTGGGAATCTGTGGCTTTTTCTGCCATCCTGCGGAATTGAACCCGCACATCAGAGGGATAGTCACCCGTAGTCCAACGCGCTACGAACACGCTGGGCAGACGGGCGTCAAACATATATAAATTCCAGCCACCAGCTCTGATCTAGGTCAGGGGTTTCCTCGTCAGTTGTCAGGCCTAGTTATTTAGAGTTGGCTGTACCTAGCCTCTACGTCGTCGATCCTCCACCCCTCCACCTCTACATCGATCCTTCATATCTTGTTCTTCTTACCGTTGTTGCAATGTAGGAATGAGTGTAGATTGACTTTTCAACACAAGTAATACAAACATAACTCACATTTACAGGCTAATAGTCGAATTAGAGTTGTATAGAATGCACCTAAACATATTTGATTTAATTCTGAATAGTCGATTTCAGAATGAATAGCAGGCGTTTATAATTAGCAGATTGACAGAAGATTAGCTGGACAAAGTATGAATATACTATTTACATATATATATGAGTAGCACTCGCGTGTAAGTAACAGATTCTATTCAGAGAAATAGATTTTAGAAGACGATCAAAATAGGAAATGTAATTTAGCTTAAGCGGTAGTGAGTTCGATCACAGCCCTAGCGTACCTGGTTTAAACTCCACGGCGAGCAGGTTTGGAAGCAAATTAGTTATCTTGGATTTTTACGAATGGATAAAATAGACATCACAGTTCAGAAAGAAATAGCAAACTACTGAACGTATAAGTGGTGTCTAGAAAAATCAACGACTTCTTTACTTCTTCTTCTTTGCTTTCGTTCTTTACGACCAATTTTAATCACTCTTTGTGATATGTTTGATCTTTGCAAGAACGTGTATACGCAGTTACGTAGCCCACTAAACTCATAGACTTCTACACATTTAGGACATGTGCATCCGATTTCAGCCAAAATCTCCTTAGTCGCCTCTTATGACATGCATGGCAGGTAACCGTGGTTCTATTCTTTACACCCCAAATTTGGGCCCCTGTAACCACTCGGGCGAGAAAGTTATTCATAACAGGCATGTGGGAGAAGTTATGTATAACAGACTTTGGATTAGAAAGTTATTCATAATAGGCATGTGGGAGAAGTTATGTATAACAGACTTGGATTAGAAAGTTATTCATAACAGGCAAGTGGGAGAAGTTTTTATAACAGACTTGGATTAGAAAGTTAGTCATAACAGACTGTAAGTTATATGAGAATAACTCCTTCTGTGTTACAACTCCACCGTTTCAGAGATATTACGTTATCAGAGAAGGTGATATCAATAGACAAGATAAGGGACAGTTATATAGACACTTCAGAAACTCAAGTACCCTTTATGTTAATAACAACTTCAAAAGAAAATCCAACAAATGATGGATACTTTGAACACTAATTTCATGAATGGCATTGACTACTTGTAAATATATGTCGGTTACATACATGAGCGTCCTCATACAGTTTTTCAGGATAGGGTCAAATGAATGGGGGAAAAAATGTAGTTGGTAGTTTTCTAAGCGGAAAAAGAGACCAGATTCGCATGAAACTGATTTTTAAAAATACATTTTCAAGGGGGCTGAGCATTTTGTAAATCATTAACTTAACTCTTCTTCTTCTTCTTCTTTTGCGATCAACTTTTGCTATGCGACTACTCCGGTATGTGTCATAAACAGGGCGGTGCACTTGAGGTCTTCACCGGTTCCCCATAGTTTGTCTTGTAGTGTTGTTTCTGTTGGCCAGATCTCCAATCTCTCACTACTCAGACTAGGGCAGTCTTGCAGGATGTGCTCTGGGGACTGCTTTGGTGCTCCACAGGTGCAGGTGCCGAGTTCTGAGAACCATTCTGTGGAGGTGTGCTCTGAGACTGCAGTGTCCCGTTCTAAGTCTGAAGATTGTGGTCTCATTAACTTAACGTAGTGGAACGTCTGACCGAATGGATTAGACGCGCCTCCCATGCTGGAGAATCGGGTTCAATCTACTGTAAGGCCAAGGAGGCTTTTTCTGTCTGGGGCATAAAGACAAATTCTAACCTGAACTGTTTCGCGATGATAACGCTAGTCATGAAGCCATTGAATTCCACAGGAACATGACCCTCCTCTTTCCTACACGGTCCAAAAGTGGTATTACAGACACTAATGACTGGTTGTTTTTTTTATAAACCGCATGGACGCCCATGGAGAGCCGCTGTAGTGTAGTTGTTAGTGAACTCGCTTACCAAGGCTGGTGGTCTGGGTTCAGCTCCCGCAATGTGCGTGAATTTTTCCCGACCACGACTTCTCTCAGGTCGACCCAGCCTCAACTGGGTACCAGACATGCTCTGGGAAAGTAAATGCGGCCGGCGTGATGCTGACCACATCACCCATCGTGTGCCAACGGTCAATGAAAAATACAGGCCTAACACTGTATTGACCTATATACCACGAGGTATGAAAGGGTTCCTTTACTTACTTACTTATGGACGCCCATGGTTATCTATACATTTTGAAAAACAACATTTTCTCTGGTTGTGTTTTGTAACAATACATATGTTTTTATGACTTAACTTGTTGCTTTCAGACTTAATCTTGTTACAAAATATAGCTGCTCAAAGAATGTGTCACACTTTTAACATATTTATATATGTAATTTATATTGTCAGTGTCTTTGTTGTATCGCGTACCTGTAGTACATTTCCTTGTTACTCTTTGATCTGACAATATTGACGTTCAGTCAAAGCACAAAGTATTTAGAAAGACATTATCAGATGTTAGCGTCAGTTTTCGGACATAGTAAAATGAAGAAGTAATAGAGGAAGTAGATTAACAGAACGGGGGGCAATAGAGAAATGTGACTAAACGAATTTTGTACATTGTCTTCTAATTCGGTAACTTTAAGCCTCGTGATCCAGAATGCAATGTAGAATTGTGGCAAGATGATGTTTGTACCAGTCTTCTAATTAGGTAACTTTAAGTCTAAAGGGGAACTGAGTGCAATAGGGAAGTGTACCAAGACGATTTTTGTACCAGTCTTCTAATTCGGTAACTTTAAGCCTAAGGGAACAGTGTACAATGGAGAAATGTGGCAAGGCGATTTTTGTACAAGTTTTCTGAATCAATAACTTCAAGAAGAAGAACAGAATGAAATAAATGTTCCGGCTCGTGCAGGATACAGTGAGCAGATATGGTTAATTATGTTCAGTTATGTTATGAGTAGATGTTTAGACGACTTTGGCATTGAAGAATGCTTGATTGATTGATTGATTGATTGATATGACCATTATCATTGCACTACTAAAAAAGTTAATTGCATATCCTTTACAAGACTTTGCGAATCAACCCAAGCTTTTAAAGCTGTATGTGATTTTTCTAGGCAGTATTACGTTCAGTAGTTTGCCATTGGTGGCGTCTGTGGCCTAGGGGTTAGTGACTCGGTCTTTTAACCTCGACGTTCTGAGTTCGAATCACGCTGCGGACAGTTTGGTTGCAAATTGTTTCGCGTGGATTTTAACAAAGGACGATGGCACCACTCGTTCAGAAAGCAATGGCCAACTACTAATAATGACTAGAAAAATCACAAACAGCCTTAAAAGCTGGGTTGATTCGCAAAGTCCTGTATAGGATATGCAATTAACTAACTTTAGTTTGCCATTGCTTTCTGAACGGGTGGTGCCATCGTCCTTTCGTAAAATTCCACGCGAAACATTATTGCACTACTACTACTACTAATTCTGCTTCTACTACTACGACTAGCACTACTGCTACTACTACTGCTACTACTACTACCACCTCTACCACTAACACTACCGCTGCCATTACCATTACCACTACCAATACTACTTCCACTACTACTACTACTACTTCTACTACTACTACTGCTACTGTCACTATTTCTACTACAACTACTACTTCTACAACTACTACTACTACTACTTCTACTACAACTACTACTACTTCTACTACTACTACTACTACTACTTCTACTACTACTACTACTACTTCTACTACTACTACTTCTACTACTACTACTACTACTTCTACTACTATGTATACTACTTCTACTACTACAACTACTTCTACTACTATGTATACTACTACTACTTCTACTTCTACTACTACTACTACTACTACTACTACTACTACTACTACTACTACTTCTACTATTATGTATACTACTACTACTACTACCACTACTACTATTTCTACTACTATGATACTACTACAACTACTACTACTACTACTACTACTACTATTTCTACTACTACTACTACTACTACTACTACTACTACTACTACTACTACTACTACTACTACTACTACTACTACTACTACTACTACTACTACCTATCACCACAATAAAAGAAATGAAAAGAAGAAAAGTAAAGAAAAATATCACCAGCTCCCCCTATTCATGCCAAGTTTCAGTTTCTCTTCTGTGTACTAATCAACAAACGTACAGACTTCACTACACTAATTATTCATATGACCTGGTCATCACGCATTCGATAATGACATTAAATTTACTTTTAAAAGACACGTGACTTGGAAACACGACAGATCAGTTACTCTCTTTTTCATGAACATTCTCGCAAAATTGTGGACAAAATAAAGCATTAAAACCAAACTTCTAGGAAATTATTTTCCTCAACGTTCTGACATGGGCGCCTATACGTTAAGGCAAGAGGGAAGGGAGTGCTACCCCTGGAAAATAGATTTTTGATAAAAGAGTTTTATGTGAATCTGGTCTTCTCCAGTTTCGCGTGGTAAACTACCAACTAAATTTTATTTTTTAAATTTTGCCCATCTTGAAAAAACGTCTATGGACGCCCATGTTTTCTGAGCACATTTCTGAGAAATGAAGCAATTTAGGCGTAGCTGACCCATTTAATAATGATATGCATTAATGTGATAGAAAGAGAAAAGGAGAAAAATAAAAAACAGGAACTAATGATAAACAGCGTCAATAAACTCAGAGAATCATCATAAGTGGATGGTTCCTTTCAGCTGAATGAAAGTATCAACGACTGAGCAGTTACACAGAAGCTCCGACGCAGCTTTCGAATTTTCTTCAAACTACGATCTATGTTTATGTGGGTACATGGGAATTAACTTGCTGGGAATTGAACGTCGTTCACGAGTATGCAAATTGAGTAAACTGTTACAGATCTATTATAGAGACGACGTTAACGATTGCGAACAAAGAGAATAAGAAGACGGCCCAAATATAGTGACGGACAACAGTACTTGCGAATATATCAAAAAACATTTCAACACACAGATCATGCGTAGTCTCCGCAATGAAAACCGACTGTATCGAATTTGTAATATTCCTTGTTCAACATGCAATATCAATGGTAAACAAGACAGTGTGTGACAAAGTAAGGTACATTCTAGACAGTTCATGGCACGGAAGAATGTCAATACCCGAACTGATAGTTAGTACTCAGGCTCATGTTTGTGAAGATCCATGATTGACTACGTCAACTGGAATAGCACATGATGATAGTGTCATTACTATGTTATAATGTGTAGAATAATTTAACAGGGTTTTTTCGTAACATAACAACAAAAATCCCAACGATTTTTGCCGGAGCTACAGGGTTTGTGATTTGTACAATATCCTCGGCATGTTTGGTGTCATTTTTGCGGAGAGGGACCGAGTCATATGGGAAAACCCAGTGCAATGAAATCAATCATTAGTTTTTATTCTCTCTAGAACCTACCAAAGAAGTAATGGTAAAATTATAAATAAAAATGCAGTTATTGAAAGAGGCCTTCTTTCTGACTACTTTTTATGTTGGTGCTGATAAGGGCGTTCGCTACGTTGTGCCACAGCTTGCACCGACATCTTATTTTTATCGTATGATACATCTATTATAAGAGCGACATTTTAGAGACCAGATGTCACATTCCTGCTATGCTTAGTCAGACTGCAGTGTGCAGCCTGCTACCACAATCACCACTTGGAGGCGAAAGAGAATCGTGTTTTTGTTTGTTAAGTAGGGAATTAAGCGTCTATATGGCCGAGGCATGCTGCTTTCAACCTAAGACAGTTGTCTTTCTTGGTTATATTAGGGCGTAATGACCTTTTTTTGTTGTGGCCATGTGGCCTGGGACTCGTCCTGGTGTGGACTGTGTGTTCTTTTTCTTCTTCTTTGCGTTCGTTCTTTACGACCAACTTTAATCACTCTTTGTGATATGTTTGATCTTTGCCAAGAACGTGTACACGTTGCACATTGGTTTGGTAGGCCCCTAAACACATAGACTTCTACATGTTTAGGACATGTGCATCCGATTTCAGCCAAACCTCCTTAGTCACCTCTTACGACATGTGTGGCAGGTAACAGTGGTTCTATTCTTTACACCCCAAATGTGGGCCCCGGTAACCACTCGGGCGTCTGTGTGTTGAATATTGTGTTTTTTTATGAGTCCTGAGAAGGACTTTTGGTTTTGTTCTGTGTTTAGTCCTGATAAGGGTTTTTTGTCTTGATCTGGCTTTTAGTTCTGAGGTCTTTTAAAGAGAATCTTGGTCAAACCTGACTTAATAACCCTGACTTCTGTTCTAACATTCTTAGACCAACAGAGTGGTCGCCGTGGAGTTGATAACACTGTGTTAGTGATCAAGTGCCGTGGAAATGTCGTGGTTCGAAGCCAGATTGAGCTAAAAATATTGATGTAGGCACACACGCATAATACATCACCAAACTTCCTCCTACCAGATTAGTCTTGAGCAAGCCAACCTACTTCTTCTTCTTTGCGATCGTTGTTTTGATCATTATACCGTTAGACGTGTTCTTATTATGAAGTCGACAGTTGTCTAGAGCTCATCTCTGGTGCCATGTAGTTTTGAATGTAGTGTTGTGTTGTAGGGCCAGAATTACTTTCTAGGGAGGACATACAGGGACTGTCTTGCGTTCTTATGATGAAGTTGACTGTTGTCTGGAGCTCATCTATGGTGTCATGTAGTTTTGAATGTAGTGTTGTGTTTTAGGGTTCGCATTTCTTTCTAGGGAGGACATATAGGGAAACAGTCTTGCAGGACATGTTCTGTGGTATGATCAGCGGTGCAACAAGGACACAGAGGGGATGGGTACAATTGTATTCTATGTAGGTGTTTGCCAGCCCAATTCATTCCTTGTCATTCCGACCTCTTCTCTTTCTCTGTCCACGGAGTATCTCCATGTCTCTACATGTCATCCACGTCCTCTCTTGCTGCTACTTCAAAGCCACATGAGGATGTATGGTCTATCAGTTTCAGTTTGGAATATCTTCATTGTACTCCGCGTGATTCCTGTACTGACCTACGGTTGTGAAAGTTGGAAATCAACAAACAAAATTGATAAGAAACTGGACAGCTTTGAGAATAAATGTCTCCGAAAATTACTAAAAGTAAAATGGAGTGATTTCGTTTCTAACAACACAGCAAAAACCCGTATCAAATATTATAAGGAAACGAAGGTGGAAATATTTCTCTCATGTTCTTAGATTAGACGAAAAGAGACTAAATCGACAAGTCCTTATGTGGTCACCAGTTGGGAAAAGAAAACGTGGAAGACCAAAGACCACTCTTCGAAGAATAATCCTACAAGAAAGTAAACTATTGGGATGTAAAACCATACGAGATCTCCAACTGCTAGCAACGAACCGCATCACATGGAGATATCTCTATCTCTTGCGATCACCGCCCAGACCAGTGTACCAGATCTCCCCATAAATTCCATTCTTGTGCAAATCTGATTCATGCAGTCTTAGCATTGGTGTGTTTTACGTCACATCTTCAGCACCATTTGGAGCTCTGGTGCTTATCCTTCGGCGATGTGTCCGGCTTCATCCAACGATTCGCTCTCCGCTCTGTAGCCATTTAGTGTTTTTTTACGGACGGTGTGGGGTAGCTAGCCCCACGCCCAACCTCCTAAGTCGACTCTTGCGACATGCTTGGCAGGTAACAGTGGTTCTATTCTTTACATCCGTCATAGAGATCTAAAGCCTATGTGCCGCCTTTGGCATGAAAGGAACAAACTAACTAACTCCGTACATGTATAGCTAAAGGTGCTCTGATCTCTATAGCATTCTCTCCAACAGCTTTCAGCGACTAACCGTGCCCGTTTGATGTTGATTGAAGAGCCTACTTATATCCCTGTTACAAGTGTTTGGTTTTCTGCATTTTTAATGTATGTCACAGAAGGTTAAGGATTGGCTTTGTAGCATCGGGGTTCAACATATGGCTCCCAATGGCGCAACCTGAAAAGGTGAGATAGGTATGCTGCTATGAATATGCGCCCCTCCTATTTAAACTCTTTTCCCTTTTAATTGAAAAGTCATCTATATTCAATTATGCAACGATAGTTATTGACCGGTTGAGAAATGAGGACATCAGAAAAAAGTGGGTACAACATCAGTACTAGACTTCATCAAGAAACAACAAATTAAATAGTTCGGCCACGTAAGCAGATTACTATCAGACAGTGCACCTCAAAGAGCAATGCTGCTCCGATACAATAGGTACAAAGCAAAATGCCGGCCACGCAAAAGATGGACCTCAGAGATAACAGAGGTGACGAAAGAGACTATTTACAAAGCATATACTAGAGCCCGTTTTAGAAATCTCTTCCTGACCTGACGCTATGAGGCAAACAGGATTCGAGAAAGAAAGAAAAGTTATTGAGTTGGGAACCTCGCCGGTGCTATGAAGTTCGTGCACTGTAGTTGAGATCTTCAATGGTAAGAAAGTGATAGGAGCACACATGGTTACTCACCGAAGTGCAACGACGAAGTCCATATCAATCAATCAATCAATCAATTGAACTGGGACAAATATTTGTTTAATAGTACATATTTCCACTTACATGTTTCACTTGAAGATCAGATCCATTCTTCTTTCCTTTTGCTCAAACTTCTCTGTGACGACATCATACAATGTATTCTTTATTCTAACCTTGCTCAAACGTTCCTATTCAATAGACAAAAAGCTCGTCTGCGTTTTGCTGGAGGCCCTCATGGAGAGCAAAGAATAGTAACACTACGACCTACAAGGCATGTAGTAAGAGGCAACTCAGGTAGGGGGCCTATGGAAGCTGCCCTAGTAAATAAAAAGCGTGTTCTCTTCTAGTCTGGCATAGGTGTGCGGCGCACACCTATCACGCATGGAGAATACGAGCCTGACAGCTCCGTCCATGTAGGCAGAAATGACACACCATCTACAGAGAATATTACAAAAGTACAAACCCCCTTAGCTTCAGCAACAATTCTAGAGATCTCATATACAAATTACCCATGTGACTGCGTCCGGATTAGAACCCACATCCATCAATACGACAAGCAAACGTCTTAACCGCTTACACATAGATTACAACAAGAAGTTACAGAGAAACTGAACAAGCGTGACAAAAATACCACAACGCTAATCCACACGAGCTTACATCAAATTAACAAACAAATTAACTAATAAATTAACCCACAAAATCACCCAGACCTCTCTATCGGCAACCCCCGCAATAGCTCATCTACGAATTAACAACAACGGCTGTGACAAATTGAAAATTGATATCAAAACATCAACTGAAACGAAGTTACTCTTTCTGTTATTACTAATCTTAACGTTATCATGATGTCGCATAGGTAATTGTAAATCGGACCAGTGATAAGATATTTAAATGTGAAATTTAAGAGCCGGATACATTTTTGGTATTAATTGCAATAGCTCATGCACAAGATTCGATTATTTTTTTTTATATCATTATCTTTTGAGGTGGTCTTGAAATGAGTACGTCGAGAAAGATAGGAAAGAGAAAATGCTAACAACACATGTTCCCAGTGCAAATATAGCTGATTTTAATGAAATGACATATGCAAACATAGTTGTATGGACTCGCATTTTTATTTTGTTAAGTTAGACAGGGTGTGCTGCAAGTAAATTGTGCGTGAAAAGTTTGTTGTAGATTTTACTTAGAACATGTTACAATAATCTATATTAATCTAATCGTATATATATATATATATATATATATATATATATATATATATATATATATATATATATATATGTGTGTGTGTGTGTGTGTGTGTATGCTAGGCACGCAGGAGTCAGGGGTAATGAACGAGCTGAAAGATTAGCTGGCATGACTATGATATTAGAGAGAGCTGCAATTGACCGAAATGACATTCTTAACCATTTCTTTCCGAACAGAGGAGTTTCAGGGCTGTGAATCCCACTCGTTGACCAGAATGATAGAGATGGATGTCGATATTTTTACAGCCCGAAGAGAACGACATAACAAATGTGCACAAATATTGATAAAGCAACATCAAACTGGTGTGTTGGACGCTGGGCGCTGCTGGATTAGTTGAGGCGGAGATCGGGCACCTATGGACATGTCCGGAGCACCTATGATAGTCCTCTTCTTCTTCTTCTTTGCGTTCGTTCTTTACGACCAGTTTTAATCACTATTTGTGATATGTTTGATCTTTGCCAAGAACGTGTATACGTTGCACATTGGTTTGGTAGACCCCTAAACGCATAGACTTCTACACGTTTAGGACACATGCATCCGATTTCAGCCAAACCTCCTTAGTCGCCTCTTACGACATGCATGGCAGGTAACAGTGGTTCTATTCTTTACACTCCAAATTTGGGCCCCGGTAACCACTCGGGCGTGATAGTCCTCTGATAACAGATGGTGAAATATTTTTCAGGAAATCAATCAGCTCACATAAAGAATATATCTTTGGGGGATTCGGCCACCATCCATCCGGATCAAGTGACACATCCATCTTGGACAACGTTGGTGTATATGTGTATACAATCTAAAAAGGACAGTGAATGGAGATTGAGATTACATACGATACTCATGGATACTTTATCACGAAAACTGCACTAGGCTGGACATCAGAGATTAAACCAAAACGTGAACGATCCAAAACTACCCGGAGGAAAACACTGAAACAGTAAATGAAAGAATTGAATCACAGCTGGAACATAATATTGGAGATGCTAAAAACAGAGAAGAATGGCGGGAATGTGTTGCTGCCCTAAGCGCCAAGGGTGTCATAAATTGAGTCTAAAGGCGAAGGATTCACTTCATTGCACCTGCTTTCTGTATATAGCTCCATGCATCTCAACATAAATAGCAAACCATCTTCCGAGAATGTTGCATCTAGCATGAACTCCGTAACTCCAGCAACAACTCTAGGAATATCCGAAAAAAATGCACTTGTGAACTGAACAACGCGATCTGGATTCGAACCGTCAACCTTCAGAAATCAAACGTCTTAACCGCATAAACACCATAACCGGCGATACATTGTAACATATATCACTTGTATCTTCTCGAGAACACGCAATCTTTGCCCAGATGGTGCAAGTAATTATGTAAATGAGATTGATTATATTTTTACATAACCTAATTATGTTTCTATATCAATGCTCCTGTGACATACTTTAATACAGCAGTAGTTTTATGATACAGTAGAAGTTAATGGAACTTGAATCTACACAGATTTCTCGAACAAAACTCACTAATAGACCAATTACAGGTTTATTTTACAACGGTACGCGAGTAACGGTAGCGTTTTACATGTGTGTTTTGTTGTCGTGAAGGATTTTACATTTCGTTAATAGCTTTTCGATTCGTTTTTCTATTAAGACATATTTATAGCTAAACAAAGCATATTGAGAGGAGGACTTTATCGTTGCATGAGATAGGGGTTGATGTAACAGCTGCTAGTTCTGACGGGGGGAAACGTTGATGCAATTACTCAAGTTATGGTTGTTGTTGTTTGAAGTTGTGTACTTTTCCTTACTTTTTTCTTAATGTGTGTTTCATTATTTTGCTAGTACTTCTTAAATTTCTTCTTTTATTTTTTTGTGTGATATATGTTCTTGTTTTATGTTTGTTTTCTTTTAATCGTCTTCATTTTCTTCTAATTACGTACTTACTGACGTATTACTCTCCGTTACTCGTGGAGCATAGGGCCTCAATAGTTGTTCGCCACTCTTCTCGGTATCTGGCTGTTTTCTTTATGGTCTCCCAGGATAGTCAACACTTTCAGTTCCTCAAGAAGACTTCGTTGCCAGGTCTGTTTAGGTCGTCCTCTTTTCGTTTTCATGTGGGTTCCACTCAAGTGCTTGTCTAGTGACACTCGACTGTGTTTTCCGTAGGGTATGACCGATCCATCGCCATTTTCTCCTCCTCACCCGAGTCATCATGGGGGTCTTGTCTTGTCCACAGGTCTGTGTTTGCAATTCTATCATACAATCTCAGTCTAAGAATCCGCCGATGACATCCGTTATAACTCTATCATACCATCTCAGTCTGATAATCCACCGATGACATTCGTTGATAAACTCTTCTAATTGCTCTTTCGCTATTACGGTTCTATCCTTCTATTTTTCCACATTCTCCGTTCTTTCCTTCTTAGTTTTCCTCTATTATGTCGTTTATTTCCTTCTAATTTCTTTTCTATTTTCCAGTTCCTTTCTTTATAATTGTTCTTGTATTATCTAATTATTTTCCTTCTAATTGTTCTTTCATTATCTTGTTCCTTTCCTTCTTAGTTTTCTTCTGTTCTCAAATCTTTCCTTCCTAGTTTTCTTCTGTTCTCAAATCTTCCCTTCTTAGTTTTCTTCTGTTCTCAAATCTTTCCTTCTTAGTTTTCTTCTATTCTCAAATCTTTCCTTCCTAGTTTTCTTCTGTTCTCAAATCTTTCCTTCTTAGTTTTCTTCTGTTCTCAAATCTTTCCTTCTTAGTTTTCTTCTGTTCTCAAATCTTTCCTTCTTAGTTTTCTTCTATTCTCAAATCTTTCCTTCTTAGTTTTCTTCTGTTCTCAAATCTTTCCTTCTTAGTTTTCTTCTATTCTCAAATCTTTCCTTCTTAGTTTTCTTCTGTTCTCAAATCTTCCCTTCTTAGTTTTCTTCTGTTCTCAAATCTTTCCTTCTTAGTTTTCTTCTATTCTCAAATCTTTCCTTCCTAGTTTTCTTCTGTTCTCAAATCTTTCCTTCTTAGTTTTCTTCTGTTCTCAAATCTTTCCTTCTTAGTTTTCTTCTGTTCTCAAATCTTTCCTTCTTAGTTTTCTTCTATTCTCAAATCTTTCCTTCTTAGTTTTCTTCTGTTCTCAAATCTTTCCTTCTTAGTTTTCTTCTATTCTCAAATCTTTCCTTCCTAGTTTTCTTCTATTCTCAAATCTTTCCTTCTTAGTTTTCTTCTATTCTCAAATCTTTCCTTCCTAGTTTTCTTCTGTTCTCAAATCTTTCCTTCTTAGTTTTCTTCTGTTCTCAAATCTTTCCTTCCTAGTTTTCTTCTGTTCTCAAATCTTTCCTTCTTAGTTTTCTTCTGTTCTCAATTTTCCTTCCTAGTTTTCTTCTGTTCTCAAATCTTTCCTTCCTAGTTTTCTTCTGTTCTCAAATCTTTCCTTCTTAGTTTTCTTCTGTTCTCAAATCTTTCCTTCTAGTTTTCTTCTTCAATCTTTCCTTCTTAGTTTTCTCATTCTCAATCTTTCCTTCCTAGTTTTCTTCTGTTCTCAACTCTTCCCTTCTTAATTTTCTTCTGTTCTCAACTCTTTCATTCTTGGGGAGTTGAAGATGGATATTCTTCGGTCTCTTCGCGACTGTCTGTTGGATGAGGACACTAAAATCGATATTGAATCGAAATGATTTAGGCAGATTGGAGTTACCTTTGTTCAAGTCGAACTGGATGCCTGAGAGGCAGAGTGAGATGTGTGTTTAATCAGCGGACCACGGGAACCATCAGTATGCATACTCTTCGGTATCTGTTGGGGAGACTGTGCACCTATGGGTCTGCCCGGAGTGCAATGACGTCAGTTTAGTAACCAATAACCAATAAGAACAGTCACTGATGAACTGCAAGCAAATACAGAAGCTGATGGCAATTCAATAAGATTGAACAAGCTACACCATTACAGCAACAACTATATCTAAGTCAAACGCGCGTAGACCTGATAAAAAGAAAGAGAGAGTACAAGTACATCCCACACTGAGAAATTCATTACCCGGATCTAGTTGTATTAAATTGTATGTCTTTGTTTATATTGTTTCTGTCGATGTTCTGATTCATGGACCAAACTAAAAGAAATGCTAAAAATGCCAATTTTGTTAAAATGCTATATTTTCTTCCAGATGCTAGATCCAAATTCTTAATGCTAGATTGCAAAAAATAATGCTAGATCTAACATTAAAAATGCTAGTTTGGCTACACTGATTTCAACATTACTGTTCTTTTTTATATCTCTGTCTGACTGTTTCTTCTCTCAATGCCTGGAATGCTCTTTATCTTGTCAAAGTAGGGATGATGTTTTCTTCTCTCCAGACTGGGAGTGTGTATGCTGTGTTGATATGCTTTGTAGTTGATGTATTACTGTTGGTATCTGCTCTCATATTACTTTTCATTGTTTCTACAAAGCTCTACAATCAAACATCTTCTTCAGAAGACATTTATCTCTGGTGTATCAGTCATCTGTCAGTTTTCTCTTGTAGATTCTTCTACAATCCCTTCAAGTATCTCTAGTATCTCCAAGTATGTCTTTCTCCTTTCTTCTTAAATAGGGAGGAGTCTCTTCTGTAGAGGTTAAGTGCTGTCCTCCTGCCAAAGGTACCAAGTTGCTCCTCCTGTCAAAGGTACAGTTCGCTCCTCCTGTCAAAGGTATCAAGTTCGCTCCCTCCTGTCAAAGGTACCAAGTTCTCTCCCTCCTGTCAAAGATATCAAGTTCGCTCCTCCTGTCAAAGGTACCAAGTTCTCTCCTCCTGTCAAAGATCCAAGTTCGCTCCTCCTGTCAAAGGTACCAGGTTTGCTCCCTCCTGTCAAAGATACCAAGTTCGCTCCCTCCTGTCAAAGATACCAAGTTCTCTCCCTCCTGTAAAAGGTACCAGGTTTGCTCCCTCCTGTCAAAGATACCAAGTTCGCTCCCTCCTGCCAAAGGTACCAAGTTCGCTTCCTTGTTTGAGCCATCTGGATATTTTTCCAGAGATCCCTGATCTCATAGTAGGTAAGATCGTGTTCCTAGTCTTATCGGAGAAGGACGATAAAACGTAGGTCCAATGTTAAATTTCAGCACGAAAAAGAACCTTTAGCATTGCAAAATCGAGAAGAGCAATCTGGAAAGTCACTGCCTGGGCTAAATTCATTAGAAAATATTAAAATAAAATTGTTACAAAAATATCTTCACCATCTTCAAAATTACATCTGGGACCTTCGCCCGTGCTACGGAGTTCGTGCACTGCAGCTGAGATTTGTATGTGTAATAAAGAGATTGGAACACATGGTTACTCATTGAAATGCAATGATGATGGTCTTATCAATCAATCAATCAATCAAACAATCAATCAAACTTCCTTAATAGGTGGATATACAGAATAATTAACGCACTGATAGAGTCTTTCCGAACAGAGTAGTTTCATGGTTGTGAATTCAAGTCGCTGACAACATTAAGAGAGATGGCTGTCGATATCGGTACAGCCCGAAACGAACGACATACTAAATATGCAACAAGATTGATTAAACAACATCGAACTGGAGTGTTGGGCCGCTGGATGTTGTTGAATTTGTTGAGGTGGAGATCAGAGCACCTATGGATCTGTTCATATTGATGTAATGAACTCTTCATATAACTGATAACAGATAACTGATAACTGATAACAGATAACTGATAACTGATAACTGATAACTGATAACAGATAACTGATAACTGATAACTGATAACAGAAGAATAGGTCGCATTTCACGGAAAGAAAAACAGACAAATAAATTCAAGAAAAGTTAGTAATAAAGAAAGAGTTACTACAGAAAATAAAAATCTAATAAATAAAATATTTCGCACACATAAAAAGACAACATTGATCGAAACCTTGTTAGAAGGGAAAGATGGAGAACAACGAGCAAGAGGAAGATCGAGACATAAGTGGGTGGGAAACACAAAGAGATGAACAAATTACAGCCTGGCAAAGTGCAACGTCAAAGCAAGAGACAGTGGATGTTGGTGGTCCATTGCAGCCAACCTTGGATGGGGATACGGTATATACAGGGTGTTCAAGATAATTGCAGCCCCATTGACAAATCGAAAGTTGCCAGATAACCTATCGCGTTGTGTTTATTTACTATTTAAACCGGTTCTGACTAGTTCTACGTCACATTTGTTCATCGCCCCTTCCCGCACTGTAGTTACATACCGTCACACAACCTTGACCTATACTACGTCATAACTGAACCTTCTCATTTCCATACATATATGCCAGATTAGCTCCATTCACAGGCTGCTTTTAAGTTGAACACCCTCTATAATAATGATGATGAATGGGTGTTAACTTTATGTCTCTTGTTGTGGCTCTCATTGCTTGGTTTTGTAGCCAGTTCATTTTTCCAAGATTTGACTCTGCAACCTTTGCACACATTATATAGATGAGAATAATGAGGGTTTTTTTGTGGTAAGAACTACATAGGAAGCAACGGAAGCAATGAATCTGATTAATAAACAGACAGTGTAGAAGTATTAGATCAGACGAACAGAGACTAAATCGACAAGTCCTTATGTGGTCACCAGTTGGGAAAGGAAAACGTAGAAGACCTAAGACCACTCTTCGAAGAACCATCCAACAAGAAAGTAAACTATTGGGATGTAAAACCATACAAGATCTCCAACTGCTAGCAACGAACCGCATCACATGGAGATCTAAAACCTCTGCCCTGTGTGCCGCCTTTGGCACGAAAGCAACAAACTAACTAAACAAGTATTAGGAGCTTCCAGAAAAAAACAAATGATCAAACACAGGATTCGAACCACTTACTATTATTTCTTACAGCATACATGTTGCATAGCAATATTAATTTTAAGATGCAAACACGTCACCATGAACACAAAAAGAGCAATATTCAACACAATCTTTCTCCCACATTATGTTACCAGTGCCAAACCTGGACGCTGACAACAAACGATAGAAGAAAACTAGTCACAACAGAGATGAAATGTCTACGCAGAATGCTGGGTGTAACAAGAAGAGACCGGTTGAGAAATGAAGACATCAGGAAAAAGTGGGTACAACATCAATACTAGACTCCATCAAGAAACAACAAATTAAATGGTTCGGTCACGTAAGCAGATTACCATCAGACAGTGCACACCAAAGAGCAATGCTGCTCCGATACAACAGGTACAAAGCAAAAGGCCGGCCACGCAAAAAATGGATCTCAGAGATAACAGAGGCGACGAAAGAGACTATCTACGAAGCGCATACTAGGGCCCGTTTTAGAAATCTCTTCCTGACCTGACGCTGTGAGGCATACAGGATTCGAGAAAGAAAGAAAGTTGTATCGTTTTCTTCCTTTACTATGAGTTGAGGAGTAGTTATGGTGCCTAATATGGCGCATTTGGTGGTAGTGTATTTTGACTTGACTATTCTAATCCGAAGGATCTAAAGTAGCAAAATTTACTTCATTATACAGGTTTTACACATATGGCTTGGTCACTCTCACCATAAACGACCTTTCACCGTAAATGAGTATTGCACAAAGCACGATCTCTGCAGTTCCGGCAACATACCTAGCGATCTCTAGAAATATCCTTTGAGTATCTTTAGATCATGTCCTTCGCCCGTGAGTTGCCGGGGCTCTTAGGTGAGCAAAGAATAGTTACGCTGCCACCTACAAGGCATGTCGTAAGAGGCGACTTAGGTAGGGGCCTAGGAAGCTACCCTAGTAAATAAAAAGCGTCACAGAAATCTGATGTGCTGGCCTACTTGTAGATGCATATCTGACACAACGTACAATCGCTCTTAGGCTCAGATCACATACAAATCAAACAGAGTGGTTAACAAGTGGTCGATATGAAGCGATCGAAGAAGAAGAAGAAGGAGAGCATGTCCTTAAAGTACTAATTTCATGTCTTTTTATATGTTCCAAATATTTGATCTTCTTTTTTTTGGGAACTTTTTCATTCAATTTTGATCAATAGTTCCACAAACTCACATCTCAAAAACTTCCATTTTGTCTGGTAGGCGTTTGTTTTTGTTCAAACTAGGAATAGCTTTAACTGCATACAACGTGGATTGGAAACCGAAATTCTCTAAGATATCACTGGAAATCCGCCAATATCAATCGATCGATACGTTCAGGCTTCAAAGCTGAGTCCAGGCTGACTGGATCAGATATGAGAAAACTATAGTGAATATTACTCCATTCTTTCCCCCAACCTCCGTTCTTTTTCTTAATGAAGGTTCGTGTTCATATGCAGTTCATTTTGTCTTTAGAAGATATGGAAGACAACAGTTATTTTACAGTTTAATATTGGTATGGAAAATAATTAATAATCTATATCTATCTATTCTATATTATCTGTTTTGCTTTTCTGTGTCAGGTCGAAATAGGAGATACCTGAAGCGAGTCTCCCCGTGTGTCTTGTCTTTCTTTCTTTTCTCCAGTACTAATTAGCCTCACAGCTTCAGGATAATGAGAAATTTCTAGAACGGGCTTTCGCCAGAGTGGTTACCGGGGCCCAAGTTGGTGTGTAAAGAATAGAACCACTGTTACCTGCCACGCATGTCGTAAGATGTGATTGAGGAGGTTCGGGGTGGGACTAGCTATCCCACACCGTAAAAAACACTAGATGGCTACAGAACGGAGAGCGACCCGAGTAAACGCTGGATGAAACCGGACACATCGCCGAAGGATAAGCACCAGAGTTCCAAATGGTGCTGAAGATGTGATGTAAGACACACCAATCGCCCGAGTGGTTACCGGGGCCCAAATTTGGGGTGTAAAGAATAGCACCACTGTTACCTGCCACGCATGTCGTAAGAGGCGACTAAGGAGATTTGGCTGAAATCGGATGCATGTGTCCTAAACGTATAGAAGTCTATGCATTTAGGGGCCTACCAAACCAATGTGCAACGTATACACGTTCTTGGCAAAGATCAAACATATTACAAAGAGTGATTAAAATTTGTCGTAAAGAACGAACGCAAAGAAGAAGAAGAAGAGACACACCAATGCTAAGGTTGCATGAGAAGAATACATAGAATCAGAGTACCCTGAAAATGAGTGGACGCACGTCTACACGGACGAATCGGCAAATAACGCAATAAGCGACGGCGGAGGAGGAATAGTGCTTAAAACCTCAAAGAAAGTAACGGTCAAGAAAGCGATTGCAATGGCAAATACTCGAATAACTACCGAGCAGAGGCAGAGGCAATCAAAGAGGCGGCCGAAATGATCTTTGAGAGAAGAAGCACTACACGTAACAAGGTCGTGATATTCACCGATGCTCTATCGGTCATCACGGCACTCAAATGGGTTGGCAAAACAGAGATGAATGAGCTCAAAACGTCCCTCGCTGAACTAACGAGTTCACTCAAACGCACCGTCATCCAGTGGATACCGTCACACTGCAACGTTAGGGAAACGAAGCAGCCGACAAGCTAGCCAAAGAGGGCAGGCGACTACCTCAGACTGATCTCGAGATCGGTTATGAGGAAGTCAAAACAACCATCGGTTCGCACTATAGAAGCAAATGGGCAAAAGACCACCCTCAGCACACAGCCAGTGACGGATACTATGGTCTCTCTCGAAGTGAACAAGTGGCCATACTGCGCCTCCGTACCGGACACAACAAGCTCAGAGCCCACATGTTCCATAAATTTAAAATTGGCACAACTAGCCTGTGTCCCTGCAAAATGGCAGACATGAAGGCAGAACATGTCTTGCAAGACTGTCAACGGTTAGCAGGTATAAGAAAAGAGTCGTGGTCACAACACACAGAGCTTCGTGAAAAGCTGTAGGGAGGAACGGAGTCCCTAAAAACAACAGTAAAATTCATGATAAAAGTTGGTCCATCAGTCTAGGCAGGGAACGCAAAGGAAGGAATCAGATTTTCACATGAATAGAATTTATGGGGAGATCTGGTACATCGGTCTGGGCGGTGATCGCGCGAGAGAGAGAAAGAACAGGCTTTTATGTGCGCTTCATAAATAGTGTCTTTTGTCGCCTCTGTTATCTTTGAGGTCTATGTTTTGCGTGTCCGGCCTTTTGCTTTGTATCTACTGTATCAGAGGGTAATTTTGCTCGTTGAGATGTACTGTCTGTTAGTAATCTGCTTACATGGTCGAACCATTTAATTTGTTGTTTCTTGATGAAGTTCAGTACTGATGTTGTACCCACTTTTCTTCTGATGTCTTCATTTCTAAACCGGTCTCTTCTTGTTACTGCCATCATTTTGCGTAGACACTTCATCTCTCTGCAGGTGGCGTGCCATTTCTTCAGAGAGGGACTGAGCCATATGGGGTAAAACCTGGTGCAATGAAGTCAATCCTTCGGCTTAAAAAAAGTTCATCTCTGCCATGACTAGTTTTCTTCTATCATTTAATATTAGTGTACATGTTTGGCACTGATAGCAAAATGTTGAAAGATTATGTTGAACAATGCTCTTTTTGTGTTCATGGTTACATGTTTGCATTTTAAAATTATCACCATTTGTCCTATTATTTGATCTCTTTTTCATCTTTCAACTCCCAACGGAGCACAGGTCTTCAACAAACTTTTTACAGCACTTTCTCTCTCCTGCCTTCCCTTCCAATTCTTTTCATTTTGTACCTATCCTTTTCATATCAGTCTCCAAATCTCTTCTCCATGTATGTCTAGGCCGTTCCCTGCTCCTCTTTCCTTGCGGGTTCCAAAACATTGCCTATCTAGCAATACTTCATGTCGGTCTTCTCAATGTGTTCCAGAGGTATCCATCACCAGCGTCTCTTCCTTAGTTCTTTCTCCACTGATATCTGCTTAGTTCTTTCTCCACTGATATCTCCTTAGTTCTTTCTCCACAGATATCTCCTTAGTTCTTTCTCCACTGATATTTACTTAGTTCTTTCTCCACTGATATCTGCTTAGTTCTTTCTCCACTGATATCTGCTTAGTTCTTTCTCCACTGATATCTCCTTAGTTCTTTCTCCACTGATATATCCTTAGTTCTTTCTCCACTGATATCTCCTTAGTTCTTTCTCCACTGATATTTACTTAGTTCTTTCTCCACTGATATTTCCTTAGTTCTTTCTCCACTGATATCTCCTTAGTTCTTTCTCCACTGATATTTACTTAGTTCTTTCTCCACTGATATTTACTTAGTTCTTTCTCCACTGATATCTTTCTCCACTGATATCTTTCTCCACTGATATCTTTCTCCACTGATATCTTTCTCCACTGATATCTACTTAGTTCTTTCTCCACTGATATCTTTCTCCACTGATATCTTTCTCCACTGATATCTTTCTCACTGATATCTTTCTCCACTGATATCTCTGTATGTTCTCTTTCTCCACTGATATCTGCTTAGTTCTTTCTCCACTGATATCTTTCTCCACTGATATCTTTCTCCACTGATATCTGCTTAGTTCTTTCTCCACTGATATCTCTCACTAGTTCTTTCTCCACTGATATCTTTCTCCACTGATATCTTTCTCCACTGATATCTTTCTCCACTGATATCTTTCTCCACTGATATCTTCTTAGTTCTTTCTCCACTGATATCTGCTTAGTTCTTTCTCCACTGATATCTCCTTAGTTCTTTCTCCACTGATATCTACTTAGTTCCTTCTCCACTGATATTTACTTAGTTCTTTCTCTGAGTTCCTCGTTTGTAATCTTATCATATCATCTCTGTCCCTCTATTCTACGTAATCATCCATTTATGAAGGTGTATAGAACATTTGATTTGCTTACAAACAATAATAGTTAGTATTCAAAGACCTCAACAGACACGAACATCAAACACATTTGAACTATTTATATAAAATAAAACAAAGAATTGACTGCAGCATATAACAATAACAATTGTAAATATTCAATTAATATCGATCTGCCTATTTGTGTCCCATGTTTTTCTAAATCTTCTTCCAAATGTGCAAGAGTTTCGATCGATATTGTTGTTTTTGCTTTGCGTGTAAAATCACCCAGTTCTTCACTGTATATTTGGCTCTTCCCTTGATTTGGCTAAAGCAGGAAATTAGCAAGGCACCCAGCGTGAGGAGAGACCTGGCCAGGATGACAGAAATCCAATTAATGGCAGGGCAGCGATTGCCAGTGTGTCAGTTGTCGATGACGGCTAGAAGACATCTTGGTCGCCGAAATCAATGTAGTGAGATAAATCCTGGCCACTTGAAGGGATGGGGATGTCATGCTCTTTGACATGCGTTAGAGCAAATTAGCTTTCCATTAGAACAGTCTGATGGGACGGGCATGCTAGAACCGCGAGATGCCGATGCTCAAACCATTATTTGTCGCCCCTGGTATCAATGATCTGTGAGGCCTGTCTCTGTCACTTGACTTCATTCTGTGATCACTTTCCTGGCAAAGACCAGCACTTTGTCGATAGGAAACCTCGCAGAGATACAGTTTCTTGCCATGTGTCTTCAATAAGGGAACGTCTGTGATCCGTGCACAACTGCTCGTTTGACAAATAAGGAAGAAAAATAATTAACCAAGTTAAACGTAGCTCGCAATCAAATTAAAATAGCAAAGCAATTACATTGACATCTGTCTTAAATTTATACATGTTCAAATTGACATCTGTCTTAAATTTATGTATATTCACATTAACGTCTGTCTTAAATTTATATATCTTCAAATTGACGTCCTGTTTTACATTTATATATGTTCACATTGAAGTCTGTCTTAAATTTATATATATTTCTATTGGAGTCTGTCTCAATTGTGAAACAAGTGGATACAGACAAGAAAGAAAGAACAAGTAGTACAGACGAAGAAACAAGTGGTACAGATAAGAAAAGAAAAGTGAAAGACAGAAAAAGTGAGTACAGACAAGAAAGAAAGAAACAAGTGGGTACAGACAAGAAAGAAAGAAACAAGTGGATACAGACAAGAAAGAAAGAAACAAGTGAGTACAGACAAGAAAGAAAGAAACAAGTGGATATAGACAAGAAAGAAAGAAACAAGTGGTACAGACAAGAAAGAAAGAAACAAGTGGTACAGACAAGAAAGAAAGAAACAAGTAGTACAGACAAGAAAGAAAGAAACAAGTTAGTACAGACAAGAAAGAAAGAAACAAGTGAGTACAGACAAGAAAGAAAGAACAAGTAGTACAGACAAGAAAGAAAGAAACAAGTGGGTACAGACAAGAAAGAAAGAAACAAGTGGATACAGACAAGAAAGAAAGAAACAAGTGAGTACAGACAAGAAAGAAAGAAACAAGTGAGTACAGACAAGAAAGAAAGAAACAAGTGAGTACAGACAAGAAAGAAAGAAACAAGTGAGTACAGACAAGAAAGAAAGAAACAAGTGAGTACAGACAAGAAAGAAAGAAACAAATGGGTACAGACAAGAAAGAAAGAAACAAGTGGATATAGACAAGAAAGAAAGAAACAAGTGAGTACAGACAAGAAAGAAAGAAACAAGTGGATACAGACAAGAAAGAAAGAAACAAGTGAGTACAGACAAGAAAGAAAGAAACAAGTGGATATAGACAAGAAAGAAAGAAACAAGTGAGTACAGACAAGAAAGAAAGAAACAATTGGATATAGACAAGAAAGAAAGAAACAAGTGAGTACAGACAAGAAAGAAAGAAACAAATGAGTACAGACAAGAAAGAAAGAAACAAGTGGATATAGACAAGAAAGAAAGAAACAAGTGAGTACAGACAAGAAAGAAAGAAACAAGTGAGTACAGACAAGAAAGAAAGAAACAAGTGAGTACAGACAAGAAAGAAAGAAACAAGTGGGTACAGACAAGAAAGAAAGAAACAAGTGAGTACAGACAAGAAAGAAAGAAACAAGTGAGTACAGACAAGAAAGAAAGAAACAAGTGAGTACAGACAAGAAAGAAAGAAACAAGTGAGTACAGACAAGAAAGAAAGAAACAAGTGGATACAGACAAGAAAGAAAGAAACAAGTGAGTACAGACAAGAAAGAAAGAAACAAGTGAGTACAGACAAGAAAGAAAGAAACAAGTGAGTACAGACAAGAAAGAAAGAAACAAGTGAGTACAGACAAGAAAGAAAGAAACAAGTGAGTACAGACAAGAAAGAAAGAAACAAATGGGTACAGACAAGAAAGAAAGAAACAAGTGGATACAGACAAGAAAGAAAGAAACAAGTGAGTACAGACAAGAAAGAAAGAAACAAGTGAGTAGACAAGAAAGAAAGAAACAAGTGAGTACAGACAAGAAAGAAAGAAACAAGTGGATATAGACAAGAAAGAAAGAAACAAGTGAGTACAGACAAGAAAGAAAGAAACAAATGAGTACAGACAAGAAAGAAAGAAACAAGTGGATATAGACAAGAAAGAAAGAAACAAGTGAGTACAGACAAGAAAGAAAGAAACAAGTGAGTACAGACAAGAAAGAAAGAAACAAGTGAGTACAGACAAGAAAGAAAGAAACAAGTGGGTACAGACAAGAAAGAAAGAAACAAGTGAGTACAGACAAGAAAGAAAGAAACAAGTGAGTACAGACAAGAAAGAAAGAAACAAGTGAGTACAGACAAGAAAGAAAGAAACAAGTGAGTACAGACAAGAAAGAAAAGAAACAAGTGGTACAGACAGAAAGAAAGAAACAAGTGAGTACAGACAAGAAAGAAAGAAACAAGTGAGTACAGACAAGAAAGAAAGAAACAAGTGATAAGACAAGAAAGAAAGAAACAAGGAGTACAGACAAGAAAGAAAGAAACAATTGGATATGACAAGAAAAAAGAAACAAGTGAGTACAGACAAGAAAGAAAGAAACAAGTGAGTACAGACAAGAAAGAAAGAAACAAGTGGATATAGACAAGAAAGAAAGAAACAAGTGAGTACAGACAAGAAAGAAAGAAACAATGAGTACAGACACGAAAGAAGAAACAAGTGAGTACAGACAAGAAAGAAAGAAACAAGTGGGTACAGACAAGAGAAGAAAAGAAACAGAGTGAGTACAGACAAGAAAGAAAGAAACAAGTGGGTACAGACAAGAAAGAAAGAAACAAGTGAGTACAGACAAGAAAGAAAAAACAAGTGAGTACAGACAAGAAAGAAAGAACAAGTGAGTACAGACAAGAAAGAAAGAAAACAAGTAGGTACAGACAAGAAAGAAAGAAACAAGTGAGTACAGACAAGAAAGAAAGAAACAAGTGAGTACAGACAAGAAAGAAAGAAACAAGTGAGTACAGACAAGAAATAAAGAAACAAGTGGGTACAGATAAGAAAGAAACAAGTGGGTACAAATAAGAAAGTAAGAAAAAAAGAAAAAGTAGACACATATTAGAAAAAAGTGGAAAAAGTGGTACAAATAAGAAAAAAGTGGGTACAAATAAAAATGGGGAAAAAGCAAAAGTGAACACAAATAAGAAAGAAAGAAAAAAGTATGTACAAATAAGAAAGAAAAGAAAGAAAAAGCACAAACAAGTGGATAAAAAAAAAAAAAAACTACAGACAGATAAGTTACTTCTGCTTGGAACCAGTCGTATACAAAAAAATAAGAAACAAAATCTCAACATAGAAGTAGAATTTTACAGTTGGTAGCAAATAAGAAAACAAATAGAGTTTACGTGGATCATAAGATGTCTTGTTTACACAATAAGTGTCAAGCAGCCACGATGAAATCCACGGGAGTGTCTAACACCAAGGGAGACAGATTAAATCCAACGGTTATTTTTTGTTACAGGAACGCCTCTCTCATAACGAGGTGATGTTGGTGGTACCTGGTGAAGGTTGGAAAGAACAAGATGTGTACGATTGTTGTTGAATAGATCCACTACCAGCATGCTGTGGATGGAATGTGGCAGCTACGGCGTACATACCGGGGATAATTACTGCACACTCGTAAATATTTTTATACGGGTAAGCTACAATATAATTTAAACTCTTGGCGACGCTCTTAACAGATTCAGTCTAGCTATAGTCCAGTTGGAGGAAGCTAAAGTCCAGCTACAGTCTAGCTAAAGTCCAGCTACAGTCTAGCTATAGTCCAGTTGGTGGAAGCTAAAATCCAGCTACAGTTCAGCTAAAGTCCAGCTACTGTCCAGCTAAAGTCCAGCTACAGTCTAGCTATAGTCCAGTTGGAGGAAGCTAAAGTCCAGCTACAGTTCAGCTAAAGTTCAGCTACAGTCCAGTTAAAGTCCAGCTACAGTCTAGCTACAGTCCAGTTGGAGGAAGCTAAAGTCCAGCTACAGTCTAGCTACAGTCCAGTAGAAGGAAGCTAAAGTCCAGCTACAGTATGCTAAAGTCCAGCTAGAGTTAGGCTAAAGTCCAGCTAAAGTCCAACTAAAGTCGAGCTAAAGTCGAGCTAAGGTCCAGCTAAAGTTCAGCTAAAGTCCAACTAAAGTCCAGCTGGTCCAGCTAGTCCAGCTAAAGTCCAGCTAAAGTTCAGCTAAAGTCCAGCTAAAGTCCAGCTTGTCCAGCTAAAGTCCAACTAAAGTCCAACTAAAGTCCAGCTAAAGTCCTGTTAAAGTCCAGTTAAAGTCCAGTAAAAGTTCAGCTAGGGTCCAGGTAAAGTAAAGCTAAGGTCCAGCTAATGTCCAGCTAAAGTGCAGCTAGCTGGAACGCTTTATCTTAGGCAAATGGTATAATCTCTTCTATGAAATTGAATACGATGTGTCTAGTTTCTCACAGCAGAGTTAGTTTCAGGGTTTCACTATAGTGTCCTTCCGTCTTTCATCATTTGTCTCACACTTCAATGCCTACTATGGGAATTCTTTGACGATATTTCTAGTCTCTCACAGCAGAGTTAGTTTCAGGATCTCCTTATAGTCTCCTTCCCGTCTTGCATCATTTGTCTCACACTTCAATGATTGCTATGTGAATTTTGTAAATCATTTCTTCTCTGAGTATGTCTAACATATCTCCATCTTCTCTTTATTATAACAGTTATTGTTAGTGGTTGACCAGACATTTCTATGATTTCCTCACCTCTGCTGTTTATAATTAATATTTATCATCTTTACAGTTGGTACAGAACCTTGCTTGAACTACTTGTATACTGAGAAACAAAGAATGAAGTGGTTCAGCCACTTAGTAAGAATGGGACCACACTCCACAGTATACAGAATCTTCTACAACAGAACATAAGGAAAGAAATCAAAGGGGAAACCACGGAAAAGGTGGTTAGATGACATAGCAGAATCTTATTTAAAAGCAAAAATAACTATCACCCAAACCACTAGAACAGCGCAAGACAAAAACAGAAAACCACGACACTGAGCAACAACCTGGTAGCAGCGTGACCACAAAAGAAGAAGAAGAAGACCATCACTATTAACTTGACATCTACCCGTATCTTTCACTACTTTTGTCGCTAAGTTTCGTGAGGATAAAAAGTTGGTATTCCAGCATCCGATGTGTGGTATTGATTTTGGTCTTTACATGTGCCTCTAATATATTTATAATATCTTCTATCCACTTTCTTCTTGAGCGCACTCATGGTCTTGTATCAGTAGTGAATAATGGGGTTTTTAAAGAACCCCAGAGGAAACACGGGAGCCAACGAATATAGTAAATATATAGACTGTAATCAAGTATTGTGAACTTAAGCGCTAGTAAGCTCGATCACAACGCAAGCCTACCTGGTTCAAACTCCACGGTGGGCAAATTTTAAAGCAAATTTGTTCCCATGAATTTTTACGAACGTTAAAAATAGATCTCATAGTTCAGAAAGCAATGGCAAACTAGTGAGTGTATAAGTGGTGTCTAGAAAATTGTCCATTTATTTACTGTGGTTGATGGCTATGTTCTGTAAAGGATATGCCACGATTTTCATTTCAAACAAGTATTAAGGCATCTGAAGAAAAAAACCAAATTTACTAAACACAGAATTTAAACCACAACCTTGTTTCATACAGCACTCATTGCCTAGCTCTGTAGACGGGCGTTTTTTTAGAGCACCATCTTCTAGCTCCCCTGAGTATCTAGTATCAGAGCTGTGTTTATATTGCATCTGAGCAGGTATTGAATGATCTTGCTTTCTGAACGGCTGACTGAATTACTTGATCTTCTGTTTCCAGATGAATGTGACACAGTGTGTTGTTCCTACACTTGACATGATAATCAAACTTCTAAATATGTCATCATGGATGGTTACACTAAATGATCTACAGGCGAAGGATTGACTTTATTGCTCCGGGTTTCCACATATGGTTCCGTCCCCGTCGGTAGAAATCTACCGAGAGTGTTGCACAAAGCACGAACTCCATAGCACCAGCAACAATCCTATGGATCTCAAGAAAAAATAGCACACGTGACTATGTCCGGATTTGAATCCACAATCTTCAGGATGACAGGCAAACTTCTTAACCACTTTGCATCGAGACCCCCTACACTACATTGTGGTTATACTACATTGCTCGACATTATCACTGCACTGAAATCGTGGCATATCCTAAAGGACGTAGCCATTAACCACAGTAAACGAGTCGTTGATTTTCTAGGCACCACTTATACGTTCAGTAGTTTGCCATTGCTTTCTGAACGGTGAGATCTATTTTTACCTTTTGTAAAAAATTCCATCGAAACGAATTTGCTTCCAAACTTGCCCACCGTGGGGCTTGAACCAGGTACGCTTGGGTTTGTGATTGAGTTCACTACCGCTTGAGCTACATACACTCACTACACTGCATTGTGGTTATACTACATTGCTCAACATTATCACTACACTACTCGACCTTCATACTAACCTGGAGGTCTCTATGGCGCATACTTTCAACGCTAGCGGTGAAGTCCAGATTCAAACTCACGGCAATCAGAACGCAAGGTACTTCCTAAACACTCCGCCACAAGGACTCCCACCCCTCCTTTCCCCAGCCATCCTTCCTCCCTAAACAGAGACAGCTGTAATGAACATTTCAGTACCCATGTCTTTACACATATTTCATTTTGAAATAAACCGCAGAATAAGGTACACGTAGCCTCACTATACCTCGGGCCGCTGAGAAGTACTCAATGCATCTCTACAAACACACAACGACACTTGAAACCATATGACACTGCTTATTCCTACATTGATATTTCGTTCTGAATATTCTACAGCTTTTGGCTTGTTTAATCAAACTTTTTTTTTAAATATAGGGGTGCTAATAATGCAACAGCACTTAAGGCATCTGAGCAAACACATTTGGTATTTCATAAGCTTCGGCACTGGGGGCTGTGTGTAATTATCACATTTTTGTGCGGTCCGTAGTTACCTTAATAAAAAATACTGTAAAGCTTCTCAATTTTGGAGTTGTGTATCTTTTGAGTCAAGAATTGTTGATGATGTGCTCAGTAGAAAAATGTAGTTTTTCTTTACATTAAGGTTGTTTATCAGATGTTAAAAGTCGACCGACAGGATCCGACAAGAAGCGGTCTTAGTTTCGATATGAAAATTGATTGATTGATTGATTGATTGATAGGACCATCATCATTGCATTTCGGTGAGTAACCATATGTGCTTCGATCTCTTTCTTACGCATGAAGATTTTAGCGGCAGAGCACGAACTCTGTAGCATCGGCGAGGGTCCCCGGTGGAATTTAAAGATGGTGAAAATATTTTGCAGGAATTTTATTTTTAAATCTTTCTAATGAATTTTACCGGCGGCGGCTTTCAGCCTGCTCTTCTCGATTTTGAAGTGCCAAGGCTTTTTTACGTGCTCAAATTGAACACGTAACCTACGTTTTATCGTCCGTCTCCGTTGCCCGCCTGCCCAGCGTGTTCGTAGCGCGTTGGACTGTGGGTGACTAGCCCTCTGTGAGTGCGGGTTCAATTCCGCGGGCTGGAAGAAAAGTCACAGGTTCCTCAGGTTCATGGTGTTCGTGGCACCGAACCGAAGGGTTACGATGTCCATGGCACCGAGACGAAGAGCTTAAAGCTCAAGTGCTTCTGGATGGGGAAAAAAAAAATCGTCCTTCTCCGATACGACTAGGAACTCAATCTCATCTACACTGAGATTTTTATACAAATTTAAAAAAAGTTAATTGCATATCCTTTACAGAACTTTACGAATCAACCCCAGCTTTTTAACGCTGTTTGTGATTTTTCTAGGCATTATTACGTTCAGTAGTTTGCCATTGCTTTCTGAACGGTGGTGTCATCGTCCTTTTGTAAAAATCCATGCGAAACAATTTGCAACCAAACTGTCGCAGCGTGATTCGAACTCAGAACGTAGGGGTTAATAGACCGAGTCACTATCCCCTAAACCGCAGACGACACTTTATAAAGATATAACTTGAAATATAATCTTTCTTTCCCTCCCCATATCTCTCTTTCTTTCTTTCTTTCTTTCTTCTCTCTCTCTCTCTCTCTCTCTCTCTCTCTTTCTCTCCCACTCCCTCTCTCTTTCTCATTTTCGGCTGAGGTCAGTGATAGTGGACCTTCTGTATTTAAGGTTGTAAACCAGTTCTAAGATACCGGTCCTTACTGATACCAATGGTAAGTTAGACCCTGTCTACCTATGCATGCAAAGGCTGAATCCGGCTGACTTTGCACATGAGGACACTAGCTGGTCCAACGGGTAGAAAAGTGGATTCCTGTTTTCCTTTTTAATCAGTGTCCCCCTCTATACAGGCGTGCTTTCTCTGACCTCAGAGGTAACTATTATAGATATTATTATACAGTTTAACCCCCCGAATGTTGCTGAGGCTCTCATTAAGAGCAGTGAATAGTAACACTGTGACCTACAAGGCATGTCGTAAGAGGCGACTGAGGTAAGGGCCTAAGGAAAGTACCCTAGTAAATAAAAAGGGGCGCATAAATCGGATGTGCTGGCCAACTTGTAGGCGCATAACTGACACAGCGCACAATCGCTCTTAGGCTCAGATCACATACAAATCATAAAGAGTGGTTAACAAGTTGTCGATATGGAGCGGAAGAAGAAGAACAACTGTCCCCTGCCATACAGGTGTGCTTTATTCGACCTCAGAGTCAACTATTATAGATATTATTATACAGATTAGAATTTACTGTAGATATTTCATGACATTCAAAAAACTGAACAAAAATAGGAAGATTAAAATGCTATCAATCAGACCATGTTTCTGGTCCCAACACAGATGAACACAAAGTCCTTCGTTTCCATGAAGACAGGAACATCTGTTCAAATAGAATTTGAAGCACCGTCTTTTCACATTTTGACAAAAGATCATCGGGTTGTTTAATGTCACCAGACCAGGTACAAAAAAAAGAAATAGTAAAAAGATAGTGTTCTGTGTTTGGGAGCATAGAAACTAGGAAATTATCACTAATGTACACAAATAACCATAGCTCCCTTCATTTCTCGTTTTGTGCCTGTCTAATTATCATGCACGTCTCAATTGACAATCCCCGAGACTATTGGCGAGGCCTCCGGGTCTGGTGTCCTCAAATAGTCTTCATCGTCTGCTCGCCTATTTCGGAAACAATCACATAAATGTGAATTCGTTTTTTTAGTTATTTCTGTAATATCTTGACGATGTTTTAGCCTGAGGTTTTTATCACTTTGATACTGCACAGATCTACTGGTCTGGGGGGAATAAATAATGGGAATAAACTATTCGCTTCCCGTGGATATCAGAAGTTGTTTTTTTTATCCGGGAGGGCAATAGGAGGGATGAAGACGAAAGAGTTGCATTGACTCACTGTCGTTGTGTTGTCTGTTGAGCCATGTTTTATTACTTCCCGGGGTCGGTGAGTGCTGTCCCGCCCTAGAGGTCGTGAATGGAAATCATGTGGCCGTCGTCAACGGCGATTGCCCGCAGCTTCAAAACGGTAAGGAAGATGGTGAGAGTTTGCAACGTCATGTAGTGTATACTTTCAACACAGTGTTATCCCGTATCTTGGCTATTTCAAAACTGCCATCATTTTTCTGTAGACAATAATTAATGATAATGTTTGAACTTGTTTTGTAGACAGTTTCTATCTTTGTGTTAATCAGTCAAGTTGCCTCTATTTCTTTTTCCTTTGCTTCTTCTTCTTCTTATCGTCTACATCATTATAAAACATGTTTTATCGAGTTTCTATCTGTGTTTTTTAACAGTAACTATTCTTCTTCTACTTCTACTTCTACTTCTTCTTCTACTTCTTCTACTACTTCTACTTCTTCTTCTACTTCTTCTACTACTTCTACTACTTCTACTACTTCTACTACTTCTACTACTTCTACTTCTACTACTTCTACTACTTCTACTACTTCTACTACTTCTACTTCTACTACTTCTACTACTTCTACTTCTACTTCTACTTCTACTACTTCTACTACTACTACTTCTACTTCTTCTTCTACTACTTCTACTTCTACTACTTCTACTTCTACTACTTCTACTACTTCTACTTCTACTTCTACTACTTCTACTACTTCTACTTCTACTTCTTCTACTACTTCTACTTCTACTACTTCTACTTCTTCTTCTACTTCTTCTACTTTTTCTACTTCTACTTCTTCTTCTACTTCTTCTTCTTCTACTTCTTCTTCTACTTCTTCTACTTTTTCTACTTCTACTTCTTCTACTTCTTCTACTACTTCTACTACTTCTTCTACTTCTTCTTCTACTACTTCTACTTCTACTACTTCTACTTCTACTACTTCTACTTCTTCTACTTCTTCTTCTACTTCTTCTACTTCTTCTTCTACTTCTTCTACTTCTACTTCTTCTACTACTTCTACTTCTACTTCTACTTCTACTTCTACTTCTACTTCTTCTTCTACTTCTACTTCTTCTTCTACTTCTTCTCCTTCTTCTACTTCTTCTACTTCTTCTACTACTTCTACTTCTTCTACTACTTCTACTTCTTCTACTTCTTCTTCTTCTACTTCTTCTACTTCTTCTTCTACTCTTCTACTTACTTCTTCTACTACTTCCTTCTACTTCTACTTCTTCTACTTCTACTTCTACTTCTTCTACTTCTACTTCTTCTTCTCCCTACTTCTTCTTCTACTTCTTCTCTCTTCTCTTCTTTTCTACTTCTTCTCCTTGTTCTTCTTTTCTTCTTCTCTCTTCTTCTTCTCTTTCTCTCTTCTTCTTCTCTTTTCTCTTCTCTCTTCTTCTTCTTCTTCTTCTTCTCCTTTCTTCTCTCTCTTTTCTTCTCCTTTCTTCTTCTTCTCCTTCTTTCTTCTTTTCTTTTCTTTCTCTCTTTTTCTTCTCTCCTTTTCTTCTCTCTTCTTTCTCTCTTCTCCTTGTTCTTCTCCTTCTTCTCTTCTCCTTGTTCTTCTTCTCATTCTTCTTCTCCTCTGTTCTTCTTCTCTTGTTCTTCTCCTTGTTCTTCTTTCTCCTTGTTCTTCTTCTTACTTCTCTTTCTTCTCTCCTTGTCTCTTCTTCTTCTTGTTCTTCTCACTTGTTCTTCTTCTTCCTTGTTCTTCTTACCTTGTCTCTTCTTCTCTCTTGTTCTTCTACTTTGTTCTCCTTCTTCTCCTTGTTCTTCTTCTCTCTTCTTCTTTCTCCTTCTTCTTTCTACTTTTCTTCTCTCCTTGTTCTTCTTCCTTCTCTCTTCTTCTTCTCCTTGTTCTTCTCTCTTGTTCTTCTCCTTGTTCTTCTCTCTTGTTCTTCCTTCTTCATCCTGTCTCTTCTCCTTGTTCTCTTTCTTCCTCATTGTTCTTCTCCTTGTTCTTCTCTTCTTCTTTCTTTCTTCTCTGTTCTTCTTCTCTCTTGTTCTTCTCTTTCTTCTCTTGTTCTTCTTCTCATTGTTCTTCTCCTTGTTCTTCTTCTCCTTGTTCTTCTCTCCTTGTTCTTCTCTTTCTCTCCTTCTTCTCCTTTTCTTTTCTTCTCTCTGTTCTTCATCTCATTGTTCTTCTCCTTGTTCTTCATCTCCTTGTTCTTCTCCTTGTTCTTCTCCTTGTTCTTCTTCTCATTGTTCTCTCTTTCTTGTTCTCCTTGTTCTTCTCCTTGTTCTTCTTCTCCTTGTTCTTCTCTCTTGTTCTTTCTTCTCCTTGTTCTTCCTTTTCTCTCCTGTTCTTCTTCTCATTGTTCTTCTTCTCCTTGTTCTTTCTTTTCTTCTCTTGTTCTTCTTCTCCTTGTTCTTTCTTCTTGTTCTTTCTTTCTCTCTTGTTCTTCTTCTCCTTGTTCTTCTTCTCCTTTTTCTTCTTCTCCTTGTTCTTCTTCTCCTTGTTCTTCTTCCCCTTCTTCTTCTTTTTTCTTGTTCTTCTCCTTGTTCTTCATCTCCTTGTTCTTCTCCTTGTTCTTCATCTCCTTGTTCTTCTCCTTGTTCTTCTCCTTGTTCTTCTTCTCATTGTTCTCCTTATTCTTGTTCTCCTTGTTCTTCTCCTTGTTCTTCTTCTCCTTGTTTTCTTCTCTTGTTCTTCTTCTCCTTGTTCTTCTTCTCCTTGTTCTTCTCATTGTTCTTCTTCTCCTTGTTCTTCTTCTCCTTGTTCTTCTTCTCCTTGTTCTTCTTCTCCTTGTTCTTCTTCTCCTTGTTCTTCTTCTCCTTGTTCTTCTTCTCCTTGTTCTTCTTCTCCTTGTTCTTCTTCTCATTGTTCTTCTCCTTGTTCTTGTTCTCCTTGTTCTTCTCCTTGTTCTTGTTCTCCTTGTTTTCTTCTCCTTGTTCTTCTTATCCTTGTTCTTCTTCTCCTTGTTCTTCTCCTTGTTCTTCTTCTCCTTGTTCTTCTCCTTGTTCTTCTCCTTGTTCTTGTTCTCCTTGTTTTCTTCTCCTTGTTCTTCTTATCCTTGTTCTTCTTCTCCTTGTTCTTCTTCTCCTTGTTCTTCTTCACCTTGTTCTTCTTCTCCTTGTTCTTCTTCTCCTTGTTCTTCTCCTTACATTTTCTAACTTTGTTTTCATCAGTAAATATTCTTCTTCTTCTTCTGCTACTTCTACTTCGTCTCATCCTTCGACTTACAGTTTCTATCTTCGTGTTAATCAGAAAATATTCTTAATATTATGTATTTATATTAAAGTTTTTGTTTTCAAAAGCAGACAGCTAACAAAACAGAAACATAATAAAATGGAAACTGTTTTTGAAGATCCGGAGGCTAGATGTTTAGTAAACATGACTCAAGACCACATTTAGTATGGTATAGATATTGTTGTCTTTGACTTGTGTGTCCTTTTGAGTGGGGAAGACAGATGATGATGATTATGATTATTATGGTGATGATGATAATGAGCATGATGACGATGATGATGAACATAACGACGACGATGTTGACGATTATTATTATTATAATTAGGATAAAGATGACGACGACGATGATGATGATGATAATGATGATGATGAAGATTAAAAAGACAACGATGATGATGATGATTATGAAGATGAAGAATACAACGATGATGATGATGATAAAAACGACGATGATAATGATTATGATAATAATGATGATGATGAAGACGACGACGATGATGATGATGATAATAATAAAGACGACAATGATAATGATGATGAAGGTGGCGATGACACCGACGTTAAGGATGATGATAAAATACTCACTAAAAACTATAAATAATAAAAAAGACACAACAATAGTTCTACTAAAATATGATTGTTTCAGTAGAACTGACTGTTATACTTTTGTTGTCCATATTTGTTTCACTAGAGCTGACTGTTATACTTTTGTTGTCCATATTTGTTTCACTAGAGCTGACTGTTATACTTTTGTTGTCCATATTTCTCCCAGTTCATATATTGTACATTTCACAATTTGTCGTGACACCATCTCCTTTACCTTGTCACTTCTGGCGCATCTATTTTGTAATGTATAATTCTTCTTCTTCTGCGATCCACTTCTGCTATGCGACTACTCCGGTATGAGGGTGGTGCTCTTCTCCTTCTTCTGCGATCCACTTCTGCTATGCGACTACTCCGGTATGAGGGTGGTGCTCTTCTCCTTCTTCTGCGATCCACTTCTACTATGTGACTACTCCGGTATGTATCATAAGCAGGATGGTACGTTTCTTCTTCTTCTGCGATCCACTTATACTATGCGACTACTTCGGTATGTATCATAAGCAGGACGGTACGCTTCTTCTTCTTCTGCGATCCACTTATGCTATGCGACTACTTCGGTATGTATCATAAGCAGGACGGTACGCTTCTTCTTCTTCTGCGATCCACTTATGCTATGCGACTACTCCGGTATGTATCATAGGCAGGGCGGTGCGCTTGAGATCTTCACCGATCCTCCATAGTTTGTTTTGGGGGCTGTTTCTGTGGTCCATATTTCCATTCTCACGGCTCTCTTCTTTTTTCTTTGCGTTCGTTCTTTACGACCAATTTTAATCACTCTTTGTGATATGTTTGATCTTTGCCAAGAACGTGTATACGTTGCACATTGGTTTGGTAGGCATCTAAACGCATAAGACTTCTACACGTTTAGGACACATGCATCCGATTACAGCCAAACCTCCTTAGTCGCCTCTTACGACATGCGTAGCAGGTAACATTGGTTCTATTCTTTACACCCCAAATTTGGGCCCCGGTAACCACTCAGGCGAACATTCTCACAGCATTGTATAATGAATTAGACAATATACTTATATTTCGTCTCCTTAAAAATTGAATGGATTACAGTGGCTCCGATACGGAGACCCAAGTTCAATTTACGGTAAAACCAAGGATTTTTGTTCCTGTTGAAGGTGTAAATGAAAAATCCAAACCTGAACAGCTTAGCGGCGACTGCACTAGCCAAGCGATCATTAAATTCATCTGTCGCTCGTCCTATCTGTCCCACACCGCCCTAAAGAGTAGTACTACAGGCAGTAAAGATAGGTTTTGTTGCTGTTTTTCTAAAAATACTATTAGCCGGTATAACGGCTGAGAAGGACGAAAGAGTTAATTTTCTTAACTGTAGTTCACGATTTAGACATTGTACAACTCTGGACGTTGACCTGACCACCAAGAACCCTAGACTAATCAAAGAGAGTATTCACTGTGTTAGATAAAAGTCCGTTTCTTGATCTCTCACGTCATCCATGTAACATCAGGCGTAAAGCTTGTTATTTGTCCCATCAAATCGCTGGTCAGCAGACGTCACTTTATACTGACCAGTGGTCATCGAAGGTTCACGGACTGTCCAAAATATCATAGATTGACTGAAACACAATTGGCTGGTATAGGAAACTTGTGAAGATGACCGGTACATTTGAGCGACGTTGCGGCGGACTTTTTCCCAAGTGATTTCCAGTGGCTGATCTCCTGACTGATTTCTTAAGAGATGTCCTTTAATAAGATCACGCAAGATGTGAAACCAATGTGCAGTCTTAACAGCTGAAAGTTAGATTTAAACCATAAACCAACAGTTAGTTTATAAACCTGGACCACCTGTGTGTTTCCGGGGCTCACAAGGGGAGCAAAGAATAGTAACACTACGACGTACATGGCATGTCGTAAGAGGCGACTGATGTCTAGGGAATCTACCCTAGTAAATAAAACGCATCGCAGAAATCGGATGTGATGGCCTACTTCAGTTTCAGTTTGGAATATCTTCATTGCACTCCGGACATGTCCAAAGTGCTCCGATCTCCTTAGCAATATCTCCAACAGCGTCCAACGACTGACCGTACCAGATCGATTTTGATTGATGAGCCTATTGCTGGCATATGCTTGTAGGCAAATAACTGGTTCAACGTACACTCGCTTTTAGGATTAAACCACATACAAATCACAAAGAGTAGTTAACAAGTGGTCGATATGGAGCGTTTGAAGAAGAAGAAGAAGAATCCTGGAAGCTGACATCAAACTATAGAAGACAACTAGTCACGACAAAGATGAAATGCTTACGCAGAATGCTGGGAATATCAGAAAAGACCCGTTTAGAAATGAAGACATCAATCAAAAAAAAAAAAGGTGGATACAACATCAGTAGACTACTGAACTTCATCAAGAAACAACAAATTAAATGGCTTGGTTACATAAGTAGATTACCAACAGACAGTGTGCCTCAAAGGACAATGGTTACTCCAATAGAGACATATTTATCACCATTTATCAACAAGATCCTACCACAGAGAGCAATATTGCTTCGATACAATGGATACAAATCAAAAGGTCAGCCACCTAAAAGGTGGACCTCAGAGATAACAGAGGCGACTAAAGACACTCTTTATGAAGCACACACAAAAGCCTATGCTAGAAATCTCTTCTTACCCTGAAGCTGTGAGGCAAATCAGGACTGGAGAAGAGAAAGAAAGACAGGGTGCATAGAGAGGCTCGCTCCAAGTGTCTCCTTTTTCGACTTGACGCTGAAAGGCAAAACAGGATTAAAGAATAGATCAGTGGCGGCTCGTCATTAAGGGCCATTGGAGCCGGGCCCCACCAAAAATAAGTTTTATTATTTTATACATTAAAATATAATCTAACCGGAACCATGATTTTTCCGAAAATTTATGTCTGTTCCCACGAACAAAAATGATCACAAGCCGCCACTGAAATAGATAGATAGATAGATAGACTTTGACAATATTTATTAACAAAGATACTACTTTGACAAAGACACAACTTTGACAATATTTAAGAAATTTGCAGTCAAGCAGAAAATAGCTTCCTTTTGTTTGGCTAAAATTGGAACCAAATTTTCCAATGTTTGATGACACACGCGCAATTTGTAGCAGAAATCACACCTACAATCTACATGTCTAGCTCGTGCTGGTTGACCTTGTGTGTGCTCACGTGCACTGCATCACGCACATGTTAGAGGCACGAGCTAAACGGTTAGCGTGTTATTGTACCTACTACAAAACATGTTACTTGCTAGCGACGTTCAATGTTTATCTGTGCAACACATCTTCAAGCTACCCTCATTTTATTTCGATAGGATTAATTTCCATTAATTGGGACGGCGTTACGTCTTCATTATCTTCGTTTCTTTTCATCTTCTGCCTTATCTTTTTTATCAGAGTGTCAAGTTAACTCTTTCGATACCACAGAGGGGTCTCTGTTGTATAGAGGTTTGGTAGGTACTCGTTTCACGTTCCAAAAGTACACAGTTCGCTTCCATGTGGAGTCATTGAGATACTTTCTAGATATCCCCGATCTTAGTGTCGATGAGATCAGGGTAGAACTAAATAAAAGATCATCAAAAAGGCAAGCGGTGCTTATTTGACAACTACCAGCAGCATGACTATGGAGGTCATGGCGGTGATAAAATCCCTGGAGTGGCTACAAATGCAAACATTCATTCATGCATGCATTCAATCTCAACGATTCTATGAGCACATATATGCGCCAACTACCAGCAGCATGACTATGGAGGTCATGTTAGTTAGTTTATTCCTTTCGTACCAAATGGGCACATAGGGCAGAGGTTTTAGATCTCCATGTGATGCGGTTCTTGCTAGCAGTTGGAGATCTTGTATAGTTTTACATCCCAATAGTTTACTTTCTTGTATGATTGTTCTTCGAAGAGTGGTCTTTGGTCTTCCACATTTTCTTTTCCCAACTGGTGACCACATAAGGACTTGTCGATTTAGTCTCTTTTCATCTGATCAAAGAACATGACCTAAATATTTCCACCTTCGTTTCCTTATAATATTTGATATGGGTTGTTGGTGTGTTCTATCTCTCACTGTGTTGTTAGAAACGAAATCACTCAATTTGACTTTTAATAATTTTCGGAGACATTTATTCTCAAAGCTGTCCAGCAGTTTCTTATAATTTTCTTTGTTGATTTCCAACTTTGACAACCGTAGGTCAGTACAGGAATCACACATGACCTAAATAATTTAACTTTTGTACATATACTAAGGTCTTGAGATTGCCAGATATTCGTTAATTTAGTGAAGGCACTTGCTGCTATAGCAATACGAGAGTTTATTTCTTCTTTATGGAGGTCATGGTGGTGACAAAATACCTGGAGTGAATAAAGACGCAAACATTCACTCATGCATACATGCTCAGCGAATCTATGAGCGTGCTACATAAGATCAAGACCGGTTATGTACGAAGGCAGTGGATGCAATTAATACAAAATGTAAAAATCCAGATTTACCTTCATCTTTGTCCCAGGTCCTTCTAGGGTGAAGGGAAATGAGAGAGCGGATGCACTATCAAGCAATGCTGCGATCGAGAATGGGTCTTTTATGGACAAAACCGACATCATCAAAGCTCTAAGAGAAAACAGACGCTCTGAAGATCTCATCGAAGAAGATAAAGGGTATAATCTATCTTGGTTGCGCAAGTTGTGCATACCGATAGGTGAGGCGAGACGGAAAACCATGAAAGGAACCCCAGTAGATACATCAACCAACACAGAACGGGAGTTGTTAGTCTAAACCACAGCCAACTCTAGATAACTAGGCCAAACAACTGACTGTAGGTTTCCTGGCCTAGATCAGAAAAGGGGGCCGGAAAATATAGATGTTTGATAGAAAACTGCAAGCTTTTTTGCAATTTTACTCAATTCTATGAGTTTTTGGTTATTTATCGGTGAATAATATTCATAATATTGATATTCTTATTGTTAAACTTAACTTGTTGCATAATATAACTTCGAGTTAGCATTTTGTGTTGATTAAAATGAATTCGTCTATATACAACAATACTGGAATGCGAGGTCACGAGGTGCAGCTGTGGTCTGATTCCCCATAATTCTTATCTGAGTCGGAAGGCCCAAAGTTTATAGTTGGCTGTGTCTAAACACACTGAAATACATGCTTGGATAGGAGATCGAAGTAATTATGGACATGTCCGATGTAGGAGGAAGATGATCCTCAAATGAACAATGAACAATGTGCCCACCACAAAATGTGAGATTTGCTAACCACATTCAATGTTTATCTCTGCAACACATCTTCAAGTAGCCCTCACTTTATTCCGACAAAATTCATTTTCATTAATTGAAACAGAGCCATGTCTTCATTATCTTTGTTTTTCTTTATTTTTATTTCTTATCAGACTGTCAATGTAACTCTTTCCATACCAGGAACCTAGGACGGGGGCTTCTGTGGTGTAGAGGTTAGGTGCTCGACTTACATTACAAAAGTGCTCGGTTCGGTCCCTCGCAGAGCAATCGGGATATGTTTTCAGATATCCCAGATCTAAGTGTAGGTGAGATCGAGTTCCTAGTCCTATCGGAGACGGACGATAAAATGTAGACCCCGTGTTAAAATTTAAGCCTTTGCGGTTAAAAATTAACACGAGTAGGCTGCAACGTCGCTGTCCGGGAACAATTGAATATCAAACGAAATAAAATTTCTCCAAAAACGTTTCATATCTTTAAAGTTGCACCAGGCCCGTCTGCCCAGCGTGTTCGTAGCGCGTTGGACTACGGGTGACTATCCCTCTGTGTGTGCGGGTTCAATTCCGTGGGATGGCAGGAAAAAGCCACAGATTCCCCAGATTTACGGTGTTCGTGGCACCGAACCGAAGGGTTACGATGTCCATGGCACCGAGCCGAAGAGCTGAAAAGCTCAAGTGCTTCTGGATAAAAAAAAAAAAAAAGTTGCACCAGGAAACCTCGCCGGTGCCACGGAATTCACGCAATGCTGTTGAGAGATTTATATATAAGAAATAGTTAAGAGCACACGTGGTTATTTATTGAATTTCATTGATTATGTTCCTATCAATCAATCAATCAATCAATCAATCCATCAATCAATCGATCAGCTACTATCTTTACCATATTCTTAACAAGTAAATAAAAAGTTATAAGAGGCGCAGGTGGAGCACCAGAGCCAATGGATACTCAATTTTTCTTCTTCTTCTTCTTTTCTCTAATTGTTGTTTTTTGCCTCACAGCGTCAGGATTAGAAGAGATTTATAGAACGGGCATTTGTGTACGTTTCATAGACAGTGTCTTTCGTGGACTCTGTTGTCTCTGAGGTTCACCTCTTTCGTTTTGCTTTGTATCCACTGTATCGGAGAAATGTTGCTAGCTCTTTGTGGCTGTTGGTAATCTACTTATGTGGCCGAAACGTTTAATTTGTTGTTTCTTGATGAAGTTCAGTACCGAAGTTGTACCCGCTTTTTTCCTGATGTCTTCATTTATAAACCGGTTTCTTCTTGTTGCTATTAATTATATAGATATTATTATGCAGATATTAAATTGACACTGGAAAAAACAATTTAAAAAGTTAATTGCATATCCTTTACAGGACTTTGAGAATCAATCCCATCTTTTTAACGCTGTTTGTGATTTTTCTAGACATTCTAGACATTATTACGTTCAGTAGTTTGCCATTCCTTTCTGAACTGGTGGTGCCATCGTCCTTTTCTAAAAATCCACGCGAAACAATTTGGAACTAAATTGTCCACAGTGTGATTCCAACTCAGAATGTCGGGGTTAATAGACCGAGTCACTATCCCTAAGCCACAGACACCAGCGGAAAAAAAACTATTACTAATACTTAATTAGAACTATAATATGTGTTTTTTTGGTAACAGTTTTTTTTTCTTTCCGGAAGCTCCACATACTAGTTTATTGTCTATTTATTTACTTTACCATATCCTATGCTGTGTTGTTGTCTATGATAAAAACCTATTTGTGGATACGTAAATTTTGTATTTCTATATCGCCCGTATGTTGCTTGGGAGTACAAAGAGAGCAAAGAATAGTAACTCTGCAACATACAAGGCATGTCGTAAGAGGCGACTGATATCGGGGCCTAGGGAAGCTATCCTGGTAAATAAAAAACGTCGCAGAAATCAGATGTGCTGGTTTACTTTTAGGCGCATAACTGGCACAACGTTCAATCACTTTTAAGCTAAGATCAGATACACATAACAAAGAGTGTGTTAACAATTCGTCGATATGGAGCGCTCGAAGAAGAAGAAGAAGCATTTACATATCACGTAAATTGCTATCGTAAAACTGCTATTTACAGCTGCATTATGGTAAGAACTTAAACAAGGCAGCCACCTGGCTTTGAACACGACTGCAGACTTTGCCATGAAGACATGCTCTACAATCTAGCATGACTAATGAGAAGAAGGAGAACAAAAGAACATATGCAACTGATGACTTTGTTTTGTTCTCGTGTACTCTTGAAGAATATCCCACGCTGCATTTAACACCTTTTGTCCATCATCTTACTACCATCCCACGCGCGTTTTGTCTGTAAATAACCACGCTTGGATGAACAAAATATAGTAAAGAAATTAATAAGTTGTCATGTGACAGAAGTGACGTCTCACGTGACAGTCACGTGGCGTGACTGTAGACAAGATGAAAGTTGTTAGCCACCAGAATACGCTTGGATGCAGTTGTGGAGGCATCTACCGATATTCGGCTTCTTTGTATTGCGAACATAAATCAAATGATTGCTTTCACAGAAATCAAGGGAGAATGTGTGTGAAAGTGGAAAGGGACAGTTATATGGTTTGTTTATTAATTTTGTAAGGATTTAAAAACTCTTTATCCAGCAGACAGACAACAGAAAAATCGGAGGCTTACTGGCACCTGGGGGAGAACTTTTAAAGCAAAGCTCTGAAGTTGGAGAAGAAGAAGATAGCCATCTAGATCTCTAAAAGAAGAACTTTACCAAGCAATATCTTTTATAAAAAAAACATAACATTTATATTAAAACACCTGAATTTCTTCTTCTTCTTCTTCAACGCTCCATATCGACCACTTGTTACCACTCTGTGTGATTTGTATGTGATCGGAGCATAAGAACGATTGTACGTTGTATCAGTTATGCGTCTACAAGTAGGTCAGCACATCCGATTTCTGCGATGTTTTTATTTACTAGGGTAGCTTTCCTAGGCTCTACATCAGTCGCCTCGTATGACATGCCTTGTAGTCGCAGTGGTCCTATTATTTGCTTCTCTTGCGGGCTCCGGCAACACACAGACTTCGGCAATACACGGACTCCAGCAACACACAGACTCCAGCAACACACAGACTCCAACAACACACAGACTCCAACAACACACAACTCCAGCAACACACAGACTCCAGCAACACACAGACTCCAGCAACACACAGACTCCAGCAACACACAGACTCCAGCAACACACAGACTCCAGCAACACACAGACTCCAGCAACACACAGACTCCAGCACTACACATCATCATTAATCCTCTCCGCTCCTCGTGGAGCATAGGGCCTCAACAGTTGTTCGCCACTCTTCTCGGTCTCTGGCTGTTCTTTTTATGGTCTCCCAGGTCAGTTGAGCACTCTTCAGCTCCTCAATAAGATCTCGTCTCCAAGTCTGCTTAGGGCGTCCTCTTTTCGTTTTCCCTGCGGGTTCCACTTGAGCACCTGTCTCAGCACTACACGGGCGCTGAATATATTTCATTATATTGTTAGTTATTGTCCATATTTCACATCCCCACAAAAACAATAGAGAGTACTAAACATTTATATAACTTGATCTTACTTAATTGAAAAACTGGTGACTCTGTGGCGCAGAGGTTAGGTTCTCTTCTCTCGTTTCAAAGGTACTTGGTTCGTTTCCTTGATGAGCCATCGTGATATTTTTCTAGAGATCCCTGATCTCAGTGTAGGTGAGATCGAGTTCCTAGTCTTATCGAAGACAGACGATGTATGTCCCGTGTTGAAGTTGAGCATGTAAAAGAACCTGTTACAGTTCAGAATCGAGAAAAGCAAGCAAGAAAGCAGATGTCGGGCAAAATTCATTAGAAAGTATTAAAAAATAAACCATCTTCTAAAATACATCAGGGACCCACGCCTGTGCTACGGAGTTCCTGTGCTGCCACTGAGATCTTCCTGTGTAAGAAAGAGATCGGAGCACACACATTGTTACTCACCGAAGTGCAATGATGATGGTTCTATCTATTAACCAATCGCCAAAAATTGTCCCCAAGTTATTTTTCCCCCAAAGTTATAGTTATCCTTGATATTGCATATTCAATCGCCATACCTGCAGGCGTAGGCGATCATGTCTTTCCATAACTCTCTCCTTGTGGCAGTTCTGACATTGATCTTTTGTCAAACCACGATGTCAGACCATCCAACATCTTCTCCCTCTGTCTCCCACGATGTTCCCTTCCCTGAATTTTACCGGTTGTCACCAAATGTTCTATCGTCATCAGGTGCCGGGCCGACTGACGTAGGCGATCATTGATCTGCACAAATCTCTGTCTCTGGTGTTAGCTATCATTTCAGATGTCGACGCTCTTCCCTGTCACGAAGTCAGGCTATCCAAAATGTTATCTCTCTGTCTTCTTCTGTTTCGTCTACCCTCGATTTTACCGGTTGTCACAATGTGTTCTAAACCTCCTTTACTCATCACATGTCCGAAAACTAATGTCTGTTTTTTTTTCTTATATTGATGATAAGCTTTCTCTGTGTCTTCTTGACCTCATTCAATTCTACAACTTCCTCTTATTTGTCACATTACCAAAGCTATTAACTTTTACATGATATGCTCATGATGTGTAGTACAGCGCACCGAATAGCATCGATGTTATATGATACAGCGCACCGAATAGCACGGTCGCTATATGATACGGTGCAATTAGCGCGTTGGATGTCACGAAGTTCGTGTCCTATACAAAACTCGTCTTTTAGAGCGAATTTTAAATAGCACCTAAATTTAATTTTTTTAATGATTAAAACTGTAACAAATCTGAATAGAAAATGTGATGAACTGTACAACATTTGAGATAAAATTGATATTATCAAATATCACAATTCTTGATCTTTCTAATACTTGGTGGACAAAATAAATTCGTTCCGAAATACGGATGCCTCTAGCTCAAACAGGTTAAAGTCGCTGCTCATCTATTCGTTCGGTTGCATACAAGTAGAGCTGCGTTACATGTACTGGGGCAGTTTTTTTCCCATTTTTCACTGTTGTCACATTTTTCACATTTTTGACTATTGTCACATTTTTTTAAAATTTTTTTGATCCAGAAGCACTTGAGCTTTCAGCTCTTCGGCTCAGTGCCATGGACATCGTAACCCTTCGGTTCGGTGCCACTAACACCGTGAATCTGGGGAACTGTAGCTTTTCTGCCAGCCCGCGGAATTGAACCCGCACTCACAGAGGGCTAGTCTCCCGCAGTCCAACGCGCTACGAACACGCTGGGCAGGCGGGCAACTGTTGTCACATAAACAGATACCGCTAAAAACTAAAGCAAATCTTATCAGAACGATTTTCTAACCAACACTATGTTACCAATGTCAAACATGGCCAATAACAGCAGCTAATGAGCGGGAAATCATGACGATAGAGATGAGGTGTCTTAGAATAGCTGCAGTTGTGACAGTAAGAGACAAACTTAGAAATGAAGAAATCAGAAGAAGACTGGATGTGAAACCAGTCATGCAATTAATAAAAAAAAATAACAGATTAAATGGTTTGAACATCTGACAAGAATGCAGTGGTATCGACTACCACTGAGAGTCACACTGAAAAAGTATAACGAGTACAGAGCAAGAGTGAGACCACGCAAAAGATGTTTTGTTATGTTATGATATGTGATCGACGTAATATGGCATATCGGGCTTTTCCATACTTGCTCTGTCCTCCGCTGCAGCAGCCATCCTAAGGTCTATTTGCTCACCGTACCCATGAGAAGTTGATTAGTATGCAAAAGATGGAGCGACGGCATGAAGTACAGTCTTAAGAAAATAAATAACAGCTTACAAAGTACGTTAGAACAATCACACTCAAGAGCTCTACATTTACACCAACATTTCTATAAATAAGAGAATGGTGGAAGAGCAGAAGTAGCAATGCGTAGGTCGTAAGTATTGCCTGTCCCCAGACGGCTATAGCTAACACATTCTGCCAATATACTCCTATATTAAAGATGTTATTGTTTTTCGACATTATTCAAGGCTATTACTTAGTTGATTATAATCTAAGCCTACAGCCTGAATAACATTACGTACATCTCTAATTGTCTGAAGTCAGCGAGTAAACTCGGCTTTGTATGGCAGTGCGAAAACATTATAACATTTCAAGTGAAGGAAAGCAAGTCTTCACGCAAAAGTAAGTCAGAATGCCATATCAGGGGCCCTGACTCTGCGGCTGAATTTATAACAGGTAAGCGCAGAAGAAGAAGAAGTACGCATATTGATTTCTTATCATTCTAAGCATTTAACGGTAAAAGTTAATTGCATATCCTTTACAGGACTTTGCGAATCAACCCCAGCTTTTTAACGCTGTTTGTGATTTTTCTAGGCATTATTACGTTCAGTAGTTTGCCATTGTTTTCTGAACGGGTGGTGCCATCGTCCTTCTTGTTAAAATCCACGCGAAACAATTTGCAAACCAAACTGTCCGCAGCGTGATTCGAACTCAGAACGTCGAGGTTAATAGACCGAGTCACTATCACATAGGCCACAAACGCCACACTGTAAAACCTGCCAAAATCTTCAATAATAACCTACTTTACCCTTATTAAGGAGCCGTCCATGTCTGCGCTATACGATAGTGAATCTCATTTTTGTTTGTTATGGGTGTGTTTCATCCTGCTTCTGTTTTCTTTACTTCTAGAAACTAAAACAATATACTTTGCTATAGTGGTCGCTACGTTATTTCTGTAGTCGGCACGGCACATCAGTGAGATTAAACGGATGGTCTAGAGTTGTTCCATGTTTTTAAACTGTTTACTTCTATACGAATGCTATAATTAAACTAAGACATCACATCTACAGGGAAGGTCGGTGAAAGGAAAACAGTTCTTCAGAATTTCTCTCTCACACAGGCCAGATGTTCCGCCTATGCAACCATCATGTTCAAATCATCAGCTACATCTTGAATCCATCTTCTCCGTGGTCTTTCTCTTCTCCTCCTTGCTTGGATGGCTCCTTTCTTAATGGTCTTCTCTAACCTTCGCATCTTTTTATGTCCAAAATACTTCAAGTTTCTCATTCTTATTTGTAGCATCAGCCAGTTCTCTTTGGTTTTAAGTACATGCTTCACACCCATACGTTGCCAGTGAGAATATGCATGCTCCTATTTTGTGATCTTTGTTTTCTTGTCAGCTGCATTCAACTATTTAAAGTTGTTTAATGCTTTCTATAGGTACTATCAGAGAGCTGTCTGAGTCTGGCTTCAGAGACTTGAAACACGTATTTACAGTTTGCTTTCAGATATGTGTCAGTTTTGAGCATGCTCTTACCAGTTTTACTTATTCATATGGTTGTCTCTGTGGGCTAAGTAGTTAAGCCCTTGACCTGCGTTCCGAAGGTCGGGGGTTCGAATCAGCCGTTGTTCTGTTTAAATGTGCATTTTTTCCAAAGAGTCCTAGGATTATTGCTGGAGATGCGAAGTTCGTGTTTTGTGCAATACACTCGGCAGAGGCGTGTCATGGCGGGGTTTGAGGTCAAACTCGGTACAATGGAGTCACTCCTTCGTCTTTAGACGCTGTAGGTTAACCTGCTGCCTTGCAGGTCGGCTGGGAACAGCCAAAGGCTAACGGAGAGCGAACCCAGTAAACGTTGGCTAAAACCGGAAACATCGCCGAAGGATAATGACCAAAGCTCCAAATGGCGCTGAAGATGTGACGAAATAAACACATGCTAAGGCTGCATGAATCAGATTTCCATATGAATCAGATTTCCATATGAATCAGATTTCCATATGAATCAGATTTCCATATGAATGAGATTTCCATATGAATGAGATTTCCATATGAATGAGATTTCCATATGAATCAGATTTCCATATGAATGAGATTTCCATATGAATGAGATTTCCATATGAATCAGATTTCCATATGAATCAGATTTCCATATGAATCAGATTTCCATATGAATGAGATTTATGAAGGAATCTGGTACATCAGTCTAAGGGTGATCGCGAGAGAGAGAGAAACAGAGACGCTGTAGGTTTAAACATAGCCAACATCTGCAAGTCTTTTCTGCAGACGAAATTTTATCGAACGGAGGGTCATCCACCAGTTATTTCCACAGAATCCAACTCTCGTAAGAAATGCTTTATGAAATCATGATTTACTTCATATAATAGAAGTGTTTCAGTGATATCATTAGTCCGACTTCTTTACTTATGGAATCATGATTTACTTCATATAATACAGGGTGTTCAACTTAAAAGCAGCCCATGAATGGAGCTAATCTGGCATATATGTATGGAAATGAGAAGGTTCAGTTATGACGTAGTATAGGTCAAGGTTGTGTGATGGTGTGTAATTGTAGTGCGGGAAGGGGCGATGAACAAATGTGACGTAGGACAAGCTAGTCAGAACCGGTTTAAATAGTAAATAGACTGAGATGCAATGCATACCTGGCAAATTTCTATTTATCACTGGGGCTGCTTTTAAGTTGAACACCCTGTAGAATTGTTTCAGTCATATCATTAGTCCGACTTCTTTACTTGTGGGTTTAAATTACAAGTACCTCTAAAATCGGAGTAAGGTTCGCTTGAATGGGGAGGGTCACTGGTGATAAGGAAAGCAAGTCTTTACGCAAAATCAGTTCGGGACGCCATATTAGACGCCATGACAGCGCCTGAATTCATAGCGAGCGAGAAAAAAAGATACTCAGATTTTTCCCCTTGTTTCCTTCTACCATTCTGGGGAATCAGTGAAAGAAGGAGAAAAAACAGACATTATAAGGATACAATAAATTGACATTGCTCATTTTATTGAGCTGATTAGCTTAATTAATGGCTCTTATCGACCTTGTTGATTGTTATATCGATGCTTGGGGTTCAATATCGTTCGATTTGATGATCGCTGCTCGAAAGGAAGTAAAGAACAGCTCGAGTGACAGCACACTCCGTTGCAGCCTGTCAGGATTTAATAAAATAAGACTGGCCCTGGTTTATGATTCAAGCAGCCAACTGCTATTTCGATTGCTACTACAACCTGGCTATATATTTGCTTTCTGTGATTACTACCGTTGCTATTGCTATTACTATTGCTACAACTGTTGCTAATACTACTATTACTGTTATGTTCATCTTTACCTTTCAACTCCCAAGGGTGCACAGATCTTCAACTCCAAACGGTGCACAGATCTTCAACTCCAAACGGTGCACAGATCTTCAACTCCAAACGGTGCACAGATCTTCAACTCCAAACGGTGCACAGATCTTCAACTCCAAACGGTGCACATATCTTCAACTCCAAACGGTGCACAGATCTTCAACAAACGTCTTCCATCTCTTTCTCTCTTTTGCCATCCTTTCTAATTCTTTCCATGTTTTACCTATCCTTTCAATATTAGTCTCCAACTTTATTCTCCAGGTATGTCTAGGCCTTCCCCTACTTCTCTTTCCCTGCGGGTTCCAGAACAGTGCCTGTCTTGGTATGCTTCCAGTCGGTCTTACTATTGTTATTACTACTGTACTAAAACTACTACTTCTGTTAGCACTACTACTGTTACCACCTCTATTACTACTACTTCTACTGTCATAACAACTATTACTACTGTTTCTAAGTTAAGTTAATTGCATAATTGCATATCCTTTACAGGACTTTGCGAATCAAACCCAGCTTTTAACGCTGGTTGTGATTTTTCTAGGCATTATTACGTTCAGTAGCTTGCCATTGCTTTCTGAACGGGTTGTACCATCGTCCTTTTGTTAAAATCCACGCAAATATTATGCAACCAAACTGTCCGCAAGGTGAGTCGAACTCAGAACGTGGGGGTTAATAGACCGAGTCACTAACCCCTACTGTTACTACAGCTACAAATACGGTCATTATTACTACTACTGTCCCTACAACAACTACTACTGTTATTATTATTACTATTACTACTGTTACTACAACTACTACTACAACTACTGCTGTCACAGCAGCAACTACTATTGTTACTGCATGTCACAACAACTACTAGTGTTGCTACAACTACTACTGTTACAACAACTGCCACCACAACTACTACTACTACAATCACAACAAATACTTCTACTGTTAATACATCTACTACTACTGTCACAACTACTACTATTACTGTCACTACAACTGTCACTACTACAGTCGCAACAATTACTACTACAAAACTGTTCCACTGAAGTTAATCCTTCATCCGTTTGCCTGTTAAATGACACATTTTCTCCCACGCCACTGGAAGGATCTACAGATATATGTAAATATCTATACACATATTGAACACTGCTGGATTTGTTGAGGCGGAGATAGGAGCACCTATGCACATGTCCGGGGAGGGTGTGGGGGGTTATGATGATAGGCCACTGATAACTTATATATATATATATATATATATATATATATATATATATATTATATTATCTTATCTTAACCACATTTGCAGTGAAGCGCCGAAGGGAGATTTAATTTTCTATCATGTGCCATGTGTGTTTCATTTGACGTTACCAGTCTATGCTTTCGCAGGGACTCTGAGATGTTATCCCTCCATCGTGTTCTTGGTCTGCCTCGTACTCTGAGCCCTGAGTGTCGATTGTTGTAGGCACGTGATGGTAGTAAATGTGGTTCCATTCTCATTAGAATATATATATATATATATATGAATTGGGATATATCATTTCAAATAAAGTTTAGTTTACATAGTCTGGTTGTTCAAATCCTACAGACAAGGAAACGTCCATTCAGTGACAGATGGCAAAGATGGGAATCTATATATTTTCTACTTTTGTTGTTCAAGCTGCTACCTTTATGTCAGTACTTGCGGGTACAGAGAATAAAAAAGAGAATAAAAATCATTTGGAAGGGTAAATTATACACATCGCACTGAAAACAATGGGTTGGTGGACAATAGACAGGAAAGAAAACTGGACAGGTCAGCTCCAAGTGGAGATTAAAGAAAACACAATTTCACCAAGTGTCTTCCATCATATTTATCCATCTGTCGCTTGAATCCCGCAGAGAAGAATGGAGGTGTGCGGTAGAGGGTGCAGACCAACGTGCATGGCACACGCGGGAGAACTCAAGCATGAAAGGGAACATGTCGTTTCTGGAAATACGATCCCATTTAATCGAGCCTTTTTTTTCTCTTCTCTTTCATGCATACAAGTTGCATATTTCTCTATAGTGCATATGTCTCTAAGTTGCATGTATCTTTAAAAGTGTTGGTGTCTTTAAAATGATCCTTTATTCTTAGTTGCATATATAACTAAGGTGTATGTGTCTGTCTCTATATTGATTGATTCAGTGGCGGCTCGTTATCATTTTTGTTGGTGGGGCCAGACATTTTTCCGGATAAATCATGGTTTTTGGTTGCTATATTTTAATTTATAAAATAATAAATACACTTTATACATTATTTTTGGTAGGGCCCGGCCCCGCTGGCCCTTAACCCTTTCGCTGCTACATACTTTCTGAAGGCTGAGTTAAATATAGCTACTCTTTGTTTCTAGGTCACAAACGTGAATGTACGCTAATAGCAGTGAAAGTAGAAATGTATAACATGTTAACACGTCTTTAGCGCACAGAGAAGAGATAATAAAAGACGAGTTAATGCATCTTTAGAAGTGAATGAGAAAAACGTATATATACGTCCATAGCAGCTAAAGGGTTAATGACGAGCCGCCACTGGATTTATTCATTCGTTGATTACTTAATAGGCCCATCAGCATTGCACTTCGGCAAGTAACCATGGTGTGATCCAATCTTTTATTGCACAGGAAGATCTCAGCTGCCTTGCACGAGCTCCGTAGTACCGGCAAGGGCCCCCGATGTAATTTTTCAAGATAGTGAGAATATTTTGTAGGAATTTTATTTTCAAATCTTCTCTAATGAATTTTTCCTACAGCGACATTCCAGCCTGCTCTTCTCGATTTTGAATTGCCAATGGTTTTTTTGAATTGGCAAAGCAACATCAGCTTTTAAAAGTCTAAATAAAATATGGAACTGCAAGTTATATAGTATTAAAACTAAATTACGAATTTTCAATTCAAATGTTGTATCAATCCTAACATATGCCAGCGAGAGTTGGAAAATGACTAAAGATATAGAAAGCAAGTTGAATGCATTTGAAAATAGATGTCTGCGAAAAATAATGAATATAAAATGGAACGAATTCAGGAGAAGTGATGAAATCAGAGACATATCTGGTCAACCACTAGTGACAACTGTTATAAGAAAGAGAAGATGGAGATATGTTGGGCACACCTTGAGGAGAAATGATCAACGGATATCAAAGCAGACATTGAAGTGGGATGCAAAGGGTTCAAGAACGAGAGGTCGACCTAAGGAGACCCTGAAACGATCTTTGCTGAGAGAGGCAGGAAATATCGGTCTCAGTTCCATGGAGGAGATTGTGCGAGTTGCCCAGGATAGAGCGGTATGGAGAAATTACTTGCAGGCCCTATGTAACGTATAACGGTACGAGAGGAATTATTATTATGGTTCTTTTAGTGCTCAAATTTAACACCAGACCTACATTTTATCGTCCGTCTCCGATAGGACTAGGATCTCACCTACACTAAAATCAGGGACCTCTGGCAAAATATCTCTATGGCACCACAAGGAAACGAAGCTGTGCATTTGGCACGAGAGGCAAGCACCTAGCAACTACGCTACAGAGCCCCCTATTTTGTATCTATATCTAAATTGCAAGTATCTTTAACTCCTGCGTTCCTTTAAGCCGATCCACAGGCTCATGATATTTTTTAAGATGACGCAAAGCCTGTATACTGGCTAATTCAGTGGTGTATATTTACTTTCGCCTGCCATGACAACAGACGTAGTCATAGCTCGCCTGCCATGACAACAGACACTGCATGACACTAGTCATAGCTCGCTGCCATGAAACAGCGATAGCACAACACGCAGCTAACTGATTTTGTACCTTTGTCTAATTAAGTAAACGTTGCAATATAAATGCGTCCTGAGATAGGAAATATTAACGGAATGAAAGTGTTAACTGATTAGGCTCCCTTGGCTGAAATCGGATGCACATGTCCTAAACGTGTAGAAGTCTATGTGTTTAGGGGCCTACAAACCAATGTGCAACGTATACACGTTCTTGACAAAGATCAAACATGTCACAGAGAGTGATTAAAATTGGTCGTAAAGAACGAACGCAAAGAAGAAGAAGAAGATTAGGTTCCCATAAACCGCCCGGAGTGCCACTGTGTATTTGTTTTATATCTATCTTCAAGAAAATTCATTTACCTACAAGAATGGTATATTACTTATAAAAATATGTTAATAATTAAGGAAACTGCAGCTGAATTTATAGGACGACTTGGCATAAGATGGTTGAGGATATATGCCCCAATCCTTGTTAAAAATGCAGAGAGAGAGAGAGAGAGAGAGAGAGAGAGAGAGAAGGGCAGCTGAATTTGTACATATGCAGGCAATGGAGAAATAGGACATCAATTCAGTTGAACCACAAAGTTTATCAAATGGTAGTCATCTTATTGTATGTGTCTTTTTATTGTATGTGTTTTAAGTTGCATGTTTCTTTGATGTTCATGTTTCTTTAAGTTGCTATTTCTTTATGTGTGCATGTTTCTTTAAGTTGTATGTGTCTTTAAGTTGCATGTTTCTTTAATGTTCATATATTTCCTGGAAGCATTTTCCTATTCCCTTTTTCCCCTTTCATATATCACTTCACTATTATCCCTTCAAACATTACAGGTAAGACATAATCACACCTGTATTTACCTGTTAAAGGTAGGTAAGGCTAGTCTATATCTTTGTTATGAGACGATCATGCCGTGTGGCAGAGATAATTTAGATATCGTATATAGCAAGCAAAAAATAAACGATGATTTCACATGACATCTGTAGCAGGGGTCACCCATCATTCTGTCAGAGTTTAGTAAATACTGACCATTCCATCAGGGTTTAGTTAAACTGACCATTCTGTCAGGGTTTACTTAATACTGAACATTCTGTCAGGGTTTAGCTAATACTGACCATTCTGTCAATGTTTAGTTAATACTGAACATTCTGTCAGTGTTTAGTTAATCAGCATCATCAAATAGTGTGTTCTGAACCACAGCCAACTCTAGATAACTAGGCCAGACAACTGGTTCGGGGTTCCCTGACCTAGATCAGAAAAGGGGGCCGGATAATATAGATGTTTGATAGAACACTGCAAGCTTTTTAGCAATTTTACTCAGTTCTGTGAGTCTTTGGTTATTTATTGGTGAAAAAATTCATAATATTGATATTCCTTATTTTTAAACTTAACTTGTTGCATAATATAACTTTGATTTAGCATTTTATGTTGATTTGAAAATGAATTCGTCTATATACACCAATACTGAAATGCGAGGTCGCGTTGTGTAGTTGTGGTCTGATTTCCCATAATTCTTACCTGAGTCCGAAGGCCCATAAGTTTATAGTTGGCTCTGCCTGAGCAGAACTTTGCCACCAAAACAATTCTTCGGAATTTCTCTCTATCGTAGACCAGATGTCCCACCTCTGCAGCCGTCATGTTCACATTATCAGCTACATTCTGAATCCATCTTCTTCGTGGTCTTCCTCTTCTCCTCTTTGCTGGGATGCTTCCTTTCCTTATGCCCTACTCCAAGCCTTCGTGTATCTTTAATACTTATGATAAATCCTTCTGTTTTTGTTTAAATATTACTGATAATAGATTTTTCTGTCAGGGTTATAATACATTTATTCAAAGTCATCAAGAAGGACAGACGTTACATTTGTGTTCCATTCTTTTCTCTAATCATGTTTTGTCTGCCAGTGTCAGGATAAGAAGAGACTTCTAGAACGGGATTTTGAATGCGCCTCATAAATAGTGGTTTTCATCACCTCTGTTATTTCTTACGTCCACCTTGTGCGTGGACTTCTTTACTTTAATTCCTGTATCGATAACATTACTCTTGAGTCTGTCTGTTGGAATTGTATTATCAAAGTAACATTGCTCTTTGAGGTGCACTGTCTGTTGGTAATTTGCTTACTTGGCCGAACCATTTAATTTATTGTTTCGTGCTGAAGTTCAGCATTGATGTTGATCCTATTTTTTCCGTGATTTCTTCATTTCTAAGTAAGTCTATTCTTGATACTCCTAACCAGTGGCGGCTCGTCATTAACCCTTTCCTAATGCTAGTATATTTCTAAGGATAAAAAGTACCTACTCCTGTTTCTAGGTCACAAACGTGAATGTACGCCTATCAGCAGGACAGCAGTAATGTATAACGTGTTAACACATCTTTAGCCCACAGAGGAGAGATAATAAAAGACGTGTTAATGTGTCTTTAGAAGTGAATGGGAAAAACGTATATATACGTCCTAGCAGCTAAAGGGTTAAAGGCCAGAGGGCCGGCCCCACCAAAATAATATGCAAATAGTATTTATTATTTAATAGGATAAAATATACCCTACCCAAAGCCATGATTTTTCCGAAAATGTGTGTATGACCCCACCAACAAATACGATCACGAGCCGCCACTGCTCCTAACATTCTGCGTAGACACTTCATCTCTGTCGTGTCTGGTTTTCTTCTATCATTCCGTGTCAGTGTCCAAGTTGGGCACTAATGACATTTGTTAAAGATATTTCCGAGAGAGAAAGCTGTCCCGTACCATACTGGACAGAGAGAGTTAAAAGCAAACATGACTTTGTTAACCCTAGCAATGCCTTCTTGTTTGTGTACCTTCAACTTCACAAATATTACTATCCAAATTGTGTACTTCTTCAATTATTTAACCATCAATCATAATGGTTGTCTGCTTATTGTTTAATCTCATTTTCTTAGTTTTGTTTACATTTATATCTTGTTCTTTATTAGTTGTTTCTACTGTTAATCTGTCTGTCTTTTCCTGCATGTATTTTTGTGTTAACCAGCTATGCATTCAGGAGTAGTCATATGACTCCTCAGACTAGTTTTTGTGGGAGGACTTTCTCGTCATTCAGACGAGTCTTAACCTTCGAAGATGGGGAGGGCACACGTGTATGGCGAAGGGATACTGATTAAAAGAAAAACACGCCTTCACGCAAAAATTAGTCAGAAGTGTCATACAAGGTGCTCTGACAGCCTGAATTCATAGCGGAATGCAGGAAAAGAAAAAGTCGACGCTTACTCTGACTTCATATATACCTGTAATTTGTATCCCCAAGTAAAGGGTGAACAGTAAGGAATTTAATACTCAAGCAATGGTCAAACATTTTAGGTGTATTTTAGACATCGCACAGGGGTTACAGGGGAAGAGTCATTTGTATATCTTGCCCAGAGAATAGAAAAATAGAACTATCAGAAAGAACTCAAAATCAAGAAAATTATGAAGCTATGCTCAAAGTAAGAAAAAAAAGAGGTATTTTTGAATATAAGATACAGAAGGGCTTGACGAGAAGACCATATTGAAGAAGAGGCATACGGCAAAGAGAAGAAGAGGAAGACCACGGAGAAGATGGATTCAGGATGTAACTGATTGTTTGAACATGACGGCTGCAGAGACGGGACATCTGGCATATGAGAGAGAAATTCCGGAGGATGTTGGGGTGGCAAAGTTCTGCTCAGGACAAGCTTTTTGAATTGGATGAAGTAAAAATGGACCGATTCTTATTGTTTCTGTAACAATAACGAAGGTACTGTTTAGGCAACCGTGAAAAATGTTGGACCACATGCTTTCACTCTTACGTATCTTAGCTTTCTTTCTCCTGATTTCTTCTATGTATACAGCCTTGTTAACACTGATCTCGACTCAACTCTGTTAACCGGGGTTAAACTCATCACTGCGTGTTAACCGTTAAGCCCATCTTGTTAACTCTGTTAACCTACTTGGTTAATTAACCGTTAACCCTACTTTCTGTTAACCGTTAACCACTCTTTGTGATTTGTATGTGATGATCGAAAGTAAGAACTATTGTGTCGCCCGCGTGCCCAGCGTGTTCGTAGCGCGTTGGACTACGGGTGACTAGTCCTCTGTAAGTGCGGGTTCAACTCCCGGACTGGCAGAAAAGCTACAGGTTCCCCAGATTTACGTGTTCGTGGCACGGAGCCGAAGGGTTTACGATGTCCTGACAGCCAAGCTTTCAGCTCAAGTGCTTCTGGATCGGAAAAAAAGAGCTATTGTACGGTGTGCCAGTTACGCGCCTACAAGTCAGCCAGCGTCCAATTTCTGAGATGCTTTTATTTACTAGGTAGTTTCCTAGGTCCTACATCAGTCGCCTCTTACGACATGCCTTGTATCTCGCAGTGGTACTATTCTTTGCTTCCCTTGCTAGCCCCAGTACCACACGGGCGTCACAGACAATACGATAGATGTCATCAATTTGCTGTCTATATTCATTTGTTTTCTCTCTCTCTCTCTCTCTCTCTCTCTTCTGTCACTCTCATTTGCAGTCCTAGCATACTATGTGTCCCCCGCCCCCAAATACTGACAGACTGCACGTCTTTGCAAACACCTGCCACTGCAAAACAAAAACACAAACACAAAATGGTGATTCTAAGAACATTTTACAGGAACCAGAACTGACAAAATTCTATTCCCGTTATGTCAACAACACACAACAATTTGTCAACTTTCTAATGTGTTTCAATAGCGCCTGAGTTGCCAATAAGTTTGTTTAATACATTGTTGTCATGCCTTCTCACTTCCAATGTTATCTTTTCTCATCGTGACTTGTCGCGAGCGGTTACTCCTTCAGATTTCTCGCATACCTTCACATTTGTAAGGTCTTCTGTCATGACAGAGCGACGGCAGGGAACTTCCACTGTTTATCTTTGTCCTTGGAGAATACATTCTGGATTGTAGTAATAGAGTATGTACCAATCTTACAAGCATTCGCGTGAGAAAATTGTTCAAGACGATTGAGTAAGTTTGAAGAATATTGGAGCACAGTCTCTTGTAGTTATAGGAGCAATTAACTCCGACAGAAAATCGGAAATTTCCGTTGTAGTAGGTTGACTTTTCAATGTTTGATCATAGCCCCCGGCAACATAAGGCCGAATAGCTTAGCACCAAAATCGGAAATTTCTGTTAGATGGGGGAGCTGGTTTTGTATTATTTGATAGAACACTTTACTCATTTCTATGCATTCATGGTTATTTATTGGTGAAAAATAGAAATAATGCTGACATTCCAAAAAGTTAAACTTAACTTGTTACATAATATAACCTTAATTTAGCATGCTGTGTTGATTTTAAAATGAATTAGTCTATATATGACAAAACTGGAATGTGAGGTCACGCGACGGTTGTGGTCTTATTTCCTAGAATTTTTACCTGAGCTCGCCGACCGTATTTTTATCGGAGACCACGGTTTGACAAAACCTTTTTTGTGTCTCCAAATGATTGACTTCATTACACCGGGTTTTACCCCATCTGGCTCGGCCCTCTCCCTGAAATATCCCATCAGCTGCCGAGAGTATTGCACAAAGTACGTACTCCGTAGCTCCGGCAACAATCCTAGGGTTCTCTAAAAAAAAATGCACGAGTAATAGAACTCTAAGTTTAAAAAAAAAAGTGTACACGATTCTGTGAGTCCATGGTTGAGAAAAGTGTTTAGAATACTGATATATATTTTAATGTTATAGTCTGTCCATTAATTCGTGAGCACGTTTGAAATTGATTTTCTCGAAAACTACCTGTTGGATCTCAGTGATTTTTGCATGCAGCCTTAGAATATCCATGACGCTAAAATAAAGCTAACCAGTATTCCATAGATGCTACGGATTTTGCACATCGGCGAATTCCTTTGAACTTTTATGACAATTGCAAATACGGGGCTCAAATTTTAGATTTTACAGTAATCCCTAGAATTTGTCCATGTCAATTCTATTCATAGGTGTATCTCCATATTAACTTGATAGGTCAAGTAATTAAGTGTGTTGCCCTTTATGTGCAATCGTGAACTTGGATACAATATGCAACAGTTAGTCCTCCCTTCGGTCACCATTAGACCCCAGGGTGTCTTAACTTCACCACAAATTGTATGATGGTAGACGCATTTGGATATGGAAATGTATACGTTGCTATTTCTCAGTCTGTAATCAAAATATGATTTGTATCATCCCGAATCTGACGATTCCATGAGGTTGATAATTGTTACTGGCGGGACAAATTGTAATCCATCTCGGTGCCAGTACTCGTCTTCCTCTCGGAGCACATGTTCAACACACTTCTTCCAGAACTGCATGTCTATCATTGAGAGGGACTCACGTGTCAGAACTTCAACATCACACATTTTAAACGTCCTGTTCTGTTCGGCAACTTGCCCTTTTACTTTAGCCCAGACAAGCTCTATCGGATTGAGGTGAGCATGATATGGAGGTAGTCGCAAAGACGTGTGGCCGTATTCCGCAATGATTTTGTCAATATGAAACACCTTTGCCTTATTTGTCATCCTCACCAGGTGCAACAACTCGGGTTTCAAATATGTATCATCGAAGCTGACATTTTCCTTAGCAAGCCAAGTCCTAATTTGATCTTTTGTATTTGATGCAGTTGGTACTTTGTCTTCCGCTGATACTGCGTTGTGATAGGATGCATTATCCATTACCAAGCATGATGGTCTGTTTAGAATTGGAAGTAGATCTTTCTCCATCCAGTGCCTGAAAATATGTCCATTCATTTCTGTGTGGTAGTCCCTACCGTCGGTACTTTTGATTGGAAAATAAGTCCAGCGTCATGGACAAGACCTTCTTCACTGCTTCCTGCATGTGTTAGTATAATACGCTGGCCTTTGCTGCTTGGTATCTTTTCTGTTCACCGTCTACTGATTGCCATTCTTTAGCATTGGTGTGGTGAGCATTGACCCAGGATTCGTCCAAATATACAATATCATAGCCTTGCCTCCGCGCTCACGGATCTGCCTCAGGTATTTACTTCGGCAGCAATTAAATGTGGCTTTTCACAAATAATATTCCTGCCGCCTATAGTTTTTCTGAAGGTGAAGCCGGCGGCTCTTACAATTTCCATAGAGTACTTTTAGAAATGTCTATGCTGCAATCTGATTGCAGTTTTAATTTCAGTTTCCTGAGAGTAACAAGTTGATTTGTCGCAAACATTTTCAAGAGCTCCGTCTTATGACATCTATGTCAAAGTCGTCAATTGTTCTTTTCCTTCCTTGCTTGACATTAGTGCACTTTGTGTCCTGTTTAATCCATCGGGAAAAGATTCTCTATTCAGACCAAGCGCCAGTTGCGTTCGTTTCTCAGGGTTATGAATATCGCAATATAGATGACCTCTCTTAGATTCCCTACGGAAGTGTTGGTATAGTAAAACTGTAACCTTCTGCATTGTTATAAATGTGCACTTCAGACTCATTATGAATGTGATATCAATGTCAGTTTTGATAAGCCAACAAATATGATACAATAGCTTCATACAAATAGCGAGATGCACTATACAACGGTATCCCAATTATAACGTCATATGCTTTCCGCTTTCAAAGTCGACTGGGTTAGGTGCACGGAATTCGTGAAACTGTTACTCGATATTTCAATGTTACCATAATGTATTTTTAGAACAACGCGTCTGTGTACCGTAGATCTGTTACTATTGTGTACAATCCGGTGAGGTTGATTTTAATATAACCTGAACAAGAAATATTTCAAACTACATCAAATTTTCTTGGAAAAAAAATATTCTCTAGCGTCATGGATATTCTAAGGCTGCTTGCAAAAATCACTGAGATCCAACAGGTAGTTTTCGAGAAAATCAATTTCAAACGTGCTCACGAATTAATGGACAGACTATAATTTAATATTCGTGACATAATAACAGTTGCCGAACTACTTGATTCTTTTCTTGTGTCATGATACTGTATGCATGGCGTTGGTACTATACCATGCATGCAGTACATCGAGAAGCAACAAATCAAGTATTTCGGCCAACTAATGAGAATGGAACCACATTTACTACCATCACGTGCCTACAATAATCGACGCACAGAGCACGAGACAGGCCAAGAACACGATGGATAGATAACATCTCAGAGTCCCTGCGAAAGCATGGACTGACAACGTCAAGCGCACCTGGCACAAGATAGAAAACTAAATTTCTCCACGACGCTTCTCGGCAAATGTGGTTAAAATAAGATAAATCATAATAACAATATATATATATCCAGAAAGAACTCAAAAGGAAAGAAAACTGGCTGCTGCTACAAATAAGAATGAGAAAATTGAAGTACGTGATATTTTTGTTTTTTTTCCGATCCAGAAGCACTTGAGCTTTTCAGCCTTCGGTTTGGTACCATGAACACCGTAAATCTGGATAATCTGTGGCTTTTTCTGCCATCCCGCGGAAATAAACCCGCACACAGAGGGATAGTCACCTGTAGTCCAACGCGCTACGAACACGCTGGGCAGACGTGGTGATATAAAGATACACGAAGGGTTGGAGAAGACTTTAGGAAAGAAGTATCCCAATAAAGAATAAGAGAAGAAAACGATAGAGATGATGGATTCAGGTTCTGATTGATGGACTAGAGCATGACGGTTATATGGGTATATGAGGGAGAGAAATTTCGAAGGACTGTTAGGGTGGCAACGGTCTGCTCAAGATAAACAATTTGATAATGACATAACATAACCTTGTGTTAGCATGCTATGCTGTTTTGAAAAAAAAAATCGTTATTGAATAAAGAATATTGGAATGTAAGCAACGGTAACGAGATGTGAGAAGAAAGATTTCCGGGAATTCCCGCTTGAGCTCGATGTCTGTTGTTACATTGCGATATGAATGAAATATACTGGAGAACTTTGAAGATGTGTTTTTGTTTGGATGCTGTGTTAACTTTTTTTTACACATTTTCAACACCATATTTTACACGTTTACTTTGTATTTCTTCTGCAACAACCACTTGTTAACCTCTGTTTGTGATTTATGTCAGCAAGTGTATCACGTTTTCTTTCTTATACAGGCTGTTCGGTCGGCTTCATTCTATTTCGATTCTGTCTCTGATATTGCTAATACAGACTGTTAGGTCGGCTTCATTCTATTTCGATTCTGTCTCTGATATTGCTAATACAGACTGTTAGGTCGGCTTCATTCTATTTCGATTCTGTCTCTGATATTGCTAATACAGACTGTTAGGTCGGCTTCATTCTATTTCGATTCTGTCTCTGATATTGCTAATACAGACTGTTAGGTCGGCTTCATTCTATTTCGATTCTGTCTCTGATATTGCTAATACAGACTGTTAGGTCGGCTTCATTCTATTTCGATTCTGTCTCTGATATTGCTAATACAGACTGTTAGGTCGGCTTCATTCTATTTCGATTCTGTCTCTGATATTGCTAATACAGACTGTTAGGTCGGCTTCATTCTATTTCGATTCTGTCTCTGATATTGCTAATACAGACTGTTAGGTCGGCTTCATTCTATTTCGATTCTGTCTCTGATATTGCTAATACAGACTGTTAGGTCGGCTTCATTATATTTCGATTCTGTCTCTGATATTGCTAATACAGACTGTTAGGTCGACTTCATTCTATTTCGATTCTGTCTTGATATTGCTATACAGACTGTTAAGCCAGCTTCATTCTATTTCGATTTTGCCTTTGTTATTAATAGTTTTCTGTTCACAATTCTTTAAGCAAAATTAGATTATACCACAGTTGCTCCTGAAGTTGGCTAAAGCCCGCCTGCATGGCGAGGGAGACCAGTCAAATGGTAAAGCAGGCTTTCACGCAAAAATCAGTCAGAAGCGTCATAACAGGTGGCATGGCTAACGTCCGAATTAATAGCGGGCGAACGCAGAAGAAGAAGAAGATGATACCACTCTCAGCTTGCACAGTCTCAGCAGGAGAATATGAACACTATCATACAACAGAGAGGTTGGAGATCCCCCCTTCCCGATCCAGAAGCACTTGAGCTTTCAGCTCTTCGGCTCGGTGACATGGACATCGTAACCCTTCGGTTCGGTGCTACGAACATCGTAAATCTGGGAAACCTGTGGCTTTTCTACCAACCCGCGGAATTGAACCCGCACTCACAGAGGTTGGAGATAGGTCGGACATGTGATACGTATAGAGACTAACATGTCATGAAAACTTCACAGAGATGGACACTGGAGGGTAAAGAAAAACGTGGAAGACACAAAACGACCCGGCAGAGAACAGTAGAACAAGAACTGAAAGAAATGATTCATAGCTGGAACACAATATAGAGGATGGCTAAAAATAGATAAGAACAGTGTGTATTTGTTGCTGCCCTAAGCGACAGGGGTGTCACAGGCTAAGAGAAAGAGAGAGAGAGATAGAGCGAGAGAGAGGGAGAGAAAGATCGAGAGAGAGAGAGAGATGCGTTTAGGGAAAAACAGAAGAAAAAAAATATTTTATTATTAAAAGATGAACATGAAAAATAGGAGTACATTAAGATTGAATAATGGCAGCAAAGAATAGAGAATATTGTAAAGCACAAAGAAATAAAAAAGAGATATAAAGCATAAATAAATTATGAAAATTAACAAAACACTAAAATAAAAACAAATTATCTACATATAAAGGAATGTAATAGGGAAGTGCGGTACAAAGCGGAGAGAAGGGGGAAAAACATGGCGAAAATATTGAGAAGAGCAACACAGCTATGACAACTGTAAGGAGAGCGACCCAGGTATGAGAATTGTAGAAGGTAAACATAGGTAACAGTTGGAGATAAATAACGCAACACAGAAACACGGAGAATAGCAAGCAACACATGGTAGTGATAAATCGGGAGCTCTTGTGGTGCCGGACCGCAAGGAAGCAAATAATAGTAGCACTGCGACCTATAAGGCATGTCGTAAGAGGCAACTGATTGTAGGATCTAAGGAAGTTACTCTAGTAAATAAAAAGCATCGCAGAAATCGAATGTGCTGGCCTATTTATAGGCGCATAACTGGCACAATATACAATCACTCTTAAGCTCAGATCACATACACATCACAAAGAGTGGTTAACAAGTAGTAGATATGGAGCGTTCAAAGAAGGATAGATAAAGCGAGTTGAACAAATTAAATGAAAAAAAATACAAGCAAATGCTAAAAACAAAAGTAGAACGTCAAGAAAGACATACTTCAAGATAAGGTTATAGTGCATTCCTGTGACAATGAACAAATTCGTGAGACTAGACACTAAAACGAGTTTTGTACCTGTGCAGGTACAACAAACTTTTCGAGTCAAACATACAACCATAAGTCATTGAGTTCTTCCAAGACTCAGACAAGCCGTTAGCGTCCTTAGAGTTGTCTGCAAACACGCATTCCGGACGGTGAGGTGATATTTTTCCCAAAAATAAACAAACCCGCGACACTCGGGGCATCCTTGCCCTGGTCAAATACACATTCTGGTGACTTCTTGTTCACAAAGATAACCTGAGTTGCCAGGTTGAATTTCTTGATGCCAAATTGCTTAAGATACCAAAAGTTATTCGTGAAGATATAAAACCCCCATCTATTTGAAATATAAACTGAATGCTGGATCACATGTCAAACGGGTTAATAAAACTAATTTGTCCACCACTTTTATTCTTCTGATAGCAATTTACATCGTTCATCAGGACATTTTATGTGCGTTGAGAACCGCCCAGATGGACATTTTGCGAAATTTAACACAATGAAAATTCATGAAACAATCTGGTAAACGCCTCGTTTCGCTCACAGTAGATGAATTATCTGTGGCGCAGAGGTTAGGTGCTAGCCTCTAGTAGATGAATTATCTGTGGCGCAGAGGTTAGGTGCTAGCCTCTAGTAGATGAATTATCTGTAGCGCAGAGGTTAGGTGCTAGCCTCTAGTAGATGAATTATCTGTGGCGCAGAGGTTAGGTGCTAGCCTCTAGTAGATGAATTATCTGTGGCGCAGAGGTTAGGTGCTAGCCTCTAGTAGATGAATTATCTGTGGCGCAGAGGTTAGTGTGCCTAGGCCTCTAGTAGATGAATTATCTGTGGCGCAGAGGTTAGGTGCTAGCCTCTAGTAGATTAATTATCTGTGGGCAGAGGTTAGGTGCTAGCCTCTAGTAGATGAATTATCTGTGGCGCAGAGGTTAGGTGCTAGCCTCTAGTAGATGAATTATCTGTGGCAGAGGTTAGGTGTGCCTCTAGTAGATGAATTATCTGTGCCCGAGTTAGTGTAGCCTCATAGTAATTATCTGTGGCGCAGAGGTTAGGTGCTAGCCTCTAGTAGATGAATTATCTGTGGCGCAGAGGTTAGGTGCTAGCCTCTAGTTCCAAAGATATTCGGTTGCTCCTCGTGGAGGTTTCGGGATATTTTTCTAGAGAACCCTGATCTCAGTGTAGGTGAGATCGAGTTCCTAGTCTTATTTTCCGATCCAGAAGCACTTGAGCTTTCAGTTCTTCGGCTCGGTGCCATGGACATCGTAACTCTTCGGTTCGGTGCCACGAACACAGTGAATCTGGAGAACTTGTGGCTTTTTCTGCCAGCCCACGGAATTGAACCCGCACTCATAGAGGGCTTGTCACACCGTCGTCCAACGCGCTACGAACACGCTGGGCAGGCGGGCGAAATTCCTAGTCTTATCTAAGACCGACGATAAAACGTGGGTACCATGTTCACGCTGGGCACATAAAAGAACTCTTGATAGTTCAAAATAGAGAAGATCAGGCTGGAAAGACGCTGCCCGGGCAAAATACATCATAAATATGAAAAAGAAGACGTTCGAAGAAGAAGAAAAGGTTAACGAAGACAGGATAGTTTTCCTTGCCTCTATATTATGAATATCAGCTTACAAAGTGCCTTAAAAAAGCACACACAAGATTACTACGTTTCACCCCCAACACTTCCATAAAGAAGTAAATGGTGGAAGAAGAAAAGAACAAGATCATACGTTTCACCAACATCATAAAGATAATGAAAGAACAAGCACACAAGATCTAGTTCCTCCCAACACTTCCATAAAGAAGTAAATGGTGGAAGAAGAACAGCACACAAAGATCACACGTCCTCCCAACACTCCATAAGAATGGTGAAGAAACAACCCAAGATCACAGTTTCACCCCAACACTTCCATAAAGAAGTAAATGGTGGAAGAGAAGAACAAGCACACACAAGATTACTACTTTCACCCCAACACTTCCCATAAAGTAAATGGTGGAAGAGAAGAACAAGTACACACAAGATTACTACGTTTCACTCCCAACACTTCTATAAAGAGTAAATGGTGGAAGAGAAGAACAAGCACACACAAGATCACTACGTTTCACCCCCAACACTTCATAAAGAAGTAAATGGTGGAAGAGAAGAACAAGCACACACAAGATTACTACGTTTCACCCCCAACACTTCCATAAAGAAGTAAATGGTGGAAGAGAAGAACAAGCACACACAAGATTACTACGTTTCACTCCCAACACTTCCATAAAAAAGTAAATGGTGGAAGAGAAGAACAAGCACACACAAGATCACTACGTTTCCTCCCAACACTTCTATAAAAAGTAAATGGTGGAAGAGAAGAACAAGCACACACAAGATCACTACCTTTCACCCCAACACTTCTATAAAGAGTAAATGGTGGAAGAGAAGAACAAGCACACACAAGATCACTACGTTTCACTCCCAACACTTCCATAAAGAAGTAAATGGTGGAAGAGAAGAACAAGCACACACAAGATCACTACGTTTCACTCCCAACACTTCCATAAAGAAGTAAATGGTGGAAGAGAAAAAGAACAAGCACACACAAGATCACTACGTTTCACCCCAACACTTCCATAAAGAAGTAAATGGTGGAAGAGAAGAACAAGTACACACAAGATTACTACGTTTCACTCCCAACACTTCCATAAAGAAGTAAATGGTGGAAGAGAAGAACAAGCACACACAAGATCACTACGTTTCACCCCCAACACTTCATAAAGAAGTAAATGGTGGAAGAGAAGAACAAGCACACACAAGATCACTACATTTCACCCCAACACTTCCATAAAGAAGTAAATGGTGGAAGAGAAGAACAAGCACACACAAGATCACTACGTTTCACTCCCAACACTTCCATAAAGAAGTAAATGGTGGAAGAGAAGAACAAGCACACACAAGATCACTACGTTTCACTCCCAACACTTCCATAAAGAAGTAAATGGTGGAAGAGAAGAACAAGCACACACAAGATCACTAAGTTTCACTCCCAACACTTCCATAAAGAAGTAAATGGTGGAAGAGAAGAACAAGTACACACAAGATCACTACGTTTCACCCCAACACTTCCATAAAGAAGTAAATGGTGGAAGAGAAGAACAAGCACACACAAGATCACTACGTTTCACCCCAACACTTCCATAAAGAAGTAAATGGTGGAAGAGAAGAACAAGTACACACAAGATCACTACGTTTCACCCCCAACACTTCATAAAGAAGTAAATGGTGGAAGAGAAGAACAAGCACACACAAGATCACTACGTTTCACTCCCAACACTTCCATAAAGAAGTAAATGGTGGAAGAGAAGAACAAGCACACACAAGATCACTACGTTTCACCCCCAACACTTCCATAAAGAAGTAAATGGTGGAAGAGAAGAACAAGCACACACAAGATCACTATCTTTCACCTCCCAACACTTCCATAAGAGTAAATGGTGAAGAGAAGAACAAGCACACACAAGATCACTACGTTTCACCCCCAACACTTCCATAAGAAGTAAATGGTGGAAGAGAAGAACAAGCACACACAAGATCACTACGTTTCACTCCTAACACTTTCATAAAGAAGTAAATGGTGGAAGAGAAGAACAAGCAGACACAAGATCACTACGTTTCACCCCAACACTTCCATAAAGAAGTAAATGGTGGAAGAGAAGAACAAGCACACACAAGATCACTACGTTTCACCCCAACACTTCCATAAAGAAGTAAATGGTGGAAGAGAAGAACAAGCACACACAAGATCACTACGTTTCACTCCCAACACTTCTATAAAGAAGTAAATGGTGGAAGAGAAGAACAAGCACACACAAGATCACTACGTTTCACTCCCAACACTTCCATAAAGAAGTAAATGGTGGAAGAGAAGAACAAGCACACACAAGATCACTACGTTTCACTCCCAACACTTCCATAAAGAAGTAAATGGTGGAAGAGAAGAACAAGTACACACAAGATCACTACGTTTCCCTCCCAACACTTCCATAAAGAAGTAAATGGTGGAAGAGAAGAACAAGCACACACAAGATCACTACGTTTCACTCCCAACACTTCTATAAAGAAGTAAATGGTGGAAGAGAAGAACAAGCACACACAAGATCACTACGTTTCACTCCCAACACTTCTATAAAGAAGTAAATGGTGGAAGAGAAGAACAAGCACACACAAGATCACTACGTTTCACCCCCAACACTTCCATAAAGAAGTAAATGGTGGAAGAGAAGAAGAAGAAGAACAAGCCTCTATCTCAACAATATTTAATTTATCGACTACAAACTTCTTCTTCTTTCAACACTCCCCATCAACCACTTGTTAACCACTCTTTGTGATTTGTATGTTATCTGAGCCTTAGAGTGATGCACATTGTGCCAGTTATGCGTCCACAAGTAGATCAGCACATCCGATTTCTGCAATGCTTTTTATTTACTACGGCAGCTTCCCTAGCCCCTGCCTCAGTGGTCTCTTACCTTACCCTTACCTCAGTCGTCTCTTACCTTACCCCTACCTCAGTAGTCTCTTACCTTACATTTACCTCAGTAGTCTCTTACCATGTCACCTCTTACCTCAGTCGTCTCTACCTTACCCCTACTCAGTAGTCTCTTTCTTACATTTACCTGAGTAGTCTCTTACTCGTACCCTTACCTCAGTGTCTTGTAGGTCTCAGTGTTCCTATTCTCTGCTCACTTGCGAGTCCGCAACAAACAAACACATAAACAATCCATTTGTTATCCTTTCTTGCCCGTGTGGTGCCAGGGCCCGCATGGGAAGCAAAGAATAGTACCACTGCAACCTACAATGCATGTCGTAAGAGGCGACTAATGTAGGCCCTAGGGATGCTACCCTAGTGAATAAAAAGCAGCGCAGAAATCGGATGCGTTGGCCTACTTGTAGGCGCATAACTGGCACAACGTATAATCGCTCTTAGGCTCAGATCACATACAAATCACACGAGTGGTTGACAAGTGATCGATGTGGAGCGTTCAAAGAAGAAGTTATCCTTTCTAGTTGCGTATTTCTTCGTTATCTTCTTTCCTCTTCTTTCTTCTCCTGACCTCTATCTCTAACTCTCATATCATCAGGTGCGTCTCCACATCGAAGGTTGGTTGCAATGAATCTCCAGCATCCTCTGTCTTTCACCTTGGTGTTGCACACTGCCAGACTGTAACCTGTCCATTTCTTAAAATTTCCCTTCCACTTATCTCTCGGTCTTCCTCTTGCTCTTCCCCCTCAACTTTCCCTCTAGTAAATGTTTTATCATGGTGTCATGTCTTTTTATGTGCCCAAAATACTTTACTTGTCTGAATTTTATTTCCTTAATAATTGTTTCTTGATGCCTAGTTTTCCTGAAACTTGTTTATTTGTCTATTTTTCTGTCCATGAAACTCTGCCTATTCTTCTATATATCCACATCTCAAATGCATCAATTCTGTCTTCTAACTGCTTGTTCATTGCTCTAACAACAAATATATTCTGTATTTATCATGTACTTGACTCTAGCTCTATAATGATAACGATAACTAGCAGGCTTCTCATTTGCCAGGCATCGTATTCTTCAAGTGCTAGGAATAAATTAATAACTTTTGGGTCATTTTACCCCTCTTCTTCCTTTACTTCCTAGCATTTCTAATCCCTAAAGTTAAGTTCATTGCATAAGGACTTTGCGAATCAACCCCAGCTTGTTTTTAACGCTGTTTGCGATTTTACTAGGCATTATTACTTTCAGTAGTTTGCCATTGCTTTCTGAACGTGTGGTGCCATCGTACTTTTGTAAAAATCCACACGATACAATTTGCAACCAAACTGTCCGCAGCGTGATTCGAACTCAGAACGTCGGGGTTAATAGACCGAGTCATTCCACAGACACCACATTTCTAATCCCTAGTTGCTCCTTATAGGCTGCGGGAACAGTTGCAAAAAAACTTAGGGCAAGATCTGAACAAAAATCTTTGCTCTTAACAGATTTCTGGAGAGCTCATATGTTTTTAATCAATTAGAAATTCACAGCAAGTTTTAAAACTGGATGTGTTTATTGGGGAAAGCCTAGAATAATGTTAGATCGTGACAGAGGTTTCTAATAATAGTATCACCCAAAAGCATAAAATGGTGATAAAGGCCGGAAATGTAAATAGACCAATCGGAGTGAAGAAAATTATGTTACGATGAATCCGACATGGCGGTACTAATCTGGTCATAGACAAGATGAGGTTTACGAGGTTGGATTGGAAATAACTACTGAATAACTATCTTTGCTGGACATGGCGAAACACCTTGTTGAATATACTCACTGTCGTTAAATGTAGTATTATGTTCAAGGCTGTATTTGAATGGGAAAGAACAAGGAAAAACTGTCGAGAAAAAAAAGAGCAGAATGCCCGAGAAATATAGACGCATTAGTCATATCGTACACACCGTCCGAGTGGTTACCGGGACCAAAATTTGGGGTGTAAAGAATAGAACCACTGTTACCTGCCACTCATGTCGTAAGAGGTGACTAAGGAGGTTTGGTTGAAATCGGATGCACGTGTCCTAAACGTGTAGAAGTCTATGCGTTTAGGGGCCTACCAAACCAATGTGCAACGTATACACGTTCTTGGCAAAGATCAAACATATCACAAAGAGTGATTAAAATTGGTCGTAAAGAACGAACGTGAAGAAGAAGATATCGTACACACATGACAGAAGTTAGAGAGCCGCAGTAGTGTAGTTATTAATGAATTCGCCTCTTAGACGAATTGGTCCGGGTTCAATTTCGCAGTGGATTTGGAATACTTTTCCGACGTAACGGTTCTCATGTCAACCCAGCCTCAATTGGGTATCAGGAAAAGCACTGGGAAGTAAAGGTGGTCGGCATGATGTTGACCACTCAAACCCATCGTAGTGTTGACGGTCATGAAAAATCCGCCTAACACTGTATCTTCCGGTATACCTCGAGGTATGAAAAATGGTTCCTTTGTTCCTTTACTCTCCTCAACTCTACACTTGCTTCACCATCTTCTTGGATCTCTGCATCGGAAAATTAATGTATTATTCTCTCTCTCCAAACTGACTCGTCTCTCGCTCTAAATTTACTCGATCTCTCCAAATTTACTCGTCTCTCTCTCAAATTCACTCGTCTCTCTCTCTAAATTTACTCGTATCTCACTCCAAATTCACTCCTATCTCTCTCCAAATTCACTCGTATCTCACTCCAAATTCACTCGTATCTCACTCCAAATTCACTCGTATCTCACTCTAAATTCACTCGTATCTCACTCAAATTCACTCGTATCTCACTCTAAATTCACTCTCCTCTCTCTAAATTCACTCGTCTCTCTCAAATTCACTCGTCTCTCTCTCTAAATTTACTCGTATCTCCTCCAAATTTACTCGTATTTCTCTCCAAATTTACTCGTATCTCACTCCAAATGTACTATGTTTGTTTTCAACATCGTCTGATCGGAATTTTTTTTCCCACACATCCCAAATCTGAATGCAGGTGAGATCGAGCTTCTAGTCCTCTATCAGATACGGACGATAAAACGTAGGTTACTACTCAAGTTCGGCACTTTAACAACCCTTGGCGGTTGGAAATCTATTATAGTAGGCTGCAAAGCCGCAATCCTGGTTTAATTAATTCAAGAAACGAAATAAAATTACGACAAAACTGGCATTATCTTTAAAAAACTAGTTTGATAACCCTTCCCCTGTGCTACGGAGCTCGTGAACCGTCCCTGAGATCAACCTGTGTAAGAAATATAGGGTCACATCATCATCAAGTGCCGTCTCCACATCGAAAGTTGGCTGCAATAATCTCCAGCATCCTCTGTCTTTCGCCTTGGTGTTGCACACTGCCAGACTGTAACCTGTCCATTTCTTAAAGTTTCCCTCCCACTTATCTCTCTGTCTTCCTCTTGCTCTTTTCCCCTCAACTTTCCCCTCTAGTAAAGATTTTATCATGGTGTCATGTCTTTTATGTGCCCAAAATACTTTACTTGAGTGAATTTTTTTTCTTTTAATAATTGTTTCTTTATGCGTAGTTTTCCTAAAACTTGTTTATTTGTCTGTTTTTCTGTCCATGAAACTCTGCCTATTCTTCTATATATCCACATCTCAAATGCATCAATTCTGTCTTCTTACTGCTTGTTAGGGTCACATATGATTGTCAAATTTTTTATTTTTTTCTCGATCCAGAAGCACTTGAGCTTTTCAGCTCTTCGGCTCTGTGCCATGGACATCGTAGCCCTTCGGTTCGGTGCCACGAACACCGTAAATCTGGGAATATGGGGCTTTTTCTGCCATCCCGCGGAATTGAGCCCGACACACAGAGGGATAGTCACCCGTAGTCCAACGCGCTACGAACACGCTGGGCAGACGGGCCTGATTATGAAATAAGGATGGTTCAATCAATCATTCCTCTCAGGTTGTCTGTCTGTCAACTGACGACAGCTCCAGTGGTTTCAGTGAGAGACAAGAATCGCTTTTTCTTCATCATTCCTCTTCTGTACAGCAGCAATCGATTCAGGAAAAGGTATGAATCAATTCATCTTTATTAACATCAGGACTACACACAGACAGCACGCTCGCGCGCGCTCACACACACAAACACATCAGATTAGCATAAAGTTCTACTCAGAACAACACGCATACAGCAGGCACACACACATACACATACACACACAAACACAAGATTAGCACTATGTCCTTCTCAGCACTGAAATATTGAGAAGAACGCAAAAAGTACAATATACAACAAACAGTCGTCCGTCCCAGACTACATGACTGCACAAATAAAGGATGCCGATACACTCTGATATAACCAAGGACAAAGACACTTGAGTTAAAAGGGGCGTGAATGGGCCTAACCACAGCCAACTCTAGATAACTAGGCCAGACATATGACAAGGGGTTCCCTGACCTAGATCAGAAAAGGGGCCGGAAAATATAGATGTTTAATAGAGCACATCAAGCTTTTTTGCAATTTTACTCAATTCTGTGAGTCTATTGTTATTTATTGGTGAAAAATGTTAATTATATTGATATTCCTTATTGTTAAACTTAACTTGTTGGATAATATAACTTCGATTTAGCATTTTGTGTTGATTTTAAAATGTATTCGTCTATATACAACAATACTGGAATGCGAGGTCACGTGGTGTAGTTGTGGTCTGATTTCCCATAATTCTTACCTGAATCCGAAGGCCCATAAGTTTATAGTTGGCTCTGGCCTAACAGAGACTTAATTCGCCACCTGACAAACAAACAAGAAGAATAAGAAGAAGGAAAAGACGAAGAAACGTAAAAGAAGAAGAAGATAAAGAAGGATGCCCTAATGCACTTTGATGTTCCCTGCTGTTAATATGCGGTCAACACAAACGTTTAAAAAAAAAACAGTGAACAAAACAAATATTGAAGATTAAAACAATCATACGGAAATATAACACGACACATCAAAAGCTATATTATTTGTGTTCTAAACACGCTTCGCTTCTTCTGTGAACTTGTCAAGTACATGTCTAGCTTTATTGTTCTGATGTTGTGATATCCACTAAGTGTGTTAATATCCAGCAGTGTTTGTTATTGTTATTTTTGTCTAGTTTTCCGTTACTGGTGTTGTGTTTATGTGTCTACTTCTGGTGATCTGATACCAGGTATTCGATTGTGACATCTGTTGGTCGTGAATGTCTGCAGATTGGAATCGATTAGATTGGTCATGGAGCACGCTTCATAGTTACAGATTAGATAATGTTACTGTGATTATTTTCATCCTCAGTGGAGCATGAGTGTGTTCTCTTGTTGTTCTATGTGTCAGGTAGTAAAGCTTGCACACTTCACCTCTGTCGGATAGTGAAGTTTGTACTTTTGTTCCCTTCTGTCAGATAGTGAAGTTTGTACTTTTGTTTACTGTGTCATATAGTGAAGTTTGTACTTTTGATTCTTGTGTCAGATAGTGAAGTTTGTACTTTTGTTTACTGTGTCATATAGTGAAGTTTGTACTTTTGTTTACTGTGTCATATAGTGAAGTTTGTACTTTTGTTCCCTTCTGTCAGATAGTGAAGTTTGTACTTTTGTTCCCTTCTGTCAGATAGTGAAGTTTGTACTTTTGTTTACTGTGTCAGATAGTGAAGTTTGTACTTTTGTTTACTGTGTCATATAGTGAAGTTTGTACTTTTGTTTACTGTGTCAGATAGTGAAGTTTGTACTTTTGTTTACTGTGTCAGATAGTGAAGTTTGTACTTTTGTTTACTGTGTCATATAGTGAAGTTTGTACTTTTGTTCCCTTCTGTCAGATAGTGAAGTTTGTACTTTTGTTCCCTTCTGTCAGATAGTGAAGTTTGTACTTTTGTTCACCTCTGTCAGATAGTGAAGTTTGTACTTTTGTTTACTGTGTCAGATAGTGAAGTTTGTACTTTTGTTTACTGTGTCAGATAGTGAAGTTTGTACTTTGTTCCCTCTGTCAGATAGTGAAGTTTGTACTTTTGTTTACTGTGTCAGATAGTGAAGTTTGTACTTTTGTTTACTGTGTCATATAGTGAAGTTTGTACTTTTGTTTACTGTGTCATATAGTGAAGTTTGTACTTTTGTTCCCCTCTGTCAGATAGTGAAGTTTGTACTTTTGTTTACTGTGTCAGATAGTGAAGTTTGTACTTTTGTTTACTGTGTCAGATAGTGAAGTTTGTACTTTTGTTTACTGTGTCATATAGTGAAGTTTGTACATTTGTTTACTGTGTCATATAGTGAAGTTTGTACTTTTGTTCCCCTCTGTCAGATAGTGAAGTTTGTACTTTTGTTTACTGTGTCATATAGTGAAGTTTGTACTTTTGTTCCCTTCTGTCAGATAGTGAAGTTTGTACTTTTGTTCCCTTCTGTCAGATAGTGAAGTTTGTACTTTTGTTCACCTCTGTCAGATAGTGAAGTTTGTACTTTTGTTCCCCTCTGTCAGATAGTGAAGTTTGTACTTTTGTTTACTGTGTCATATAGTGAAGTTTGTACTTTTGTTCCCCTCTGTCAGATAGTGAAGTTTGTACTTTTGTTTACTGTGTCATATAGTGAAGTTTGTACTTTTGTTTACTGTGTCATATAGTGAAGTTTGTACTTTTGTTTACTGTGTCATATAGTGAAGTTTGTACTTTTGTTTCTTGTGTCAGATAGTGAAGTTTGTACTTTTGTTCCCCTCTGTCAGATAGTGAAGTTTGTACTTTTGTTTACTGTGTCATATAGTGAAGTTTGTACTTTTGTTTACTGTGTCATATAGTGAAGTTTGTACTTTTGTTTACTGTGTCATATAGTGAAGTTTGTACTTTTGTTCCCCTCTGTCAGATAGTGAAGTTTGTACTTTTGTTTACTGTGTCATATAGTGAAGTTTGTACTTTTGTTTACTGTGTCATATAGTGAAGTTTGTACTTTTGTTTACTGTGTCATATAGTGAAGTTTGTACTTTTGTTTCTTGTGTCATATAGTGAAGTTTGTACTTTTGTTTACTGTGTCAGATAGTGAAGTTTGTACTTTTGTTCCCCTCTGTCAGATAGTGAAGTTTGTACTTTTGTTTACTGTGTCATATAGTGAAGTTTGTACTTTTGATTCTTGTGTCAGATAGTGAAGTTTGTACTTTTGTTCCCCTCTGTCAGATAGTGAAGTTTGTACTTTTGTTTACTGTGTCATATAGTGAAGTTTGTACTTTTGATTCTTGTGTCAGATAGTGAAGTTTGTACTTTTGTTCCCCTCTGTCAGATAGTGAAGTTTGTACTTTTGTTCCCCTCTGTCAGATAGTGAAGTTTGTACTTTTGTTCCCCTCTGTGGGATAGTGAAGTTTGTACTTTTGATTCTTGTGTCAGATAGTGAAGTTTGTACTTTTGATTCTTGTGTCAGATAGTGAAGTTTGTACTTTTGTTCCACTCTGTTAGATACTGAACTTTATATAGACTAGGAATAAGTCAAACATCTCTCTGCCAGTGTCAGCAGGCGGAACAGACACCAGAGCATATCCTGCAAGGCTGTCCTCTCCTGTGTGAACTGAGAAGCAAAATGTGGCCACACCCAGTCGACCTGAAAACTACGCCTTGGTGAAACCTGACAGACCTGAAGCTGACTGCCCAGTTTGTGGTCCACAGTAAATTAAGCGCATGACCAGAGATCGCTGAAGAAGAAGAATACTTTTGTTCCCTGTGTTAGACAGTAAAGTTTATACTTTTGTTCCCTGTGTTAGACAGTAAAGTTTATACTTGTGTTCCCTGTGTTAGACAGTAAAGTTTATACTTTTGTTCCCTGTAGTGGGAAATGAAGCTTTTTGTTTGTTTCCTTGAGTCAGGTAGTGAAGTTTATACTTGTGTACCTGTGTCTGTGTTCGGACAGTCCTGAAGTATGTCTTCTGGTCATATTTGTTTGTTCCACATAAGCATTCGCTTGTATAAGAAGCCCTGGGTTTCTCTATAAATGCCAAAGAAGTCTGCAGCGGCCTGTAATTTAATTACTAGAAAACGTAAATAAAGAAATGTAATCTGACTTATGGAAAGATGGTTATAGTGAAGGACGACGCCTGTGTGGTGCCGGGGCCCGATAGGGAAGCAAAGAATAGTACCACTGCTACCTACAATGTATGTCGTAAAAGGCGAGTAATGTATGTGTGCAATGAGAACAACCGTTCTCCTACTTCAAGGTAGCAGTTAACAGACTAGACAGATAGTTATAGATAGATAATATGGCTTTTTCATCTTTACAGACGGTCAATTGGCAAGTGTTTTACTGTGACAACTTTACAGACGGTCAGTTGGCAAGTGTTTTACTGTGACAACTTTACAGACGGTCAATTGGCAAGTGTTTTACTGTGACAACTTTCGATGTTTCGCTTTTTCTCTCTTGTCGTTCAGCTCATACATAAGTCTCTTCTCAAAAGATTCTGCACCCTTTCGTAATTTGGCTTTCCACACAACTCTGTCATCAGCTAGTCCTTCCCATGTGCTGGGACCTATAGAAATGTTTTCATTGAGGGCTTTGCAGACATCTTTATATCTGAGAGTGGTCTGCCCTGTGTCTCTTCCCTCCGAAAGTTCACAGAACAACATTCGTTTTGTATGCGACAAGTTTCCATTCTTCTCACATGTCCCAACCATCTTAGTCGTCTACTGCTGATCATGCCCATGATGGAAGGCAGGTTTGCACGTTGCAGTACTTCAGAGTTGGTTATCTTGTCGTACCACCTGATGTTCAACTGTTGCTTTCCGAGCTGTGCCCGAGCCGGAAACAAAGCTGAAGTGTCGTCTCTCTTTGTGTCTAGCCTGGGCAGCTGATATGGAGAATGTGCCTTGCCCATCTACCCATATTGATAGATAAGATAGTAGAAATGAGATAGGTAGAAACCATAGGGCTTGCACACCAAAGCTGCGCACTACGAACAGAATAGCAGCACTAGAACGAGACTAGTTTGACGTAGATTAGTTAGTACTGCTTAGCGACGTAGTGACAACACGAAACGAACGACATAAACACTGGACGTGGATGGACGTGTTTTTACCCACACACAAAAAAATAACATCATTAAATAAACATATACGTCAACTTCCAGACCTGAGTTTGTGTTCATGTCTTAAGCCATGGTTGTTTTATTTAACATCAGAGGCATGAATTATCTTCTTCTTTTTTTGTCGTTACACTGCTACCGGGTTGTTGCCCAGTGTCGTGGTTTTCTGTTTTGTCTTGCGCTGTTCTGGTGACTTGTGTGATTGTTATCTTTGCTCTTTCTTCACGAAAGGATTTTTCATCTATCGGATCTAACATCGTTTCCTTTCTGATGATCTTCCTCTTGCCTTCTTTCCCCTCGATGTTCTGTTGTATGAATGCATCATCCAAATTGACAAATTCACTATCAACAGAGATGCAACTATACCAACGATATCACCTACAACATATGCACTAGGGATGCAACTATACCAACGATATCCCCTACAACATATGCACTAGGGATGCAACTATACCAACGATATCACCTACAACATATGCACTAGGATGCAACTATACCAACGATATCCCTACAACATATGCACTAGGATGCAACTATACCAACGATATCACCTACAACATATGTACTAGGATGCAACTATAAACGAATCAAACAGCACAATGATGAATACCGATTCTACTATGCTAGACACATAACTGAGCAATCAACGTATCAATCGCTCTATGAGCTCAAGATCATAAACCACACAGGGGAATGTGGACAGGTGGTCGAAAATGCAGCGTTGAAGAAAGAAGCAAAGGATGAGAGACACGAGAAGAGAGAGAGAGACGAAGAAGATGAGAAGAGAGAGAGAGAGAATACAGAAAGAAAGAGATAAATCAAGAGAGAGAATAAAGTAAAGAGAAAGAGAAAATATAGTGAGACGAAAGACAAAGAGAGAGAGAGAGGGGGGAGAGAGGAGATAAAAAGAGAGTGAAACGAGAAGAGAGAGAAGAGAAAGAGGAGAAAAGAGAGAAAGAAAGATTTAAGAGAGAGAGAGAGAAGAAAAGACAGAGAAGAGAGAAAGAGTGAAAATGAGAGAGAGAAAATAGTGAGACAAAGGGTAGAGATAGAGAGAGAGAGAGAGGGACAGAAGAGAGAAAAAGGGGAGGGAGAGAGAGAGAGAACGAATGAAATATTGCAATTACGGAATGTCGTCTTGACGTAAAACGGTTACCATAGTAACTGTAGAAACAAATCAAGAACGACAATCAGTCAATTACTTGACACAACTCTGTTGCTTACTCAGAAGACAAACCGGTAAGATGTGTATCAAAATATTGGTTATATTATGTCACAAACTCTATATTCTGTAAGCTATACAAAGGTTATCTGTTGTGTTCATGTCGCACCAACAAGTGTAGCGAAAGAGATCTTTTTTTCCGATCCAGAAGCACTTGAGCTTTTCAGCTCTTCGGCTCGGTGCCATGGACATCGTAACCCTTCGGTTCGGTGCCACGAACACCGTAAATCTGGGGAATCCGTGGTTTTTCTGCCATCCCGCGGAATTGAACCCGCACACACAGAGGGATAGTCACCCGTAGTCCAACGCGCTACAAACACGCTGGGCAGACGGGCAAAGAGATCTTGTAGAACCAAGCAGTCATTTTGATACGATTTGTTTTTTCCAATCAAAAAGACGCAGTAAAAAAATAGCGAAGTGGTTGACGTTTGTCTGTCGTTCTGCATGTGTAATTTTTTCATAAGATCCCTATGATTGTTGCTGGAGCTACGGAGTGCGTGTTTTATTCAACACTCTCGGCAGATGGCGTGTAATTTTTGTCGACAGCGGCGATGCCATATGGGGAAATCTGGTGCAATGAAGTCAATTCTTCGCCTTTGGAACATTTAATCTGAAAAAAAACACACACAAAATCAGAAAATGAGGATAACAAACGATATGGGTTTCTGTGGTGTAGAGGCTAGGTGCTCGTCTATCGTGCCAAAGGTACCAGGTTCGCTCACTCACCATCTGGATATTTTTCCAGAAATCCCTGATCTCAGTGTAGGTAAGATCTAGTTCCTAGTCCTATCGGAGACGGACGATAAAACGTAGGTCCCTTGTTAAATTTGATCATATAAAAGAACCATTGGCAGTTCAAAATCGAGAAGAGCAGGCTGGAAAAGTAATTAATAAAGATTAAAAATAAAATTCCGACATAAATATCTTCATCCTCTTCAAAATTACATCGGGGATCCACGGGAGGAAGGAGGAGTTCTTGTCTTTTTACGACTGCCTGTTAGACAAAAACACTACAATAGATGTTAAAATAGGGGGCACCTGGAATAGTGCATCTGACTGATTTTTATGTGAAGGCCTGCTTTCTTTATTATCAATGTCCACTATCTTACAGGCGTGCCCGTCTCCTACTTCAGAGGTAGATGTTTCCTCTTCGACTTCTTCTTCTTCGTTCGCCCGCTGTAAATTCAGGCGTTCGTCATGACGCCTGGTATGGCGCTTCTGACTGATTTTTGCTTGAAGGATGTTTCCTCTAATAAATGTAAAGGTTTCTGTCATAAGGAACAGCAGAACCCTCTTTTGCTCCACTATATCCGTCAGGGAAAATATCGCCGTTTGATTCACAACTGCGTTATCCTCCAATTTGATTATAGATTATATCACCGCCCGAGTGGTTGCCGGGGCCCAAATTTGGAGTGTAAAGAATAGAACTACTGTTACCTGCCACGCATGTCGTAAGAGCCGACTAAGAAGGTTTGGCTGAAATCGGATGCATGTGTCTTAAGCGTGTAGAAGTCTATGCATTTAGGGACCTACCAAACCAATGTGCAACGTATACATGTTCCTGGCAAAGATCAAACATATCACAAAGAGTGATTAAAATTCGTGGTAAAGAACGAACGCAAAGAAGAAGATTATATCATAAGCTGACACGTGATAACTGTATGTCTTATTTTCGCCACAATGTGGACGCCCCTGATTTAGATCGACCACAACATTCTGCTTAAACTATCCACAATGGTTAAGAAATGAAGAGTATGTCGCTTTTCTTGCCTGTCCCACACTAAGACATCAGAGCCGCGTTAGCGTAGTTGTTAATGCATTTGTTTCGTTGCGGGTGATCATGGAATCAATTCCACAGAAAACGTGAGATTTTTTCGACTGTAATTTTTCTCATGTCAAGTCTCAGTAGGGGACCTGAGAAACACTAGGAAAGAAATTAGGCCACATGATGTTGAGACAATGGTTTGATTGATTGAGTGATTGATTGATTGATATGACTATCATCATTGCACTTCGGTGAGCAATCATGTGTGCTCCAATTTCTTTCTTGCACAGGAAGATCTCAGCGGCAATGCACAAACTCCGTAGTAGCGGTGAGGATCTCCGATGTAATTTAGAAGATGGTAGAAATATTTTCGTAAGAATTTGTATTTCAAAATCTTTCTAATGAAAGTTGTCCGTGCAGCGGGTTTCCAGCCTGATCTTATCGATTTTGTACTGTCAATTATTTTTTTATGTGCTCAGTTTGAAGAAAGGACTACGTTTTATCGTCCGTTTCCGATAGGATTAAGAACTCGATCTCATCTACAGTGAGATCAGGGATCTCTGGAGAAATATCCCGATTACTCTACGAGGGATCGAACCGAGTACCTTTGAAACGAAAGGCGAGCACCTAACCTCTACGCCACAGATACCCCATACCGCCCGCCTTCCCAACGTGTTCGTGGCGCGTTGGACCACGGGTGTCAAGCTCCCTATGAGTACGGTTTAATTCCGCGGGATGGCAGATAAGCCACATGTTCTCCAAATTTACGGTGTTCGTGGCATCGAACCAAAGGGCTACAATGTCCATGGCACCGAGCCGAAGAGCTGAAAGCTCAAGTGGTTCTTGATCGAAAAAAAAGATACCCCAAACAGACATGCAAGTTGAGACAATGAAAGTTTGTTTGTTTGTTTAGTAGGGGATTAAAGCCTCTTTAAGCCGAGTCACGCCCCTTTCAACCTAAGGCGAACCTTTTATTGGTTATATCAGAGCGTGTAGGCCAACAAACATGAAAAATAAGAATTAACTCCTTTCGGAGAATCCAAGAATATTGGTTAAGACTACACAATGAGAGAAAATGTAAAGAGGGATATACTGACTGAAACACACAGAGACAGGAAGAGGGTTATAGACAGAGATAGAGGCTTAGAGATAGACAGAGATGAGAGATAGAAGAGATAGAGAAGAGATAGATAGAAAAGGCTTAGAGAGATAGACAGAGATAGAGGCTTAGAGTAGAGATAGAGGCTAGAGATACAGAGATAGAGGCTTAGAGACATAGACAGAGATAGAGGCAGAGAGAGAGAGTTACAGAAAAGCAGCGAGACAAAGATAGAATAAGACAAAAATACTGTTGACATGACCAGGAGACTTAGTTTATTGAAGTTAGACACACAACACGTGTTGGCATAAAATGCATGTGAAATATAATACAGAAGATGCACGTTATTATAATCAAGCGAAGATACCACGTCCTGGCAATTTACCTGTCAAATCTCTAGGAAGCAGCCAATCAGATAACAATTACAGTTTAGATGGCACAGCGAGTGTCTGCGCGTGCACTACCGCACACCGTTCTGGAACAGCCCGTTTTGACAGCTGCAGCCGTGATGGGAATTGCACCTAAAACAAGAACCAACAATGCCAGACTTTATTCTAGCGAAAACAATAAAACTAAAAACGAAATAGTTTGGTATTATTTTTTTTTATAGCTATGTTCCGGAAGAATGGTTTAATATTATGGCATTCGTCTTTTTGGGTTTTTTCTCACATGTTTTTTGGTTGCATTGGGAACCTTGTTTAGGCAATGCGTCAACGTGTTGTCTGAGCCATCAAGTGTAACAAAGAATAGTAATACTGAGACCTACAAGGCATGTCGTAAGAGGCGACTAAGGTAGGAGAAGCTGCCCTAGTAAATAAAAAGCGTGACAGAAATCGGATGAACTGGCCTACTTGTAGGCGTATACCTAGTACAACGTACAATCTCTCTTTGGCTCAGGTCACATACAAATAACAAAGATTAGTTTAATAAGTGGTCTTTTCTTCTTCGATCGCTACATATCGACCACCTCTTAAACCACTCTTGGTATTTGTATGTGATCTGAGCCTAAGAGAGATTTACGTTGTACTAGGTATACGCCTACAAGAAGGACATCACATCAGATTTCCTCGACGCTTTTTATTTACTAGGGTAGCTTCCTAGGCACCTACCTCAGTCGCCTCTTACGACATGCCTTGTAGGTCGTAGTATTACTATTCTTTGCTCCCCTGAGAGCCCCGGCAACACAGGGACGTAACAAGTTGTTGATATGGATCATTTGAAGAACAAGAAGAAGAACTGTTTTTTTTCTGTTTCTAGTCACATTATTATCAATTCAACATTCTATTGTTTCCAGAGTTGAACTATTTCCAAACAGGGTATCTGTTCCGTGTATGGTCGTACCAGCATCAACTATCTCAATAAGCTTCCGCTAGCTTTGTTATATAGAGATGCATCCTGACAGAGGAAATTGCCAAGTTACAGAACACTTCAAACTGTCCCATGGAGACAGAGTGTATAGCAACAGCAACAGTTATAATTTATGAGAGTTAGTAGCGCGTTGGATGACGGGTGACAAGTCATCTGTGCGTGCGGGTTCAATTCCCGGACTAGCAGAAAAGTTACAGGTTCTCAAGATTTACGGTGTTCGTGGCACCGAACCGAAGGGTTACGATGTCCATGGCACGAGCCGAAGAGCTGAAAGCTCAAGTGCTTCTGAATCGGAATAAAAAATGACAGTTAGTAGACGAAATGATGGAAAAATTAGATATTCAGAGAATCCAACTGAACGTGCGGATAAAGATGAGATGTGTTTGATGGAAACACACACCCGTGTGGTGGCGGGGTCGGCATGGGAAGCAAAGAATAGTACCACTGCAACCTACAATGCATGTCGTAAGAGGCGATTGAAGTAGGCACTAGTGATGCTACCCTTGTAAATAAAAAACAGAAATTGGATATGCTGGCCTACTTGTAGGCGCATAACTGGCACAACGTACAATCGCTCTTAGGATCAGATCACATACAAATCACACCGAGTGGTTGACAAGTGGTCGATATGGAGCGTTCAAAGAAGAAGAAGGAAACACAAACAAAGAAACAAAAGTGCCAGTAAAGATATTTTTTAATGTGGTAAGGAAAGATGGAGACGTCTGTGGCGAAGTGGTTAAGACGTTTGTCTTGCGTTCTGAAAGTCGTGGGTTCGAATATAGATAACATCGTTCGCAACTACATTTTTTAAACTGAAGTTTCATAAGATTGTTACTAGTTCGTAGTTTGTGAAGGCGCTCTCGTTATGTTGTTTATCATTTCTGTCTAGAGCATCGTTTCCCAAAGTGGGCGGTACCGCCTTCCAGTGGCGCTGAAATGATCTAGGGGGAGATAGTGGGTTCAGAAGAATTTGGGGTTTTAAGGCGGTTAGGGTTGGTGACTCCTTAAAGAAGAAATTAATAATAAATATTTTAAAATAAATTATTTTCGTGATTTTGTAATTGAATCTTCTTCTTCTTTTGTCGTCACACTGCTACCGGGTTGTTGCCCAGTGTCGTGGTTTTCTGTTTTTGTCTTGCGCTGTTCTGGTGGCTTGTGTGATTGTTATCTTTGCTCTTTCACAGGATGCTGCCACGCCATCTAACCATCTTTTCCGTGGTCTTCCTTTTGCCTTCTTTCCGATGTTCTGTTGTAGAAGACTCTGTATACTGTGGAGTTTGGATGCATTCTTATTAAGTGGCCAAACCACTTCATTCTTTGTTTATCTATATAATTCAAGCACGGTTTTGTGCCAACTTTATTTCTTATGCTGATGTTGGTGATTCTGTCTTTTCTTGTGTTATTAGTAACTTTTCTCAGGCAACGCATTTCACATGTAGTTATTTTTTGTGACTGCGCTTTGCTCAATGTCCATGTTTGGCTCTGGTAACACAAAGTAGGTATAAAAATGCTGTTGATCATTTGTTTCTTAGCTGCCTGTGAAAATTTTGGGTGCCTTAACAATGGGGCTAGCTGGTAGGTTACAGCATTTTGTAATTGAATAACCATTTAAAATTTGAATTCTGCATTTTAATTCATCTTATGCTCATCTTACACGATCCATATTTTCATCAATTTTCTATTTCATGAATATAATCATTTGAAAGTTAACCATATATTACAGAAATATATATCAATTTTCTATGTCAAAAGAAAATAGAGCATGTATATGTGTGGGAGGGGGCAAACTGTTATAATGTGGAGGGGGCGTTACAAAGTTTACGTTGTGCAAAGTGGGCGGTAGGCCGAAAAGTTTGGGAATCTATGGTCTAGAGGTACGGAGACATATGGGAAAATACAGTGACATAAAGTTAACCTTTAAACTTTAGATACTTTTTTAATGGTTTCAAGAGTTTCAAAGCCGAAGGATTGACTTCATTGCACCGGGTTTTACCCCATATAGCTCGGTCCCTCTCCGCAAAAATGGCACGTCAAATGCCGGGAGTATTGCACATAGCACGAACTCCGTAGCTCCACCAAATCCTAGGGGTCTTTGGAAAAAACTGCACTCGTGAACAGAACGGCGGGGTCCGGACTCGAACCCCCTACCTTCGACTCACACAGCACAGGGCTTAACCACTTAGTCACAGAGAAACCCCCCTCCTTTCCCAGATACTTTTTAAAAAAAAGAGAGATCAAAATGATGACGGGTTATTTAAAAACTGAACAGTTAGGTTATATATCAACTAAAACATATATTGCTTGGGACACAAATAGTTTAGGCATAGATCTTTGGGACAAACGTCGTTGGGGACGTGTATAGTTTTGGACATCCCTCGATTCAGAAGCACTTGAGCTTTTCAGCTCTTCCGCTCGGTGCCATGGACATCGTAACCATTCGGTTCGGTGCCACGAACACCGTAAATCTGGAGAAACTGTGGCTTTTCTGCCAGCCAGCGGAATTGAACCGCACTCACAGGGGGCTTAGTTTGGGACACAGATCGTTATAGACGAACATCGTTTGGGATACGTATAGTTTGACGAACGTATAATTTGGAACACATATAGTTTGGGACGCGTATAGTTTGACTCACGTATATTTGACCGACGTATAGTTTGACCCACGTCTAGTTTGGGAAACATATAGTTTGGACACGAAAAGTTTGGGCACGTATAGTTTGAGACAGATCATTTGGAACATAAATTGTTTAGAGCTACCAATCGCTTGAAACATGAATCGATTGAATCTGCAGAAAAATATTTAAAAGTCGTTGTAGCTTGATGGATATGAGCTTAGTTTCTGCACTAGAGGTCGGTGTTCAGTCCTCGGCGCAGTCAATTTCCAAGTCACCCATTTAAAAATTGGTAGTGGGCTTTCTGAGTTGAGAAACATTCCAAACTGTTTCCAAAGTCTACTGTTAAGTACAACGCTACCACGCCCAGCTGGGTTTTTTTAATGAACAAAGCTCCTATGAGATAAGGGGTGGGGTCCATCTTGATGTATAGACGTAGTCCAAAGGTGCATATCTGTTTATTTATCTTCATTTGCACACTTTGATTTCTCAAAGCTCATAAAACGTTGCATCGTTTTAACATATCGTCACGCGCCATTAATTATTGAAAGTATTTTCATTATTAGTTCTATACAGATGAACTTTTGAAAAGAACGATAACTTTCTCCGCCTTATTTCTAAGATGCAATTTACCTCCCTTTTTGTTCACAAACCACGAACAGGACAATAGGGAGATCTTAGTTTGAATCAACGGGGGGAAGACATTGAATTTTGTCGGATGGAAGGAGATTTTAGGATAGATACCATATCCAATATATTACGTTGGAAATTCAGTATAGAAATATTATTATAGAATATAAATGGATATCGTGAGTTTTGTCCATTTTTGAATCCCGTTGTTTTTATATTTAAAAAAATTTTATTGCTCACAACAAGAGGTTTCTGAAATGTTTGTTTTTGTTAGATGTTGTTTTGCGATCGCAACTCAATGTATGTGAGGTCTAGAAGTCACACCCTTTTTGGGAGTACCCAAAGCAGGACCGTACGGTATATTTTTTAGTACGATGCAAATCTTCGAAAATGCTGCCCCTTAAATGTTTTTCTAAAATAACCTATAATTTTAATTTTGATTTTTCTGCTTATGCCCACCCGCCCTTACGGTCCCCTGATGGGCTGCCTCTCTGTATCATACCGGCGCAGCCGGACCCAAAGTAAAAAAAAATTAACAACAAAAATAAAACTTCCGTTTCTATCTGTAATACTGCTTTTAGTTCGGTGTAGAACAGAAGGGACATGATCCTGAGGAATGTTATGTCCGATCACAAAACATTGATCCTAGGAATGCTTATTCCCACAGAAGGACAGATCCTGGAATGTTATGTCCGCAGAAGACATGATCCTAGAATGTATTCCAGCACAGAAGGGACATGATCCTGAGGAATGTAATGTCCGCACAGAAGGGACATGATCCTGAGGAATGTTATGTCCGCACAGAAGGGACATGATCCTGAGGAATGTAATGTCCGCACAGAAGGGACATGATCCTGAGGAATGTAATGTCCGCACAGAAGGGACATGATCCTGAGGAATGTAATGTCCGCACAGAAGGGACATGATCCTGAGGAATGTAATGTCCGCACAGAAGGGACATGATCCTGAGGAATGTAATGTCCGCACAGAAGGGACATGATCCTGAGGAATGTAATGTCCGCACAGAAGGGACATGATCCTGAGGAATGTAATGTCCGCACAGAAGGGACATGATCCTGAGGAATGTAATGTCCGCACAGAAGAGACATGATCCTGAGGAATGTAATGTCCGCACAGAAGAGACATGATCCTGAGGAATGTAATGTCCGCACAGAAGGGACATGATCCTGAGGAATGTAATGTCCGCACAGAAGAGACATGATCCTGAGGAATGTAATGTCCGCACAGAAGGGACATGATCCTGAGGAATGTAATGTCCGCACAGAAGGGACATGATCCTGAGGAATGTAATGTCCGCACAGAAGGGACATGATCCTGAGGAATGTTATGTCGCACAGAAGGGACATGATCATGAGGAATGTAATGTCGCACAGAAGGACATGATCATGAGGAATGTAATGTCCGCAGTCACAACAAAATTGCTCAGGTTATGATGTTTTCTTTATTCCCTCGACAGAAAAAAACTCCTTGGCTATACCGCGAATTGAACCCAACTCTCCAGCATGGTAGCAGCGCTCTAATCCATTCGGCCAGACGCGCCATGTACCAGAAGTAGATAACGAAGGGGAAAAAAATAATCATTTCTCCTATTAAAAGTGAAATCATAGATTGATTGATTGAGTGATTTTATATTGAAGATCGAAGTCCGCGAGTCTCCAACATGTCCAAATATTTAGCCATGATGACCCATTCTGCCAAATTGTTCTTTCTTTCTTTCTCGAATCCTGTATGCCTCACAGCGTCAGGTCAGGAAGAGATTTCTAAAACGGGCCCTAGTATGCGCTACGTAGATAGTCTCTTTCGTCGCCTCTGTTATCTCTGAGGTCCATCTTTTGCGTGGCCGGCCTTTTGCTTTGTACCCATTGTATCGGAGCAGCATTGCTCTTTGGGGTGCACTGTCTGATGGTAATCTGCTTACGTGACCGAACCATTTAATTTGTTGTTTCTTGATGTATGTTGTTCTATGATCACCTATTAATCTTTTCTTTCCATTCGCATGCTTTTCTCTTTGTCTTTGTCTTGTCAGCTTGTTAACAACATTTTCTCTCAGTATGGCTGATGAAATGATTAAACTCAAATGGTTTGGCCACTTGGTGAGAATGAACCCGACTACACCAATTGCAGTAGCGTACAACCTGCAAATGAAATCATCAAGAGGAAGGGGCAGACCAAGAAAAAATGGAAATACGGAGTTGCAGACATCTTAAAGGATATCATACCCTATCAAGTGACCGATGGTGCACTTTCTCGGAAGCTAAGCATCAGTTGTTTTTGTTTGTTTTTTCGATCCAGAAGCACTTGAGCTTTTCAGCTCTTCGGCTCGGTGCCATGGACATCGTAACCCTTCGGTAAATCTGGGGAATCTGTGGCTTTTTCCGCCATCCCGTGGGATTGAACCCGCACACATAGAGGGATAGTCACCCGTCGTCCAACGCGATACGAACACGCTGGGCAGACGGGCAAAGCATCAGTTAAACATGCGACTCGGAGAGAAGGACAAAATAAGAAAATAAAGAAAATAAGATGGATGATTAATCCTTTCATTCCGCAAATACTTTTTTTTTTTTTACTTCTGGGCGCATTTATATCACTGAGCTAGTCGGTACGTAGGTTTTGTGTCATCTTAACAAATACTGCTAACCAGTGTATGGGCTCGGAGGGACGAATGAGTTAGAAGATAAGTCTCATTGCATATTGCGTTCGTTCTAAATATTTCAACCAGCATCATCTCTTTTTTATATGTTCAAAATACTTAATTTGCATTTATTTAATCTTCTTCTTCAACTTTTAAATCCCAACGGAGCACATGTCTTCAACAAACTTCTTCTAGCTCTTCCTCTCTCTTGCCATCCCTTCCAATTCTTTCCATGTTTTATCTATCCTTTTAATATCAGCCTCCAGCTCTCTTCTACAGGTTTTAATCTCCTTCAAATATTCTTGTTAATTTTCTTACATTTTCTGACTGATTTCTTAGATTGTTTTTTATGTTTATACTCAACTGAGATCAAGACACAGAGAAGATCATCTATTATCTATCATCTATCATCTATCATCTAGCATCTATCATCTATCAACTATCATCTATCATCTATCATCTTTCAACTCTCATCTATCATCTACCAACTGTCATCTATCACCTATCATCTATCAACTATCATCATCATCTACCAACTGTCATCTATCATCTACCAGCTACCATCTATCATCTACCAACTATCATCTACCAACTATTATCTACCATTTTCTCCTCCTACTCAACTATCATCTACCAACTATCATCTACCATCTTCTCCTCCTACTCAACTATCATCTACCAACTATCATCTACCATCTTCCTCCTATGTCACGTTATCCAACAACTGTTTCTCCTCCTACTCATCTACCATCTATTATATACCATCTCCCCCTACTCATCTATCCTTACCAACCGTTTCCACGTTATTTTTATTTATTTGTTCATTTGAATATTCCTCTTCATCAAATCTCACATGATCTTGGTTTACTCACGCGATCTATGAATCACTAATGCCTGCGTGCCCTCTGTTCTTCACCTTAGAACTACGGGCGTGGATGAAACAAGTTCTTCTTTAAGCGCAGCCTACATACCAGTCCTCGCTGTTCCCTGGTGAGTAAACTGTGCAATGTTTAATAACCATTACATCAAACCATTCAAGATCTTTGACGGTGGTATCTTGACATTTTCTCTACAAGTCTGACATGAAGTTGGAGGTTGATGAGTAGAAGGGAAAGTTTAGATCTTAACAATCGAAAATGAAAAACTACAGGGGGCCATTGTTGGAGATTTTTATGTATATTTGTTGTAATAACAGGTTCAGTCCGTCGGTCCATCAACCTCATGATGGTGTAGTCAGGGAAGAAATCCTGATGGGAGAGGGTGGGGCAGGGTGTTGTAGCAACTTGAGACGAGGTTTTAATGATGTCAGGGGCGGTATGCTCTATCTCTGCCCTGGATCTTCCTACTGTCTCTTACAGAACGTGGGAAACTAGAGCCCAGATTTGGCATCTTGCACTTGCTGGGTATCAACAAAAACCAAAACTTATGTTTAGTTAACATAAACACCTGTTTTTCTTTTTTTTCAGTGGCGTATCTGAAATTCTTCTTTATCTATATATTTTTCTCTTTCTGATAACACTTGAGATGTAGTGTCGGATTTAACACTTTAAAAAAAAGACACCACATAACGAAACACTACTAACTTGTTTTCTCTTACTTTTTAATTTACTGGAACATGTTTTCTTTCTTTTAAATTTATTTGTTTCGTTTGCAGTTTTACAAAGTTGTAAATCTTACTGATCAGTGTCTGTGAACGATTATTGTTAGTCTCAGTTTTGTTGTCGTTGCTATGGAAACACCCATCATACTTTGTAACTTTGAATGTATCAAAGCATTTCCTTGTTAGTTGGTCTATTTTTTGGGTGCCGGTTTCAAGGTAAAATATTTTTGTTCCAGAGAGTGTTATATAATAATAATAATAATTCCTATCGTAACGTTATACGTTACATAGGACCTGCAAGCAATTTCTCCATATCGCTCTATCCTGGGCAACTCGCTTAATCTCCTCCGTTCAATATCAAACTCAGACCGATATTTCTAGCCTCTCCCAGCAAAGTTCGATTCAGGTTCTTCTTAGGTCGTCCTCTCTTTCTTGCAACCTTTGCATCCCACTTCAATGCCTGCTTAGATATTCTTTGATGATTTCTTCTCAAGGTATGTCCAACATATCTCCATCTTCTCTTTCTTATAACAGTTGTCACTAGTGGTTGACCAGACATTTCTTCTCAAGGTATGTCAACATATCTCCATCTTCTCTTTCTTATAACAGTTGTTACTAGTGGTTGACCAGACATTTCTCTAATTAGTGTTATATATTGTAAATAAAAACGTAATACCATATACTAACTGCTCTGGAACCCGCAGGGAGAGAGGAATAGAGAAAGACCTAGAAATACGCGAAAAAGAGAGTTGGAGACTGATATAATAAGTATAGGCAAGATATAGTAAAAATAGGAAGGAATGGCAAGACAGAGGAAGGGTTGGAAGAAGTTTGTTGAAGACCTCTGCTCCGTTGGGAGCTGAAAGGTGAAGAAGACAATACTAAAACTAGAGGATTATAAACACATTTGTAAACAAGTTTTTGTCAATAGCAGTGGTCGTTAAAGTCTTGGAGTGTTTTTATTTTTCTTTATTTTAGTGTGGCGTATCAGGAGTGTAATACGCAGAATCTGGGTGTAACAAGAAGAGACCGGTTGAGAAATGAAGACATCAGGAAAAAGTGGGTACAACATCAGTACTAGACTTCATCAAGAAACAACAAATTAAATGGTTCGGCCACGTAAGCAGATCACCAACAGATATTGCACCTCAAAGAGCAATGATGCTCCGATACAATGGGTACAAAGCAACAGGCAGGCCACGCAAACTATGGACCTCAGAGATAACAGCGGCGGCGAAAGTCACTATCTACAAAGCGCACACTAAAAGAAAAGACACCCGTTTTAGAAATCTCTTCTTGACCTGGAGCTGTGAGTCAAACAGGATTGGAGAAAAGAGACTATCAGGAGTGAAGAAGGAACCTCTTTTCATACCTCGAGGTATATCGGGTAATACGATGTTAGACCCGTATTTTTCATTGACCATCGGCACACCATAGATAATGTGGTCAACATAACGCCGGTCGTCTTTACTTCCCAGTTCTTTTCCTGGTACCTAATTGAGGCTGGGTCGACCTGAGAGCTGTTACTCCTGGTACCTAATTGAGGCTGGGTCGACCTGAGACCGTTACGGTCGGAAAAATATTCCATGCCCACTGTGGAATTGAACCTCGACCACTAATCTAAGAGGCGAGTTTACTAACAACTACGCTACAACAGCGACACTCTATGGCTCCCTATTATAGAAATTGATAAAACAAGCATTACACATGATATTTATTTCAACGGAGGAAAAATAATAGAAAATGGGAACAGTTTTTTAAAGTTCTACAGGGTGTTCAACTTAAAAGCAGCCCATGAATGGAGCTAATCTGGCATATATGTATGGAAATGAGAAGATTCAGTTATGACGTAGTATAGGTCAAGGTTGTGTGATGGTGTGTAATTGTAGTGCGGGAAGGGGCGATGAACAAATGTGACGTAGGACAAGCTAGTCAGAACCGGTTTAAATAGTAATAGACGAGATGCAATGGGTACCTGGCAAATTTCTATTTATCAATGGGGCTGCTTTTAAGTTGAACACCCTGTATTTTTGTTGTCCTTCTCTACTGTATACGGAAGATTCTGTTGTAATACTAACATTTAAAAGTATATCGTTTCTTTTTTCACTGTCTAGTTAAGTTTCATACTCATACATTGATGCTGCAATAGACATTGTCACGGCTACTAGGAATGTTAATAATACTACCAGTAATTTTACTGATGTTGATGATCGTCCATGACGGGTGATGATGACCGCACAATTTTCATTCAAGGAAATGTAGTTGCGTTATGTTTGTCTGTGTGTGCGTACAGGGCCGTGCCGTGCTATGATGCAGAGAGGTGGCCGTATCAGGCGGTACCGTAAAGAGCCGGCACAAGCAGCGAAATTAGACTACAAATTTGGGCAGTTTAAAAAAAAAAATTTTAAAGAAAAAAGGCGGCATTTCGAAGACTTGCATCATACTGAGAAAATCTACCACACGGCCCTGTGTGTGTAGATGACTAGTGAGCCCAATGTGGGCTTGAAATGTTCTTGTACAGTATGGGCAAGGTATACTTGCACTTGTGGGAAGTTTTACTGCCTTCCTATTTTGACGTTTTTGTTCCATCCGTGCTGTTCTACATGCCTCGCAGGCCAAAGAACCGTGTCGAAGAAGTGTGCGCCAGGCTGATCTGTCTTGAGTAACATTCTCCCAGTTGTCGACATCTATGCCAAGGGATTTCATCGAGTTCTTGAGTGTGACTTTGAATCGATTTTACCTGATCACCCTGGGAGTATGTACTACTACTAGTGTTATCGCTACTATTACTACTATTATTATTACTATTATTACTATTATTACTACTATTATTATTACTATTATTACTACTATTATTACTACTACTACTACTATTACTACTACTATTACTACTACTACTACTATTATTACTATTATTACTACTATTATTATTACTATTATTACTATTATTACTACTATTATTACTACTATTATTATTACTATTATTACTACTACTACTACTATTACTACTACTACTACTATTATTACTACTATTACTACTACTATTACTATTACTACTAATACTACTATTACTACTACTACTACTACTACTACTACTATTATTACCATTATTACTACTCTGCTCACAAGTACTACTTTTGCTGCTACTACTACTTCTACTATTACTACTATTACTACTAATACTACTGATACTGCTACTACTACTACTGCTATCTACTAAAATTACTATTACTAATAATACTATTACCACTATTACTACTTCAACTACTACAATAACTACTATTACTACTACTACTACTACTATTATTACTACTATTATTACTATTATTACTACTACTACTACTATTACTACTACTACTACTACTACTATTATTACTACTATTACTACTACTACTACTATTACTACTATTACTACTATTATTACTACTATTACTACTACTATTACTATTACTACTAATACTACTATTACTACTACTACTACTATTATTACCATTATTACTACTTCTGCTACAAGTACTACTTCTGCTGCTACTACTACTTCTACTATTACTACTATTACTACTAATACTACTGATACTGCTACTACTACTACTGCTATCTACTAAAATTACTATTACTAATAATACTATTACCACTATTACTACTTCAACTACTACAATAACTACTATTACTACTACTACTACTATTATTACTACTATTGTTACTATTATTACTACTACTACTACTATTACTACTACTACTACTACTACTATTATTACTACTATTACTACTACTACTTTTATTACTACTATTACTACTATTATTACTACTATTACTACTACTATTACTATTACTACTAATACTACTATTACTACTACTACTACTACTACTATTATTACCATTATTACTACTTCTGCTACAAGTACTACTTCTGCTGCTACTACTACTGATACTACAACTGCTATTACTACTACTGCTACATCATCATCGACATCATCAAATAGCTTGTCCTGAGCAGAACTTTCCCACCCCAACAGTCTTCCGGAATTGATATCTCTCATAGACCAGATGCCCCGCCTCTACAGCCGTTCTGTTCAAACCATCAGTTACTTCATGAATCCACCTTTTCCGTGGACTTCCTCTTCTTCTCTTTGCCGGTATGCTTCCTTCCATGATAGTCTTCTCCAGGCCTTCGTGTCTTTTTATATGTCACTACTACTACTATTACTGCTACTATTACATTTACCACTAGTTTTGCTACTACTACTACCACTACCGTTGCTACTACTACTACCACTTCTATTGCTTCTACTATTACTTCTACTACTGCTACTACTACTGCTACTACTACTACTACTACTACTACTACTACTATTACTGTTACTACTACAGTTACCACTACTGTTGCTACCACTACTACCACTACTGTTGCTACTACTACTGCTACTACTACTACTACTACTACTACTACTACTACTACTTTAAAATCGTGGCATATCCCAAAGGACGTAGCCATCAACCACAGTAAACAAGTCGTTGATTTTCTAGGCACCACTTATACGTTCAGTAGTTTGCCATTGCTTTCTGAACGGGTGGCGCCATCGTCCTTTGTTAAAATCAACGGAAACGATTTTCAAGCAAACTGTCCGCAGCGTGATTCGAACTCAGAACGTCGGGGTTAATAGACCGAGTCACTAACCCCTAGGCCACAGACGCCACTACTACTACTACCGCTAAACCATCTCATTCACAGTGGATCATCGGTCTGTAGATATCACTCGACACCTAGTTATTATATCTCTATTATGCGTTATCTTCTTTAGTTCGACCAACGAGTTTCCGAACTCTTTAACCTCTTCGTTACCGAGTATCTTCCAACTTGTCACTCATCTTTGTCTCTGTGTACTCAACTCCAGATCATTTCTAGTTATACTTTATAATTGTTTTCTGAGGGTGTGTCCAATCCATCACCAACTCCTCACTCTAACCTCGAGTCTGTATTAGTTTCCATCTTGTTTTCTACCACAAGTCTGTATTTGTTATCTCTTTGGGATATCTGATATGAAGTATGCGTCAGAGATATCTGTTGATGAATGTCTGCAGTCTGGGTGTTATATTCTTAGCCACATATCTCGTTTCAGAACAATAGAATAGGACATAGTTTACATTGCTGCTGTATGGGTCAGAAACATGGAGAACGGCTAAAACAATAAAGAATAAATTGCAAACATTCATCAATTGGTGTCTGCGTTGCCCGGATGTTGCCGGAGCTCGCAAGGGGAGGAAATAATAGTAAAACTGCGACCTACAAGGCATGTCGTAAGAGACGACTGAGGTAGGCGCCTAGGGAAGCTGCCCTAGTAAATAAAAAGAGTAGCAGAAATCGGATTTCATGTCCTACTTGTAGGCGCTTAATTGGCACAAGATAATTCGCTCTTAAGTTCAGCTCACATAAAATGGGTTAACAAGTGTCGATATGGTCCGTCGAAAGAAAGACAGATCATCATACAAAGATTTACAATGGTCGATAGTCCGCGAAGAGGAAGACTTAGCCCAAGATCACATACAAAGATGGTTAACAAGTGGTCGAATGGTCCGTTCGAAAGGAACTTAGTCAGATCACATACAAAGATGGGTTAACAATGGTCGATATGGTCCGTTCAAGAGAAGACTTAGCCAAGATCACATACAAAGATTTAACAAGTGGTCGATATGGTCCGTTAAAAGACTTAGGCTCAGATCACATACAAAGATGGGTTAACAAGTGGTCGATATAGTCCGTTCGAAAGGGGAAGACTTAGCTCAGATCACATACAAAGATAGCATACAAGGTCATATGGTCCGTCGAAGAAAGACTTAGTCAGATCACATACAAAGATGGTTAACAAGTGGTCGAAAAGTCCGTCTGAAAGGAAGACTTAGGCTCAGATCACATACAAAGATGGGTTAACAAGTGGTCGATATGGTCCGTTCGAAGAGGAAGACTTAGGCTCAGATCACATACAAAGATGGGTTAACAAGTGGTCGATATGGTCCGTTCGAAGAGGAAGACTTAGGCTCAGATCACATACAAAGATGGGTTAACAAGTGGTCGATATGGTCCGTTCGAAGAGGAAGACTTAGGCTCAGATCACATACAAAGATGGGTTAACAAGTGGTCGATATGGTCCGTTCGAAGAGGAAGACTTAGGCTCAGATCACATACAAAGATGGGTTAACAAGTGGTCGATATGGTCCGTTCGGAGAGGAAGACTTAGGCTCAGATCACATACAAAGATGGGTTAACAAGTGGTCGATATGGTCCGTTCGAAGAGGAATAAGGTGTCTCCGTAAACTAGAGGAATTAAGATGGTATGTTAGGGCCACATATGAGGAGACTATAGGGAGAGCGAGACAGATCCCAGTGATACAAAGGTGGAAGAGAATACGCCGAGGATGGATTAGATTTGATTCAAGTTGGGTATAGACGAAGGAAACAGTGATTCAAAGACACACTCAAGAACTCGATGAAATCCTTTGGCATAGATGTCAACAACTGGGAGAATGTTGCTCAAGACAGATCAGCCTGGCACACACTTCTTCGACACAGTTCTTCAACCTGCGAGGCAGATATAACAGCACGGATGGAACAAAAACGTCAAAATAGGAAGGCAGTAAAACTCCCCACAAGTGCAAGTATACCTTGACCACACTGCGCAAGAACATTTCAAGCCCACATTGGGCTCACTAGTCATCTACGCACACATAGACAAACATAACGCAATTACATTCCCTTGGATGAAAATTATGGTCATCATCAGACGAGGGGAATATAACAAGAAGAGTTTGTTTCTGGAACCCACAACGGAAGCGAAAGATAGGCAAATCTAGATATACACGTAGAAGAGATTTGCAGGCAGAGAGTAACGATAGAGTTTTCCTTAAGGTGTGTCAGACAGAACACCGATGTGCCGTGCATGGGCATACCTTTGAGTCACTGCTGACACACAACATCCCCTGCACATGGAACTAAAGAGAGAAAAAGGAAATAGGTTAAAATAAGGAAATTATTAGATGGGTCAGGCCGAGGACTGTATTCAACAGGTGTAATCACTTGAAGACATTGAACACGGTGAAGAATGGATACAAATGCCAACAGGAATCAATATATCATTTTCAGTATGTATCAGACTTGACGGTAGAGCATCACCATCTGAGTTGATAGCAAACACCAACGACAGAGATTTGTGGAGATCCATGATCGCCTACGCCAGCCGACATGGCACCTGATGATGATGATGATGAGACTTGATGAAGAATACAGACAAGAAAGCTCAGGAATCATGGAGGCAGAATTTCATGAGTTCATTTCTGAGATCTCCTCTGAGGATGATGTAAGCATTTGCATAGATTGATCAGTGATTCAACGGTCATGGAGCTCATGGGTTGTCACTGCTCAAGTCAAAAGGGATGTTATAAAGTAAAGGAAGACATAGGTGATTTTACCGCGTCTACCGGCACTCACTATTGAAATCTTCATTATTTATATCTCAATTAAATTCTAAACACGTAATCACAAAGTACTGTAGTTTTACAAATTACAAAAACAATGACAAAATACAGCAACGTTTTGCCAATCAAATAGTTTTACTGCAGTCTCATTTATTTTGTGAAAATTAAATTCAAGCTGTGTTCTATCTCAACTTTCTTTCTTATGCTGCTGTTTGTGAAACTGTCTCTTCTTGTGTTGTTGGTAACTTTTCGAAGACACCTCATTTCAGATGTAGTTACTTTTTTGGGACTACATATTACCCTTGTTTGGCCACTGCCAACTCTAGATAACTAGGCCAGACAACTGACAAGGGGTTCCCTGACCTACATCAGAAAAGGGGACCGGAAAATATAGATGTTTGATAGAGCACTGCAAGTTGTTTTGCAATTTTACTCAATTCTGTGAATCTATGGTTGTTTATTGGTGAAAAATATTCGTAATATTGATATTCCTTATTGTTAAACTTAACTTGTTGCATAATATAACTTTGAGTTAGCATTTTGTGTTGATTTTAAAATGAATTCGTCTATATACAACAATATTGGATTGCGAGGTCACGTGGTGTAGTTGTGGTCTGATTTCCATAATTCTTACCTGAGTTCGAAGGCCCATACGTTTATAGTTGGCTCTGGTTTGGCCTGATTGCACAGAATAGAAAGGACAGATTTTCATAATGCATAAGTGTTCTCCTATCGATTCGGACACAAGAGAATTGTGGGCTCAGTCCCACAATCGACGTTCCACATGAGAAGAAAGGAATTGGCTGTCCTGCCTCCTGCACACTAGGGTGTAGAAATGTAAAGTGAAGTTATACTTTTAAAGGCTGCAGGAAATGGTATTGTTGTATAGCACATTAAATTAGACCATAGAAATTAGGTATGTATATTTTCTTGTCACTCATCTATAAATAGCGAAGTGGTTTGGCATTTGCATGTGTTTCTGCAGGATGTGGGTTCGAAACCGGACCGAGTCCAGTGGTATTTTTCATGAAATTATGTTTTATGGAGTTATAGAGCTAGTGCCTCGTTCTTTATGCGGGTCATTTATGCCGACAGGGACGAAGTCATCTGTGGGAAACCCGGCCAATGAAGTCAATCCTTCGCTTATACTCTATATAGACTCACCTATACATGTATACCCTTTCTTTTATGTGTCCACATCGGAAGAAAGATGAAAATCTGAATGTTTCATCGTCTTCTTCTTCTTCTTCGAAGGCTCCATATCGACCACTTGTTAAACCACTCTTTGTGATGTGTATGTGATCTGAGACTAAGAGCAATTGTACGTTCTGTCAGTTATGCGCCTACAACTAGTCCAGCACATCCAATTTCAGCGAAACTTTTTATTTACTAGGTAGCTTCCTAGACCCTACATTAGTCGCTTCTTACGACATGTCTTGTAGATCGCAATGTTACTATTCTTTGCTCCCCTTGCGAGCCTCGGTAACACACAGACCAAGTGTGTCGTCGAATTTATTAATTGAGTAAGTGCTCTGTCGCTGTCACATTTAGCTAGAATAAAGGGACTGAGAACCCATAGCGGTACATTGAGTGTATAAACGTTTATTCTATATAATTGCCCATGTGCGAACCAAACTTCTATGGCTCCTTCGTTTCAAGCTCGATTTGGAACCAGAGTATAGCCAGACAATCTGTGTCTTCTGTTTGAATTCACATACGTTTCCTGTATCCGCCACTGTCTTGTATCCTCAATATGGCGCCCATGCCATCCGAGGAAGCCCGCCTTTTGACAAATCATCATGCAGCACATGTGGTTAATATAGGATGCCATTAGTTTCAGAGAAATGTACCTACTGGCCCCTGTAGAAAACAGCGGCGCTCTAAGCTTTGATTGAGTCCACAGCTGAGTCATATTGTTCATCAAAGCTCTCATATCCTCCATTCTAGATTTTTTTTCCCTCGCTACATCCTCCTCTATTGACCCAACTCCTCCCTTTACGAGCATATTTCTCTCTTCATAACATGCACTGTGACTCCACCCCATTAAATTGTCGCGTCTTCTCTGTCCTCTTATCAAGGATATATGTTCTTCCTCATATTTCATCTATCTTTTCTGTTTAGTTATCTTTGCATCTTTCCTCTCAACTGACATCACGTTATACTCTCTCTCTCTCTCTCTCTCTTCTTTGAGTCATCTTCATTCTCTCACCGACATCACTGTTATACTCTCTCTCTCTCTCTCTTTAGTCATCTTCATTCCCCCTCACGAACTTTTATCACCACTTGCATCCTATACTTTCTCTTTCCCCAATACTATCTCCGCACTACAACACTTTCTCTCAATCTAAACTCAGCACCCCGTCTCTCTCTCTCTCTCTATCTATCTATCTATCTATCTCAATCCTATCTCAGCACTACACTATCCTCTCTCTCCAACTTATTTCCGCAGACACCACCCTCTCTCAACACTCTTTCAGCACTACATCACTCTCTCAATATTCTCTCAACACTACCCTATCGTCTATACCCTCCTGTGTTGATGATGATAATGATGTTAATATTAATGATGATTATTATCATTAGCACAATCAAATCCATCATCATCAATATCAACATCATCATCTTTACCATTATCATAATTATCATCAACAACATCATCAAAAGCATTATCTATATCATCAGCATCAACATTGTTGTGATATTCACAACAAGTATCATTATCATTAACACCGTCATCATTGAGAACATCATCTTAATCATAATCATAAACCCGCCTGCCCAGCGTGTTCGTAGCACGTTGGACGACGGGTGACAAGCTCCCTGTGAGCGCCGGTTCAATTCCGCGGGCTGGCATAAAAGCCACAGTTTTTCCAGATTTACGGTGTTCGTGGCACCGAGCAGAAGAGCTAAAAGCTCAAGTGCTTCTGGATCAGGAAAAACAAAATCATAATGGTTGGAATATGATGACAATGTTGCGGCAGATTTTTATTTTTATTTTTTTCGATCCATAAGCACTTGAAATTTTCAGCTCTTCGGCTCGGTGCCATGGACATCGTAACCCTTCGGTTCGGTGCCACGAACACCGTAAATCTGGGGAATATGTGGCTTTTTCTGCCATCCCGCGAATTGAACCCGCACACACAGAGGGATAGTCACCGTAGTCCAACGCGCTACGAACACGCTGGGCAGACGGGCGTTGCGGCTGATAATGATGATGATGACGATGATGATGATGGTTCTGGTTGTAACTATAAAGTTGGTGATGACGCTGATGATAAGGATGATGATGTTGATGATAATACTCTTTATAATATTTGCTGTGATTATAAAAACGAAACTGTTCTGCGAGAACAACTACCCTATTCCACAAATTTCTCTCCAGACATTTTGTCTCCCGTACAGGTCAAACTACATCGTGTCCTTGCTCTCACCGACACCTCCTACCTATCTCTCCGTTCCCTGATTCATTCATTCAAATGTTCCCACGCTCACATCTATGAGAACAACTATCTCTCATCGCTTGAGCCACTGTCTGAGCATCACCGACCATTCCAGACACTGAAGATGGCACCGAAAGATGAGCACTTGCACGCGTGATGTTTGTCTATAAGCCATACCGTAACGTCAGTGAGAGCATACGGGTGCGTTCACATAAGTCGCGTCATGTCTTTTTATATATTCACAGTATTTTCTTATTTTATCGCTTTTTTCTGTATCTCTGTCCGCGTACACTTTCAGAAATCTTGTTATACTTGTTCGAACGCTCCATATCGACAGCGTGTTTAAAAAAACATCTTTGTCATTTGTATGTGATCTGAACTGGATCATGCGTATAAGGAGCTACTGCACTAACCACTACGCTAAAATGGCTATTAGACTTTGGCGAAACACGTAATAACAAAGTACTGTAGTTTTACAAAATACAAAAACAATGACAATACCCAGCAACGTTTCGACCACAAAGGCCTTTATCAAGCAAACGATACAATAAAAGTAACGAATGTCACAGAATACCATATATAAACTTTGACTTTATTTATCTATTTGACTTTGACTATAGGACTTTATGAGTCGAGAAACTTCTTGTTCTTCTTTTTCCAACGCTTCATATCGACCACTTGTCAACCACTCTGTATGATTTGTATGTGATCAGAGCCTAAGAGCGATTGTACGTTGTTCCAGTTATGCGCCTACAAGTAGGACAGCAGATCTGATCTCTGATTTATTTACTAGGGTAGCTTCACTAGGCCCCTACCACAGTCTCCTCTTAAGACCTGACTTGTAGGTCGCAGTGTTACTTTTTTTTGCTCCCTTGCGAGCCCCGGAAACACACGGCTGTTTCATAAGTAAATTAATTATAGCCTTCTCCTTCATCTTCTTCTTCTTTTATTGTCCCACTGTTACTTGGTTGTTGTACAGCGGGTATATCAGTAGCAAAGTGGTTACGTCGTTTACCTGTAGTACTAATAGTTGTTTGGTTCAAATCAAAACCAAGAAACATGTGCTATTATTTTATGAGATCCTAGGATTGTTGCCAGAGCCAGGAGTTCGTGCTATGTGCAATGCTCTCTGCAGTTGACACGCCATCTCTGCCGACAGGGACAGAGCACTATGGGGTAAAACCCGGTGCAATGAAGTCATTTCTTTGTCGTTGAATATTTAAAGACATTAAATGTAAGAGAAAATATACAGACGTAACCAATGGCGGCTCGTGATTATTTTTGTTGGTGGGGCCAGACAAATTTTTCCGGATAAATCAAGGTTTTTGGTAGCTATATTTTAATTTATAAAATAATAAATACACGTTATACATTATTTTTGGTGGGGCCCCACAGGCCCTTAATGACGAGCCGCCACTGAACGTAACCATATGTAAGGAGAAAGCTATTCCTCTTTTGTCCTTCTCTGCTTTTTTTGCCATTAGACGTAGCAGGTTTAACTGATGATCGGTTTCCGAGATAGTGCACGTTCGGTCTCTTGATATGTTGTGGTATTGTGGAGTTTTAAGATGATGTATGTAACTTCATCAATCCTTCTTTTTCTTGGTCTGCCCCTTCCTCTTTATGATTCCATTTTCAGGTTGTACGCTCTTGCAACTGGTGTATTCTGGTTTATTCTCATCAAGGGGCCTAACCATTTGAGTCTCTTTTTTTCAATGTATCTAATAGCAGATGTTGTTCTGACTGTTCTTCTACTGCGACATGTTCAGCAAACCGATAGGGGATTTAATTGTTCACAAGAGCAAAAACTTAGTAAATTAAGAAAGTTATTAACGTAACGAAATATGAGGAGAAAGCTATTGACGTAACGAAATATGAGGAGAAAGATATTGACGTAACGAAATATGAGGAGAAAGCTATTGACGTAACGAAATATGAGGAGAAAGCTATTGACGTAACGAAATATGAGAGGAAGCTATTGACGTAACGAAATATGAGGAGAAAGCTATTGACGTAACGAAATATGAGGAGAAGCTATTGACGTAACGAATATGAGAAGCTATTGACGTAACGAAATATGAGGAGAAAGCTATTGACGTAACGAAATATGAGGAGACAGCTATTGACGTAACGAAATATGAGAGGAAGCTATTAACGTTAACAAATGTTAGAACAAAGTTTTACACGTAAATAGCTGTAAGGAGAACACCATTGACATAAACAGATGTAATGAAAAAACATATTGATGTAAACAGATGTAATGAAAAAACATATTGATGTAAACAGATGTAATGAAAAATATATTGATGTAAACAGATGTAATGAGAAACATATTAATGTAAACAGATGTAATGAGAAACATATTGATATAAACAGATGTAATGAGAAACATATTGATATAAACATATGTAATGAGAAATATATTGATATAAACATATGTAATGAGAAACATATTGATATAAACATATGTAATGAGAAATATATTGATATAAACATATGTAATGAGAAATATATTGATATAAACAGATGTAATGAGAAACATATTGATATAAACAGATGTAATGAGAAACATATTGATATAAACATATGTAATGAGAAATATATTGATATAAACATATGTAATGAGAAATATATTGATATAAACAGATGTAATGAGAAACATATTGATACAAACAGATGTAATGAGAAACATATTGATATAAACATATGTAATGAGAAACATATTGATATAAACAGATGTAATGAGAAACATATTAATATAAACAGATGTAATGATAAACATATTGATATAAACAGATGTAATGAGAAACATATTGATATAAACAGATGTAATGAGAAACATATTGATATAAACAGATGTAATGAGAAACCTAGTGGTTGTGTACTGATGTAAAGAGATAGCTATTGAGCGTGAATACCGAGAGAGGAGAAAGTTTAGCATTGTGAACACACCTCACGAGACAGTGGCTGGAAGACGTTCAAATGAAGCACTCTGGTTTCTCATGCCAGGATGTGATGTAGATTGTCTTGAGGCTATATCATTAACAGGTTTCGGATCTGTTTACTTCACTTTCACGGCGCTGTATCCCCACCCTCTCTCTCATACTCTCTCACTCTCTCATCGACACCCCTTCCTCGTGATACTGAAAGACGTTCTTTAAGTCTTATATATGCCACGTTTTTGTATTAGTTAGATCAAAGCTTTCATATCTTACTCACTGTCTATGTACGCATTTGTATATATATATATATATATATTAAGATAAAGAAAAACTTGTACAGATTTGTAAAGTTGAACATTGATAGCTTCACGATATATACAGTAATGGCAAAATACATTTTAAAAAAACAAAATATTGTAGTTTTAGAATAAACATAAACAGTAAAAATACACAGCAACGTTTCGACCGAAAGGCCTTTGTCAAGCAAGGATACCAAAGAAGTGAAGAATTTCACTTTTATACAGCACATTTTTTTTCCGATCCAGAAGCACTTGAGCTTTTCAGCTCTTCGGCTCGGTGCCATGGACATCGTAACCCTTCGGTTCGGTGCCACGAACACCGTAAATCTGGGAATCTGTGGCTTTTTCTGCCATCCAGCGGAATTGAACCCGCACACATAGAGGGATAGTCATCCGTAGTCCAACGCGCTACGAACACGCTGGGTAGACGGGCAATACAGCACATAACATGTTGAATAAGTTACTAACGATCCTTAAATAAATATATGGGACTAAAAACAAATAACGAACCAAATGCAAAAAAACTGTTTTAATAAGTTTTTTTTTTTGCATGTATTTCGTTATTCCTTTTTTAGTCACAGATTGTTATGGAAGTTCGTGTATTGTCACTGAGATTTTCCTGTGTAAGAATGAGAGTGGGGCATCCATGGTAACTCAACGAAGTGTAATGATGATGGTTCTATCAATCAATTGACCTCGCCTGTGTGTTGACGGGGTCCTCACTGGGAGCAAAGAATAGTAACACTGTGACCTACAAGGAATATCGTAAGATGCGGATAAGGTAAGGGTCTACGGAAACTACCTTAGTAAATAAAAAGCGTCGCAGAACTCAAATGTGCTGGCCAATTTGTAGTCGCATAACTGGCACAACGTACAATCGCTTTTAAGTTCATATCACGTACTCTTCTTCTTCTTCTTCTTCTTTGCGTTCGTTCTTTACCACTAATTTTAATCACTCTTTGTGATATGTTTGATCTTTGCCAAGAACGTGTATCGTTGCACATTGGTTTGGTAGGCCCCTAAATACATAAACTTCTACACGTTTACGACACGTGCATTCGATTTCATCCAAACCTCCATAGTCGCCTCTTACGATATACATACAGGTAACAGTAGTTCTATTCTTTACACCCCAAATTTAGGCCCCGGTAACCACTCGAGGCGATTCACATAAAATCAAAAAGAATGGAATGGTGATTCAATACAATCCAAGAATGTTAATAAGTGATCGATATCATATACAAATCACAAGAATGTTTAAAGTGGTCAAAATCAAAAAGAATGATTTAATAAGTGATCGATATCATATACAAATCACAAAGAATGGTTTAATAAGTGATCGATATCACATACAAATCACAAAGAATGGTTTAATAAGTGGTCGATATCACATACAAATCACAAAGAATGGTTTAATAAGTGGTCGATATCATATCAAATCCAAAGAATGTTTTAAGTGTCGATATCAATACAAATCACAAAGAATGGTTTAATAAGTGATCGATATCATATACAAATCACAAAGAATGGTTTAATAAGTGATCGATATCATATACAAATCACAAAGAATGATTTAATAAGTGTCGATATCTATACAAATCACAAAGAATGATTTAATAAGTGATCGATATCATATACAAATCACAAAGAATGATTTAATAAGTGATCGATATCATATACAAATCACAAAGAATGATTTAATAAGTGATCGATATCATATACAAATCACAAAGAATGATTTAATAAGTGGTCGATATCATATACAAATCACAAAGAATGTTTAATAAGTGATCGATATCATATACAAATCACAAGAATGTTTAATAAGTGTCGATATCATATACAAATCACAAAGAATGATTTAATAAGTGATCGATATCATATACAAATCACAAAGAATGATTTAATAAGTGATCGATATCATATACAAATCACAAAGAATGATTTAATAAGTGGTCGATATCATATACAAATCACAAAGAATGATTTAATAAGTGATCGATATCAATACAATCACAAAGAATGATTTAATAAGTGATCGATATCATATACAAATCACAAAGAATGGTTTAATAAGTGGTCGATATCATATACAAATCACAAAGAATGATTTAATAAGTGATCGATATCATATACAAATCACAAAGAATGGTTTAATAAGTGGTCGATATCATATACAAATCACAAAGAATGATTTAATAAGTGATCGATATCATATACAAATCACAAAGAATGGTTTAATAAGTGGTCGATATCAATACAAATCACAAAGAATGGTTTAATAAGTGATCGATGGACTCATATACAATCAACAAGAACTTGGATGGAAAAATTGAATCTTAGGACCAGTGCCACAAGCAATTGTTAAAATTATACATCTCCGTGCTCGCTTTAAGATAAGACCAAATCTTAACCAACAAGATTGATCGTGTTATAAATGTATCTACACGAGTAATTTGGAAACGATAGAAAATCACTTTAGCTGTTATCATGAAGTAATGGCAGTATCATTATCAATATCTTAGACTGTGGGTAACGTTGCTTTTCTCGGCACTTAGCAACTACTAACCAATCGTATAAGTTGTGTTGTTTACATCGATCTTGCATCTAGCAACGCGTCCCATGCGGCATCATATCAGCTTCCATTCCTATCATGAAAAGAGATTGAACTCTGCGTGCGACTTCAGGAACGTTAGACGATGTAAATCTTCAGGGAATTCCCGATAACACAAATGTATGTATCCGGTCAATTTTCTATTATGCAATTCACTAATTACTTTAGATTACCTCGGTAAATGGTAGGTAAGTAGCAATCACGATTGAGGTGTTGTCGATTTGATGAAGAAAGACCACAAGCTGTGTATTGAGCTTGATAATATTTTACGCTCCAGTACTCAGCATCATCATCATCATTATTATTCTCCCCACCTCGTGGAGCACAGGTCTCAAACAGTTGTTCGCCACTTTTTCCGGTCTCTGGTTGGTTTCTTTATAGTTTCCCAGGATAGTCCAAACTTTAGGATAGTCAAGAAGACTCCTTCTCCAGGTCTGTTTAGGGTGTCCCATTTTTTGTTTTCATAAATGATTGTTCTCAAGTGCTTGTCTCGATATATATATATCGTTCTCTAGTTACCGACACTCTTGGCGCTTAGGGCAGCAACAAATGCATGTCATTATTCTCTATTCTTGATCTTCTTCTCTTGCCTGTGTAGTACCGGTGCTCGTAAGGGAGCAAAGAATATACCACTGCTACCTACAAGGCATGTCGTAAGAGGCGACTGAGGTAGGGGACTAGGGAAGATACTCTAATTAACAAAACGGGTCGCAGAAATTAGATCTGCTGGATTACTTGTAGGCGCATTACTTGCACAACGTACAATAGCTCTTAGACTCAGATCACACACAGATCACATTGAGTGGTTAACAAAATATGGAGAGTTAGAAGAAGAAGTTCTTCGTCTGTATTAGGTTCCAGTTGCATTTACTTTTTGTTAGTTTCATTTCTACTATTTTGTTTCAAGTGATTTTGGGTCGTACACGTTTTCGTTTACCTTCTACATGGTGTTCAAGATTAAAGCAGCCCCATTGACAAATCGAAAGTTGCCAGATAATCTATAGCGTTATATTTATGTACTATTTAAACCGGTTCTGGCTAGCTCGTTTTACGTCACATTTGTTCATCGCCCCTTCCCGCACTACAATTACATACCGTCACATAACCTTGACCTATACTACGTCATAACTGAACCTTCTCATTTTCATACATATATGCCAGATTGACTCCATTCACAGGCTGCTATTATCTTGAACACTCTGTAGTATCCATCTCCGTACAGTTTTAGGGACAGGGTTAGTCTTCATGCGTAAGATATGTGCGATCTATCTCCAGCGTTTCTTGTGGAGGATGGTGTTGATATTCTCTTGTTGACAGTGTATAAGCAGTCCTTGGTTACAGATAAGTTTTGTATGATCAGAGTAAAAACACACCTAAGTTCTTTTACAGACAAGATTATGGCAGATGGAAAATGTGGATATATCTTTTCCTGTTATTCTTCTGCATTCTCATCTATATAGTAAAGTTGATAGCATACAGCTGTAGTATATTAGTTTTGATGTTGTATTGATCTGATTTTCAGACTGCCTGAAGGGTCATCAAGGGTTCAGGTTCAGGGTACAAAAGTATGAAGGCCACACTGGAGCAAGAGTCCCCAAGGATGAGTGCTCTCACCGACACTCTTTCTAGTCTTCGTCAATGACATTGCAACATGCCTCCCAGAACGAGTTCACTCTGCCATGTATGCCGACGACTTGGCAATATGGGCGAGAGAAGAGTCAATGCCCACAGCAGAAAATCGACTGCAAGCTACATTAAATAACCTTGAAGTGTGGTCAGCAAAGTGGAATATGAAAATAAATCCTTCAAAGACCACTTACACTGTTTCTCCCAGAATAACAAGGATTACAAGATAACGCTTAAAGTCAATGGGCAGAACCTTCCAGAAAATAAAACCCCAACGTACCTAGGAGTCACACTCGACAGAAAGCTGACTTGGTGCACCCAGATCGAAAATGCTACGGCAAAAGCGAGACACAGGCTAACAATGATGCGTAAACTCGCAGGTTCCACATGGGGAGCAAACAGCAGAATTCTCAAGACACTTTACTCTGGTAGAGTGCGACCGGTCCTAGAGTACGGTATGGCAGCGTGGAGCAATGCATCGAACAAGCAATTCGCAAAAGTGAGCAGCAGTCAAAACCGGGCCCTACGCATTATCACTGGAGCCATAAAGTCCACGCCCATCAAGGCGATGGAGACCATCACAGGCATCCAACCAATGACTGACCGAAGGGACAAGAAAGTAGTAGTACTTGCGGAAAAACTCAAACGGCTCAAATCGCATCCAATGCATGAAAGAATGTTTCAATCCGGAAAGTGGAGAATACAGAGATCTAACTTCGTTAGAATCTCTAACCCACTGACCACAGACCATCCAGTCCTGTCCAAATGCACAGCCAAACCAATCCCGGCAATCGACAAGTGCCCGCCATGGAAAACAAAATGCCAGAACTAAGGGAATCAATCCCAGGCATAATGAGCAAAAGGGACCAAACGAACCTCGACAGAAAACTGCAGCAGAAGAGCACATAGAATCAGAGTACCCTGAAAATGAGTGGACGCACGTCTACACGGACGGATCGGCAAATAACGCAATAAGCAATGGCGGAGGAGGAATAGTGCTTAAAATCTCCAAGAAAGTCACGGTCAAGAAAGCGATTGCAACTGGCAAATACTCGAATAACTACCGAGCTGAGGCAGAGGCAATCAAAGGCGGCCGAAATGATCTTGGAGAAGAAACACTACACGCAACAAGGTCGTGATATTCACCGATGCTCTATCGGTCATCACGGCACTCAAATGCGTCAGCAAAACTGAGATGAATGAGCTCAAAACGTCCCTCGCTGAACTAACGAGTTCACTCAAACGCACTGTCATCCAGTGGATACCGTCACACTGCAACATTAAGGGAAACGAAGCGGCCGACAAGCTAGCCAAAGAGGGCGGGCGACTAACCCAGACTGATCTCGAGATCAGCTATGAGGAAGTCAAAACAACCATCGGTTCGCACTATCGAAGCAAGTGGGCAAAGACCACCCGCAGTACACAGACAGTGACGGTTACTATGGTCTCTCGCGCAGTGAACAAGTTGCCATATTTCGCCTCCGTACCGGCCACAACAAGCTCAGAGCCCACATGTTCCATAAATTTAAAATTGGCACAACTAGCCTGTGCCCATGCAATATGGCAGACATGACGGCAGAACACGTCTTGCAAGACTGTCCACGTTTAGCAGGTATACGAAAAGAGTACTGGCCACAACACACAGAGCTTCGCGAAAAGCTGTACGGAGGAACGGAGTCCCAAAAACAACAGTAAAATTCATGATAGAAGTTGGTCCATCAGGCTAGGCCGGGAACGCAAGAGAGAGAGAGAGAATGCTCTTCTTGTTTTACTCAATCTGATTTTAATGTCATATCCATTTCCTTCTTCGTTGCTGATAACACTTCTCTTTGTGTCCCGTTTGATATATAAGATTTCAAGAAAAGATTTTCATTGTTACTATTCTACTCTACCTATTATACAATTATTTCCGCCCGAGTGGTTACCGGGTCCCAAATTTGGGGTGTAAAGAATAGAACCACTGTTACCTGCCACGCATGTCGTAAGAGGCGACCAAGGAGCTTTGGTTGAAATCGGATGCATGTGTCCTAAACGTGTAGAAGTCTATGCGTTTAGGGGCGTACCAAACCAATGTGCAACGTATACACGTTCTTGACAACGATCAAACATATCACAAAGAGTGATTAAAATTGTTCGTAAAGAACGAACGCAAAGAAGAAGAAGATACAACTATTTCCCACAAAAGGACATAATCTTTCAAAACACATTCCACAATTCTTCTCTATCATTCACTTAGGCCGCCCAGGCCTTCTTTCCACATCCGCTGTCAATTGTAGAGCAGGCTAATCAATGTCTTTCTCTTCACTCGATGCAACAAACGTACCCCTTGCTTCTGTTTCCATAACACAATATTATTTTGCAGGAATGGGTTTTTTTCAATGCTTCACAAAATATAAATACTACATGTGATTGGGTCCAATAATAAGAGCCCAAGAGTGTACCTCTGAATGCGGAAAAGGTACGCCTATATGACGGGGGACAATGATAACAAGGAAAGCAGGCCTTCACGCAAATATCAGTAAGAAGCGCCATACCGTCGCCCTGACTACGCCTGAAATCATAGCGGACAAACACAACAGGAAGACGAGCCCAAGAATGGTTATTGCCTGTGGTACTACTTCTTAGAGCGGTGTAAGACAAGTGGGACGAGAGAGTGAAGAATTTAATTGCCGCATGACTAGTACATTCGCCAGAAGCTCTTCAGGTTAGGATTTTCATTTATTCCCCAACAGAAAAAAATCCTTGGCCTTACCATGAATTGAACACGAGTTTCCCACATGGGACCAGCGCTCTAACCCATTCGACCAGACGCTGCTTCAAGAGTAAGTGACTAAAAATAAAATCTCAAACGCTGCTAAATAATTGAAGAATAACAACCAGATGTCGCAGGTCTAACTCAGTATGTCCGCTCAATGATGTCGCTTCTCTTCGTCTTCTTTTGTCGTCACACTGTTACCGGGTTGTTGCCCAGTGTCGTCACACTGCTACCGGGTTGTTGCCCAGTGTCGTCACACTGCTACCGGGTTGTTGCCCAGTGTCGTCACACTGCTACCGGGTTGTTGCCCAGTGTCGTCACACTGCTACCGGGTTGTTGCCCAGTGTCGTCACACTGCTACCAGATTGTTGCCCAGTGTCGTCACACTGTTACCGGGTTGTTGCCCAGTGTCGTCACACTGCTACCGGGTTGTTGCCCAGTGTCGTGGTTTTCTGTTTTTGTCTTGCGCTGTTCTGGAAGCTTTGGTGATTATTATTTTAGCTCTTTCACAGGATTCTGCTACGCCATCTAACCATCTTTTCCGTGGTCTTCCTCCTGCCTTCTTTCACGATGTTCTGTTGTAGAAGATTCTGTATACCGTGGAGTTTGGCTACATTCTTATTAAGTGGCCAAACCACTTCATTCTTTGTTTCTCAATGTAATTCAAGCAAGGTTCTGTGCTAACTTTCTTTCTTATGCTGATGTTGGTGACTGTCTTTTCTGGTGTTTTTGGTAACTTTTCGCAGGCAACGCATTTCACATGTAGTTATTTTTGTGACTGTGCTTTGCTCATTGTCCATGTTTGGCTCTGGTAACACAAAGTAGGTATAAAAATGTTGCTGATCATCTGCTGCTTATTGTCCATGGCGCTTCTACGACCTGTAAAAGAGAAATTCTCTTCACTCTGGTTACATGAGTCATGGTCTGACATGCGACGTAATATCAAAATAAGGCAAATGTTTTATATCGTCAATGAATACACTTTAAGAAGTTTAAGAAAAAAAAACTTTCTTTCACCATGTCATCACTGCGGCCTCTAACAGTGAAAAGATGAATAGCCTGGTGTTCTATCAGAATAAGATGAACGATAGGGGCTTACTGATTACAAACGTACAGACAGGAGACGCTGCACAATACTACTACTATTCATACAAAAATGCACTTTTAGTGCACTGCACAGCTAATGAGAATTATTCTCCATAAAATATAACAACACGAAGATCTGCTTAGTGCATCACTTGCACAAAATGCAAAACAAATTAATTTTTAAACTATAAATTCTAATCAGATAATATCCCCCGTCCATTCTTCTACCCCATCCAAAAACGTTTTCTTTCATTCGATGTGCCAACCCTGATTACTTGTAAAACGAGATATGTAATACATTTTTTTTTTGACGAGCGGTTTCTCTGTACTCAAAGTGTCTACAATCTTTAAGATTTTGATTTCTGGCAAGTTCAAAAGAATTGGTCACGCTCCTGCTCTCACCTGTGTTTTTTTTTTTTAAATCGTGAAACAAATATTGTTCTGTGTATTTTACATAACGTCGATTCTTTGTATCAAGGATATATACCTGACAGAAGGGATCTGGTTTGATATAGAAACACCTGCTTGTGTTGGAGAAGGAAGAGGAGTTTAGGGTAGGTTGGTCTAAATGAGATCAGATTTCTGAATTTAAGGACAGAAGATGAAGAAGATGAAGAAGAAGAAGAAGTTGTAGAAGAAGAAAACAAATGAAAGAAGAAGAATATTAGAAAGAGTAGATAATAACATGTAAAATGAAATGAGATTCGAACTAAGAGAAGATAATGACACGTAAAATGAAATGAGATTCGAACTAAGAGTAGATAATGACATGTAAAATGAAATGAGATTCGAACTAAGAGGAGATAATGACATGTAAAATGAAATGAGATTCGAACTAAGAGAAGATAATGACATGTAAAATGAAATGAGATTCGAACTAAGAGAAGATAATGACATGTAAAATGAAATGAGATTCGAACTAAGAGAAGATAATGACATGTAAAATGAAATGAGATTCGAACTAAGAGTAGATAATGACATGTACAATGAAATGAGATTCGAACTAAGAGAAGATAATGACATGTACAATGAAATGAGATTCAAACTAAGAGAAGATAATGACATGTACAATGAAATGAGATTCGAACTAAGAGAAGATAATGACATGTACAATGAAATGAGATTCGAACTAAGAGAAGATAATGACATGTACAATGAAATGAGATTCGAACTAAGAGGAGATAATGACACGTAAAATGAAATGAGATTCGAACTAAGAGGAGATAATGACATGTAAAATGAAATGAGATTCGAACTAAGAGAAGATAATGACATGTAAAATGAAATGAGATTCGAACTAAGAGGAGATAATGACATGTAAAATGAAATGAGATTCGAACTAAGAGAAGATAATGACATGTAAAATGAAATGAGATTCGAACTAAGAGTAGATAATGACATGTACAATGAAATGAGATTCGAACTAAGAGAAGATAATGACATGTACAATGAAATGAGATTCGAACTAAGAGAAGATAATGACATGTACAATGAAATGAGATTCGAACTAAGAGAAGATAATGACATGTACAATGAAATGAGATTCGAACTAAGAGAAGATAATGACATGTACAATGAAATGAGATTCGAACTAAGAGGAGATAATGACACGTAAAATGAAATGAGATTCGAACTAAGAGGAGATAATGACATGTAAAATGAAATGAGATTCGAACTAAGAGAAGATAATGACATGTAAAATGAAATGAGATTCGAACTAAGAGGAGATAATGACATGTACAATGAAATGAGATTCGAACTAAGAGTAGATAATAACATGTAAAATGAAATGAGATTCGAACTAAGAGGAGATAATGACATGTACAATGAAATGAGATTCGAACTAAGAGGAGTAATAACATGTAAAATGAAATGAGATTCGAACTAAGAGTAGATAATGACATGTAAAATGAAATGAGATTCGAACTAAGAGGAGATAATGACACGTAAAATGAAATGAGATTCGAACTAAGAGGAGATAATAACATGTAAAATGAAATGAGATTCGAACTAAGAGGAGATAATGACATGTACAATGAAATGAGATTCGAACTAAGAGAAGATAATGACATGTAAAATGAAATGAGATTCGAACTAAGAGAAGATAATAACATGTACAATGAAATGAGATTCGAACTAAGAGAAGATAATGACATGTAAAATGAAATGAGATTCGAACTAAGAGAAGATAATGACATGTAAAATGAAATGAGATTCGAACTAAGAGGAGATAATGACATGTAAAATGAAATGAGATTCGAACTAAGAGAAGATAATGACATGTAAAATGAAATGAGATTCGAACTAAGAGGAGTAATAACATGTAAAATGAAATGAGATTCGAACTAAGAGAAGATAATGACATGTAAAATGAAATGAGATTCGAACTAAGAGTAGATAATAACATGTAAAATGAAATGAGATTCGAACTAAGAGTAGATAATGACATGTAAAATGAAATGAGATTCGAACTAAGAGGAGATAATGACACGTAAAATGAAATGAGATTCGAAATAAGAGGAGATAATGACACGTAAAATGAAATGAGATTCGAACTAAGAGGAGATAATGACATGTAAAATGAAATGAGATTCGAACTAAGAGGAGATAATGACATGTACAATGAAATGAGATTCGAACTAAGAGTAGATAATAACATGTAAAATGAAATGAGATTCGAACTAAGAGTAGATAATGACATGTAAAATGAAATGAGATTCGAACTAAGAGGAGATAATGACATGTAAAATGAAATGAGATTCGAACTAAGAGAAGATAATAGGTAAAATATAATGACAAGATCCTGTGGCTCGCTGGTTAAACATACCCCCCTTTCTCTCTGAACCTCAGACATCCAGTTCTACTTGTACAACGTGTAATTCCAAATTCTTGAATTCGCTGGATTGATTCAACGTCAATTTTAGTGTCCTCATCCAACAGTTGGTCACCAAGAGACCGAAGAACATCCCCCTTGTCCATCCTAAATTCCTCAACAATCGATGTTTTCCATGAAAACCTGTTCGCTCTCTCGTTGTCGCGAGCACCCGCGTGTCCATGACAGTAGAACCGTGTGAGTCTCTGAAGGATTGAAACCTCTATCGCCCTAGTGGTTACCGGGGTGCAAATTGGGGTGTAAAGAATATAACCACTGTTACCTGCCACGCATGTAGTAAGAGGATACTAAGAAGGTGGAGGTGGGGCTAGCTACCCACACCGTAAAAAAACACTAGATGGCTACAGAACGGAGAGTGAACCAAATAAACGCTGGCTGAAACAGGACACATCGCCGAAGGATAAGCACCAGAGCTCCAAATGGTGATGAAGATGTGACGTAAAACACACCAATGCTAAGGCGGCATGAATCAGATTTACACATGAATAGAATTTATGGGGAGATCTGATACATCGGTCTGGGCAGTGATCGCGAGAGAGAGAGTGAGAGAGAGAGAATCCTCTATGGACGACGTCCACTCATATTAAAGATTTACATAACATGTGCTAGCACCGACTTAAAACAGGAAGAATAATAGAAATGATATTTGAGATCTTAGCTAAGGAGGGCAGTGCCAAAGAACAAATTTACCAACTCCTGTCTTTTCAAGAGGTCAAAATCCTCATACAGAGAAAATCGGTAGTAGACTGGAAGATAACCACTTGATATAATTATGGAAAAGACTTCCTCAAAGACCTAAGCAGAACAGACCAGGTCATTATATTTCGACTACGCACAGGACACTGCAGACTCAACAAACACTTATATAGACTAGGAATAAGTCAAACAGCTTTCTGCCAGTGTCAGAGGATAAGATTTGGAACACCAAACTTCAAGATGTAACTAGACTGGAATGATATAAGTAAACTTAGAGGATAGGATTTGGAACACCAAACTTCAAAATGTAACTAGACTGGAATTATATAAGTAAACTTTGAGGATAGGATTTGGAACACCAAACTTCAAGATATAACTAGACTGGAATGATATAAGTAAACTTTGAGGATAGGATTTGGAACACCAAACTTCAAGATATAACTAGACTGGAATGATATAAGTAAACTTTGAGGATAAGATTTGGAACACTAAACTTCAAAATGTAACTAGACAGGAATGATATAAGTAAAGAGATACAAAAAAGAGACGATGACAATGGATTGAACACGAGGTTGGGAGAGAGTGTATTCTTCTTCACCCTTCGCCCCTAGGAAGCATAGGTCCGCAACCAAGGCCTTCCAAGCCCGCCTATCCAAGGCCATCCTTTCCAGATCTCGCCACTCTCTCCCCGTCCTCTTGCATTCCATCTCTAACTCCCGTCTCCAGGTGTTTCTGGGTCTTCCCTTACTTCTATT